>OZ023274.1:9988208-10692208 GCA_964007475.1 Hybos culiciformis | reverse complement strand
GACTGTGCTATCTGTAAGTTTTAAAGTTATCAATAAAAGAATTCTTTTGATATTCCATCGTCCATCGATCCGTCTGGCTCCAAATTTTCTATCTAATATAAAGATCATATTCTAATAGATTCATAGTTAGAAATTAAAACCAATGGTTTAAATTATTTTCAAAAAAAAAAGTTTTACGTTTATAGAACAAATACATAATATGTAAATAATTCGTCAAATTTAGTACTTCGACTTTCAAAAATCTTAAGAACTATACTTATATACTTATTAAAGGACCTTGCAGATCGCAAAAAAAAATTCGTTGAAATCGTAATTTATGTGACAACTCCTCTCAACCAAACAATTAGTACGACACAACGACTAATGTTACTATATGTATAACCACGATTTTGTTATACATAAGCATATGGAACTAATATTCTCCTTCAACAAAGCAAGTGCATATAAGGCTTCAAATAAGATACGACGATCATTGAGAGTTAAAAGGCCAAGCTCTGCATGACAGCGCAGACTATAAGGTGGTAAAAAGTCATTAATGAAAAGAAGAAACAACAATGGACAATATATAGTTCATTCTCATAATGTGTTTGTATTAATTAAAATAAAAACGTAATGGTTTAATTATTCCGTAGAGGAGAGGCTTACCTTGTCATCTGCACTTAAGGATGAAAATTAATTAAAATAAAATGTAATTATTCATATTATTTTTTATTTATTTAATTTTTTCATTTATTGTTATCTTAAAACTAAAAATTATTCATCACTTTTGTTTTAACATATAAACTTATAAATAAATATTTACAAAATAAATATTTACAAAAATTTTTATTATAATTATTATATGACACAAAATTAACAAAATAGAAAATAAAAAAAATTAAAAAATTTAAAAACTATAAAAATAATTTATGAATTTAGAAAATTAAATTATAATATTTATAAAAAAAATAAACTGGCTTTATCTACATAAAATATTGATAATATATATTTTTTTTAATTTAATTTAATTAATATATTATATTCGCGTTTATAATTTGCTTCAAATTATTTGGAAGACTTTTGTGATTATTGTCGGGTCTTTTGTGATTATTGTCGGGTTGTTTACATTTTTCACGAAAATTGAAACAAAAATTAATAATTTTAATATAATTTTAAGAAAGTTTTTAAATATAAAATCGCCCTGGTTTTTTTTTTTTTGTATTTGATCATTTTTCATTATTTTTCACGATTTTAAAAAGTTTTTCCTTGTTGCAAGATAGTATACATAATTACTTTTAAAGGAACTGGTTGAAATGAAAGAAAAAATAATCAAATATTTATCTTTATATATCAATTTAAGATTATTTCATTAAACCAAGGCGATTTTATATTTGTTTTTTTTTTTACGAATTTTAGTGTCATAATTTTTGAAAATATATATGTATAGATTCAATCATTCAAATTAATTTTTATAACTATACTCTCTTTTATAGTTTGCGTTAATTTTATGACACTAAAATAGTAAAATTTATAGAAAAAAGCGAGATTAATTTTTATATAGCTAAGTTCTTATTTTTCCTTAAACTTAATATTAATAAATCTTATTTTTCACAGCATCATTAATGGTTTTTAAAAGATCATATAAAAAGCAAAAAATATGTTTTTTTTTTCTTCCTAAAAGTATGTATATATATTTTTTATTTTTATTTCCTTCAAAATGCATTATGCATTCTATAAAATTTCAAAATTTTGATATTACATACAATATTTACGCATTTCAAATTATAGAAATATGTTTTATTTCTTCTTTTGAAAAAATTTAGGATCTTTTAATTATCTTTCAACTATTGACATAATGTTGGAGATAAATTATTAAATTTTTTCATTCAATTTAGATGAACAAAAGGAGTTCGTATTTAAATTGTGACTATATAAAAGAGCATCGAGATTTCAGTTTATTATCTATGCACACATATTGATTGCAAAAATCACAGACTAAAGACGAACTAAAACAGATGTGATTTAATGTGTTTGTAGTGCCACATCTGAGATCAAAGTACATTATTTAAAATGTTGTCAACAACAAATAATTGATTTGACGAAAATAAATAAATTTGAAATTAATATTTAACTATAATAAATTATTAGATAAAAAAATTAATTGAAAAATTGTAACAAAAATTCAGGCTAAAAATTTTAACTTGTTTTATTTTTCTCTTTCCAAAATTTATAACAAAACACTTGTTTAAATATTCAAAAATTTATTTTACGTTTTGGAATTTCCTAAAAAAAAAATTGTATAAAAATATGAAAGAAAAAAAAAATATTAATGAATATGCAAAAATTTTTATACAAAAAACAACAAATAATAAGAAAGAGCAAAAATTCCACAGAATTTAAAAAAAAATACACATAATAATTTATTTTTTATTATTTTTTGCGGTAAATCTGAATCAAAATATATAAGTATCTTATTAAAAAAAAAAAACACGAATATTTTGCAAACACATAAAAATGATGACGTTAAGAAATTCTATAAATTGAAATATTATCTTCTTTTTAATCGAAAAAATCTTTCTAATGCAAATAATATATTATATGTGAAAGAATTTTTATAAAAAATTTATTTGTTCTACAAAAAAAAAAAATAGATTAGATATATGAATTTTTGATTTAATTATCAAACTTTTGTCTTTTCACATTTTTTAATTTTTCTTAAATATATATTAATATACATAATATATTAAGGAAAAAAAAAGAAGAAAAATCATAATAAATATTTTATTTAAAATTTTTATCATTTTTTAAATAAAAATTTAAATATTTATTTATAGTTTAAGTTTTGCCAAAAATATCTTCTCAAACTATTTAGTTTTCTATGTGCGTTGCGCGCGTTGTGTGAGAGATAAATTTGTGCTAAATACCAAAAATATTTTTATGTAATTTTTTTTTTTTTTTTGGGGGACGAACATTTTTATAATGTTATGTATGTTTTTTAGTTGTTATTTATTTGTTATAATTTCCAATTTTGATTTTTATTTTTGAGAATTTTGTGTTTTCATTATTATTTCCGCATAACATTTTTATGAGTTTTAATGTTTTGTCAAAGAGTCATAGAGGATTTGGTTCCATACAAAAAATATAAATTAAAAAAAATTAAACAAAAAATTTCCAATTTCACTCAGTCATTAAAAAGTGCTTTAATACCGGGATGAAAGTCAACCCTTTAGTAAAACCTTAATTTTTTTGATTTTGACTTGTGAACCCAATGACTTTTAATTTATAATTTTTAAGAGAAAAGTAATAATACGTAAATGAAGATTTATATTTTGTATTAAATTTTACATTCCAAAGTTTCTGTTTATAAAAATGAAGTGTAGTTATATAGATACTATTAAACTGAAATGAAAAACATATGATTTTTACTTTCCTTAGAAATATTATGTAAACTTTTTTTTATTGCACTGCTTATCAGTAATTTTTTTTTTTACGATTTTCTTTATCAATTTAGGTCAAATTGTTGTAAATCAAGATATTTTGGTAAATTAAATTTTTTATTTTTGTTATTTAATTATTGTATTTTTGTTGTAATAGCTATAAAAATAGCAAAATATTTTGATTTAAAAATAAATTGAAACTAATCTGATATTGAAGTAATGATAAAATGTTTGCATTTAGTTGAAAAGAAAATTAATGTGACAAAACAAAATAAATAAGATGCAAAGAACATTAAACCGCTTTTTTAGATATTTTTATTTAAAAAAATAAAAACGACCTTGTGACTCATTGTCGTATAATTATTATTTTCATTTATTTTTAAATTTTTTGCTTCCTTTATAACATTGTTTCAAAGTTTAATTTCTGATTTATTTAATAAGAAAAATTTTATAATTTAATTAAAATATTTAAAAGTCAGCTCTTAAAAAAAAACAAAAAAATTATTTATGAATTTTGAAATAAAAAAGTAAGCAACAAATTACTTGACTTATACATATAAGTGTATGCAATAAAAATAAGGTCTGGAATTCTTTGCCAATTGAAGTATTTATATAGTCTTTATTTTATTTACTCCTACTTAATATTATGTCAATAATTGTTCCATATTTTATTTATTAGCAAATAATTTTATAACAAAATATTTGAAATTTATGTTTAATATTTTTTTTTCCTTTTTTGGCAGATAACACTGGCTTTCTTAAATCATACTTATCTACAATTTCTTTCCTTCATATACAATTATACACATACATTAAAAAATCAATGTTAATTTACACTATCTATGTCAATTAAAAAAAAAGAAACTTTAAATTTCAAATATTCACATAAATTTAAATATATATTATGACTTACAGATTCAAATTCACAACCTCAAAAACTGTTGCAAACTTAATTACTTTAACATCATTCAGTCTTTTATACGTATATATAATTTAGTAAAAAAACAAACAAATAAAAAAAATTGTTTACCATGGTCTCCACGGTTGATCTTCATCTTTGACATTGATTTTTTTTATTACTAAAGACAATGGTGCAACATCTGATTCATAATGCTGTTGTTGTTGTTGATAGTGTTGCTGTTGTTGATGATGACTATATTCATTTGATTGTTGCATTCTGTGATTTGAAGATGCATGATGAATAACCGACTGATGTTGACCAGTTTGTTGATATTCTACAGCTTCATATGAATTTGCTGGACTAGGTGGAGCATAATGATGTTGATGCATTAACTGATGATGCATTGTAGGTGAATTAGTACGATCGAAACCAGATGACGATGCTGAACTGGCTGAAGCAGTACGACTAGGAATCGGTACAAGCATTGGTAATTGAGGAGCTTGTTGCTGCTGCTGAACTTGCTGATGTTGATGCTGTTGTTGTTGTTGTTGCTGCTGCTGTTGTTGTTGTGGTAAAATTAAGGCTATCGTACCATTAGCTAATTTTGTTGGATATACCTGCACTCCATTTGGAAGAAAATAACCATTTGGTGTGGCTTGAATTTGAGATGTAGGTATTGTGGTTGTTGTTATTTGGGTATTATGATGTAAGTGATCTTGTTCTGGTGAACTTGGCGGCGATGGCAACATATGCTGAATTGGTTGTAAAGCTATATGATGCTGTCTAATTTGAGCTAATTCAGATTTTACTCCATTAATACAATTACTTAAATGTTGTAATAAACGTCGTTTCACTTGAGGATCAATTCCGGGGAAACGACTTACTTCATTTGCACATTCATTAAAACCAGCTTTAAATTTATTTATAATTTTAGGATCAGTAGCTTGTTGTATCACCGATTGTTGACGTTGTAATTCTTGTAAATATTTAACTGTTTTCTCTAAGATATCAGCTTTTTCTAACTTAGAATGACGGGCGGGCTGTTATCAATTAAAAAAATATAAAGTACACAATTATTAATTAGAAAAAAAAAAGAAGATTTCTTTGAAAATATGATTAATAAATCTTCAAGAATACAAAATATATGCTTCAAAGAAGAATTTTAGTACAAGCTAAATTATCATATAAAATTTACTTACGTCTTTTTTAGTTGCGTCCAATATAAGCGTTTTTAGTTCATTCAAACAATTATTAATTCTTGCTCGCCTCTTTTTTTCCATTATTGGTTTGTTAGACTGTAAATAAAAAAAAAAATAGAAAAATTATTATAAAAAACTTTGTCCACCTTAACAAAATCTGAAAAAAAAAAAAAATTGTTCTTTTTTTATGTACATAACACTCAAAACGTGTGTATATAAATTTTATAATTATCACATCAAATTGCCATAAACAATATTTTTCAAAAAATAAAAATCTGTGACCATCATACTAGTTTTATTCAAATATACCCACTTTAAATAAAATAACCGCCACCACATTTCTAGAATTAACTCATAATATAAATATTATATATTATGATGAAAAAATGATTTCGACTGATCGTGACTGACCCCATATATGCCCAATAAAATACAAAAAAAAAAAAAACTAAAAAATAAAAAAAAAGACATTTGTTCACCCCCTACACGCACTTTTTGCACACAAAACAAATATCAGTTTATATTTTCAATAATATTTTGTAAAGTAATTCTCACCCACTTCTAAGAGCACAGACTACGTAAATAAAAACACCTTCGCCAATTCTTCATTAAAGCAAAAAAATAAATTTCAAGAAATTTATATAATTTGACTTGAAACAATTAAGCTATTTTTATAAACAATTTTGAAATAAAACATGGCAATTTTTTTTTTTTTTTTAAGTTAAATTATTTGATAACGCAATAACAAAATTTTTATTTCACGCAATTGGCAATATGCCAAAATATTTGAAATTTTTTTCAATTATCATTTAAAAAGCTATATAGAATATAGAGAATAAAGATCTATATACCCAATTTACCAATCTGTTTATAAATTTGAAAGTTGAATTTAAATGATGAGTGATTGTGAAGGACGATAGGATTGTTAATTACACATTATATGTAAATTCGGTTAGTGAGGAATACCAGGCCAGGAAGTCAAGCCCAGAGATTTATTGGAGTAATTGACTAAAAGTTCTATGAACAAAACCTTAAAATACAATGTCTTTCGAGTACATAAAAGTATGTCAATCAGTGTGCTGAGCTTCATTATATATTTTAATTTCAATAATAAGTAAAATTATTGAAATTTCTTAAATGATTTAAATGGCTTAAACAATATAAAATAAGTACGTCAAAAACAAAATACATTTTATCGTTTTATTGATATAAGAAAAAAAAAAAACAAAGGTAAAAATTATAATTAATATATTGTATTTTGTATTAAATCACTTTCAATAAAAAAAATTATAATTTTAAATTCGTGTCGTGTTAAATTTTTATTTTTTTTATAACATATCAGCCCGCGTAAGTCAGTCACCATTTAATTTCCACCCATTAGATTATTGAACTTTTGCTATCAATTAAACTTAAAAATCCTCCTTCGTAAAAATTAATAAATTGATCTAAATTTTTTGTTTTTTTTTTTTATTTATATGCAATTTTTCCTCATTTTTATTTCGTTTCTTGTTAACACACATAAAATATATGTACTAAACATATTATATTTTTTAGATCAATATTTTTAAGTTAAGAAAGAAAAAAACTATATATAAAAAAAAAATATTAAGGCGGACAATATTTTCTCAAAAATATAAAATTCCCACATTTTTCTCAATTTGGCTTTTCAAAGTAACACACAGTTTGTTATATATTGAGGTAACATAAAGATAATATTTATTATAAACCGGGAAAAAAAAAAAAAAAAATTGTTAGTAATTTTTTGTCATGAATCATTGCTCTACAAAAAAAAAAAAACATTTTCAAAATTAAAAGTTATTAATTTTTAAGTTATACATGTATTTGATTTTTGTTAGAAGATTTTAAATAAATTTATAAATCAGGATATGATGTTAACAATTTAATTCCTCTTAATTTGAAAATTAAGCATTTAATGTAAGCTCTTCAGACTACTTAATCCGTATATAATCTCCAATAATTGAGTAAATTTATTTTTTTTTATGATTATATAGAGGTTTAAAGTCAAACTGCTGTATATATGTATTTTTCTAATAGTTTGTGTTGGTCTTCATTACCTAACAAAAAAATTGAAGTTTTCCGGTAAAACTATAAATTGTGTACTTCAAAATATTATATGATAACAATTATATCGATTATTCTATCTATATATGAAATGTTATTTTTTTTTTATTATTCACAGTATTATCAAATAATTTTCCCCATTATATTTGTTAACTTAACGATTCGCCCATTTCAAGAAAAAAAAAAAAACAAAAATTATAAATCTTTCAAAAAAGAACCTACATTCAAGAAAAATATAATATGTATATGTACATAAATATTGATTGCTTCATTATGAAATATAAAATCATAATAATCTAGATAAAATTATTGTATTTTTTTTTTCTTTAATAACATAACTATATCTAGGCCTGATCTGAAACTGAAAACAGAATTGTATTTTTTTTTTTTCGTTTTGTTAAAAATGTAGGTAATGTAGAGGAAACTGAATAATTATTATTATTATCATAAAAACAAAATGATGAAAACTACATAGTATTTTCTACTTGCATTGCACTTTTATATAAATAAAATGAAAATCAACTTATTTTCGTATTTATGTTTAATGTTATTGCTTGCTTTACATTTTAGTTCGTTTTTTTTTGTTTTTTTCTATATATACATAAATTGAATGTGGAATTACTTGTCATTACCATAATATCCACGCGACAGTTATAATTTTAGATGCTTTAATATCTTTCACCTACTAGGAAAAAAACGTGGGAATATTATTCTAAATATTGATACAGGGTGTTGAATATATAATTATATAAATTGTTAATGGTCAAGGCATTTAAATTTAATAGTAACTGAGCTTTTAATATGTTATTGAAGGTATATAATAAGAAACACAGCAGAAAGCATAAACATTTATTAGTATTTAATTTATAGAAAAAAAAGTGAGTACCTAAACTTCAGTTGACCACCTCAAAAACGGCGTAATAATTTTTGTACAGAATTTATTTGTATACTTAAACTTCAATTGACTACCAAATGTCTCAAAAACGGCGTAATTATTTTTGCACAGAATTTAATTATACCACTTGAGAATGAAGAATTTATAACTGATTAAAACTTTTAAGTATTCTATAATAAGTAGTTTGAAATTTGATAAAAAATAAAAATAAAATAAATTAATACTTAAGATACTTAGAGCTTGGTTAGAACTTAGAACAAAAAATCGTATACAGTGTATGGTATGAAATAAAAATATTTGTTCTTAAATTGTATTTAGGAAAGTTTATTGAGATTTTTAGAATTAAATAAATCTGAAGAGGGTATATAAATTTTCATTCTACTACTGGGAAAACTTTTTTTAGAACTATCTTCACAATGAATTTATAATATTTGTATTACATATAAAATATACATAAATGTGTAGATATAAAAAGAATCTTAAACTCAACGACTTATATTTCTTATATCTTGAGCTTTTTTTTCCAATTTCTCAAGTTTTCATCGCACGGAATTTCACTAGATATAGATAGTTACGATTTATAATAGTATAATACAATCTTAGGAAACCCTGTAAAAAATTGTACAACATTTTTTCTCTTCGGTAAAAGGCGGACGACTATTTATGGAAATTTTTGTGAGTGTGATATTATTATTATTTTATTTTATTTTTTTTTCAACTTAATTTTTTGGCAAGTTTATTTTATATAGCTTTCTGCGCAAAAATACTTAAAAAATAATAAATAAAAAAAAAATTTAAAATGTTTTAAATTGTTTTATACAAATTTATTTATTTTGCTTTTTTTCTTTTTTTTTTTTTTTTTTAGGTAATTTACGTTGGCTGCACGAGGTAAAAAGCAAAATAAACAACAACTTAAATAAAAAAAAAAATTTATGATTTAAAAAAGTTATTATTAAATTGTGATGATTGTATGACGCAGTGGACGGCGGCGGTGATTTAATCATCATCATGTGGGCCAACAAAATATTGATAATATTATTATTTCGTTTTTCGTTTTTTTTTTTTTTTTTATTTACTTTTATTTAGCTTAAAAAATAATTATAATGTAGGTGCTTGCTTTTTAGTTAGATATAATAGGTATATTATATTTATATATTTTTTAAGGAGAAATTAAAATTAAGAAGAAAAAATAAAATTGGTTTTTTTCATTTTCCATTATAAAATGTTGTAGGCACGATTTGGGGTAGGTGTAAGTTTTATGAAATTAATTTTTTTCTTTTTTTTTTTTTAATTTTGATTTTCATAATTTTTATTTTTCTCTTTTTTAGGTAAATAAACTTAAAGCAACATTTATTGAGGGTTCAAAGATTTTTTATTTTTGTAATTTGGATAATAAAAATATTTCAATGAAGGATGAATTTTTATTTTAAAATTATTATTATTATTATTTTTTGTTATTGAAATTTTCACAAAGTTCATTTTATAAAGTATAATGTTCTAGAAGAAGCAAGAATTTGTGTGTAGATAATTAGATTGGAAAGAACTGTGCATTATTATTGGAAAACTTAGTTTAAACTTTAGTTAGAATTTTAAAATTATTTTGTTTCTGGGTGGGCGATATTATTGTCAATTTGAAAATGTTTTTTAAATATTATTCTAATAATCATTTTAATCTAAGTTTGAAAATATCGCGAAACAAAACAGTTTCATAGATATTGTTGTTCAAAGATAGTTTGTTAAAAAGTTGTCAAGTTAGATACAGTACTATAGATACATGTATTATTACTATCGAAATTAACCGCTAATTTGTCTATAAATGTTTGTCTTTTTGAGAATCTGGTTCTGTAATCGATTAAAACAACAAAGCAAGAAATTTAGAAAATTTTTGGGGCCCTAATTTTTGAAATTTCATGTTTCAAATTTAATATAAAAAAATTACATTTTCTGTTCAAATTATAAATTTCTATTATATACAAAAAAAAAATCTTAGTCCTGACCTACAAACTAACTATATATTATTAACTAATTCTATAAATATTTGCTTAAATAAAAAATTAAAATTAATAACTTACCCGGCGATCACTTTTAGGTGGCGGCGGCGGCACAACCTCTTTTAAAGCTGTCATTTGTTGTTGAGTTTGTTGTACTGTTGTTGGTTTAATTGTATTCATTGTATTTGTATTAGCTCCAACTCCTGTAACCATGTTGGATAAAAATTTATCAAAAAAAATTATTGAAATTATTTTTTTTGTTTTCCAACAATTATTTTTGTTTTAAAAAAGTTTATTAATTTTTTAATCAAAAAAAAAAAAAATTTTTTTTTTTTTCAAATAAAGTTCAATTTATTTTTTCAAAAATATTGTTTTTTTTTTTCTTCGCAAATTATAAATTCACGCAACAATTATTTGTATCTTTTTTTTTTTTTTTTAATATTCCGGCTTTTCAAAATTTATTCAAAAAAATTAATTTATTTTTTTTTTATCAGATAACCACGTCTTACTTCCACGACGATCGGAAGTGTTATGATCTTTTTTAAATGAAATAATTTTTTTTTTTGTTTAACAAAAAAAAAAATTTAATATTCTTTTTTCCACACAAAAATTACGGCGAACCATTGAGAAAAAAATTAAAAAAAAAAAAGGTAAATATTTTGCTGCGATCAGTAAATATCTTTTTTTTTTTTGTTGTTTATTGTTCTCTGTGTACTTTGTTTCCCCTTTTATGTTGGCATGTGTTTTTTTTTGTAAGAGAAATGTATCTTTTTATTCTCTTAAAAATTTTGTATCTTATTTTAAAATATTTTTATTATTATTATTATTATTTTTTTTTTTTTTAATATATTTTCTTTTGCTAAATAGTAAAGCAGACTCTAAATTTAATTTTTTTTTCTAAATATTGTGTTGACCGGCGAACGTTTAATCTAAAACTGAATTAAAGATCAGTACGTTCCGTTGGTAAAATATAAAATTATGAGAGTGAAAAAAAAAAAATAATAATTTTATTATTATTTTTGTTTTTATAAATTTTTCAGTGTATTGATATTGATATTGTAAAAAAAAAAAAAAAAAAAAATTAATTTGAAATAATATAAAAAAAAAAATTGTTTTTTTTTTTTATAAAAGATAAGTTTTTTTTTTTAATATTATTTGTGTATTTTTAGCATATACATATATATTTAATTTTTTTCAAGTTATTACGTATGGCGTTTCATAGACAGATTATAGACGTCAATATAGCCACACGACGCGCGACTTCAACGAAAATAGACGATCCTGGTGTTCGCTTTAGTTTTAGTTTTTTTTTTTATTTTTATTATTTTAAAATTACATTTTATTATATGTACATTTATATATATCTTTTTTGTAGAATAGAAAATAATAATAATAATAAAAAAAAGTAATCAGATGTTAGCAACGGCATGCACAGTATTTAGTAAAAAAAAATTATATGAAATTGGAAAATTTATTTATTGAATAGATAAAGATTGCAAAATATGTATTTTCGATTTTGAAGCTAAAAGTTGATTTTTTATTTTTTACTTTTACACTTGTGTCTGAGTATCTGATGAATATCTTTTTTTTAATGATAATAAGTTATTTTTTTTATAAATACATAGTTAAATTGATTCTGAAAAGAGAAAAAAAAAAATTGATAATTAATTTATTTATTTATAATTTCTTTTATTGAAATCTGTTAAGAATATTTTATAAATATTGGAATTTCCTAATTTTTAAATTCCAAAGAATATAGTCAGATAGTAACTGGGGGGGTGGGTTCAAAAAAAACAAAACAAAATTATTGAAATTATTTCATTCGCTATTAATTATAAAAATATTATTTACAGATAAAGCATGTGAAAATTTACGTTTTTAATGGGAATATTTTTTTTTTTTTTTTCAAATTTTCAATGAAAATTTTGTGAAATGAAAAATTTTTATTTAGATAAAAAAAATTAAAAAAAATTTCTTCCTTGATATAAATATTGAAGGTTATAATTATTTAGAGAGTGGAATTTTTTGATTAATTTTTAAATTTTATTTTTAACAATTTTTTTAAAATATATTAAAATGTTTTTTTTTTAATGTTTAGAGACAAATTCTAGTCATCGCAAGTTTGCTCAATTATCCGTGAAACATGAATAATATAAAAGTTCTAACATTGTTTTTTTTCAGATTTAAATAAGACTGTCGAAATTTTAAAAGTTAATTATATTCGAACTTTACACTTTTACCCGAACACAGAGAGTAGACTGCTATATAGACATGAAATTCGTAACACTCATTTGATATATTAGAGAGAACCATCAGTACAGCTTTTTTATAAGCAAGAACTTTTTCTTTGCCAAAAGTCTGTTTAATTTCGCTTCTCAAAAATTAACCATTTTGGCCAAGGCAATATTCAATGTATAGATTATATTACATCACTTTGAGTTTTTAATTTTTAAAATTTCTATGTTCAGTTACCTACATTAGGTGTATGTAATATTCCTAAAGTTTTAAAAAATTTAATTTTAAAATATTATACCTAAATGATATAATGGCTTTTAATGTTATAATTTTATTGTGTATCTACCTTGAAAAATTGGAATTGAATATTTTTAATAATCAAAGTAGATATTTAAATATATTTCATTTATTTGATTGGTATAGATTAGAGCAGCAGTCGGCAAACTATGACCCGTGGGTCACGGGGTGACCCAAAGCATCATTTCATGTTACCCGCTTCGAAATTTTGAAGTAGTTCTCAAATCAATGAATATAGTTTTTGCTTACAACAATTGCATATAAAAATTGTTTGTTTACAACAATTGAATATAAAATAGAAAGTTTTTCCAGCAATTGTTTTTGTAAGCCTTAGATAATAAATAAATTAACTTTTGATTTAACTATTTTTTTTTAAATTGCTTTCATATAAAATTGCCACTGACCCACTATAAGTTTAAAAAAAACTCATTTTAGGCGAATTTTACCCACGACCAAAAAAGTTTGCCGACCACTGGATTAGAGAATAAATAAAAAAAGAAAATTTTAGCTTTAAGAAGTTTTAATACATAATTTATATTTATATATATATTTTTTAACAAACATGACTCTTAGCATAGATTCTTTCCTAAGATTAACTCAAAATACGGAAATAATAGTAGCAATCATTATAAAAATTCAATGCACCTATCCAGTTAAAAAAAATATTCACGAAAATAATTTCGATTTTGACAGGAATTAAAAAAAAAAACAAAAACAAATTATATATAAAAAATGTAGAAGTGAAAAAATTATTATTATTATTATTATTATTTGACAAAATATATATAAAAATGTAGGTATAATAATAACAATTATATTTCAAACAAGTTGGAATAAAAAAAGAAAAATTGTATCTAAACCAAAAAAGTAAAAAAATAACAAATAAAAATTAAATATGAACTTCCTTCACCTCGAAAAAATTTTGTATCTTTTTTTAATGTTTAAACTATGTGAAGGCTATGTGTTTTTTTTTATGTTTTTTTTTTTTCATACAAATGCGAAAAATAATTATGTACGTGAAGCTATTTTTTTTTTTTGCTTTTTTAATATTATTTTTTTATTTTTTTTTTGCTGGCTTTATATATTAGCTTGTTATATAAAACGTGAAATTATTATCTGTATCATCATCATGATCATCATTTGAAAAATCAAAATGTGTTAAAAAGTCACATGTTACTTTTTTTTTTTTTTAGATTATTTTATTATTCAATATCAAATTAAATAACAAACACGAGTATTTAATTAATATTTTCAAATTACATACATATAAATTTATAATTTGAGAAAAAAATAATAATAGAGGAAAATTATAACAAAATAGAATATTATCTCTATGTATACATACATATTAAAATAATAATAAACACGATGTCATTCATAAAAATTATTATTATTATTTTTTTTAATATTAAAACGAAAAATGAAATATTATCTCAATTTACGATTTGACGTTTAAGTGAAAAATTACGTTTTATTCAAAAAAATTAAAAAAACTTCTTTAACTTTATGGTTAACTTTTAAAACTTACACAAAAGTCTGTATACAGTGGTTCAACTGTTAGGTACATTTTGAAAGTAGTACTTTTAACTTGAGTCGATCGCAGGTAGAATTAAATTTCTAAACTAGGTCTTTTGAATAATATAGTGGGCACCAATGCTATATAAAATTAACAAAATTTGTTTTGATTAAACATTTACACTTGTAGCAGGTACATGTCCAAAAGATTCATTAATTATTTAGGTACAATTATATATTATATATATATCACATTATTATTGCACCTCAACACACTACTTATGGAATTTAAATTAGTTCATTATTGAATGCTTTATTGAAATATTATGTTATTTTAAGACTCACCACAATTAATTTTATGCTAATATATTTTACATAATACGTACTTATTTAATTTTGCGGTTTTAAAACGAAAAGGAAAAACTTTTAAATAAAATGTTGAAATTAAATTTTGTTAAGCTTTAAGTTGGTCAGATATTGAAATATATTGCTTTTTGAGATTTGAGTTTAGTAGTCGTTGTTTCTCAAAGAATATCCCGTAGTGTGAAAGAACAGTGTATTAAAAATATATTACATTTAAAGTTAGTTTGTATTATTTAACATCAAATTTATACATCATCAATCACTACTTTTTGAGATAATTTACATTAAACATTTTTAAACATAATTTACATATATTTACCTAATCATTAAATTTAATTTTCAACTTTTAATTTGAAAGATCGTTTGATACATGTTTTCTATAAAATATTATTTAAAAAATATATAGTTTCGACTCTGTTATTATGGTATACGTGACTTAATGTTCACACTTTTAAAATATTCTCTAATTCACAAAGAAAAATGATTATAATGTTTGAAACTTTATTAATAAAATTATTATTATTAAATGGGTAAACGTGTTATTTTATCAGTACACTCAATAGTCATTAGACTATCGAATTAACTACTAATAGTATGTATCATATGTACTAAGTATCATCGTCGCGTCGTACTATGAAATTATTAAGATATCTTAGCTTATCTTGGATTTTATAATAAAAACCCAAAAAATATTTACGTCATAATACAAAATGCTATATTTAATATTCACTTTTCTTTTTTATTATAATGAATGAGTAATAAATATTATAACATTTTTAACATTTTAATTATTTCATTAAAGTTGTAATCTTGTTTAAATTTGATTTATTTTTCTTGAAAATGAAGTTTTCTTATATTCAACGTTTTGTTTCTTATTATTTTTTCTGAAATTTTTTTTTTATTATTAGGTTGAATAACTTATAATACTTCTCACGCTTTGATTACATAGTAAATATAATGTAAATTTATGCATATAATGTACAATGTTCACAATTAGTACCTAGAACGAATAATATAAGTTTATTTTAAATAATAAATTCCAGATTTTATTCGATCAAAGAAAATAGCATAAGCCCCAGTCATTGTCAGCTGTAATTTTTTGAAATAAATACATCCTACACTACAGCTTTCAAGGAATAAAAACTATTCGATAAAATTAGGCAAAAGCTGATGCAAAAGTTTATGATTATTTCATTAACAGTAGTAGTAGTATTTTAACCTACATAAAAATTATGCATCATATTGTACATTTTACTAAAAAAGTTGTTGTTTTGAAAATGTTTTTTTTTTTAAATAATATAAAATACGATATAATGTGTAAGATTATGTTTGTATAAATAAATACAAAGGTCTACATATAATTAAAAAAACTTAATCTTGAATTTAAGTTTTAATTTATTTTTAGTGCTAGTCAGCTATTAGTAACTAATTATAAAATGAACTGATATATAATAAAAAATGTCTAATAAATATATCTTATCTTTATATAAATGCAAAAAAAAATTAAAATAAAGTAGGACAAACAAATTTCAGAATTTTAAATCAGTTTAATTCGATGAATTAAATTTTTGACACTTAATTGTAATAAACAAATTAATATGTCAGCAGATAATTTAATCAAACAAATAAATTTATTATTTATGTAGTAACAATTGTACATAAACTGAAATTTTTAAACAATTTGTTGTCTAGCACCAAATTTTTATTTTAATTTCGCATAAAACCAAAATAAATTTTTTTATAAGTTTGTTTAAAATTAAAACTGGAAATTTATTTAAACTAAAACTTTTGATTTCTATATTTTTTTTTTGTGAATTAAAGCAGAGACAAAAAACTAAATTTGATGTGTTAATAATCTTTTACTTAATGAATCTTTAATATCATTACTATAATATTTTGATTAATTGTACATATGTAACAAAACAAACGATATATTCAATTAATTTTTGAATGTAAAACTATGTGTGATAAAAATTAACCCCAATTACAAAACATCCTAGCATAATAATTTTAAAATTTCTTACTTGGTTTTTAAAAATTCTAATCACGACACTAAAGTCAATAACACAACAAAATATTCAAGAGCTTAATTTATTGCTTTGTTTTTTAAGCTAAAATAAAATAATATTCATATATGATTTTGGAACCTGAATTTTGGGTATTATTCATATTTTCTAAACATCATAGATATAATTTAGGTTTTTTTTAGATAACTTATCATTTTTAAGCTATTTGGGAAAACACTTAAAATATACCTACTTAGGTATTTTAATACAAAAATAATTTGCATAGAAACTAAGGCCGAATTTTGCTTTAGTTAATGGTTTGATAACAAGTCATATATTTATGAGAGCACTTCAGTATGAAGCATTTTGTTTTTTTTTTTTTGGTTAGGACGTACGTTTAATGACTTACTCTATTGTTATCGAATAAAGATAGTATAGCCTCTAATAACACTCGTGATTGTACTCATTAAATTATTATAACTATATTAAACTTATTTTTTGTTATACTACATTATATATAAATAGAATATTTTTAGTTTACTTTTTAGGGTTTTTAATTAAAATTATTAAAAGCCAGGGGTAACAAAGTTGTTAGATCCAAATGTATCTCAATGCTGTATTCTGTTATTTTAATACATAAAAAGTGTTGATTTAATTTTAATTGAATATTGGTTTTAAATAAAAATTATTTGTTTAAAAATAAAGTATTAACATATCCATGCTTATTCATGTTTAACTGATATTTCTTGGAGAATTCCTCCAATTTCTTAAATTTGACACCTAGATAGATCAAAAATGTATAGTGTTTTAGCGAAGGATTGGCTTTATTCTTTAACATATTTATAGCTTTTGTTTTTGTGCAACTTCAGATAATTAAAGCTGTACATTTAGCGTTAGAGTTACATTACAACCATTTTCATTTGCGTTTGCAACATTTCAAACATTTCTATCAATTTATTTAATTAAATTTTGTTATTGTGTTTATTTATTTTTTTCGAAGTTTTTTAACCACCACACTTAAAAATCACGCTTTTTTCACGGGTTCGACACCACTTTTCAAATATATAATTATAAATAGTTTTATTTATATAAAATTAAAATTTGAACCTTGTTTTTTTAATCTTTATAAAAAATATTTTCATAATAACGTCTGATACGTGTGGTCTAGCTTTGTACTTGAGTTATTTTCCACCTAAAAATGATAACTACTTGAAAAAAAAAATTTTTTTTTGCATAAACAAATAACTTTAAAAGACATTTTTGGGGAAATCATCACTTGAATAAAATACAATATTTTCTAATAAAATAAATAATTTCTTTGAAAAAATAACTTGATAATTTTTTTTTTTTTAAATATTTACATTTTTTTTTCTTTTAATAGCTATCGTAATATATTTATCAAAATTCTTATCACAAACAAAAATTAAATAATAAACAGAAAGTAGTTAATTTTTTATCATTAATTTCAAGTTCCCCGCCAGGTCAAAAGAAATGTGTACATGAATTTTTATCAATATGAGTTAGTGCCCATATAAAAATGTTAGACATAAACATTTTTATAGCTCTGCGACTTAAGGCAAAAAAGTCTCTTCTGTATGTATTTTAGTGAAAATTCATTTTGTTTTTGGTTTAATTTATGTAAAATTGAAAAGCTCAACATTGGAAGCTATTCAGAGCTATTTATTTAGAATATTTTAGAAGTAGAAAATTGAACAAATCATGCAGAAAAAATTTACAAAATGCATAATTCAAAAAGTTAAAGATCTGAATAAAAAATTGATTATGTTTTATGTGAAAAAGTTATGTTCAAATTCAATTTATTTTTAATTCGATCATTTTAAAATTGATATTTTAATTATACGATCTTAATAAACATATAAATTTTATGTTTTTGTTTTTAATTTTTTCAGTATTAGATATCAAGTTTTATATTATTTGAATCAAAATTTTATTATTGAACGTACATGTTACGTAGTCAACTCGTACATAATATTTATAACAAGTTCTTAAAAAAGATTTTTTTTTTTTATCTTTTTGGTTTTATTTTTTATGTTTTTGTAAACATAAATATAATAAATACTGTATGTATGTTTAGTCAAATAATTTACAAAAAAAAAAATTGTCAATTGTTATGGAAATTACACCTAATTACATAAATCAATAAAAGTCTCTTCGCCGCGCTTTTGTTTTTTTTTTATTCAATTTATAAATTTATTCTTTAATTTCAGCAGGTTTCAATATAAATAAAAATTTGTCACATTCATTTTATTTTTCTTCTTTTTCTACTATTTATTTTTACCACATTTTTTAATTGAAAAGAATTTACAATAAATTATACTTTATTATCATAAAAATGTTACATATGCTTTTGAATATGCCGCCAATAGCATAAAAACATATATTAAATATTATGGTATGTACATTACATACATAGATTTGTTTTTTTTTTATATAAATTATAAAGCTTTAAAAATATTTTTAAGAAAATTTAAAATAAATAACAATTTGAATATAATGCAAAAATTTAGATTTCTTGATATTGCGATAGAGATTACAGCTCAGTGTTTATAAAGGGCTGTTAGACAAACTTGCTCCTAACAAAACAAAAAAACGGAAAAACACCACAAATTTGAAATTGCTAAAATGAAACTGAAATCGATATAGAAGCCATTAAGTTGCAGATACACATATGGAATGTAAAAATGCATAATTGCTATAATCGTTGTACATCAGAAGCAGACTTTGACAGCATTGTGGCATATATATATTATGAACTTAACCATCACAACCAATAAACAGTAACAATTTGCTTGTGTTTCCATCACTTAATATTTATTTGCTCTTTTGATTTTAGCTTAATGAAGGCGCCATACACTTAACTTAAAAAGGAACTTGTATAAATATTTGTATAAATAATAAGTTCCAGAGAATTTATAAAACTCATCGCTATTTCGTTCAAAGCGAACTCAACTTCCGGATAAAAATTTAATTTAAAATCACCTCTGGTAGCAAAAATAAAAATATTCGCAAGCGGCAATGTCAATAGTATAATTTAGCTAATTAAAATTTGCCTAGCGTAACGAATATAAATTTTATATTTTTGTTTTTAATTTTTTTTATACATTAAATTTGTAATCAAAATTTTATAATGTCACAAAGAAAGTTAAAAATTCAATGAAATCGAAATTTATTTATAAAAATAAAATAAATAAAAAAATTAAAAAAAAAATCTAATAGTAGTGCAATGCAAAGTTTATCTCTGTATAAATATGAAACTATATAGAATTTATCTTTCTTGGATATTTTTTTGAAGTGGACAATTTGAGAAAATTAACACAAATTCCAGTCCGAGGTGGGAACTGAATCTACGACCGCACATGCCGTATGATAATAGCAATACCACTACACCATGACGGTCGACAACAATAAGAGTTTTCGGGCCGATCCCTGCTGTGTTGAAATACAAGGCCAAGCCGTGACAGAGAAGGACTAAAGCCTTAGCACTCTTTTTTCGAAAATCCGTTTAACATTTGTTGCTTCCCTATCAGATGTTAAGCTTATAAGAACAGATATTCGATCTTAGCCAACTTAAGTTTTGGCGTATATGAACATAGTTGTAATACTTAAATATTTCATACAATGTTATATAAATATTTTATAAAAATAATAAAAAACATAAACGTCGTATTGGGAATTTGGACGCGTGAAGAATAATGGATTGATTTTGAAAGACCACTATACCTACTGTTATCTTATTTCATTCAGTTCAGACAAACAGACCAAGTAATTTTTTTTTTTCAACAAAAGAAATTAAATAACGTGATAAATCTCTTTCCCTTTCATGGTTCACTTATATGAAAATTACACATATGTATGTATGTATATCCAGCATTAATTGAGTGTATCTATATTCAGTGTATCTCATAAACAAAAGGAATAAATAATAATAAAAATCGTGATCGTGAACATTTCGCCCTTCAACTTAATGTGGCTGAGAAAAATAAAAAGAATAATTCAAGGAAATGAAAGAAAAAACAAAATCCTTATGGCAATATCAGGAAAATTAAAACTTTTAACAAACTTGTAATGGCATTTAGTCTTTAAGAAGAGTTAGAAACAATTTAATGATCTGTATTATATAATGTACATACACCTAATATTTACTCTATATCCACATTCACTTTCTGAAATTAGCAACGAAAGTTAGCAACGAATTGTTCCCTGAACATCGAACTATGACCCGAACATCACAAATACTTCAAAAATTTTCTGTTTTCATTTATAAATTTCGAACTATCCAATATATTTTGTAATATATAGTTTCAAATTTAGAATTCTCTGTTGAAAGCCAATTAAAGATGTGACAAGCACATAAATAATAAAATATATATACATACTATGTCAAGATA
This sequence comes from Hybos culiciformis, assembly GCA_964007475.1. Classification (NCBI taxonomy): domain Eukaryota; kingdom Metazoa; phylum Arthropoda; class Insecta; order Diptera; family Hybotidae; genus Hybos; species Hybos culiciformis. The sequence goes on along the minus strand of OZ023274.1, from coordinate 10,670,899 downwards.
ATTATTCACTATTTTGTTAGTCAATTTAATTTGGTAAACAATATTTTTTCTTCCGTTTGCAAAAGTTTTGAAATTCTTTAAGAATATTTATTATTTAACATATTTGATAAAATAAATGTACATTCGCGTGGCATATGAAAGAGATTCATTTTTGATATATTTTTTTTTTATTATAATTTATCCAAAAAATATTAATTTATTGTTTTAATCGATTGCATATATAATTTGTGACTGTTCGAATTGCCGATAACCGATGAAGTTGTTGAGAACAACAATATTTAAAAGAGGGAACAAAAAAAAAATATTTAGAATAATAAATTTTTCCAAGAATCATTTTAAATGGCAATATTTTAAAATATATACCTACCATACTGTTCCTGTTTATCATACATAGAATTCAAAACGGAACAAGACAAATCATATAAATATTTATATCATTTGAAATGTATAAATTTTGTATACATATTCATATCGTTATTACGTTTTTAAATACGTAAATATTGATTTAGCTTCTGATTGATTTATATATTCATCAAGTTCAAAAAATTATTCTGTAGAAGACGGAAAATCTAAATACAGCGCCCCATTAGAATATTATAACAGTATCTTTTTTGGTTACATTCAATTCGGGTCAGCCAAAGTGGATTGTAAATAGAAAGAAATAATCCCTTTTGGTTTGTTGTCGGTATGAGGAACTTCTTCTTCAGATTTTTTAAATCTTTTTCATGTTTTTCGTTCCTTTAACGTGATGACTTTGAACTTGACTCTTGCGTCTTTATTGTTAATTTTTTTATTTTCAAATTTGAATTTTGTAAATATGTTTAATTGATTTTTTGATTTTGTTAATTTGATGAATTGTTTCTAAATTTTTATCAGCTTATTTAACATTAACTCTTAATATTACTTTGTAGATTGTGGCTTATAATTAGTTAATTTGTAACTGTTAGCTACTTTAATGAATGAATTAAATAAATAAATAAATAAATAAATAATTTTATATTTTTCTATATGCTTTGAAAAGTCGAAATTGGTGAAAAACTTTTTCCCATGATTTCATACAGTACAAAATAGGAAGCAATAATGCAATTTGTTAATCCCAAAACCAAATTCTTATATCAACAGTTTCGAAAGTATGTAATCCCTATTTAAAAATCATAATTATCTGAAAAATAAAAAAAAATAAATAAAAAAACGAATTCGACTATTCAAAATGTTTACAGACAATGGTAAAAAGTTTTTAATATAAGATAAGAGGCAATTCACAGAATTTATTTTTAAATCAAATTAAGGTCAATTCCTTTTTTAGCAATATATGCAGAAAAAAAAAATAAATGGTGCAAGCAATCAATAATTCACAATTTTACCAAGTCATTCAGTTTCCTTTCAAATCAAGCGCAGACAAATAATGCACTTTTGATTATATCAAAATAAGGTAATTTAAAGATTATATAGCAGACAGGCATAAGAATACAATTATGTTATAATAATTTTATATGAAAATCAAAAACAACTATGGAAAAAATTATCTTTAAAATAAATTAACCGGTATCGCTAAAAATGAGGTTCATTAGGTTAATGTTATCTTTATCAGCCGTATCATATTAAATGCGCTCAGCGGCGCGCTTCGAATGACAATTTTTTGTTTCACAATATTAACAGCAACTCTATGAAGAAATTGCTATGAACTTTAATAACTTAAGGTTTTTTTCATTTTAAAAAATAAAAGGATATATCTATATGAAAAAAAATTAATGGCTTTATTGTTGATTTTTTCTAAATTTTTATTAGTAGGTACCTGAATTATCGATAATTATTTACTTTGAAATCCTTAAAATGAAGGTCAAAACAATAAAATTAAAAAAAAATATCAAAAAAACAACAACATAATCAGATAATTTTCTAGGAAACCGCAAAAATTTTTGTTTATCCTAATTGCAAATCGAAACAGAATAAAAATTTAATAGATGAAGTCAACGGCTAGAAGCAAACAGCTAAGAGAAATCATTTGTGCATATAGGATTTTGAAGAAAAATATTAAAATTTATTTAATTTATATGGGGTCTACATGTCCCCATTTAGTGTGAATCGATTTTTTTATTTAAATTATTAGATTAATTTCAATTTATTTTTTTCACTGCGGCCGCCGAAAATAAATATAAATGTGTTAAATTGTGATTGGATGTTAAAAAAAATGCTAATAGTTAACATATTAAGTTCGATTATAATAACAGCAATCATTAGGCATAATTGTACGATAGTTTAAGTTGTGCATTAATGTAATCTGAGATAAATTTTCAAAACTGCTCTGATGAAATAGGTATGTATATCACAATTTCAAAAAAGATCGAAAATTTATTTTTATGTATGTTAATAACTTACAAGATTATGTTGAACACAAGCAGGTACATTACAAAAAACTTCAAATAACTAGTTTAACTAGTTGTCAAATTTTATTACGGGTATAATAATTAAATATGTCATTGCCAATAATAAAATATTTTCCCCTAATTTAACAAGGTGCAGCAGCAGCAGCAGCAACAGAGTAAGTAGTAAAATATTTATTTTACACTATATCAAAATGATCCGCTGTAAAATATTTTTTGTAAATTTGTTATCTTTCAAAAAAATAATAAAAAAAAAAATAAAAATACAAACCTAAATTCATAAATAAAAATTAACCTTCAATCATCGTGACATTATCAGTCTACTTTATATTTTCTCTGATTGCAAATTGCAATGAAATCATATATTCATTTGCAAATTTTTTTTTGCTTGAAAATTTTTTTTTTCTTAATACTTTAAGTTAATCTGCAATTTAAACGCTGCCGCGCACAATTTTATTTTTTATTTACAATAAAGTTTTTTTTTATTTTTATTATTATTATTTTTTTTTTTTCTTAATCATTAAACAGAAAAAAAAAAATCGCTCAATATGAAAATCATAATAATAAAAAAACAACATAATAATTGCACATTTAAAAACATATATTTATTGACAACAGATTCGAAATTTTATTTTTTTTTTTAATAGCAGGTTTTAAAACAAAAAGGAAACAAAAATTAAAAACGTGCGAAGGTAATCAAAAAAAATTAAAAATAAAAATAAGTATGAACATTATTGGGAAAACAGTATTGTACAATAATGAATATGAAAATTTTAATAACAAAAAAAAAATTTATATAAAGTATATAATTAATATAATTTGTATCAATTTTCAGTTCTCCAAATAATCAAAACAAAATATTTTTCAGTCATTAAAATGAGAATATACCTAACTATATGAGAAAAAATAATCTTATAGGGACAAATATTAAAATTTTTATATTTATGCTAGTAACTTTAAGTTACTTTATCTTTTTGGTCCTACGTCAACTGCTAATTGCCGATATTCGTGATTCCAATTCATGAATAAAAAATAAAAACTTTGAATTAAGAACATATATGTTTTTAATGGGCATGTGGTCGGTATGTTGTATTTAGTGCTATAGAATTTAGATCACTAAATGGAGTATTATATGCGTCAATACACATGCAATCATTTAGATGTATCTGCGTGAATAATGAAATCATTTAGATGCATCTGCGTGAATAATGAAAGCATTTAGATGCATCAGCGTAAATAATGAAATCATTTAGATTGTCTTACATTATTTCAATACAGACAAATACCAACAAAAAATTAAAAAAAAAAATGTGTATATCAACTTTTGGTTTTTTTTTATTGTAAATGTATAGACTGCAACTACCTTACACATGCACATCAAAACAGTATATTGGATATGTTAACAAAATTTGTTATACGACTCGTTCTGTATTTACACAAAACCACATAGGCACTTGCGTAATTAATAACAAATTTAGTTAACATTTACAATATGTAATCTACTATGAACAACCTTAACCTTATAGTCCAAGAGCTCGCAACGTAAGAAATCACGTGATTTTAGCAAGGCTCATTTTTTAATATAATGTTCCATGCTACGGTGCAGGACATATAAAGGTAGTCTGGCTGTCAGACGACGTTGCGTTTACCCGTGGGAGCAGAACCAAGTAGGTAAAAAAAATGCAAAATTACATGAAAAAAACAGATTGCTTTTAAATGACATAGGTCTGGCATCCATTTAGCAACGGTATTTCCGTCTGGCAAATTGGATGTAGTCTATATAAGATCCAATCTATAATTTATAAAAATTTCAACCTTGCTAAAATGACGTGAAATTGATGTTTTTTTTTGTTATAAATCAAGGTCTGGCACGGTTTTAACAACTCCGAAGCCGTCTGGCAATGATGCATTAACATTTCATATAATAAGCACAATCACGTGACATAACTAGAAATCGTGCTATTATCACGTAATTTTGCATTTTTTCTTTGACCTACCTGGATCTGCTCCCACGGGTAAACGCAACGTCATCTTACAGCCAGACTACCCTTATGGGTACTGCACCGTAGCATGGAACAATATATTAAAAAATGAGCCTTGCTAAAATCACGTTCCAAAAACGTTGCGAGCTCTTAGACTATTATAAGATACATATAAATTAAAATATAACAAACTAATTCACTTAAAAATTTCAAATTTTCTACTATTTTCAAGGTTTTGCTTAAATAATTCTATCTAACATTCTAACCGTAGCTAATAATAATCGAATATTCATTATAATGCTTAAATATAAATTGTACTGTGTAAATGCCAGGGTTTAAGCGAAAAGTTATGAGAATTTGGGTCCAAAATATTCTTTCAACAATTTACAATTCTTCAAGGTTCAATACATAATATCTAAATATGTATTAAAAAAGAATAAAAGTGTATATTAAGAAAATTTGTACAAAATTGGTGGTTTAAAAATAAGAAAAAAAAACTTATATCTTATATTAATAACATTTCGAAAAAAAAGGAAACCTACAAAAAAAACCATTGTTATCAACGCCCCATATATGAATTTAATTTTTGAAAGCATGAATCAAAGCTCTGCGTGATTTTTTTTTAATTCATTCAAACATAAATGTAATTTTCATGTAATCAAAAAGTGCATTTACTTATCTCGTAATAAGTTAAGAAATAAAAAATAAAAATATTGTATATAAAAACTGAACGACGCACGACGACGATAACAACGACCGACGACGCCGACGGTGCCGTATGATGAAATAAATTGGTTGCACACCACCTGTTTATTTTCTTATTTTTTTATTTTTTTTATATTTTTTACCTTCATAATCACCTTCACTGTATTTATTTACCACCAACGAAATGGTATCAAAAATTCTTACATTATGCGAAGTGTTCGCACTTCTTTTTGAACGGCATTAAAAAAATTAAATAAATTTTTTTTTTTTTTTAAATGAAAATGCATTAAAATTAATGCATCCACTTTTAAAACATAAATTGTGATTAAATTTAATCGCAGATATTTAGTTTAAATTATTACTCTTTTTAATATTATAAATATATGTATTTTATTGTGCGTTGTGACTATTTAAAATTTATTAATTTTTATGTTCAACAATTTAAAAAATTTTAACTAACTATATATTTATTTAAGGCAAAACAAATAAAAATAGGTGGAACTGATTTCTTTAATTTTGCAACATATAATTCGTAAGAGTTAAAATAATTACCCAACAACAGATTAATTCCATACATAGAGACAATATTTTCTTAACATTTATTAATAAAATGTTTAGTTATATGACAAATTTTGTCAGCCTACAAAGAAGTCAAGGATGATATCCTAGAAAGAGGACGCTGTCTTTTCGATGTAAATAAAACAAAATATTTTGGCATTCTTTTGCGATTTTAAATTCTTTAGAATATTTGTCACTTTAATATTCATAACATTTTAAAAGCTTACCATCCTTGCATGATGGGAACGTCAATTAAAAAAAAAGATTGACATATTTATGTGTACAAAAAAAGAAAATTAAATTTAATTAAATATTATATATTTTTAATTTAACTCAGCAGAAGCGGCGGGAATATAGATTATTCATTCAATTTTATTATATAAATATATAAAAAAAAATAAAGCGTACCGAGGAAAAAAATGTATCACGGCAAATTATTTTTTAATTCATTTTTAATTTAAAAATATTTATTATGATGACAAAGTCTCACATGCTATAAATTCCTTTTTGTTTTTCACAAAATTTGTGCCAAATAAAAAGTAGGAATTTTTTTTTTTTTTTTGTTTTATTTTATTTTTGAAATCTAAAAATAAATTTTCAATACCCATTGGCATAAAAATAATTTGAATTAAATTTGTAGCGAAATCATAGAAAGAATATTTTCATTAAAGTAAGACTACTTGATGCTACTAAATTATAAAAATTTGATATACAAATCGTTGGATAAGCTTTTTTTTTTACTTTTATATTAATTCGATTTTTAATTTTATGTTCTCATTTTAATATATTTATAATTATAATAATTATAATAAAATGATTAGTTAAAATTGAATACTATAATTTAAAAGTAAAGTAATTTATAAATATCTATTCTATTTTCAAATTAGTCAATCAACTATTTCTTCAACTATTTTTTCTGTAATGAGATTAAAGCCTGCTTACAATTAGATTATATAATGCTGCAAGATCAATTATCATGACATTCATGATTCTTATAATTATTTCGATTATATGTTTTCTTAATCGTATATTATTTGTTAACTGAAAAATAAACTGACTATAAATTCATTCACTATAAATTCATTCAGACTTTATAAGTTCATAAGCTACTATAATCTACAAAGCTAAGTTTTTAGATACACTTATAAAAAAAAATTAACTAACAAATTAAAAATTTCTGTTGTTGGGTGGTACACCTCAAATACTTCATATTTCATTTGTATCATAATACTGTGATACAAAGTGTCTATCAACAAGCTTATAACCCACCTCACTTAAATTTTATTTTTAGCTTTATGTTATAGTATTTATTTTGGAGTGTGCACTTCAATAGAATATTTCTTACCTTTCAATTTATTTTAAGTTTTTTTGGGCACACAATTGTTAAATATAAAAAAAAAAAGTATTATAAAAATAATTTTCTTGCCAAAAATTCCTTTCTAAAAATAAAAACTCATAAAAATTTTGTTTTCCTCGAAAGTTTTTCTATAAAAATTTCTCATGATGATTTTTCTTATTTAATTTTTGTGTATTTAAAATGAAGAGTAAGCTTTCAATTTGAGGGGTAATGCCAAAATTATTATTATCTTCATTGTCATTTTCATTAAATTTGCTCAGAAAAAAAAGAAGAAATATATTTTAAATGAATTTGTGTAGGTACATTCGGAGGTCTAATAAGAATTTCAAACATTAATTGGATGGAATTAATTAAAAATAAAAATATTAATTTTCTTTTGTTTTTCATAAACACTAAAAAAAATTTCTAGTTATAGTGCCACAAAAATTTGAATAATTACATGGCCATAAGTATTTTAATCGATCAGGATTTACATAAAAATAGTTTTAGAACTTGGTAAACTGGTTGATTAACTATGTTATAGGTTGAATTCGTTTTCCGAATATATTGCTTTTATTTAAAATTATTAAGTATATTTGATTTCATATTTCCACTGCGTGTTTCCACCATTACGAAGTTGTGCAAAAATTTTAATTTTCAAAGTCTAATTTAATAACTTTATATTTTTAACACTTCAACTGACCTCTTCTTGTCAAAGCTCGCCTCCGCTTAAATTGTTTTCTATAACACAAAAATCTCATCCTGTTTATCCAAAAAAACATAATTTTTCATGTTGTTTTTATTTTAAAATAAATTATTAAAGAGAATAAAATTTAATTTAATTGACCAAATAAACATTTGAGTATTTTTAATTCAACAAAATAATTAAAAATACATTTTTGTTTTTGGCTTAAAAATAGCTCACATGATGACCATCAAGCAAAGAAATTATTGAAGAAGAAAGAAAATATAAAAACGTAAGCATTTGGCGTGCTTATTTTTTTGCGATCTATTTTTAATAAAAATGCTAAAAATAATATTTTTTTTGTATAAAAATATTTTGAATAAAAATAGTACAATTATAATTTATGTCTCTCGAAATAGCTTTTACTTAAAGTTTTCTTTCTAATGCGTACTGATCCAAATAAACAAGAATTTGGGTCTAATATTATTTGCAATTAAGTTATTTTTTTTTTAATTTTAAATGATTTTAAAATCATATAAATATTATTAGAATAGGCTTATGACTGAGACGTGAATCAATCTACATATAGTAAAAAACGTACACGTTATTCGAATGTAACTTTGAATAATTAAACAATATGATATATGATTATTTATGTAAATATAAACGAAAATACTACAATAAAGAAACAAATTTTCAAATTCAAAGAAGGCGAAATACCTAATAAAATTGATTAACAAATAAGGATGAAATTGAAAATATATATAAATTTTTCAAGGTTAACTCTCATGGTCTTCGTAATATTATAAAATCCTTTAAGAATTAAAATTCATGGAAAAGTAATAAAGAAATAAATTAACAAAATTAAAGGATCAAGATTTTTAAGCTAAGTACCGGTTAAAAAAAAGGATTTTCATTATTTTAATATTCAAAATAATTTTGGCATTAGATCTTATTAGGGTGCTTAGTTGAAAAATCAGATTTTATTAAATTTTAGAATTTAATATTTAAGACCTATTCTAATATTTTTTTTATGGGAGTTCAATAAGTTTTATATCAAAATCCGAACTAAATACTCTTTTCTAATAATTAAATTTACGCCCCACTCCTTTTTAAATAGTTTGTTGTTTTTGAGCTACTCAATGTTTTTGAAGAAGAAAAAATATTTCTTTTCTAAACGTACGGATGGAATTTCTAAATCTGACATTTTATATTTAATAACCCAATGCATGTTAAAATTTTTAAAGCAATAAAAGTTTTAATTAAATTTATGACTTAGTTTTCACTTTCAAAATATAAAGGAAAAAAAAAGGATATTTGTCTGAAATTTTGTTTTGTAAATCCATTAAATTTTTCCAGTGAATATTAACATTTATATGTAAATGTACTTCGCATTATAATTATGTAGATTTTATGTGTTCTAAAACTAAAATTAAGAACAAAATTATAATGTTGAGACAAATAAACTATAAATATCTTTATATTTAAAAGACATTTTTATAAATCTGGCAAACGTTTGGTGCAAACAAACCTTTTTGTAACTCTACAGACCAAACTTATGAACCAATTCTCGTATGTAACATTTTTAATCCGAATTTCATTGCCAATTTGGCAATACGCTATAAATCAAAGCGTTACTCGTTCTTATAGTATACTCTTGTGATTATTACTACAACTCTTTATATCATTTTTACATTTATACTTTTTAAATGAATATATTTCTTCCGCAGCTGCTATAAGCGCAATAAGCTCGACCTTTTCAGATAACAATTTCAAAACTTATTCAAATAATTTTCTTCGTTATTTAGCACATTTAAATAATAAAAAAAAAAAATTTCAATTAAAATAATAAAATAAAAATATAATTAAGAAATTAATTGTAAATTACTTACAACTTTATTACATTAGCAATAAAAATAAATTTTGCATCGATTTCCCAAGCATTAAGATTATGAAAATTTTGCTAAGAAGTGTTTAAATGTTAATTTGAAAAACACTTAAGGTGTAAAAAAATAAATTAATTTTTATTAGCATTGACATTGGCTCTTACCTAAATGTTATAAATTGCTGCGACTGATTGAGGCAAATTTCTTTAATTATTTCATGTTTTATTTTATTTTCTCCCAGTCAAAAAAAAAATATAGGTAGGTATATAAAAACATTATAAGAACATAATATCAAAGCAAACGATAATAAAAATTCATTACAATATCAATATATTCATGTGTAATTAATTTCGCACCTTAGGGTTTACACCTTTATTTTGAATCAAACCGAAGAAGAGTCCAGTTAATGTAATTTATAATTAAAAATCTTAAAAAATATGCCAATGATACAAAAATAATAAATATATTATATATTTAGATTTGCAGGGATGGATATTATTTCGACTATTTGAGATGAAGTATAAGAGTATTTTATTATAATTAAAAAAAATTTAGAAATATATATTAATATCTTAACTATACTATTTTTTTTTAACTTTTATTTTGTTTTGTAAAATTAATTAATGTGATAAGTATATATTAATAATATCGCATAGTATATTCATATTTTTAATTCATAAAACATTTCTCTGAAATTCGTTGAGTTATCAATATCTTAAGAGTCCTTTTAAAACGCGAAGAATTATAGTAACTTGCCAAATTTTTATATTATACTATTCTAAAGAAAACAACATGAAACTAAATAGATGTAAATTCAAAAATTAAAAAATGTGATAGTATGTCAATTCATTCAAATAATAGTTTAACATCCCTAAAATACTTAGGCATAACATAAAACTAATTCGAAAAGACATTAAAAAGTTTTAATACAAAATTACGTAACTAATTTTCACATCAAAATTTATTAGTTTCAATCTTTAAACGAATAAATATGAGAGGTAAACTGTTCAATCAAGTTCTCAATAATTTACATAATGTATATTTTAACAAAAAATAAAAAAAAACCTAAAAACAAAAATTGTAATTGGAAATTATTTGCCATAGTCATAATTTTTCATTAATAAAATTTACCAAATGAATAAAATAAATTTACCGTCTTTCAAAATAATTTCCATTTCAATTTTCAGCATTGGTATTTTTATGAAAAAAAAAGATACATATGTACGTATACAAATACAAGAGAAATGATGAAGAAATAAAACAAAAAAAAAAAAAACATTTATATTATCTTATATTGAAATCAAAATCCTTAAATTTTTTTAACTTTTTTGAAATTTATTTCCAATTTAAGTTTTTTATTTTTATTTTCACTTATTATGTGTACTTGAAATATATCCGCATTCGACGTAGAACATGTTGGAGAAGATGAAACGTCTTTTGTGACAGCCATCATACTTCAAAGTTTAAATTCTTGTGAACAGTCTGGAACTTCCAAAATGATCAGATCAGATCAGTTCTTTATATCTCTTAGTTAATGTAAATTTATTATTCCCAAACTATCAGTTCCATTTCGTCTTAATCAACGTTTACTAATAATTTAATATGTTCATTTTTTTATTTCTCGAAATTATAAATCGAAATTTAATGAGTGAGTAATTGGTTGAAATAAATAATAAATTATAAAATGTTTAATATGTATATTCTTTTACTATAACAACGCTTTTTTCGCTGATGATATTTAAGATGTTGAAGGCGGAATTAAAAATTAGTCATAAGCTTAATTCATTAAATTTCTTTTAATGTTGTTTTAAATTATATTATGTACATACATATATTTTATATAAAACATAAATATGTTCAACTTGAAGCATAACTCAGAACTAACAACTCGTATTACCGTTCTTGAATTCATTAGAAAAATTTGAAAATTCTTAATTATTATAATTCTTAAAAATTATCAAAATCTTTTTCTAATTATTTCTTGTGTAAAAATATCAAATTTCCATTTATCTAAATAAGTAAAAAATATGCTCATTTTAAAATTTTGAAAAAAAAAAAATCAGAATCATTGGTTGGTATATCCCGCAAGGATTTTATAATTTTTCTATTGTCATTAATTATTTTCGTGCCGCAAAAACACTAAGAAGCACAACATATTTTAGGGTTTTTCTCAAAACGTTTGACGCGAGCAATGGAAATTTGATCTTAAAATTTTTTATTTAGGTGAAAAGTTGAAAAAACATTATAACGTTATTTTAAAATTAAATGTAGATTTTATTTTGTTTATAAAGATTTGATATTTAAAAAAAATTACATTTTACCCTATGTAGATATATTTCAAGGATATCTACGCATTCAAAATAAATCACATGATAAGATCGAAAAATTAAAAAACCTTGTATTTGACAAATATGAACTTCGATACGAATAGCATCGATATCTGCGAATTTTTTGAATTAAAGAATCTTCGAATAACTTAAAAACAAAGATAAGAAACTAAATTGAAATTGACTTCTTCAGTTTTATATGATGTGTACAAAGGCACTTTTATTTTTGGTCTTTATTATAAATAAATTGAATTAATGCCTCCTTTTTCAATGGGCATATCCTAGGAAATTTGCAATATTAAAAAACTATACAACTATTTTTATAAAAATTTTTCACTTGAGAAATTACCAAAAAGATAAAATACCGAAACTACCTGCTAAATCTGTTTCCAAATGATATAAGATATTTTTGTTTTAATATTAATTTTTTCTTTATTCGACTATCGAAACTATAGGAGGAAACAGCGAAAGTATTTTACAAAAAAAAAAAAAAGATAAAAAGAAAAGGGATTTAATGTATATGGAAAAAGATTTATTTTATTATAGAACCACATGTTTGATTTTTAATAATATTTATGGCAAAATTATTCGAACATAATCTTAATCAAATGACAACAAAATAAGCAGAATTATGAAGAAGTCCTAAAAATTATAAAAAAAAAATGGAAATATGAGCAAATTTATTAAGCGGATAGTTTTTTAACTCCCTCGCCTCTTTTATAGGCAAAAACATGTTGTATATGCGGTTTACCTTTTTCTTTCGACAAATAAATTTAAGATTATATCTACATATATATAAATTTATGTGCAATTTATTTTCTGTCAAATTCTATTGACTTCTTTTGTATACCGGTATATATGTGTTAATTATAAGATGTCTACTTGTACTTGTACAACATTATCATATCTATTCCTTAACTTAATGTGAAATGATACTTTTTGCAAAATTTGATTCTCAAATTACATTGTAAGTAATTCAATACGTTTATGTAAATAACTTCTATATTCTGAATAATACTTACTAACTACATTCTAATAGTTATATACTGTAATCTTTTCGAACTTAATTTCAGTTTTCAAATGTTCAGAAACCTTCGCGAGCCACAATTTTTGAAATTGTTTCCTTAATTTTGATACAATATCTGATACCAATATCACACCGTGACTTAATAAATTTGTGTACAGTAGTGGCCTTAAAATAATATTTTTAACAGAACATTAGATAATTTCGTCGGAATATATATGATATATGTATTATTCATTCAATGGATAAAATGCATTTTGTTGCAATTAAATGGGAGTTTCTTTCAAAAAGATCACACATCACCGTTAAAAATGTTTTTGGCATATTATGTTTAAAAATGATTTTTATTTTGTTCATTGCGTTTTTTTTTGCATTTTTTTTTGCAGCATAATGATAAAATCTTTTTAATTTTTTTACTTTTGAGATAAAATATTGTAAATATTAAATTTTATATTATCAATAAATTTTTGCATATATGTATATACAAAATGTTCGAAGCATACGAGTTTTTCATATATTACACGAAATATTTATTTTTGTTTTTTAACTTAAGTCGGGTTGGCAGCCGCCTGTAAATTGGAAATATTAAAAAATATATACATATAGGTATATACATAAATTTTTGAGCATAAAAATTTTCAATGCCCAATTAGTAAAATTCTTTATATACCATTGAATTGTGTTAAATTTCACAAACTATTAAGTTGTTTTTTATGAAAAATAAAAATGTAAAATACATAATTTTTTTTTTAGTAGCATTTTTATTCTTGTCTTTTTTTGCTTCTTTTTTGTTCTAAACTCACACCATAATTAAATTTAAAAATATGTTTTTAATGCTAAACACTTTTCAACAGGCAGGTGTTAAATATTTCGCGCGATTAGAGCATATTTTCATATTATATGTTGAAATAAAAAATAAAAAAATTGAAACAAAAGCAATTTTAAAATCTCAGAACGATAACATAATGTTAGAATCAAAAGTGAAAACACGGTAAAATATTAATTAAATTTTTGCTCATTTCCAAAATGCATCTCACGATTTTTATCTCAAAATAAATTTATATGTATATAAAAAATAAAATATTTTGATAATAGCTGAAATTTTAAGATTAATATTTATTTGAAAGCAAAAAAAAATCTAATTAAATTTTTAATCCCAAAATTAATGAACTCTTAGCAGCTCATAAGAATACTACCCTTTTTGTATTTTCGCCGTTTTAAGGTATACATTTTCTGGATAAAAAAATATTTAAAATAACAACACAATTACACAAATTCCAAGCCCAGGTGAGAATTAAAACTAATTATGCTGCTGGAAAACAGAAATGATAGTTCAGTTTCTCTTATTTACTTATTTATACTTCCTTTGCAATGCAATTTATAGTATGCCCATCTTTTTTTTTTCCAGAATCTATAGATCTATAGTAAAATTTTTAATAGGCCCTATTATAGGTACAAAAAAAAATTTGAAACCAAAAATCACTAAATTAATCATAAATTCTTTAGTGATTGAGAACTTAGGAGAATTATCAATAAAAGCAATATAAATAAAGATCTGTGAACAATGAAACATAGCCAGTTAATTTTTGTTATGTACGGTAAGTTGAGAATGAGCATAGAAGAATAATACTAGAAGTTTTATATTACACATATAATATAGTAATGACTAATAACTAGGTATCTGTACTAATTTTATTTCCAGTTGCCCCCATCAACAAAGTTGGTCTGTAAAACGTAATACCTATACTTAGCTAAATCTGAAATTAGAAAAATAACATATAGAAGAAATTTTGTTATGGGCAAAAAAAACTGTCTCAAATATTTATAATGCCCATCATTTCTATTTCATAAACCCACAATTAAGATCAAATAAAAAAAAAAATTATAATGTTATTGAAATTTGATATTTTTAAAGAACTCTTTACTGCCATTCATTCTGTGATAATTAAATTAAATTTTAAATAGAAATAATAAAAAAAAAAAAACAATAAACAAATTTTCTTAAGAATTAAACGGTATATTATTTTAATTTATAATTTAATTTTAAAGTTCGCTAAATTTTTGTAAATAAACAAAAGAACCGTTATAATTATTTCTAACATAAAATATCATATGTCAATCACACATCCATCCCATCCCATATTATGTATATTGTATATACATATAATCAAATATTAGCAAACATGAATTACTATGTATGTTTGTATATACCCAGCGAATAATTACAACAATGACCTAAATATTTTAAGAAATTCAATTTTAAATTCGATAATAATTTGTTTTTTTTTTTTTTTTGTACTTTAAACTGAAATTATGTTTTTCTGTATTTACATATAAACTAAAATTATGCTCATTATAACAAGAATAAAATTACAATTTATGAACATTTTCAATAAACAAACCGCTTATTATTGACATAAACTTCTTAATCAAATCATTTCCTGATTTTAAAGAATTCCTTATTTTTAAAAATTATCAAATATTTTCTTTGCAGATTTTAATTCTATATATATAAAAAAAATTAAACTTTTTACCAATCCTTTAATTTTGACAGGTACTAAAATAATATTTTGCATATACTTACATGTGTTTAAAATTTATGTTAAAGTGACAGTAGAAGAAAATCATAGTATCAAAATTATTTTTAAAAAATAAATATTCACAGCAATCATTAAGCTCGCTGTTATTATAATTTTGGTTAGAGGTTTTTCTCGAGAAAACTATTATTTTTCTTTTGCAATGTTGAATTTGGTCATCCTTCTAAATTTTAGATTTTATTTTGAATGCATATTTAAATAAAAAAAAAAAAAAAACTAAAAATTAAAAAAAAAAAATTCATCATTTTTCGAAGTATTTTTAGTTTCACATCGGGGAATTTTCTTTTTGTTCTATATGTATATTTATAAAAATGAAAAGCGTGCCTTGTTCAAAAATACGTATATTATGACTCATAGATTTTCCTCTTATTTTTTGGCTACACCTTTTTTTTTTTTTTTTTTTGAAGAAATAACAAGACTCTATGTCAAAGACCAACATTTTGTCCAACAACGTAAGAATTTCAATTTGTCACCAACTACTGTGAAAAAATAATTACCTAGTTTAAAAATGAATGTTATCCAACCAAAAATCAATTTCTTAAACAAAATGTTTTTTGAAAAATTTATAAAAAATATTAAAATATTTTTTCATTCTTTAATTTTAACTACATATATATGTATATATTTATATTAATTTTTTTTTATTAAGAAAATAATTTACACACTTTGAATTATGTAGAAGGTCAATTGGGGGTAGCCACAAATTAAAAATCCATGTTGTTCACAGCATTCGAAATTACTCTTAACTTGGAACCCCTGCAGTTTTTACTGGCCGAAATAAATCCATAATTTTTACGAGAATTATAAAAAAAAAATTTCGCGTTGAAAAAGAAACACTAATAGATGTTAACCAAAATAAAATTAAATCAATGAAAAAAAAGATATGTATTTAAAAAAAAAACATAAATAACACATAATTTTCATTTTAAATTGAATTTGTAATAAAAACCATTATAATTTTTTTTTGTTTTTAATTTTATGGCTAAGTAAGATCAGTAAAAAAATTAAAAAAAGTATTATCATTTATCATTGATTAAAATACTAAACATATTATCAGTTTCATACAATTTTTTTATTTTTGTATTTTTATTTGAAGATGTTAAAATAAAATATTGTTATACACTGATAATATTGTTAATACACTGATAATATTGTCAATATTTCGAGCGTATTTTATTTCGTTTTACATCTTTAAAATGTGGTTTGAAACTGATAATGTTTTTGGTATGACATAACTCTCAACGCTCCTCCTCACTTTTGTTGTATATGATATGGGAACTAGTGTGTATGATATTTTGGGCTTTTGGAAATTATTGTCGTCTCTTTTTGTACCGAAACAGCAAACTAATAGCGCAAATACTAGATTTATAAGCCTTAAATTATATAATTTTTTAATTAATCCTTATCTAAATGACCTCAAATCCATCTCAAGAAATTTGTGGAAATGCCACAATTAGTCAGCAGTCCGGAAATTCGAAATTTGTCGCTTATAAAAATCTTTTAACAAAAAATTATCCTTGAGTTTATTGTTTTATTGAAAAATTATTCCATTTAAGAAATATAAGATGTATTTTGTTCATCTTCACGACTTTGCCACAGCAATCCATAACTAATTAACAATTTTTCTTTCTTTACCTGCTGAGATTTTCCACTCGAAATTTATCTGTATGTACATTCTTCCTATACTATACCTTAGAAATGCATTATAAAAATTAAAATAATGGTTTTTTTTTCTGTAGATGTATATTCCCTTCAAGGACACAAACAGTTATGAGTTAATCTCTTTGAACCAATTTAATTAGAATTTTTCGTTATACTGAAATAAATTAAGCTATTTTTTTAACTCACATTTTCCTAATTGAGGTTTCATGTTATTTTAAATAATTACTGAATAAAAAAAGATATATTGATCTTGAAATATTTTTGACTCAACAAATCTTAAAGGATATAGACGCACGAATCTTATGCTCTTTGAAAGTATAAAAATTTTATAAATCTGTTTTGAAGGTCTGGTTTGTATATTCATTAATAAGACTATACAATTTATTAACTAAATAGTTTCATACTTTTTCCCGACTGTAAAAAAAATTTGAAAATTATGTCGAATAGAGTTTGATAAAAAAAATTAAATTAACAATCACGAAATTTTTTTGTATTCGGTCCAGTTTTTAAGTTTATCGTATTTTTATAATCTAATAAATTGAGTACCCGGATTTAATTAACTTTTATTTATTTTATTTCTAATTAAAAATAATGAATGAAACAGTTCCTTCGTATTGTTTTATATTGACTACAAGTAATTCAGCTGATTAAAACTAATAATTTATATAACTAAACACAATTTTTTTAATTTGAATTTTGTCTGTCGATTAAACTGTCGATTAAATAAATTAATTGATAATATAAATTTAATCTAGATAGGCAGCTCATGTGCACTTGACAGTATAAATAGTTTTTTATTTTTTTCAAATTATTAAGAGTGTTGTGTCTTTATATTACTATATAATAAAAAATTATATTCGTTTATAATGTTTTTTTTATTTTTTTTTATTTTATGATTACTTCAATCTGATGATGAGCCAAGTGTATAGAGATAATTTTCTATACGTATGAAAAGGATTCTCTTAGCACACTATCTTTTTTTTTTTTGCCTAAAGTGCAAAATGATGCGCGCATTTTTATGATTTTCTGCGATTTTATTATTTCAATAGCAGGTGGTTCTTCTATGGTTTTGGTTTAATATTTTTTTTTCTTAGATCACATATAATTTTAAAATATTATAAATGAAAAGAGTCTGCGAAAATAAATAAGGAAAAAAAAAAATTGAAAAGATTTTTACATATTTAATTAGATAATAAAAGGATTTAAATTTTTGTTTTTTGGTTTACAAAATACACGCCAAATTTATAATTCTTTGATGATTGATCGCAACTTACCGACTGCGCATATATAAAAAAAAGTGTTATTTTTTCTTTAAAAACACCTTATAGTCCGAAATTCATCACTAAGGTGTTAAAATTTATCAAATTAGATGAATCTTTCTTCAGTATTTTTTTTTGTTTCAGGGATTAAAAATTATTTTCCTGATCTGATCGAAATTATTATTTTCTCGATAAATTTAAAGTTATTTTTATATTGAGTGAGTTCGAAATAATTCTTTAAAAACATATATTATATTAAAGAAATTTCTTCAGGCTTTTTATGTTATACATGATAATAATCAAAAACTCATTATACAAATTTGGGTATATATTTTTCAATTCTCAATTAATCGACATTGAATTTATTAAATTAAATAGAGAAGTAAAAGATATTATTAACGAAAGATCTAATGCGACAATTCGGTTCGAAATTAAATTATTTTAGTAAATTTCAATTTTCTTCAGTTTTTCAATTCAAACTGTGGAAATTTAAATTTCTTCTTTCTGCAAAAAGTTGGAAACAATTATATTCACGTCAACGCAACATTACAACAAAGCCAGACTAATGAGCTCGCCTTTGCTGCCAACTTTGAATGAGTAAAACTACATTTTAGCTTTATTTTCTTTGATGTAGACGGAGGAGCACTCTATTACCCTGAAATTATGTCGATTAAATGGGAAAATAATAGGATGATTTTCATTCATATAACTTTATATGAATAGCTGTAAATACATCAAGTCTCATTTAACTTCATTCACTAATTTAATTTAATTACAAAGTGAAAAAAAAAATAAATGCATAAATTAAATTTTTATAGTTTTTGATTCCAATCAAAATTCGGTTGCAGTAGTAACACTTGTTTCTTATCTTGTCCTCTTATTTTTTTTTTTTTATCAGAGTGAAATTACTAAATTACATTTTTGTCATAATAATTTCATTTTAATAAGATCGTAATTAACTTTAAATCACTTAAAATTGAATGTTGGTAGCCTTTTAATTTACAATAAAATTTAAATTTTTTCATATTTTGGAAATAGCTGCTGTCGGCTTACGCGCACAGTATGTGACAATAAAAAAAAATCAGAATAAATTTCTCTTCCATTTCATTTCATCATAAAATGTATTTAGTTACCAAACAAGAAATTATTATCTTACGCCCTTTTACCAATTATTACCAATTATAATTAACTAACTTAAGTTATGGGGCATTTTTTTTTCATATAAAATTATTTGATATGCGTATGTTTCGAGTGACATTAAATTTTATTTTAAGAAGTTTTTTCATTTATCGTAATCTAAAATTTATTTATCAAAGTCTTTTTAACTGCGTCAGATCTATCAAATTAAAAAATTGTGTAAAGTATTTATAGGAATTTTAAAATCTCATAATATGTAAATAAAGTGCCGAATGAAAAAGTAAATTTCTTAGAAATAAGAGAAATTTAATGTGTATCTAAGTTAACTTAAAAGAGCGATACTTTTTCGTACGATTTAATTTTAGCTTAGAATATATTAGTATGTTTAGTAATTCATATAAGCTTATTATTCAAAACCCTATCAGTTCAAACCAAACTAAGAACTCTTAGATCAATCGCTTTCTTGTAACAGCTTTAAAACAAAAATTGCCTCATTCATGGAACACAACTACACTAAATGAATCTAGAATGCCCAATCTTGCAACAAAATACATAATGAATTTCTAAAATTTGATAAAACCTTTATACAACTTTTATGTTTTGTGAAGAGTAAAGATTTTAAATCACAAAGAAATTATATTTTCATCTAATTACCTTGTCATTATATTCACATAAATTAATTAAATCGAATTACATGAGTACGATACATTGAAGGTGCAAGAATATTCACTCATTTAGGAACAATAAATTTGTGAATTAAAACTGCTAAAGGGCAAAATAAATTCGTGTAATTTGAATTTTCATCCAGTGATGTTATAAAAACATTATCAAAATGAAGAAAGTAAAAAAGAAGACCCTATAATTTTTCTTAACTTCTTAACTTTCCCCTATAATAAGAAATTTTTATAAAT
Organism: Hybos culiciformis; assembly: GCA_964007475.1. NCBI lineage: Eukaryota > Metazoa > Arthropoda > Insecta > Diptera > Hybotidae > Hybos > Hybos culiciformis. The sequence continues at coordinate 10,650,446 of OZ023274.1, read as the reverse complement.
TTCTTAATACATAGGTAATATTAAAAATTTCAAAAATTGTAAAAAAAAATTGTTGATAAAAAGTTTGAAAAATTAAAAAAAAAAATAACTTATTGATATTGCATTAGATGTTTACTATTCAAATAGACGATGACACTTTTACTTGTTAGGATAGACGATGACACTTTTACTTGTTAGAATGGCTCGCTCCATTTTCTGATCTTTAGGTAAAATTGCATGAAATAATTGGAATCAAATATTCTTAAACTTTGTTTTTCTGTTTTTGGTAAAGTATTTAAAGAAGTGGTTATTAATTTAGTGAACAATATAGTCAGGATTTATGATATAAAGGAAAGAAAGAAACAGAAGTTAAATCGCAGATAGCCCTTGCAACGATTTTTGATAATTTCCTGAAATTTTCTTTGCGAAATGGAAAATGTAAAAACATATTTTTTTTGAAATATTAATAATCAATTTGGTTACATATATAGATTTTTTTTTTAAATATATTTAAATTATTTTTCTCGCACTTGCTAGTGATCAATCAAATTGCTTATAGTGAACGTAAAATATGATATAAACAAAAAAAAAATTGTATGCAAATGATAAAAGTATATCTTTAGGTCAAAATAAAAAACAAAATATAAGTATATAAGTATTTTTTATTTATTGCTCATAATAAGACATAGCGCAGATGAGAATTAAAATTATAAAAATGCATTTTTTTTTTAAATTTATAATGAAACTAAATTACTAAAATTTAAATTGTATTGAAAAAAAAATTACTAAAGTGCGCAATCACACGTTCGAAGTAAACAAGGTGCCGAAATAATCTTGTTTGAAAGCAATTTAGTAATGATGTCCATTTTTTTTATTGATGGTTTGAATAAAAAAAAATGGACAAGTTGAAAAGTATTTCAATCAAATTTCTCATGATTCCATTCATATAGTAGATGTATTTATGATTTTATTTTTATAACGCTGTTGCTACGACACTACAAAAACCCCATTGAGAGTTAAGTAAAGGTGCGTTGGACTTATACTACAAAGCGAAGAAGAAATGAATGAATCTAACGATGAAATGCACTTTTTTTCGCTATTCTCAATCTCATTCCTAAATTGACTCATGCTGTTAAACTTCCAAAAAAAATGTTATAAACAAAATGTTCCTAAAATTCCCTCCCGGTACGGGGCGGCGAATGTAGCTTTGATTTGTGTTTAGTTTAAAAAATAGTAAAAAAAATAAAAAAAATACAAAGGATTAAAAGGATTCAAAATTCAAATACAAATTTAATATCAAGTGCATATGAAAAATCATTCTTAAGTGCTTCCTTTAAAAATATCATAAAGGCAAAATCATAAAAAATATTTATCAAATTGATGTATGTCGGTATTTTACCAAATAACTGGGCTTCAGCATTATTTAGATACTTTTTATGTAGTTTGGAATGGTCATTAAAACAACATATATGTACAATGGACACTATATTGCGCGCGAATTAAATTAAGACTCATTAAATACTGAATTAGTATGTATTCATCCATTAATTTTGATTTGATTACCTTCCGAAAAGTGTTTTTAATGTGAAACGTGTTCTGTGAATCGCACACTTCAAACAAATCAAGCAAAAATAATGTAACTTTAATTTACGCAATTGAAAACCAAAAGGTGTTTCTAATAGCTCTTATGTGATTGTACAATAATTTCTGGGTAAATCAACTGCGCATATGTAATTTTTGCGGCAATAAGAAATGAAACACATTCAAAATTAGAGATTTTATTTATATGCACTATACCGCACTATACCACAAAGAATGTAATTCGATTTTTAAAATAATCTAATTTTCTTATTCTATTTGATAATTATTGTTACATATTGATAAGTGTTATTTCAAACTCAGCTTTACTTTTTGAAGTTTTAGTTTAAATTCTGCCAAATTTTCAAATATTGATATATACATAAAAAAACTTATACCGACTTAGCATACAATCTTTTTCGTTCTGACCAAAATCCCAAACATAGAAACGGTACACTTATCTCAAATCTTCTTTACTATATCTCACGTAATAAAAAGGATCAAAAAATTCATACAAACCTGCTACATGACTTCGAATTTTATTTTTAAGTAAATATTCCAAACCCCAACTCGAATCCATTCTTGTATAATTTTAAATAAAATAATTTGATATATATTATAATTTGTTTCAATATTCTCTTAGAACAAACATTCGAGAATCAATTCAGTATAATAGCCATTTCAAAATATCAATTACTGATAATTTTATTAATAAAAATCCTATTATAACATAATTATATATAACATTGCTGTACATAAATCTCATCTCAATGAAAATCATAAAACCTATTGCCAGTAATAAAATAAAATAAATTTTATTTGCATTTTTTTATAGTGAGAAGCTGATAATAGCGTGCAAAAATAATGCTACCAATATGATTTATTATAATTTTAATTTATAATTGAAGTTATTAATTTACAGATTTTATAGCCACCGGACAGGTCAATTTATCCTTTATTCAAGGGAATGAATTAAACTTATAGATATTATGTATACGTATAGTATTATAGGTTCATAATAATTTTCTTTTTTAATTGGTTTTTTCAATTATATATAGAGTAAAGCTAACCGAAAAATTAATAAATCACTTACGTAAAATGGAAGTCATAGAATTTTGCGTAACATTTGTAATTTTTTTTATAATAAGGTATAAATTTAATTAATTATGGTTATATTATAAGTAATCCGAAGTTTCTATTTTTGTTGGAGTAAAATTTCGCTTTGAATTTACAGTCTTCAATAAAAGATAAAAATTGTTCAGTTGAAAACATAGGATAAAATTAATGAGTTTCATATCATTAACGTGTATAAATAAATTAATACTTCTATTCTAATTATTCAAATGCAATCCAATTGCAAATATATATTATCACTATTTGAAAGTCCCATTTTGTGTCTTCTCCAAATTTAAGTCGCTGAATTAAATATAAAAGTCATTGTAATCCTACTGCAAGCAAACATATAGCTTTTCTTTTACATACTTAATATTATACTTGTTTTTTAAAAAAGTGTTCTGTGGTTTATAATAATTGTAATATATTCATCATTTCAAAAACCACCCATTTAGTTATCCGATATTGTTAAATTTTAATTTATCACATTTGCAGCATAAAGAGTAACTTACTATCAATTGACATAAAACCTTGATCAACTGCTGGAGGAATTAACCATTTATTTGTATATAATCAAATCATCAATTACAGTCAATAAAATGTAAAATAAATTTGCATAATCTTCAATACAAAAAAAAAATAATTTAAATATTTTCAATGTAAACATTTAATTATTATATATTTTTTTTGTTACCTTTTAGGGTAAACCATTCATTAAAAATTGTAACCCTAAAAATTAAAATTTTCTAAAATAAAATAACGGGGAAATTTTCAATTTAGTACATACAATTTGGATAATTTTAAACTATTATAGAGTTTGAATTAATTTACATTGTTTGTTTTGAAAATAATCAATTTTGTTCAAAACAACAAAAAAAAGTAAGTATAAATAAATTTAAAGGTATATCTGACTATTTCTTTGGAAAATTTGTGAACATCTAACAAGATTATTTAATTTATTACATTAAGTTATTAATAAATTACTCTTTTGAGGGTATGTAGAGTGTATAATATTTCCTAACCAATTAAAATTATGTAGAAATAATTCTTTAAATAATCACTACTTTATGTACCCTACCCATCCACTTTTGTGTGCAGAAAATTAAATTTATAGAGACTGCGAACCGACTGAACACAATGCAACATTTATACTATAAGAAAAAAAATCTATAAAAACTACAGATAATGAATCTATCTAAAATGTGAAGTTTTAAAACGGATTTTTTAGAAATATTATATGTTGTATTTTCTACATGTTAGCTCAAAATCCTTTAATTTCTGTAACTGGTACATCGAAGATATTTTTTAATTACCAAGACCTTAATTTTTGGACTTATTTTAACCTTTCATGAATTTGGTTTTTAGCAAAAACATAGATTTATTAAAAAAAAAAAAATACAAAATTTGTTTTTCCACCAAGTTGTTACAGGTTTTTTTTTAATTTTTGCCCTTAAAATCTGTAATTTATTCATTTGTTTCTTTTTTTTCTTGCAGTTACGTATCTAGTTATGCATATCAAAAACTTCATATTTTATCTTTCAATATGCAAATTAAATAAAGATTAATTGATTTTTGAGTTCTTATTAAATATTACCAATGATAAGAAAAAATTAAAAAAAAATAAAAATGAAGCTAAAAAATGCCAAGGGTTGATATTTCACAACGGTGCGTTTGTTATTATTTTACCTTATTGAATGAAACAAAAAGGGGATGGGATTTTTTGTTGGTGGCCTCAAATCCTTTTTATGTTTTTTGACAATCATTAACCAGAATTATTGTTGACTTTTGATTCTTCTTATATGATAATTTTATATTTTCTTTGTTTACATGTCAATTGTATATTCAAATTGTATAAGTCTGTTAAAAATGCACCCTAACTATAATAACTTTTAAATCTTGCAACAAACTTAAAAATGTTTATCTAAACCAAAAAATTGCATCGCTTCAATAAAAACAAAGCATTAAGTTTCATACTATTTTTTCGCAATTTATTAATTTACAATTTACGGGTTAATATTATAAGTCAATTATTTTTGTTAGAACTGTTGCTATCAGTCTTATATTTGTCATCTCAAATTTACACCATCTTAATATATAAACTTACGAGTATTTACTCTCCCGATAGTAACCAAAAGATGTGAAAAATATTATTATGTAAATAGCAAAAATATTAAAAATTTGTAAATTTTTGACATTAAATAGTTTTTAGCTTGATTTGCGGAAGTTTTAGTATTTCTAATTGTCTATTTAGCAAATTATTTTTAAATCTTAATAGAAAATCATTATAGTAATTATAATTTAATTCTATTTATTTACAATTCAAATATGTGGTCTAACATCAAACATAATTCTATAAAAAGATTCAATAACAAAATATAAAAAGTCCAAGAATCCCTATTTTGCATATTAATAAAAAAGAAAGGATTAATATGGTACATTAAATAAGATAAAATTTAATTAAAAGAACACTGTTAATAACAATAATCTCTTATGGTCCATTTGAATTAATGGCTACAATATAAGTTTGTTATTTTGCTCAGTAAAAATTATAAATTTTATCAAAGATTTTTTTAGTTTATCTTTCATGATGATCACTATATCAATTTATCAAGATTTAGAGAAGCGGATTGACTTAAAATATGTACGAAAAACAAACATGCATGGATGTCCAAGTTAAGAAAACTTAGAAAGAAGGGCTCAAATTTTATATAAGACAAGAATAAAATGTGTATTTAAAAGTGAATTAATCTGTGGCTCTACTAGAAGAAGCATTATTGGGCCTACTCAACAATGTTTAAATATACTAATTGTTAAAATATTGTAGGTGTTTTTGACATTTATAAAAAAGATTAGACGTTGATAATATATTAGAATTTTGAATATATTAGCTTTGTAAATCAACTAAATATTTGCCATTATGTCCTGAACTAGTGAACGAACTTTTAATTTTGTTATTTAGTCTGTAATAAAAAACTTTATTTACTGAACATTTAAATAACATAATTGTCACCAAAAATGTTTCATAAAGATGTTACACACAGTAGTCTTCTTTTCCAAGTTAATAGGTTTAATTTTTTTTTGTGTTCTGTAGCTGGAAAAACTGGTAACTCTCAGCATCCATGATTTTTTTTCTTTATAAATTTCCTATACAAAAAAAATCATCAAAAACCTAAATTAAATTTCAACGTTCTGATTATTTTTGTCGCGCATCTCATGTGGAGATAAAATGAATTGTGATGTCGTTAAATACCTGATGTTTTATTTGAAAATGCTATCAGCATGTGGTATGGCAATCATCTTAAATAATGAAAAACAATACTATTTAATTATATGAAAAAACTGAAAAAATAGTCTACAATCTGAAGATTTATAAAGATTTTTATGTATGTTAATAAAGCAGATTGCTTACATGATTACGGGGTAAGTTAAATTTCTTGTTTTAAATGCTTAGTTGGTTTAGTTAGTTAGTTTCAATTTTAGATTTGATTTTAGTACTGACCTTTGATTTTAGTACTGACTTTGTTTTAGTTCGTTTTAGATTCTTAATTTCAACCAATCTACAGATATTAAGATTAAGTAAAATTCAAATCAAATTTTGAACATAAGCTATATTAGACTATATTAAAAACTATAATAAAAATCTAAGTTTATTATTACTATGTAGTAGAGTACATATAGTATATTTTGTACTAATAATAGAATGATATTGTATTATATTTTTATATATATGTGAATTGAATCACATTATACTTACTATAATAAGGGTTCAGTCTTCATAAATTATCGTTTTATTTAAAAAATTGTTTGGTCATTTTATTGTTAAGAATGTTACAACAAATAAAAACAACACTATTCTAATTATTTAAAAAAAAAAATTATAAGTGGTTTAATAAGCTTAAATATAATTTTCAGTATAAATGGTGAATATTACGTAAATAATATATAAATTTAATAAAATTCGCAGTCAAGGAAGATTTCCAACAAAAAATAATATACAAATAACTCTAATTTTGTTAGTTCATAAATGAGAAAAACATTCAAGAATTTAATAATAAAATAGATGGAATGCATATTTTGAGAATGTTTTCAAACTTTTGAAAGTTTCTATATGATTCATTCATATGCAGTTTGAAACTTTTTTAATCATTGATAGGATGCACACAATGAAGGTTAGTCAAGCATTAAGTTTATTAATTAAATCCGAACTACTTCAATAACGGCTCCCAAATTGCAAAATGAACGGTCTATTTATATTGAGCCAACTTTTCATGTTTCCGTTTTTTTAAGCTAGGCATACTTCTATCAAGAACACTACTTAAGTTTTAATGTGATGATAAAAGCAACATTGAATTTTAAAATAAAATTTATATTACTATTAGTTCTGAAACTAAATACTTTTTTATTTTCATATTGAAGTCGAGATGCTTACAAACTTTTATTATTAATATGAATTTTTTAACCGCATTTGATTAAAATTGTAATATTGAGTTCAGATTATTCTAGAATTAAGTTTTGTCATTGCACTTAACTTCAAAATAAATAGAGCCAAAAGAAAACAGTATTCATTTTATTTTTATATTTTTTAAACTTTTTAAAATTAAAGAACAACGATTAAGTTAAATTAAAGTTATTATAAATTTAACTTTTGAGTAAATTGTAAGAAAAAACAGATAAAAAAATTAAACAACTTTTTGATGAGAATTACATATTTTATCTTGGATGTACATAATTTTACATAACGTAATCAGTATTTATGAAAAAAATTATTGTTCACTTTAATTATACAGATTCAAAATTATTAAATTATTACTTGTTTATTTTGGGCTCAGTAAATTATATCAAATTTTGAATTTAATCATTGCATTAAAATTGAACATTCATGCACGCGTAAGCTAAAAAAAAGCAATAACCCAAAGTGCTTAAATTCAAAATATTTTAGCGCGAATGTTCACAGTCCAAGGCGAGATGGCATTATCACTGCATATAAATGTTAGCAGTTTTCACTTTTTCCTTATAATATTAGAGATATTTCCTTTAAAAAAAAACATTGATTGTATTTAATATTACAGGGTTTTTTCATTAAGCAATTTAATTAATTTCAGGCAAAAAAATATATAAGTAAAGTAAATACACTGGATTGATTACTCAAAGTGTAATGAAGAACTTCATACGACCATTAAATGAAATTCCGTTCGCTATACAATATAAATTAAAATATTATTATTACCGATCTCTTTCCAGATCCATACAGACAAGACTCTCGTAGACTCTCCTGATATTATAATTATTATCGATCTCATTCCAGATCCATACACAAAAGACTTCCAAAAATCTGTTTCAGAAACAAGTGCCCTTTTCTGAAAAAAAAAATTTAGAAAATTTAGCTATTACAATTGAATACCATTTACTTACTGTACTATCAAACATTTTGCCAACTAAATACAGGAGTATCTTAAAAACTATTACTGCATTAAATTGAGAATATTCATGTCACTCTGTTTTTCACAGTCGTTATGTTTTTTTTCGCTGTAAATTTTTATTTATATACATATATGCAATATTTGTTTTGTTACTTTAATAGCTTTGTCCAAAAATAATAAAAAAAAAGAACCCAAATTGAATTAATGACCACATGAACTTGATAATGATACCGCGATGTTAAACAAATATGAAGAAAATTATAACTTTCATCTGAAAGGGATCTTATTCATTGAATTTCAGCTGAAAATCAAAACTAAAACAATTTTTGCAAGTTAATTACATCCGTTTGAATATTTGTTCACAGAAAAAAAATATTAAAAAAAAACCTATACAATGTCTAGCACCTATGACACTTCTTAAGCTTATTAGAAAAGTCTAAATCTGTTATAGTTGGAATCATCGTGGAAAAAGAAATATATAAAATATTCAATTCAGTTCAGATGCTTTCAATAAGGGCTTTTCTTTTAATTTTTTAATAAAACATACCATTTGAATGAAAGCTTGTAATATTTTAATTGAAAAATGTTGTAAAGGGCCTACAATTTACTAATTAAAAATGATATCGGACAAATATCTACCGCGACGACGTTTACAGGCAGTGATTCTTTTAACAAAAATTTTAATTCAATCTAACATTAAGACCATCTTCATGTTCAAAAAAAATATGAACCAATGACAACAGCAGCTTAAAATGAACAGCAAACAGTAACCCGAGATCGATGTAATTGTTTTTCAACAACCATTCTTGGATTTTCTGCGGCCCAAATTCGACAAGTTGGCTTGTTAAGAGTAAATATAAATGCTTGTAACTAAAATCATCAATATACATTAAACTATAGAATTAAAAAATACTAACACTACGAACTAACTTCATTATCATTATAAGATATATCTTCATTTCTGAAGCATTAGAACTAAAACTTTCTTCAACAGGAGTGTCAACTGAACGTAAGAAGTAGATTTGTATCAGTGAGACCCTTAAGACAATTCGCACGATACTTACTTGAAGCAAAAAATTAAGGTAAAATATAAAGTAAAAAATTTACACTGAAGATATTGATAAAAAAAAATATGAGGAAATGATATTAACTTTAATTATATATGATGAAAAAAGAAAATTAAATAATTAGTAGTTTTGCTTTAAGATGATTATTATGGTTTAATTTTTTAGAATAAATCTGTGAGATTTTTTTATTAAATAAAATAAAATCTGTCCCTGTTGTGGTTTAATTTTTAATAATTTTGTTAACATGTGATACCACAAAAAACTACAGTGTTGAAATCGAAAATGAATCCTGATAGTTTTTTTTTTTTAATTTTATTTATTTTGCACGATACAATTTTATCATACATTGTGGATCCTGACTACCTTCTAAAAAACGTTTTTTTGAAGTTGAAACAATAAGATTTTTATTTTCAATTTTGGTTATGTTCAAAAATACTCATTAGAGGTTTCAAAAAGTCATAAAAACATAAGTACACAGTCGTATATAACGTATTTGAAAGAAATAGACTTTTATCGATCTAAATTCTTTTTTTTTAATTATAACTTAAACTTACAAATTTATTTATATATTAAACTCGACTGATTTTATCCTTACTAAGTGATCATTTGGAGAAAGACAATATTTACTAGCTTCAATTATTGTGATAATTTAAAAAAAAAATGGAAACTAAAGTGTTTTGGAAGAATCTTAAAATACACTTAAAATGTGTGAAGAATTTAAGATGAAAACATATTATTTATAAAATTAAATAATTTTTGTTTATTCAAATATAATTAAATAATTTTCCAAATATTTACACATGACTTTTCCATAATTATTAGCAATCAATTTGAAATTTAAAAAACCAACGAAAATCTCATGTTGTATGCTGATTATTGATGCATATGTTATAAATTTTTTAGTTGTCTTATGAATATGTACTTATTTAAATAAATACTTTATTATATCCGTACGAAGTTTGAAATATTATTTATTGCTAGGAGCAAAATATCGAAAATCTCATTAAATATCTAATAAACCGAAAAAAATTTAGGATATTCGTTACAACAAAATGGTAAATAATTTAAGAGAATAGAAACTTAGTCTTAAACTAAATTTTAAAATTTTTGTATGGATTTTTACTTTTTTAAATTGGGGCCGGAAAGTTCTCATTGCAAAATTATAACCTTTAACTAATTATACCCACATATTAAAATTTTATTCTCTAACGTTGTGATGAGTATAATTAAATTTTTTTCCAAAACTGCGAATGTTTTCAACAAATTTTTAGTACACATATAATTGCTTATACGAATTTAATACCACATACGAATCAATTTAATTTAAATGTCAAACATATTACTTTTAATAATAACAAATACATAATTTTTCAATCTTCTTTATTGAATGCAATGTTTAAAAAAAAATTTTTTTTTATAAAATTATATTTTTTTTAGAAACGATATGCAGAGCATCAAAATTAAAGCTCTCTATACCTACAACATATATACAATTAAAACTTATTTGTCAGTGGAACATAAAAGTCAATTTGATTCGCACAGTGGGTATTGCTGTCATTTTTTCCCTTTTTTATTAATTTTATATACATTTTTTTAACAAAAAAAAAATGTTTCTTCTTTTAAAATTTAAATCAGCTTTATTAAATTTTACTGATTGCAATCACATAAATTCATGGCGCGCATTCAGTTCTCACAAAAAAAAAAAAAAGATTAAAGTGGAAGCGTGTGCCTCCCACTATCCTAAATCTTGTGCATAGACGACTACGAAGTATGTATATACATAACATGTACAAGTACTACATATAGTATAGAGATAAATATTTTTATTTGTTTATTTATATAATTTTATCAGTAATAAATTTAAAAAGAAAAATTTAAAAAAAAAATTCTCATCTTCTTTCAATTAGAGTGTTAAAAAAATAACTTCTTCAGTTCGTATGATTAAAAGTATAGATAGACATTAAAAATTTTCTGTGGCTTAACTATTTAAAATATTTTAAAAACTATTTAAAAATAAATTTAGCCTGAACTTTAAAAAATTGTATTTGATAATGAGCTTCAAATTTTATTTGAGTCGAATTAAAGTTGCGGATAAAAATACAAATCTTAAAAAAAAAATCCGTTTATAGTCTTGTTTCTAAGCTGTGACAGCTATTTACAAAAATTTCTGTATCAGATAATATTAATTAAAAATATTACTTATATTTTGTAGACGTTCAGAGTCTATTTAAAGAATTTTGATATTTTCAGATTTAAATTTCTCAATAACGATATTCCAATAATATCGTACTGCGGTATAAAGTACATATTATAAAAGTATAAATAAAAATCATTAAAATAAAATAAAAAATTTCAGTCTACTTATCGTTTTACTTTATATATTTTTACATACTTTTAGGGTGCAACAAATATTTTAAGTTTCGTAAAATTCTTTTTTATTCTTTATAAGTTATATATTTTGCATAAAAAAAGGAGTAGATACACCACTCACCCCATTTAAAAAAAAAATATTTTTCTCACATACTATTAGGATGCAAAAATAATTCAAACTTCTTGTAGCACAAATGATATAATAATAAGTATATAGTTCTAAAATCCACAACATATAATAAAATAGCGCGCTGTTTTCGTTCAAGTAAAAGAAAATACTGATCGTGAGTCCTTGAATATCCTTTTGAATTATCATGATTGTTCACCAATTGTTAATGTTGAACACCTTTAACTAAAAAAAAATTTGAAAATGGTACTAAACTGAAATAACACACATTATGCAAAGTTGATTTAAAAATATCTCAAATTATTAAAACGTTTTTAAATATCGATGTAATATGAACACTGAGCTCTTGAACTCATTCTAGGAAACTAATTGAAAATAAAATTTTATGTTTTATATTATTATACTAAATTTCAATTATGTGTACAGAAAATATTTTTATGGTTTCATTTCTAAAATCGATTGTTTTGTAATTACTATACATTATATTGATTTTTGAACTTATTATATATATATATATATATATATACTATATTTAATATTTGAATTTTGCGTTAATAGGTAGGTTTATCTTTATTTTATTTTGTACTCTTTTTGTTCTTAATATTTATTTCAATTCAATTTTTTATAAACGTACACATATATGTAATGTTCACATTAAACTAAGCTCACATACAAAATACATACATATATAATTCTAGGCTAAGACAAAAATAATTGTTATTATAAGATTGTTGAATAATTTTCTTCCTTTTTACGTAATTATTGTTTATTAAAAGTTGCTAGCTTAAGCAAAGTTTCCTTTCCTTATTCAATAACGATTAGTAAAAAATGTTTATTTAATAGTATTTAACACTATTAATGTTAACATTAAAGATTTTTATATTTAGGGGACAAGGTCAAGATTTCTATAGAAATATATATGAAATTTAAATAATTACAAACGCTTGCCGATCTTTACATAATGTAATCATAATTACAATCTCAGAATCAAATTTAAAATGACATTTTCTTTTTACATAATTTTTTGTATACTTTAAAAGTAGGTATCTATAACAGAAATAAACAATAAATACTGAAAGTTAAACTAAGAGAAAAAAATTAATTTAATTGACCACAATAGAACCAAAATTTAATGATTTCGAGAATAATGATACATGATATATAAATACATTTCTTTTATGACATGACATTGTATTTAATATTTTTGCACTCATCATTCGTAAGACTCATAAATTTATTGAAATATTCTGAGATAAAAATTATAAGTTGCTAAATTTTATGAGCTCTAATTGTTTCTCTTTCTACAGTTAAATAGCAAACAAACTTAAGGTATTTCCATCTTTTTCAATTTATTATTATCTAAGTAACTTTACAATAAATTTATTCTATATATTACATTTTACTATCACATTTCATATTAATTTTCAAATAGTTTAAAATTATCATCCAGATTTAATGGAGAAAATGTTGACTTTTGAATCCCAGCCACAATCTGCTATCTGATTTTCAATATTCAAATTCCAATCAACTCCATAAACATAATCAGAATGATCTCTAAATACTTCTAACGGAGCAGATTCCAATGTCACATCCCATATTCTGAAAAAATAAATATAGTACCTATAGTATTTTCTTTTTATAATAATGGATATTAATTAATTTTTATAATACTGGATATTAATTAAATGTAAGCAAACCTTTTTCTTTATGAGTTATTTTTTTTGAATTTAAAATTATAATCATCTTTCTATTGACCCAGGAAATAAATTAAAGACGTAACAAGTTTCATTTTGAACTATTTAAAATCGTATGTTTAATGTTCTTAATTAAATACTGGGCAATGGTGTAAGTTATCTAATTTTCATCAATTTAAATTCACTGTCAAAACATTATTTAGAAAAACTAAACACAATCATTAATTAAAAAATTTCATTATTTTATATAACCATTGCATGAAACCATTCATGAAATTCATTAAAAAATGACTCTGCCGAATAACATCCCTTTCAAGTTGAACAATTCTTTATTTTTTTTTTAGATAAAGCTCAATATTAAAATTTACATATTTTCTTACTTTGTTGTGCAATCAAAATCCACAGAAGCTAATTGCTTCGATGAAGTTGGTGAAAATTTTATTTTTCTAACAGCGTATTCACTTGTTAATAAATCAAAAATTGGCTCTTTAAGATTCCTCAAGTCCCAACCTTTAATTAAGCCATCTGAACCACCAGTTGCTAAATTCCAACCAACCGTTTTATGCCAATCACATGTTAATGCTTCTTCAGTATGAGCTTGAACCTCAAATAATGGTTTTCCTAAAAAATCTAAAGAATTATAAAAATTTAATTTACCATTATTACTTACGCTTGCGAATAAATTTGGTATTTTGGGAGCAAAAAATGCACCATAAACCAAAGAGCTTTCTGAACCTTGAAATGTTAAAATTGGATTAATATTTATTGGATCCCAAATTTTTATTGTACTATCCCAACTACTCGACAAAATTGTATTATTATTCCAAATATTGCCCCAATCTACGCTATAAATTTCACTTAAATGTCCATAATAAATAGATAATGGTTTAGCTAAATAAGTTGCACTATATAAATTCCATAATTGTAAAGTTCCATCCCCAGACGATGTTACCACAATATTTTCATCAGTTTTGGACCAATCTACATCGAATAAGCCATCATTCCATTCAAATCGATGAATTTCAGTCGTAACGAGATCATTAAATTTGAGAAAGTAAAGTGATCCAGCACCTTTATTCCCGTATAATTGACTTGTACTTACCACTATTTGATTTGAATGGAATTGGGAGAATTTAACAGCATATCCTTGACGACCATTGGTAATAAATGAAGTCATTTAGAAACTGTAAGATAATAAAAGTACTTATAATATCACATAAAGTTAATAAGAACTTTTTTAATAATTGCACCAACGTTAAAATTTTTTTTGATTATTTATTTTAAATCCAAATGAATTCATAGCTAACTTCTTTCTATACCTATTTATTCTAATATGCGGGAAACACACATCGTTTAGTTACCCTTATTTATATTTTCTTCGAGTTATATTTTAAAACCATGAGAGACAACAATAATTATTTACAGTGTATTGAACAACATTTGCAAATAAACAAAGGCGATTCTTAAAATTTATATGTATAAATAGTACAGTGCTAATTTGCGTAGGTTTATAAAAATAATTTCCATTTTCACCTAATGTTCTTTTAAGTTTTTCACGTAATATATTTTTAAATCCATTTAGTTCACAAATTAAATTAAGGAAAAGTATATAAGGTTCATACATTTACCTGGTGTGAAACACTATCAGTGTTAAATTCGAAAGCACGAACGGCGGGATATAACTTTTTATCTATACGAAAAAATATTAAAAGGTTACATAAAGGTTTTTACCACAAAAAAAAAAGAGTTTAATATTCGAATAATATTATATACAGCCAATAAAAATGGTAGTATCGGTGAAAGTATTCAAAAAAGCGACCCCAAATGGTAAATTAACTTTCTATTTGGGTCGTCGTGATTTTATTGACCATTTGGATTATTGTGACCCAATAGATGGTGTCGTCGTTGTTGATCCGGATTATTTAAAAAATCGAAAGGTTTACGGTCAACTTGTGACCACTTACCGTTATGGACGAGAAGAAGATGAAGTAATGGGTGTAAAATTTTCGAAAGAAATGATTCTAACTAGAGAACAAATTGTTCCATTAGTCAATAATAATATGGAAATGACACCATTACAAGAGAAATTAGTACGAAAATTGGGACAAAATGCATATCCATTTACTTTTCAATTTCCTCCAAATTCACCTAGCTCTGTGACTTTGCAAGCAGGTGAAGATGACACTGGCAAGCCATTGGGAGTTGAATATACAATTCGAGCATATGTTGGCGATAACGAAGATGACAAACACAAACGTAGTTTGGTTAGTTTAGTCATTAAAAAATTACAATATGCTCCAGCCAATCGTGGTCAACGATTGCCATCATCTTTAGTTAGCAAAGGATTTACTTTTTCTAATGGAAAAATAAATTTGGAAGTAACATTAGATCGTGAAATTTATTATCATGGCGAAAAGGTTGCTGCTACATGTATTGTAACTAATAACTCTCGAAAAGCTGTGAAAAATATTAAGGTATCAGTTATTCAACATTGTGAAATTACCATGGTTAATTCACAAATGAGCAAATGTGTAGCTCAATTGGAAACACGAGAAGGTTGTCCAATCACACCAGGAGCTAATTTAACAAAAACATTTTATTTAGTTCCATTGGCATCTAGTAATAAGGATCGTCGAGGTGAGCTATTTCGATTTAAAAAACCAAATCGTAAAGAAAACTAATACAGAGTCTAGAATTCTTTCAATTCTTCTGAAACAACCAAGCCTATTCTAAAGAATAATTTTTTGAATCCATATTTTCAGGCATCGGATTAGATGGTGCTCTTAAGGATGAAGATGTCAATCTTGCTTCATCAACAATGGTAGCTGAAGGTAAAACCACAGCCGATTCAACTGGTATAGTTATTTCATATTCAGTTCGAATTAAATTGAATTGCGGTACTCTTGGTGGTGAAATTCAAACTGATGTACCATTTAAATTAATGAATCCAGCACCAGGTAAAGCATAAGATTAATTTTAAAATTAATTTTTAAAGTGAAAATTAAACAAAAATTTTCTTTTCTTTTAGGAACCATTGACAAGAAACGTAGCAATGCTCTGAAGAAGATGAAATCAATTGAACAACATCGTGGTGATAAAGGATATTACAAGGATGATGATGAAAACATTGTTTTTGAAGATTTTGCAAAAATGAGAATGAATGCAGCAATAATGCAAAATGATTAAAAAAAATTAACTTTTTGAAGTATATAACACTATTTTTTTAAATTTTATTTCGGCAGTGGATATAATTATGATATACCTTCAACTAGAAGAAATTAAATAGACATTATGTTATTTTTTTAGTCAAGTTAAGTTATTTTAGGTAAAACGACAGAAAACTAACGTAATGATATTCAACGAAAATGTCAGATTTAAATGGAAAATATTTTCCGATATATTAAGCATTAACTTCTATTCTCTTCAAAAAAATAAAATAAAATAAATAACATTGAATATTATTTTTAATGAATTAGCTATAATGTTCAATGTTAAGAGATTTAATAATTTTCAATAAATTTATAACAATATCAATGAATTATTTAAATGTTACAAAAAAAAAATTAAAAATGATTATTTTTGTAAACATATTTACAATATGGGTTAAATAAAAAAAAAAAACAGAAATTATGAATTATATTTAATTAATTAGTTCCATTTTAAATTCGTCTTCATATATGATTATTACTTGAGAAAATTATGAACTCTGCAACATTGCGAACCAAGTAGTGCAGACAGAAAGTTATAAAGCGAATAATGGTAGTTGCTTTAATAGAAAACTCCCAAATAGGGAATTCTTCAATAAAATCCAATGTAGTTCTGAAATATTATCCTTTTGATTTTTGAACCTATAATAAAAAAAAAATTTTCTTTTATACTCACAAGTAATTAATTCAGTTAATAAAATTTTTAAATATCATCTAAAAGTTAAAAAAAAATAATTAAGTTTAATTTAAAAGCTCTTAAAAGAACTTGAAAAAATTTCTTATCACAAATGTATTTGTTCAAAACAAAATTATTATATTAATATTATTCGTATATGTGTATTCCCTTCAACAGTCTATTGTCGAATGATGATGACAAAAATAATGTTTTTATTTTTTAACCTTTTGCAGAATAAAACTCCATTTATACATCGCATCCTTTTTAATATTGTTCTTTAATTATCAATTCATTGACAAGGGTTCACTTTTACACATTGTTGTTGTTTTTTTTTTTATTTCAAAATTTTTAAGAAGGGATATTAGAAATAATTTCATTTGAGGAAATAATTTATTTTTTCTTGTACCTGAGGAAAACAGTTTTTTTTTTTCAAGGACATTCAAAGTAGAAAAGTGGAACATATATTTTATTTTAGCCAATAGGAAATAAAGAATAAAATAAAGACGCAAAAAGGATATTTTATTAATAAAAAGTTTTGAATTATTTCTTATGAACAAAAAATTATTTCTTAATAATAAATTTGCATAATTGTAACGTTCATTTAAATTCATTAAAATTAAATTGATGAATGGCGATTTTATTTTTCAACGGTCTCTTAGGAAAATTTTCTATTAAAATTTTAATTAAACTTTTGGGTGTAACTTGAACAGCTGCTGCTATTTATATAAAATATAATAAAACACGAAAAAATAACGCTTTCGACAACTGTGGAGATCAAGTATCATATTATGTACTTTGTTATAGTCATAGAGAAGCGAAATTACATCAAAGATTTCAGTGCCTTGAGTTTTTTCCGCAACTGTATGTGACCCTTGTAATGAACTACGACTGTATATTTGAATGAAGTTGGCCAAAAGTTAAAGAAGTTAAAAGTTGTCATATTTATGTATTTGAGTCGAAAATGCTGTGAAGAAGCTTGTAATAAGACATTCAATTTCATCTTTTGTCGCTATTGGAAAATCAACAACAATTGTAATATAATTCCAATAATTTTCCCACAAAATCTTCTTTTACCTTTTATTCTGTTTTTAATTTGGTTAGTTACATAAAAAAAATTATTATGGTTAGTTAAATTTAATTCGATTTGTTACCAAAATAAAAAGTAAAATTGTCCTATCAACCTGAAAATAGGAAAATGTAAATGCATACATAGAATAGTTTAAACTTTATCTTAAATTTTTGTATATATACTATAGTATTAAATTCAAATCTTTCTGTTTGTTTTAATTGTTTTCCTAAGACCAGTCGAATTACAAATATGAAATTTCTGATTTTATTTAAAGAAAATTTATTAAGTTTACAATACTTTGTTCTATTAAAATTGATTATTACAATACGCTTATCGCTTTTATTGGCTTGATGAATTATTATATTTTACAGCAACATATGTCTTATCCTTTCTTACTTTTGTTCCAGGAAAGTACTTCTAGTTAAATAAATGAACTAGATTTGTTTTTTGAATAAAAATTAAGATATTGATATGAATCTATTTTTCATTTATATTTGTTGTGTTTTATAGCGAGTAATAAACTGAAATAAATTTATGTATTTGGGAAACTAATTAAAAAAAAAGCATTTCTATCACGAATTGTCCACTCCACAATTCTTTGCACCTTTCTAAAAATAAAAATAAAAGTCTATAAAAGTCTAATACAATTTCTAAAAAAATTAGTTTTCAACTTCATTTCACATAGTTTCTTAGTTTCTACATACAATCCATATACGATGGAAAACAATTTAGTTTTCTTTTTATCAATGTTACTTAGTAGTATTAACATTAACTATGGTATTCAGGTGGATCCAAAATATCAATTGCTATTAAAAAATGTAAATATTCATAAAAATCCAGGATCCATCATTTTAAAAGAAAAATTACGTTCATCGAAATTAAATCTTCATGTTTTAATACCAGAACAAGGACTTGCTGAAGCTTCATTTAATCATCCATTTTATCAACCTTTCAAGACTTCAGCTGGTCAAATTTCAACGTATTCAACTGAATATGGTCCAAGTAGAATATCTCGATCACATCATGAGTTTTCATCCAGCTCTGGACCTTTCTTTGACAAAGTTAGCGGAACTACGACACCACCTCATCAAGAAAAATCATTTAAAAAAATTTCGTCATGGCTGGATCATAATGGACGTGATTGGACGAAAACCCATAAATTGAAAAACAATGCTAATCAGAAATCGAACAGTCCAAAAATTACTGGTGCAACATTTGCGATAACAATACCAAATGTTGGCTTTAGGAAACAACCTTTGTACTCTCCCAGACCTGAAGTAATTTATAAAAATAATGGAGCGAATACACATTCGTTTTATGAACAACTACCGATAACAAATAATAAATTTGGCCAAAATTTTAATCATAAGTTATCACCAATGAAGTTCTTGAATATTGAAGAACAGAAATCACCCGTATCTTCAAAAGGATTAAAGTCATTATCTTCAGTTGGATTAAAAGGTGAAGATAATAAAAAGCCATATTTTGAAGCATTAGTTCAACCTAATTTGAAAGGAAAACAAGATAATACTGCAGAAGAAGTTATAAATAAAAAACTTCAAGCACATTGGTCACCACCTCTAAAGGATAATAATGGGTGGATTCCAAAGTTTGAAGCACTAACTCAGAAAACGCAGAATAAACCGGAAAATTATGAACAAATGAAAACAGAAAATTCTGTATCGTACTTAACTTCATCGGAAAATAATTCTGGTCACAGTTTTGAACAAAGTAAAGAAGAAGATCAGCACGAAAAAAGAAACAAAAGCACTCCGAATAATATTCCTTTAAACCAAGTCCTGTTGAATCATAAGATTTATCATGAAATTCAGCCAAGACAAAGCGAATCGTTTTCATTAGGATCTGTACATAGTAGTGAAAATGATTACGAAACTAAAAACTACGGAAAAATGAAGCATCCGTTTGCCTCAAATAGCTTTAACTATGAAGTAAATGAATATCCTGAAGAAAGCAAAATCAAATCACAAAAAGTTAATTCGACAAAAGAAAATCCGTCAAAATTTTTTATTAGGGTTGCGGATGGATCCATACAATATAAACCGAAGAATAAAAATTTTAGAAACGAAAAACAAATATTTTCAAACACTGTAAAAAAAATACCTTTGATGAAAATAAACAGAAATTTTGTGGTAAAAAAAGAAAAAACAGAGGATCAGAAAAACTCAACCAAAGGTGAAATATTTCCCGAGGGTATAAAGGAAACCCGGTATTTCCAGTAAGTACATAAAAACATAAAAACATAATAAATAAATGAAGTTGAGTTCTTCCAATTTTCGTTTAAATAAAATATACTCAGAATGTCTTCTATTTTCAGGGATATTTATGTTGCCAAAAAATCTCCTCACACCATTGAGTTCGGTCACGTATTGGAATCACCGGACAGAACTGAAGAACGATTTGAATTGAATGATCGTGAAAATCATCGCTATAAGGGAAAAGTAAGTTTAGATTATGAAAAACGTAGTGTAATCTGAAATATTAATTAACAATTTTATTTTATTTTCGAATAACTCATTTTTAAGCCGATAAGCTTATTGATAGCCGTCGTTTAGATTTGGTAATACTTAAGTATTTTACCTTGTATATTATTTTAAAAAAAATTGTTGCAATTGAATTTCTCTTCATGCCTTTTTGAACAGGATTGTGGCATGGGTTATTTAAAATAATCACTTCTCTTTTGCTTTCAACATTTAAGTAAGGATATCCTTGTAAAAACTTACTTTATTTTCAGGTGATATGGAATGATAAAAATGGTGACTCTGGAAAACAGTTTTGGGATTTGGGACATTTGGACAACAATAGTTAGATTTTTAATTGATAATTTATAATTTTTTTTGTTAATTTTTTGTTGATTTATAAATATTTTAATAAGCTCCCAAAGTATTAAACTTAAAATTAAATTTTATGTATTTTTTAAGAATAGGCATTATTATAATAATAAGATTTTATTAAATAAAATTAAGAAACAAAATAGTGTAATAATTTTTCTATAATTATTTTATTATTATTTATTATTATTAGAATTATATTGTCGGAGAAAAGACAACAATTCAGTGATGATTAGAACGATGTGACTTATATCCGTTCCCCATTTTTCAGCGCTTCAAAATGAGTTCGCCTGTGAAAAGTCAATGCAATTTTATTTCGCTTCTATTCGACATGGTCTTTTAAATTTTTTTTCACAAAACTCTCTATTTGGCTTATTATTTATGGTATGATTAAAGCTAACAGAATAAACTGTATTTATTGATTAAGAGTCTATTCTTAAATGCAGAAAATATTTCATTCCATTAGTTGAATTGAGTTTTTATTTATAGCCATCATAGTTATGTAATGAATTAAAGAAAAAATTCCCACAATATATTTTATTTGAACGTGACAATATCTTTTTTTTTATGATTAACATTTAAAAGTCCTGCAAAATAGATAAATATAGGGATTTAAAAAAAAAATGTTAATCAAAACTCTTTTTGTCCGTTCCTGGCGCTAACATATCTTACATATTATATAAAAAACTATTACAGATACATTGAACCCGGAAAATAAAATTTCTCAGAAATTTTGATTTAATAAAATATTTATTTCTCACGAAAACTGGCCAGTCCAGTTTTTTTTTTTAACTCATTTGTCCTAGTTCCTTATTCTGCTTCTAATACTTAAAAAAAAAAAACAATTAGAATCCTTTTTCGTATATTTAACACAATGATAGAAACTTCAAAAGATAAAAAAAAATCCACAAATGAAAAAGACACATCAATTTTAGCAAAAAGGATATTTAAAATAAAAATTTATTATCCTTTAATGTTTTTCTATCTAAAATTGAAAAACCAGTTTTTTGCCTTCTTATTAATTTGTGTCTTTGTGATAATAATGATGCGGAAGATTGTGTAAGGATTTAGATTAAAAATGGGCTAAATTTTTCTTTTTTACCGTCTCTACAAAATGTGGTTTAAAAAATTTATGAATTGTTAGTTTGATTTTTATGTTGTTAGGCAACTGATTGTCTTAATTTTTTCAATTTTTTTAATAAAATTTCAGAGAGAAAGATGAATATTACCTCATTTCAAATATTAAAGTTAGGTTTTCCAAATTTTTTGACAAGCTTATTTTTTGACAAGCTTACACACAAACCCTTTTCGTTTTGTTTCGTTATGTATTTCAAATATCAACAGAAAAATAATATATTTACAAACAATACCGAATGACGTCCGAAATGCAAATTTTTTAGTGAAAAAATATATTAACATTTTATTTTCTCATCAATTTTTCGTTCGTTCACATATAATCTAAATTCTTGGACAAATACGTGCATTGTCCAATGAATGGACAAAACTTTCTAAGATATATAATAAAATTTATTGAATTTTTGTAAGAATGAAAAGAGTGAAAGTATTTTCCTTATGTCCAAAATTTAGGGTTAGAAAAAAAATTATTTATGCTAATTTTTTATTATTTTTTTAAAATTATTTTTGTCCAAAACCGGATTTTTGAAGGACTAAAGGGGTCATTTTCGTGTATATATATTGTACATGTGCAGATATCTTTCAAATGATAGTAAAAATCATAAAATTGATTATAAAAAAAAGATTAAACCCTTATTCGTTGTGTTAAATGCACCCCTTTTCCCATAACATTGGAGTTTTCTGTATAGGTATGTAATAGTAGTAAGATTCCAAAGCATAAATAAATGTAAGTGTAAATAAAATCTATTCTGAGAAATTTTTATTTTAGACAAAAATTAATTTATGCACGAAATTGTTATTCAAACCGGTTTGACCGAAATGATGACCAAAAATTTACTTTTTGTTAAATTTATGGAAGGATAGTTTTTGTATCCTTTAGGTATACAAATTGTTGTGCTTGGAGAAAAAAAAAACAATCAAAATACAAAATCATGTTAATATGAATAAATAACATGCAGCAGCTTAGTTCAGTTTTTGCGTTGCTGCTAGAATGTTTTTGATATTTAAAAATGAATTTTAAATAATTATAAAATCTAACTTAAGAAATTCTACCAGTGAGCTTTAAAAGATCTGTTTAACTGTTCCAGTGAGCTTTAGAAGATCTGTTTAACTGTTCTGAAACTTAAACAAAAATCTTAGTAATGGTACGGATTAAAATTATTCTACAAAACAATACATTGAGAGTAACTTTTCCACGTCCCGCTTTGAGATATTTCTGCAATAAAAATCAACCCTTCAAAATTATGCTAACAAGAAATTTTCCTTAATTTAACAAATTTTCCTTAGTTTCTGAAATAAATTTTGTTAATTCTCTTGTACATTTTGTTCTCGAATTTTGAAATCTTTAAGATTAGAAGTAAATTAAAAATATTCTATTTTTTCTTCCGCAAACTGATAGTTTCTTACCAAATTAAATTTTACATTGAAATTTTAGTATTTGATATTTTATCCGATGTTTTGCTTTCATTAAAAATTAATAAAATATATAATTAGGTAGCAGATAGACAATTTCTCAATACTTAACAAAATTATATTTTAAGAAAGTGAAAGAATATATTTTTATAAAGCAATATTTTAGTCAAGAACAATTATTTGTTAAAATTAGATTCAAAGCAAATTAGTTTTTTGACAGCTCTATGTTTAAAAAATTTCCTAGATTGTTTTTATTCCTGTACAAAAATGTATTTCTTAAAAAACTTTTTTTTTTAACCTTAAAAAAATGTAAATTCAATTAATCACGATTTTAATTCATCCTTTTTATGTAAGAAGTATTATGATTTTCTAGTTGGACCGATTTATATAAAATGCGGTCTGGTTATGTTCTCATTTGTTTATTTATAGATTTATATAACATGTACATAAAACTTAACTTCAAAAATTAAAGTTTTTTAATTTAATAAATTAACTTTTCACATGTTTGATTTCACTAAGAAGAAGTCACGAGAAATCGTGTACTAGAGAATAATTTAAGGTATGGTAGGTACTTCGTTTAGAATGCGGCTCATATCCCTACTCTTGAGATTCTTATTTCATTGTGCTATTCACTCACTGAGATGGAGATCGTATATGAATATATAAAAAAATATAAACCAAACTCCAATCCGAACGAAAAAAATTTACAAAATCAAATTGTCAATATTCAATTCTATTTCAAGTCTAATATTTTTTGATTTCCAGATCAACAACATTTATATGAAGAACGCTTACAGTCCTAGAAAAATTATAATATACTTTTGTCATTCATCGGACGGAAATAAATACGAACTTTTTATTTAATTTATTCGAACCTATGTTTAAGTGATCCAAAGAAGAATTAAGAGATTAAAAAAATATTCTTTAGAGTTTTTTTAATGCCCAGTCATGATAGAGGTCATTTAAAAGAAGATATTGCATCAAAAATTTTTTCGCTATAAAAATTGATAAAACAGAATGATTAATAGCTTAATTGAAAGCAAAATAATCAAATTCAAATTCAATGCCCTAAATATAAATGTTTCTATTGTTAATTTACTTGCAATCGATTTCTTAATGGTAAATGCAATCCATATGCATGAATCAATATCTTATTTTTCCTATTTGATCAATAATTAATTTTTGCACTAGCAGGCTTCAAAAGATTGTTAAATAAAAGTTGTACAGCAGATAAAATAATTACATTTTAGTTATCAACATCGCATCAACTATCACATCAGGTTGCCTTTAGTTACCTTTCATAAATTTCAATCACCTTTCCAATATTCGTTGAAATTGTAACTTTAATAAACAATTTCCAGCTCGAAAACTTTTTTAAAACAATTTGGGAATAATACAATTTTTTTTTAAATTGCGTTGCCTAGAACCGGAACCAATTGAAAATATCTGTACTTAAACTTCTATTTTGTTCTTAATGGCATATTATAATATATTATACACAAAGTGATTTTATATGATTATATTTTATCAACGTTACGACACCAAAGGAAGAATTGATACTCTTTTACACCAACAGCATAAACTTTTAACAAGTTCAATGGAAAAACACACAAATTCCAACACCGTTCACTACTACGCGACTTTATGTAGAATGTTATTTTAAAAGCGGGAATGGAATAATAATTTATTTTTGCCTATTCATGCATCTGAAAACTTCGTGAATTCGGTGTAACGCATTTATTTTTAACATTTAACGGGCTCTGGAATGCTAGATATGAAACATTTATTTTATGCCAAAATGTCACTTACAAATTCCACTAATATTTTTTTAATATTAAAATGTAATAAAAAAAACATTTTTCAACGTGATCATGAATAATTGGCAATATTGTAAATAAAAATAATTGTAATTAAATCTCTATTTATACAATATTCATATACCTGAAAGTTCAGCAAAAAAAAAAAGTGAAATTCTTTATACTAATGGAAAATCAATTATGTACACATGTAACGTTGTAAAATCAATGTCAAGACAATATATTTTTGCAAAATGACAATATTATTTAACTAATTTTAATCTAGTTTTTTTTTTGCATTACTAAAGATATACACAATATATATATACATTTTTTGCTTTTCGTTCATAAGCGAATATCTAAGCTTTTTTACCACCAGTATTTTAGTTCACAAATAAAAAAGAAAAGAAAGTGAAACGGAAAAGAAAATTTCTACTACTCCATTCCTATTTATGTGACTCTCTATAAAAATTTAATAAGTGGAAAAGTGTAAGCTCAATTCAATCAGTGATCTAAACATTTTTTGCAGAAAAATAATTCCAACATTTGTGATATTCAAGAGCTTATTTAAATATCGGCACGATCAGAAGAATTGGCTCAGGTTTGACATGCTTTTATGTCAAACCTGAGCAAACATACGCTTGAGATTAATTTTTTTTTGAGTTATCGTCAAATTTTATTTTTATTAAAATAATTTATACACATAATTATGTCATTGTGGAAATAAAAAAATAAATATTTCAATGTAGCTCCTAAATAAAATAATAATTTATTTCTTTTTTGCAAAGAAAACTGAAGTAGAAAAAATTTTACGTGCAATGCAGCAATGAACTTTTTAAATCCAAATCTTGAATATGGTAAAAAGGAAACTAAAAAAATAAAACTAGTTTTCAAATAAAATGTATTTGCTTTAAATAATCGAATAGAATATGCCATAAATATTATGCACATACATGTTTTCTGGTCCATGATTTCATAATTTATATAGATAGTTGGATAAAAAATAATAATAACGTTGAAAACGTAATTAACCCTTATATGTATGCCAATTTTTTGACTTCAAGTATATTAAACCAATATGAACTTGTCCATTGATAAAAAAAATTATAGATATAAGGCTCACGAAAATTGTGGTGGGCATTTAACTAAAAACTAAATTCAGAAGAACGAAATTTGCTTAAAAATTAATCATTTCGACTTTCATTTTTTGAACAACAGGAACGAAAAATTTTTTTTTAATTTTTTGGTATAATCTTGTTCGAGCTCTAGATTTGCAATAAAAAACTATATGGAAATCTTTAATAACATTATATTTAATTTAATAACTTTCCAGAATTCTTATAAAAAATTCATGTCTAAAAATTTTAACTAAATTTTAGAAAAACTTATTACTGATTATTTTGTTATAGGGTTAAAATTTAAATCTAATATTGTTCAATTAACTATGACGTAAAATTATATTGAATTGATAAAATATAGTATAGTACTTTAACCTCAATCAAGTCTAGAGTTATTTGATATTTGAACCCATTTGAAGCGGTCTATAAATGAAGTGATTCATTACTTAATAACATATAAAATAAATTCTATGAAACTTAATGAACACTTATGCGGTTTTTGAATGCATTCTCATTTTTGATTTCATATAGTGTCCCACTTCAATTTTATGTCAAAATACCTATAACAATCTAAATTTAAATTTAAGGGTGTATATGAGATACTTATTTTTATAAGTTTAACGTTAATAAATTAATAATACACTGTTAAAAACTGTTAAAAACTTCATTTGTATCAATTGAAAATATATTTTCCTTTTTTTTATAAAATTAATTTTTATTTCATACTCTTCGATATTGTCTAACGTAATGGATATTCAAACACAGCTAGAAATGCTACACCAAAAAAATGTATAATGTAAATAAGACATTGATAATATTTTAATTGTATTCGAACTCTAACTCTAACTGAAGAAACTTGTGAAAATTTTCGAAAGCAGTAATTATAAAAACTTTTTTTCGAAAGCAATATTATGAAATATTTAACTTTATCATATCCATCGACTCAAATCACCTAACTATTGAATACGTTCCCTAAATAAATCAAGAAACAATTTAGTTTTTTTAACAGTGCATCTGATTTATTGTTGCTGTGCAGACAATTGATCTCAATTATTTCTTGAATTGAAATTTTTAATAGTATACCATGTAGTACTTAGATATGATTTGGTAAGTTTTATCTCTTTAAAAAAATTAAAAAAAATAAAATTATGTAAAAGCGTTGGTGGTAATTTAAGCTTTTTATGTTTGTCTGTACTCAAATTCTCCAGTTTTAATTAAATATCCTCTCTCCATTTTACCGGTTTTATGTGTATTAAATAATTTTTTTTTCTTACTTGGTATAAATGCAATATTCAAGTCAAAATTTTCAAAAGTTCGATTTTAATTGCAATTGCGCGCGAAACGTTTTCTTAAGTTAAGATATTTTTATAGTGAATTATTATTTTTTATTTAACAAAAAAAAGAAAAAAGAAAATGCAATTATTTCAATACGTTTTGGTTTTTAGTGTTGTAATTATACATAATTCTAACGCACAACAGGATATCGATCCTGCCTATTTAAGGCAATATTATGCTCAAATAGCTTCCCAAACTGGCGGTAGCCCGGCTGATGCCACACCAATATATGAACAAAATCCAGAACCCAAGCAACAATATGTACAGCCAGGACAGCAAATCAGATTAAAGGATAACGTTCAAGCACAGGTGAATTAATAATATTATATTGAAGGTGTAATGTTATTTTAAGGTATATTTTAGAATTCACATCTAACTAATAACATTTTAAAACACATTTCTAATTCTATATTGAAAAAATTTTAACTTAAAAAAAATAAATTCTATGGAAAAGTTATGAAACTGAAAGATATAATGAATCTGCCTTGTTTATACCTACCACAGTAAAGTAATTTTCAGAGGAATGTTCCGGAAACCTATTCACAGCTAATTTTATCTGAAAGTCAAAAATCAACTAAAAAAAAATATAAAAAAAAAAAAAAATTTTGACAGGATAGGTATCTGAAAAAAAAATTCAGATAGGAAGGAAACGTAATGAAAAAGAAACAAAAAATAATTTTGTGAAGTAATTAAATTTTTCAGATAGCAAAAAAAAATAAATTCAATTTTCTTAATTATTTGAAAATATTTTTTAAAAATTCTTTTTACGAAAAATAGATAAAATTAATATCTTCATTTTCAGTAAATTTGCTTAAATATAAATAGAACAATAACATAGAAAATCGGTTTTTACGGTACCATTTTTTCAGATAGGTCAATTAGCTATAAACAAGGCATAAAGCAAAGAAATTTAAAAAAAAATCACAGATACAATTTCAAATTAATCAAAAACGTTAATTCAAAAATATCTGTGCTTTGTCGCCTCTTGATGCTACACGCTAGATGCTACAACCTAATTACATCGTTCCAAAAACGATTTGGAAAATTTTTGTTTGTTCGATTAAACTTTTTAAATTGTCAAATTGTTTTAGTATAAAATTTGATTTCAACTTTAAACTCACTTCTTCTCAGTAAATATTCGCAGGTTACTATCGTTTTACTAGAAGAGTATATCAAGTACATTATGTATATTCGACATTTTTATTAGAAAGTGGGTAAATAAAAGAAATAATAATGTACATACTGTGTTAAAAAAATTAAAAAAACGCTATAAGATCAGCACCATTTTTCTAAAGAATTTTAAAAGTCCACAAGAAACCTTTACATCTAACAAATTTTAATACATACATTCTTACATATAATTATAACCTCAACATTAAACTCTTAGACATTTTTTTAGAAAATTAATTTTTATTTTTATTGACGCGAGATAAAAATAAATCATTTTATAATTATTGTATAATAAATATATGTACTTTGAAATTAAATGACTTTTACTTTTTTTTTATTTGTGATTCGAAGACGAATTACATAATTTTTGTACGGTATTTAATATGCACAATTCATTTATTTTTGTTTTTTGTTTTCTTTAACTTGAATCTTTGCTTTTAAATATAAAATTAAAATATTATAACGTCCTTGATGAAGATAAAAAAAATATGCCAAGAAGTAGAAGATAATCACAACAGAATTAAAAAGAAACAAAAACACACCCAAAATAATAACAATCAAACAAACTTAAAAACTAAAAATAAGCTTGTTAATACCGTACCACAAAAATAAGTGATTGATATGTGAATGTGAATTGTGAATACAAAAAATTACAAAATTTTAAAATAATATATTTTAGAAACAAATTTTTCGTATTCTATGAATGGCTGGTTAATAGACAACATCCAGCCTTTTAATGAGTATTTATAACAAAGATCTTATTAGAGTTTAATAAAACTATTTTATTCCATTAATTCTTACAACAAATTTAAAAATCATTAAAACAACCTTACGAATTCAAGCCTTAGAATTCGTATTTTCTTTTCCCAAGTGTTATACCTTATACAAGTACCAAGTATAGCAAATAATCTTTGACCTATCAAGATATCTTTATTATCAAAACTAACATATATATCAAAAATAACATGCACCTGTATTTGGTTCAGGATTCTTATACTTACTATGCTATTCAATTTTCCTTACTATTCTGATAATCTTCTGTCTTGATCTTTCAGATCAGACAACAGCAACAGGCACAATCCTATGTGGCACCATCTCTTAGGGAGTATTTACAACACGAACCTCAAGTAAGTCAGAAGCTACAATATAATAATCATCATTTCTTAAATGGGTACTAACAACTTTATGTAACTAAATACATGTTGTGTATGTAACTAAAAATGTAAATAATTAAATATATTATCGAATTATACGTTCCCTTTTTTTGATAACTAAAAGAACCGAATTCTTACCATATTGAAATATAAGCAATATTATTGACAATACTGCAAACAGAGACAAACTATGGTAACATTCAATAAGATTTTAATTTGAAAATTACAATATTCATTAAATTTATATCATATATATAGATTATAAAATAAGGAATAATTTTTAAAATACTCACATAATTTTTTGTAATATTTTAGTTCTTTGACAAATTTTTCATTTACTCAGTTGATATCTCTTAGATTTATACAAGAAAATGACGTATATTTATAAATATTTCAAATCTTTAAGTTCTGTGGCAGTATCGTAATCTGTTATAAATCCGGTATAAATTAAAAAAAATATCTATACCTAGATTTAATTGATACAAGTTTTAACACTTAATATTAAATTTCTAATAAAATTACATTTATAATGTTAATGACTCTTGACTATATAAAATTTTAATACTTACATATGTAGTTGCGTGTTTAAAATTATAATTAAAATACATATTTTCGTTATTACGTTTTTAATTTTATTAAATTAATTAAAATTTTAAGTATTTTACACACAAACCATTAACATTGAAAGTGCGCAAAGAAAGTGTTAAATTAAAAAAATTATTTCTTATAAAATATTTTATTTAAATTCACTTAATCGTCAATAACATATTCATAAGTATAATAATATTTTTTAAATTAAAAAAAGCGTGCATATAATATTTACAAGAATAAGTAATTCGAAATTGTATTGGTTTATAATTGCTGTCTAGTTTGGTCTCTTGGTGGTAAATTTAAGAAAAAGATTGGAATTACCATTTGGTTGCTTTTTTTTTAGAAGACTTTAATGTTATCTGCAAGCAATTATTTATAACCATACTTGAAATTTCTTCAAGATAATTGAATTGTTTTGTTCTGTTGAAAACCTTAGATATCATCAGAATGATGTAACTTAACAGATATCAGTTTGTATTTATCAAATACATATTTATAATAAACAACAAACAAATTATTCACTCAAACAACTATTTTTGTTTTCATATTTTATTATGTTTCCAAGGACTAAATTCAAACGCTATGTATAAAAAAATAATTCAAATAATTCGGATAAGATACGTTCATAAAAGAGTACATATTAGAATTATAAGATAGATATATGAAAATGACATTATATTTTTTTTTTTTATATTTATGTATAAAATAAAAGACACTCTTTCTTTATTAACCACAAACGTGGCCACATAAAAATAAATATATTTCTAACATTTATATTTCAGGTTCAATATGTTCCTCAACAACAAGCATATAGACCACAACCTTCCCCTCAGCCGAAACAACAATATCGTCCTCGACCATCTGAATATCAACAAGGAGGCAAGCTTAATAAATTAGCACAAGAAGATCCAGAAGATTATGATGTAAGTTATTCCATAATAGTTATATATGTTCTTATTTTTATACCACTTCGAGTTAAAGTCAAATCCCTAATCGAACCAAATCCATGAGTTAGATCAAGAAGGTTTGACGACATAGCTTTGACGACAAATTTAAAAATATTTCTAATTTCGCCCTTTAATGATGCCAGTCGGAAACGTTTTATATATCGTGGAATAAACACTCAATTTAAAGGACTCAATTTAGCACTGATATAAAAATAAACCATCATCTATGTAAAAAAATGGTTTAATTATACGATAAATTTCACATCATACTAATTGTAAATGTGGTTTCAAAGAAAATATTGTATAGAGATTATTCAGAGATTTCTCAATCAATCTGATCATTAATAAATTAAGCTTGCCGTACATAATAAAAATAAAGCTTATATTATTGCAATAATGACACGGCAATGAGAAAAACTTAAATTGCAAATTCATGTTCAACAAAAAAAAAAAATCAGGAACAATTTTTTTTTTTTACTTTATATACTTTACATAATTTATCATTATATTTTATTTGGAAAAACGAAAACAATTTTGCTACATCAATATTGTTAATATCAAATCATGAGGAAATTGTACGGAAATAATTCCATTAATTTATTTGCTGTACAAATTTTTGATTGCAAGTAATTAATTTTAACAATCCAAAACATTATAAACATCTGAAAACAAAATTAAATATGAACTAAAAATTCAAGAGAAAAGTAACAAGGTTATTTTTTTTTTGTGCTATGGGAAAAATTGAAAGTTCATTTTTAATATATTTTATTATACCTACAGATATTTATTTTTAGTTCATATTTTCTTTAAATAAAAAAAAAAAACTATTAAATAAAAAGTGATATAACATTTTTTAATTCCCATAATTTCAAAACGCAAAAATTTATAAATAAAATGCTTGCAATATGTGAATACGTTTATTATATTTTTCTACTGTGAAGTATATGAATAAATAATTATTATTATTTACAAGCTGGCTTCTAATAAAAAATTATATTAACCCATTAACGAGGGAGTTGTACATATATATTTATTTATTAAGAATGTCGAAATTCGTAAAGGAAAACTTATAGTGGAAACTTACAACTTTTATTTGACTTTTGAATCAAAAATTTAGCTTTTATACTTTTTTACGAATTAAGGTCATATTTTAAATCAGTTGAAATCCCAACATAAAAAGGAATATAAAAAATTATGTTTTAATCTAATAACATAAATTGAAGAAAAAACCGAGCTCCTCAATCTAGTTGCTTTCTCAAACATCTCAAAGATAGAAAATTCGTAAAATCTGTTCAATAATTTATTATTATTTCAAAAATCGAAGACTTAATAAACGAATTTATATTATTAGAAAGCAAAATATTTCATACTACTTTTATAATTTATTGGGAAATAAAAATAAAATTCTAAACTAAAATTAAAAGAAAAAAAAATTATGTAAACTTATAAACTATCTATCTATACGTAATTTTTTATTTAGTCCAGACGTATCGGTTTATTATATAATATTTTTCAGTTTAATGATTTTTCAATTTCAAATAAATTAATTGAAAACATAATTTATGCGTACAGGGTGTGATGCACAAATTAAAAAATATTAGAAATATAGAAGTTATTATAAGTAGTTTAATTTATAATGGGAAAAATATTTTTTTAAAATCTAAACTTTAAAATCACCCTAAAACCGAATTGAACAATAAAACATTACATGAAATACTCGCTTAAGTAGTAAGCATATTAATGCTTGAAAAAAAACATGAACTTGGTTTTCAAAGTTCTTTATTGAAATTTTCATTAGTTTATTTCAAAAATCGAAATATTATTTTGGTACAATATCAAATAAGACACATACTTCGTCTTTAATATTACTTTTTTAAATTCTTAGTTCTATTTTAGTTACAAAGCAACACTCTATAATTTATCTTCGATAAAAATTGAATATGAGGTGTAGTTTATATCAAAAAGTATGTAACTGATCTGATTTACTTTCACTTCAAATAATTGAAACCAGTTATTATTAGCGCAAGTTTTAATAAATCAATTTGATATAACGTGTTCTATGTATATAGTATATTATAAAAAAAAATACATATTTGCAAATTGAAAGAAAATACTTGACATTATACGTAATAATAATTGTTTAAATTTTATAGCCAAATCCATCATACCAATTTGGATTCAATGTAAAAGATGATGAATTCACCAATTACCAAAATCGAGAAGAGTCTCGTGATGGTAATGTTATCAAAGGAAGCTATTCCGTTGTTGATTCAGATGGTTTTATCCGAACAGTAAAATATACAGCTGATCCTAAAGAAGGTTTCAAAGCAGAAGTTATTAGAGAACCCACAGGTAAATAGTATTCCGAACATCTTTATATATTGCACCTTAAAATTTATTTCTTTTGTAGGTAATTAAAAACATTCGGAAAATTTATTATTAAATTTTTTTATTTTTTATCGCTCGGAAAAGTGAAAAGAATTAAAGTTAAATAGATTTTCTTTCTGTTCTTCTAAGATATATCTACGACTAACGACATGGATTGTTTTTTTTTATAGATATTGTAGTGAAAGTTCCCACTCCACCACCTCAACAATTACTAAAATCTGGACCACATCATCAGCATCAGCATCAGCAGCAACATCAGCAGCAACATTACAAACAGCAGCAGCAGCCACAATATCAGCAATATCACGAATAACTAGAATAATTTAAAAACTAAAAACAAATTTTTTCTTTCTTTTATACCGCACGACAATACAATAATTTATAAATTAATTTTTTTTATTTTACCACATAGTAAAATAAAAATCCCATACAAAATTTTTTTTAAAGATCATCATCTAAAAAATTATTTAAGTTTGAAGTTTTCCATGATGCTTACCTAATAACAAAGACAGACACATCAAAAATACATCTAATCTAACCTTTTTTTATTATTAAGATATTTAATGATTTGTGTAATAATAGAAACCGAGCTACCAAAAAAGAGAAAGGATTATCAAACGAGAATTTAAGCCTTATCAACGACTCTACAAGTTAAAGCTTTGATTCTCAGTAATGCAAATTCAGAAGCAACAAATATATTTTCTATTTTATCAACTATTGATAGAATATTTGGATCGGGTAATTTTTTTCCCAAATTTTTAGATTATTTCAAACTAACTTTTTTTATTTATATTGTCTTTGATCAAAGGTACAATCATTGGAATATTTTCATATTTTAAAAAAAATATGAAAATGTTCACTCTTCAGTTTTTTAAATGTCGAACTGTCTTTGATAATGTAATAATAAACACTTTATCTGTAGATTGTACATTTTTTAAAAAATATATTCTTGCCTTCTGTCTATAAATTTTCAAATTTTTTTTTTAAATCTTATTTTTAAATAAGACAAACATACAGAAGTGTGTGATGTCTAACATTTTAATTAAAACAATATTTCATATAGTCTTTAATTAGAATTTACATTTTATGATATTATAATGTAAGTTTTTTACATCATTATTATGTAAATAAAAAATATTCATGTTTAAAATAAGAAGTTAATATAAAATTATAAACAATCATCATATTATTTCCTAGTATGCTATGTATCTCAGGCATACAACATAATAAAAAAAATTAAACATATTTTTTTAAAATAAAAATGATTTTATAAGAAAAAATTTTAACTATTTTTATTAAAGTTACCTTTGCATAAGATATTTTCTCCCATTATGCTAGACGAAAATGCAATTTTGAATAATTGATATCATTGGAGCAAAATTAAGCTATGGCCTAAAAAATATAGATTTAAATTGTTTGTTCATTTGATGAAAACACATTTTCTGTTTCAGAATCGAATTAAAACATACCATTCGTTATTCGATTCAAATTGACTTAATATCTTACACCTATAACTGCATAATAAGTAAGTATAGTTGGATTGAAATGACAAATAAAATTTTGTTATTTTTATTGATATTTCTACATACTACCTACCTGTCAGGTACAATTGGTTTAATCTCCTGTAGACTTTTTCCACCCGTAAGGTTTTAGTTGGTAGTTAAAAAGAAAAGAAAACAAATATTCTTAACAATTGAAACATCAATATTTGACCATTTTCGAAATTAATAAATTTATTTTTAACAAACATAGTTAATTATAAATAACAAATTGGTAATTTCGAATCAAGAATAATTTTTGAGAAATTTATTTTCAAAAAAAAAAGTTATATTTTTGATAGCTAAATACAGTACAAGCATGATTTAGTTAAATAAATAAATAAAATAAAAATATTATATAGATTTGTGTTTTATTTTTTTTTTAGTAAAATAAATAATTTTTGTAAACAATATAATAATATATATATTTTTTGTTATATTAAATAAATTGAAAATATTTTTAACGATTTTTTTTTTTTTTTTGAAAATAAATATTTATAATTTAATTGTGGTGTGATCTTAAAATATACTTTTTAATAATTAAAAAATATGGTTCTTAAATTGGGAAATTTATATAATTTTTTTTAATTTCAACATTTTGAATTAATTTTTATGTTGTTGGTCTTTTTTTTTAAACCAAATTATTGTTGTTATTATTTTGATATGATGTTTTGATGTTTTTTAATAGTCGGTTGCACCTAATACACTGTACATCAATCTATTAAATGAACCACTTTGGCGAATTGGTTCATCATCAGTGTAAGTTACCTAAAATTAAAATGAAAATATATATTGAAAATAAATTATAATACAGAGTAAAATTCAATATAAATACGGGGTCTAATTTAAAAAAAAATTATTTTATAACAATAATCACAAGAAATTTAAATGATTATGCAAAATGAATTTTTTATCAATTTTTAGAAATGAATTGAATTTAGTTATTAGGGAACAGTGTTTAGAATATGAATTTTAAATTAAGTTACTTAGGTGCACTCGAAACTATATAATTCAATCCAATTAAAAAATGTATGGCACATTCATGAAGGAAAATAGATATTTATGGAGCATTTTATGTGAAACTTTACACCATGACTTCATGACAATATAAGTAAATTTTTTTTCTGAAAATTTATTTTTTTGCTTGCCTCCAATTCAATACAAAATCAAATATATCTTCACACGAAGTAAGAATTATCAGTTAATAATAGCAAATGAAAAGTTTTGCTTTATATAGTGTACAAGATATAATTTATATAGTAACAAGATCAAATGAAATTATGACACGATTATAATTTTTATACCTTAATGTTAGTTAGTATAGCATATTAGCGTTAATTTTTGATAGCATTTTATAGTCATAGCAAAATCTCCAACCCACTAAATTTAATCAATTGGAACATTTTGCAGTACCTTGAAATTTTTACTCACATGAACCGACGGTGAGCTGGTTGGCCGTGGTGATACGGGTTTCTACAAAAATAATAAAAATTTGATTTTTTTTTTTGTAATTAGTTAAAAAAAAGTTTAAAATTCCGAAATTCATGTTTTTATTTATTAAATTTATTATATTAGTTTTAATAAAAAAATTATAAAATTTTTGTGTTGTATGTAAATATTTTTAACTAGCGTATACAATTAAAGCACACCGAATCTTACCTTTCCTGGAACCAATCTATTTGGATGAAAAACTTTATGTTGAACTGGATTAGTTATCTCTTGAATATAATTTGGATCACCATAGCCTTCTTCTTGAACAGCTTTAAAAGTTTCACTCCGTGATGGATCATAAGCAATACCTCTTCTATTACTATTTTTTTTATTTGGGATCCATAACGCAAATATCAAAATATATGTTCCCCGTTAGTTATTAATTTCACAATTTTTCAATATAGAAGATCAATTTAAGTTCACCATGTGAGGATATAAATTCGGATTGTTTAAATATTTTATTTTTTGATTCATTAATATTTGTAATATTTTTTAGAATAACAAGAAAAATAAAAAAAAAATAAAGGTTTATGCAATATGTTAAAACCTCATAAGTTTTGTTAAATTTATTCTTAAAATTAATAAATTTTAATTAATGTGGCTTATTAACATTAATTTCAAGTATTAGTAAATTAATATTTAAGTAAATAAGCTATAAAACAAATTATTTATTAAATTTGAATCATATAGTCAAGTGTCATGAGTTTGTTTCGTTCATAGTTTTTTGATGTTATTTATATAGTAGACCGGTTTGATTGTCCTTCTGTTTGAAGGAATTCTTTAACGTGATTGAAAGATTTAAGTGAATTTAATTGTTAACTGTGCGGGAAATCCATTATACCAAATTTGAAATTAATTTATTGGCCCGGAGTCTAAATCCAATATTTATTGATTGCTAGTAGTTTTGTTTTGATATACTTTGAAATTTAATTACTTATTCAATGTTGTTAGCTAATTTAAATTTTTGTCTTAAAACATGTGTTTTTTTACTGAAACAATTATTTTTCAATTCATGATCTAGCAACTAATTTTCTTTCAGTTTCCTTCGAACTTGTCCGGAAAATTTTTAAGGTTAAAGAAATATAATTTTCCATAAAGTAATTTGGCAATCATGGTTTTGTAAAAATAAAAAAATTAATGAAATTTCTCACTTTAGTTTTACATAAATATGTACTATAAATAAAATAGTTAAGAATCCCTCCAAAATTTTTTTGTTGACTCTTATATTTTTAGAATTATTATTAATTATTTATTGTTAAAAAAGCATATTATTGAAAATTTTCACTTTATTATATCACATGAAAGTACTCTACTTAAGGTTTTGTCATCAAAATATGTTAGAAAACCATTTTCTTTTTGTCGTAAAAAATATGCAAAAAAAGTATTTGGTTTGTATGTTTCTTTTCTTATATTTATGTATATGCAACAAAAATAGAAAACATTTTTGTTTCTCTTCTTTGGCAGTCAAAAATTATAAGAATAAAAGGAACAACTTGTTTGATATGTATTTTCATTTTTCCATTATAATTTTGCATATCTCAGGGTGCAAAATTTTTAATAAATCAAAAATTCAATAAATAAGATAAAAACGTAGAAAACCTTCATGCGATTTTTTAAAGTGATAAATTAACTTAAAAAGAAGTAGAAATTCAAAAAATTTAACTAAAATTTCTTTTCTAATATAAAATATCACAAAATTAACGTCTTTTATTTCTATTCAATTAATCAAAACGAAAGTAAAATGAATTAGAAAAAATATGTATAAGGTATGCGTCGTAAGCATACATTACATATCTTTATATATATGTATAATATAGAATAATTTCTGTGCCGATATAACACATCTATGTTAGTAAAACTCTAAACCGGATTGTATTTCTTCGTTTATTTATTTTTGTGATTTTAACGAAAAGAGAAATTTATCTGAGCTCTATTATCAAAAAAAAAAAATGTATAATAGTTATGTACTATCAGACACTTCTGAAAGCTTACTTTTAATTTGATTATTTACATCGATTAATACAAATTTATATAATTTGCATTTACGATTTATAAAATTCAGATAAAGTGCATGAAACTTACATTAACTAAAATACTAAGGAAAAATAATTGACAATTTATTTAATTGCTTAGGAAAGGGTTCAAAGTTTTCATAAGAGCTAAATTAGTTTGAAAAATCAGTACTTATAATGTCATTTAATGTTATTATAAAGTATTTTAGAGTTTACAAGAGCAATTATAAATGTCAAATTAAAGATGTTTAATTTGACATTTATAATTGCTTACTTCGACAATATCTCACAAATTTGAATTTTGGTTGTTTATAAAGAACTTAAATAAATTGTCAATTTATCCTACTAGAAATTACTTTGATGTTATCTGTTAAAGTATCCATTTATTGGATTTTAATGAATTCTTATGAAAGTTTTCATTATGTATTATATAACATACATAAACGTATGCAAAAATGTACATTAATATTTATATAAAATATATATATAATGTAAATATTTACATAAAATGTTAAATATATATAATAAAAGTAAGTAAAAATAGTTAATAATCTTAATCAAATTCAATTGTTATTAATTTGGTTCTTATTAAAAAATAAAGTTAGACGGGAAAAGGATATTCAGACAGGATTAAAAAGAACTTAATAAGTTTTTATTTTTTTTTTTTATTTTAATAATGTTGATATTGATTTCGATGATATAATTTTGCTTGTTCTTCTAGTTGTTGTTTAAGTTTTTGTTGCTCCAGAATTTTTTGTTTTTGTTCCAGGAAAGATAAATCGATGAAAATACTAATGAAAATTTATAATATTTATTTTGTAATTAATTGTTCATCATAGCCACAGCAACAATGCAATTACGTATTATAAATAAAAATTATATTTTTATTAGTTTTTAGTAAATAATAAATTATAATATGTATTAATAAAAAGAAAATTTATTATTTATATATTAATTTTTCAAAGCAAGCAATCATATAATTTCGAGAATTTTTTCATTATATAGTGCCGATTACACTACAATCAGATTAACTACGATAAAAGTTTTTGTACATTAGGAGGATTACTTATTGGAAAATTTTGTAAAGGATATTGCAAAAAAAAATATATAAAATTGAGATAAACATGCTCATTCTTATTTTGTATGCATTACAAATGAAAAAATAAAATTCAAATAGAAAGTATAAAATTGAGTTTTGTATGAAAATAATTTTGAGAAATAATATTGATAATTAATAAATATAATTATTGATTATAATTAATAAATATAAAAAGGAATAAGTTGAAACAGTTTTTTAACTTAGTATATTACTTACACATACTCAATCCATATATAGAAATAATTTTGAAATAATATTTACACAAATGTTAAATAATTTTTAGATTTTAATTATAAAAATATAAAACAACTAATTTCAAATTAAAAATTGTAGTTAAATTGGAACGACCACAACAATATGTGCGTTAAAATGTACTCAGCTCTTAGGATAAAACTTTCAATAAAAATGTTTTATTATTTTCTTCAAACGCTTATTTTAAGCTTTTTTATTCAAAGTTTTATTGAAATTAAAAAAAATTATAAGCTTTAGATGTCCTTTATATGTTTTGTTATACATATTTTTGCATTAAGAAAAATTTTCGTTTGATATTTTCCTGACATATATAAGAGTAATTTTGTGATGGTTTGCATAATGTAATAATCCATAGTTATTTTGAATAAAAAAAATAAACTTTCTTACGAAAATATTTTACACCAAGCAAAATTATTATGGATTTATTCGAAAGAATAAAGCCTCTATTTAAAACTATAACTCAAAGCCTAGACGTTTGTCATTCACAATTTTTAAAATTTTAAACTTTTTATTACTCAAGAAAAATAATTTTTTTTTTAAAGGCATTAATTCAAAATTTATTTATTCGTATTTTAAAGACAGTCAATGTTAATCAATTTATCTGGGTAGCATTTTTTTGTGTGATATAACAAAGCAAGAGATTATAGCAAAAGCTTAGTTGAATTAAAAGATTAATTGATCCACGATTACTAGCGAATAATTGGAGTACTCTAGAAAACTTATCAAAATTTTTAGAATGACAATTCAATGCCTAACTAATATAAAATTGTTTTATATATTATTAACCGTAAACCGATAGTGTAGTTTTCTCTTGCAATCTTAAATGATCTGTTTTAAAAATTAGTGTGTTTTGTAAAAATGAGTGTGTCAAATAAACTTATAATGGTAAAAATATGCTTTAGACAAATAAAATTCTTTTTTCATCTGCGTATTATATGAAAAAAAGAGTTCACAAAATCAGTAATTTTTTATTCTTGTCTGAATCATCTACTATTTCAATATATATGATAATTACATGAAAATTTGAAGTGAATAATAAATACTCCATATTCTATAATAATAGTACTTAGAATAACACTCAAAATGAAATAATATAGAAAATAATTCCTTGTTGCATTAAAAAGCAAATTATCTTATAAATAACAATTAATTACAAATTACAAGCAAATACAAACTTATAAATCATAATGATAAGTTAAAAATTTTCTTAATAATGTATTTCCGTTTTTGCTTGATATACTCAAAGAGCAACAATGTAACTCAAAACAACATCAAATAGAAGAAATATTGATTTTATCCATATTAAACCGTTGTACTTATAGTAAACCATAATAAACTTTTACATTGTGCATATAAATCTCAGTCATTTAAGCAATTTTTTTCAATATGTGAATTAATTTTTTTATTATTCTAATGACGATATTCAATAGAAAAAATTTTGGATTAACAGAGTTCTTAAGGTTAATAAATATCATCTCAGAATGGTTTATTATCAGAATATATGGTTATGTGAATTCTTTTAAAAGGACAAATTCGATAAAAAGTTTATAGTTTAAAAAAAAGTTTCTCTTTATTATTTAAATCAATCCATTACATTATTGGGAAATAGAAATGATTGTCAACTTAATTCATTGATCAGCTTCAAATTTTGAACAAGATATAAATAAATCATTTGACATAAATCATTTGACATTAATATCTTTATCTAAAATTATAAATTCGTAAGTATATTCATCGCAATAAAGCATTCGGTTTACTAAAATTACAACTTTTATTTCGTAATTACAATTTTCTTTTTTTTTTTTCAAATTTTTTACATTATTATAATAAATATTTGCCAGTAAAAAAGGATTCAAAGGAACTACTATAAGGAAAAATTATCATGCCAGTTTTGCTTGGATAAAAATATTTTTATAATAATTATATGTATATATTATAACTTTTTATTTTTTAATAATAAAATAACTATGATGGAAAATAAATTTATTTTCTTTTAAAAAAATTTGTCCCGTAAAATTGTTTTTATTCATAGCCCTTGAAAAACTCAAAATTTGAAAATGAAACTTTTTTTATCTCAAAATTTTCGGTTTTAAATGCAACTCTACTTTAAAACATAACCACAGGCATTTTTTAAATAATAAATTTCAATTTATTTAATATCTTTACCCTTCAAATTTTGTTGGTAATTGTCGGTTAAAAGTACTTCCCATTAATCTACATAAAAATGAAAATTCTACCTTAGCATTAAAATATACATCAGTTTTTTAGAAATACTAGATATTTTAAATCCCACACACCAATGACAAAATATAAAATAATATTGAAAATTTAACCAAAAAAAGAACTTCTTTCAAACGCAAATTTTAATATGTCTCATAAAAATTTAGAAAACTTTAATTTTTTATTAAATTTACATTTAATTAAAGCAAATAATACTTATTTTTTTTGGCGTATGGGATAAGAATTTAAATTTTATATTAATTATAGAAAAAAATTGGAAAAACTTTTATTTTATATGATAACGAATCATAATGTACATTGCATGTACATATTATGTTTTCTATTAGAGAAAAATTTTATTTGGGACTCAACACCTTTTATTTTACTTCCTTTTTATTATTTGAGCTTTCTTAAATTAATTTAAAATTATGTCTAATCTAAGCTAAAGCTAAATAATATTGTAAGTCAAGCATTATATAAATATTTTTAATAGTTTTTACATTAATAAAAAAAAACATTGAAAATACTTACGGAACTGTCTGCCTAATTGTGCTTTCAATGTTGTTATCGGAGTAAAGTCCGATTGGAGAATTAAACTGCTTGTGGAAAACCTAAAAATAAAAATATTAAATGTTAATAAAACAAAAAAATCTAAAAAATAACAAGTTCGAAAAATTAAATTATCATTACCCTTCCAGTTTGAGCATCATCTCCAACAACACGATGCAACATTGTGTCAGCAACCTTTAAAAATTTAATAAAAATTTATTTCTAAATTGAGAAAAAATCATAAAACCTACTCTTTGTTTCATAAGAACATCTTGATAGTCATGTGCACCTGGATGAGTACGCATAGCAGGATTTGGGTAATATCTTAAATATGATTCTGTCGTTGGAGTATCTTTTTTAACTTTGGCACCAGGAAGAATTAATGGAGTTGTCCTGTAAGGCTACAAAAAAAAAAAATTAAATCAGTTATATATTAAAGGAAATCTAGGGGCCAGGTCAAAAGTTTGAACTTTATTTTTGAAAAAAATAGCTCTAATGACTGGTTAGAGAATATACATAATTATTAAGACTATATCATCGACAAAGGAACTAGGTAGGCAAAAGTAAAATATTTCCTTCGGATTAATTTCTTGATTAAGCTTAAAGTATAGTAGAGTTTAGGTTTAGATTTAAATTTGACATGACATGATCATACAAATTTTTTTAGACATTGTTACTAAGCGTAATAATAGAATGTAGAATTTGATAAGTTTAATAAAAATTTTCAAGAGGCAATGATCTTTATATTGTTTCCTAGAATCTGAAATAAAAAACAGTGTTAAACATAATTCAACACAGTATGTGCTTAATATAACAAAAAAAAATTTATTCAACAACATGTTTTAAAATTTTTACAGAATGACAGAATATGTATATACAAAAAAACACTTAATCTTCTCGTATCGTCCCCACACAAACAAAGTATCATAAAATAAAATCATTAAGAATTTAAAAACCCAAGAAGATTTTGCCATAAGTATTTTTGAATCTTAATTTTTCGCAACTGTTTTGATTCTCGAATTTTTCACTGTGCAAACGATACATAATGTACATGTACATATATCTATAATGAAATGATACATAAGATGTTTATTTTTTTCCTCCTACTTTTTAAATTTTCCATA
The DNA here is from genome assembly GCA_964007475.1 of Hybos culiciformis. Classification (NCBI taxonomy): domain Eukaryota; kingdom Metazoa; phylum Arthropoda; class Insecta; order Diptera; family Hybotidae; genus Hybos; species Hybos culiciformis. The sequence continues at coordinate 10,605,967 of OZ023274.1, read as the reverse complement.
AGAAAAACAAAAAATATGGAATTTTTTTTTGTTCAGAAGATTAGTTTTATTCAAAGCTTTCTATTTTAAGACGATTACGCAAATAAAGTGCTATGAGGTTGTAAATAAAGATAAAATTTTCTCTCATTTTTATTTTCTCATATTTTATACCATTAGTTTATATTTAAAATTGAAAGAAATTGGTCAAATAATTCTAAATAATTTTTTCAATGGTCATTGGTCTTTTAGATTAATTTAAGAAAGCAAAGATTCTCATATCACGATTTTATACAAATTTTATTTGAATGAAATCATTTTGATTAAAAAAAGGTAAACAAAACTATTTATAATACATGAGCTCAATTGAGAATTAAAATTAACAATATCATACTAATCAAATTACGGAGAAAACTAGTAAAGAGTATACCTATATTCTTATAATGGTTCTATGGTAAATCTTAGTAAAATAATCCTTCTGGGAACAGTACATGTAATGCTTTATGACAATTTTCCTTAGTAGCTTTATGCTACTAAGGAAATTTTACGAGTTAAAAAAGTTTTAGATATTCCTCGTATAAATAATTTTTTTACTTGTAATTGAAATTTAGTAAATGAAAATGTGTAATTAGAACATTATGTATTTAGAGTACTATTTTTAAAAATAAAAAATAAAATTTATTTTAAGAAAGACATTTTTCTGAACTTTTATTTCTGTTTTGATTTTATTTTTGTTAATTTTAAAGAAATTCTCAATGTCAAATTTTTCATTTTTTAACAACAACTGACATATAAATTTTGCACACAAAAAAAGAAAGAAAACAAAAATTTGAATTAAAATTCATTACATCATATATGATTTTATTAAAATTAAATTATATTAAGTGGAAATAATTGAATTTTCACGTTATTGATGAAAATTTTAACAATATCTACAATATGAAAAATATGATTTTTTTAGCATAAATCTTGCATAATCATAAATTCTAAAATTTAATTAAGTTAGCAACAACTCTAAAAATATTTTTGTTTTTTCTCAGTTATTTTCAAACTTAAAATTAAACGAAGTTGACTTTAGATTTATGTAGCACAGTCAATCTTTTAATGACCTCAAAGAAAAAAAATTTAACATCATAGATTTAACATCATAGGTTTATGGTGTTTTTAAGCTAATTTCTTTTATTTATTTTATTCTTTTATTTTTTACTTTCTTTGTCTTTTTTATTTATTGATATATTTTAATGTTTTTATGAAAGTAAAGACGTTTAATCATAGAGCGAAGCCGTTCGTTTTTTGATCGGCTCGGCTTGAAAGCTCGGCTCAAATATTAAGCTGCTAAAGCCGTTTATATTTCCCCGGCTTGAGCCGCGTCGAAGCCGATATAATTGGTCAGCTTGACGGTCGGCTTCCTACTCTAAAATGTAAAATTTAAATCAAAACAATTACGAATTTTGAACAAAAATGTATAGAAAAAAACGTCACAAATAAAAGAATGAAAACAAAAAGTCTTAACTATAAAAACACAATTAATTTTCAGCTGGCAATTATATGCCGAGATGAAGCTGAACAAAAAACTCACAGCTTCGCACTAGTTTAATAATTTTTTAAATTCAAAGTAAATAAACTCTTTGTGGTGCATAGTAAAGACTACTTTTAATTTTAATAATTTTTTTTAAATGTCACTTTTTACGCGGGAAATGTATACAAATTTAAGAAAATAATAATAAAAAAAAATATCGACCGTAACTTACTGAACCAAAAGACTGACTCTAATCTGACTGAACTCGGAACTCCACAATCCACAATTAGAGCATTAATTTAGAAAATTATTAGAACCAAAAAAAATTATAATTTTAGTCAAATTTTAAATAAAAAAAAAACAAAAACAATATGATTAACCATCAAATACCCCCTGCAGAATACAACTTCAGAACGAGAAGAAGCAGGGCAGTTATTATGTCACCTGAACGTGGACCAAAGGGGATGAGGTCTTATTTATTTCGTTCAGATCGACAAAAAAGATCAACTGTTGAAAGTGAAATTGATTCTACTTTTACGATAGCAGATTCTAGTGGCGATGAAAGCAATACAAATGTTTCACCACCAAAACAACAAAAATTCTCAACTGCAGGAGGTAGTGGTGCATTGACACCATCGCGCCTATTGGCTAGGCTAAGCGTAGACGATGATGATGATGATGACGAAGATTCAATACAAAGCGAACATGAATCTGAAAAACTTGAAAAAGATTTTAAAATAAATAAATTTCAAAATGCTCGAAGATTATTGAATAGTGAAGAAACAAACTCTTTGCCAGGACGTGAAAAAGAATATATCGAATTGAATGAATTTCTCAAAGATCATTTAGAAAATCGTAAATCTGGAAGCCTTTATGTTTCTGGTCAACCTGGAACAGGTGAGAAAAACACTATTTGTTACTTCCTACCAATATTTTACTTAAAATTTATCTGTATAAATAGCTGGCAAATTTTAAGATAATATCATTAAATTTTTTTTATATTGTACGTTTAATGTATAATTTCAAGCTGCCGATACCTGTATTCTAATATAAAAACAATTCCATTTCAGTCAATAATTTTTTTTTTTTTTTTTCCTATTTTAGGCAAAACTGCTTGTCTGTCAAAATTATTAAAATCCGAAAATTATTCATTAAAATTTAAAAAGGTTTACATTAACTGTACATCTATTTCCTCCGTTGGTAGTATTTATAAGAAAATCACAACAGAATTAGCAATAAAAGTTAATGGAAAAACCGATCGAGATTATTTAGCGGCAATAACAAAATATTTTAAAGGACAACATAAAATGGTTTTGTTGGTTTTAGATGAAATAGATCAACTTTGTAGTACAAAGCAATCAGTTTTATACACAATTTTTGAATGGCCATTAAAATTTGAATCAAGAATAATTTTAATTGGTATTGCTAATAGCTTAGATTTGACGGATCGTCTTTTGATTCGCTTAAACACAAATTGCAAACTGAAACCGAAATTAATGCATTTCCCACCATATTCGAAACAACAAATTATTGAAATTTTCAAAACACGCTTAGAAGAAGGTGGTGTTCTCGATCTTTTTCCAGCTGTCACAATACAATTATTGGCTGCCAAAGTAGCTGCCGTTAGCGGTGATGTACGTAGAGCTTTAGATATTGGTCGTAGAGTTATTCAACTGGCGGAGACAGAAGGGAAAAAGGAAAAACTGAAATTAAATGATTTGGGTATTGAAAAGCTCTGCGATGATGGAGAAGTAAAAAAGGATAATATAGTACAAGTACAAGTTAAACAAGTTGTTAATGTTCTGAATGATGTTTACGGTGCTTCTCAGACTTTAAATGACGACATGGACGATGATTTTCCTTTGCAGCAAAAAATCCTAATTTGTACTCTTATGCTTATATTGAAAAATTCGAAAAATAAGGACATAACTGTAGGTCGATTGCATGATACTTATAAACGAGTTTGTAATAAACGAAATATTTTAGCGGTAGATCAAACTGATTTTGTTGGATTATGCTCGTTGGTTGATACACGCGGAATAATACGAATGATTAAAAAGAAAGAACCTCGATTGTGCAAAATCGTGTTGCAATGGGATGAATTAGAAGTAAGTCGAATTTTAAAAGATAAACAATTAATATCTCAAATTTTATCAGATTCAAGCTGCGTGACAGGAAAATAATATTTAACTTATTAAAAAAAATAGTTACAATTTTCTTTTTATTTTAACAACAATAAATTAATAAATGTAATATTCAAAAATTAATAACTAATTATTAATCATTGCTTGTCGAAACAATAAAGAAGTAATGTTAATGTAATTTTTAGTTAATCATGAATGATTTAGAATCAATGTAATCAAATTATTTTTAATTAATAGATTTGAACTCTCAACATGGATTAAAAAACATAATTAAATTAAATTTATAGCTGAATTTTTTTATTTGAATTATTTTTCAATTCAATATTATAGCGATATTGCGAAAATCTATTTTAATTCATTTTTCTATTTTAATTCATTTAGTTCAGAAAGTTTCTCCAATTTAATCATATTTATATTTTATACTTATTTTATAAAAGTTAAATATGTATGAAAAACAATTATAGAATAAAAAAAAAATGTGTATTTGTTTAATTAATAAATTTTTAAAAATAATTTTATTAGGTTTTTTAATTTGCCATGAATTTCATTTAATCGAAACTTTATAATATCCGTGGTGTGTGTGGAATTTATTGTAACTATTGATTCTTATTTAATTAAATTTCAATAAAATTATAATCAATTTGGATTCAAATTTTCACTTTTTACAATTTCAAAATTAAAATAAAGCTAGACAAATATATAAAAGTTTTACGAGATGTAAAATTTATTAGAAAAATTAAATACAAATTATCTAATTTTAATACTACCTACACAAAAAATTTAAAAATATTTGCAAAATAGTAAAATATAATTAAAAAAAAAATCTAATAAAAACTAAAAATATCTAGCTTCAAAAACGTAAACGTTATTATTCTACGGCATTGACAGAAAATATTGAACGATGAAGAAAAGAAAATAAAATTTACAAAACAATTAATCATTTAATGACAATTTTAACACCTTACGACATATTTTCTTAGACGTACCTACATAATCCTTTATATAATGAATGAAAAATAAAAGAATATTAATTAATTAAATCATTGGAAATGTTATAGTACACAATATTTTAGAGAAAAGTAAATAAAAATGCTCTTGATGTGTTTATGGCTTATACAAATCATTCGTAACAAAGAAAAATAAAAAAAATCAAATTCCATCAAGTTTTAATTGAGTATGCTTGGTTCAATTATTTTAATAAATTTGGTGCAAAACTGATCCATTTTTATATTGATTCTAATAGAATGATCTTGTAATTCTCAAAAATCTGTTTGTGAAATATGGACAGTCAGAAGAGCAGAACAGGGGGGTGAATATCATATCGAAACCATTGCACACAAAAAATACTGAGGATTTTGTGAGCTAAATTTTTGAAATATCTTTTTTGAATGAATTGTTTTATTACAAAACAAGAGTCTGAAAATTCTTCTTAAAAAGATTTTATCCATAAATTTAAGCATTCAATGGTTCATTTTTTTTGTTTAATAAAAGTTTGAATGAGATGGAAAATTTTGATTTTTCTTTTCCATTTTTCCGAGAGCATTTTTATAATTAAAGAGTAACGAAATTTGATATAGGTTTGCGAAAGAAAAAAATGTATATGCTTTTCAAGGACAAGAGAATCTTTTCAAATAAGATTTATTTTTAGAATAATTTTTTATTTTATTTATTCTTTTTTTTTGTTTTTCAAAAATTAAATAAAGAAAATATTACTTTTATGTTTTTTTTTTTCGAAATAATAAATTATTCATAAAATAAAAACGGGTGGAAAGTTTTAATTCATTAGGATGGAGCACGTTCTAATTTTTTTTTTTTAACAAAATTAATTTTTTTTTCAATTCCTAAAAAACTAGTAATATTCATTCATTTATTCTTCTCTTTGCGTTAAAGTAATTAACTAAAAACTAGATAAGTTTTGATCAACATCTAAAATTTCGAATGTATATGATCTTATGATGTTGTTCAGTAAACTTGTAAGATATTACTAGGATTTGGAAAGTAAAATAAATAATTTATATAAAATCGATACATAGAACAATTAGATCTATAAATATTATATAAATATATATATATATAATATTATATAAGAACAAATCGCAGATGACTCTTTTAGGATCTCCCATTACTAAACCCAAAATTTAGAAGATTCACAAATAGAAGATTGAATTGAACATAATATTGCAAGTTGTAAATTATTAAATGAAATTAGGTAATTCTGATTTAGGTGTGTTTTATGTGAAAAATAAATTCTCAAAATGAGATTCATCGTTCTTACTTGATATTGTATTGGTTCATTCATATCAGGAACATCTCTGTAATAAACAGGTCTCCCATTTTTAAATGTTATGTATGTATTTTGCATTTTATAATTTATTTCTTTTCCTTAAAATGTATAATTAATTATAATAATTTTTTTTTCAATTTTATCAAATTTTTTATACTACGATATTAAAAAATTTAAAAAAGACTTTATTTTTCGATTTGAATTTATTTTCGAAAATTTAATTTAAAATTGAAATTTCATGAAAGATCGAATTATAAATCAGGAATTTGATAAGATAATTTAATTTAATCCAATTCTTTGGAACTATTGAAATAATAATATGATTTAATGCATTTGATCAATTTCTGAAATTTAGTATTTGAAATAATTGATATTACTATCGGTACATTTCGAAATTCAATCCTTTATCAGAACTTAATGTGGTCCCGCATATACTCAACAGGTTTGTGGACATTTTTTATCCAAAATTTTTAGAGGGTTCATATTTAACAATGGAAAAAATAACGTGAAAATAAAAGTTTCGTTATTTTTCGGAAAATATAGAAAGAAACCAAATTAGATGTTACGTAAAAGGAATTTTTTCCAAAAAAATATTTTACTTTCGAAAATAAATTTAATCTTAATTCAAATTTTTAATATCTTTTTTTTTTTGTTTATTATTATCTAAAATCCACCTTTTTTTTGATAATTAATTTATACCCCGAGTTTTATAAAACTTTTTTTTAACAAAAAATTTATAATTTCGTTCGTTTTTTGTGGAATGAGTATTAGATGTTTATGAAACAATTTTCCGAAAGCAACTGAATCCCTAATAATTAAAAAAATTAATTTTTTGAAAAATATATATATGCATATACAATATATAAACATATATTTGTTAATGTATTTAATTTTTAATATTTTAATACATAGTTACGATCAATTTTTATACATATATTTCACAAAAAAAAAAGAAAAGAAAATAGCTTTTGGATGAAAATTTGTTTTTTTTTTCATTGGGGGGTCAACTTTTTATTTATTTTCCATTTGAATATCTTTTTCGAATATCTTGTTGGAAAATATTTTTCAAAAACACTAAAAATCTTATTGTGTTGGTTGTGTATTTTAAAAGAAATTTTTAAAAATATTTGTTGATTTAAGTTTGTAATAGACGACGTTTTATAGAAAATTTAAATTCCAATTAACAAAAAATACAGAAACTTAAGTACTAGTCTAAAACTAAATTTATTATAATAACTTAGTGAGACTATTAATTTTTATTACTTCTATATGAATAAGTCAATTATTGTTAATACAAATCCAAATGTTAACATTAGCAATAACCGCAAAATATATTTAATTCATTTGGATGGAAAATTTAAGCCATAATTCCGATAACACTAAACAGGTTAGCTTAATCTTGTTGTATTGAAACTAAATCGATCGTACATTTATTGAGTTAACTGTTTTTAAAGCTTTATTTTTTTTTTTCAAATATTTATTAGTTTAAAAAATTATTCATTTCGATATTTTATATTTCATAATTACAGGTCCGCCCTTATATTCCAACAATCTTAATGAACAATAATGTAGTTTAAAAGCTGTCAATAATGATGGCTAACAGATTTTCTTAAATTTTTAGAAATTTTGGAATTATGCACTCAAATTAATTGCAAACACAAATTGTATATATTATTATTTTTTGCATAAAAATCAAAATTGTCCTCAAATAAATAATGAATTACAGACAAATTATTTTTAAAACATTATTTAAAAAATGTGTTTTTTTTTTATTTTAATTATTTTTTACCTTGACCGAAATTCATTTTATTATTTTTTTAATTAACTGAAAATATTTTCTTATTAAATTTTTTTGATAAAATTATAAATTTTGTAAAATTTACAACCCCATAAAGGTCATTGATATGATAATTTCAGGATCATAGGGTAGAATATATATAATTATACAATAAACATAAAAAATACTGGATTTTAGTTTCAAATAAGAATTTGGCAAATTAATTTTTTGATTTATATAACTACATGCATACGTGCAATGATTTCAATTCCGCTTATTTTAATTTGAAAGTGAATTAGGTGAATAATAATTATTAATTATATTTGTCATTCAATATTGAAAATAAATAATATTTTTATTAGTTAAAAAAAAAATTAAAAATATTGCAATTTTGACGAGAAAAATATATGTACTATATTTTGTATATTATTGTAGATATTATTATAACTTAAAAATATTATTTCTAAATATTTTTCTTTCAATTACCTTTACTTAAAAAGTTTTGAACTTGAAAATAAAACAGGTGGTTTTGTCATTTCAAAAATTGCTTTTCAAAGAACATTAAATTTTAAAGATATAATAGGTACGCAGTTAATACGATACATTATTAATAAATAAAATTGTTTATTAATTTATTTAAATGAGTATTAAATAAAAAGTCACTCAATCAAGGCAACATTTTAATTATTTTTATTAATTTGATTATCTACAGATAACATAACCCAGAAGAAAATTCTCAGTTTGCATCGTTAAAAAAATAATTAAAATTTTTTCTATTGAATCCTTTTTCAGATTTTTAAACAAGCTTATTTTTATTCCTAGATGATAAATAATTTCGAAATTTAAAGTGAAGTAAAAACAATTATTTCTATATTAGTCTATGTAGTGAAAAAAGTATATTCTGTTCTGGCAATGCTTTGTCAAAAATAATCTTAAATAGGTATATACAATATAATTTAGAATACTTTGTGGGTAATTATATATTTGGCAATTATTATTATTACTATTATTTATTTTAAACAAATATTTTTGTTTATAAACATAAAAAAATTTAATTCTTTTAAAAATGAATCATTTCAAAATATCCAAAAACTTTCTTGCGCAAAAGTTTTCAATAAGTTGCCAAAAAAATAAATTTTATGTAACAATTTTATTTTAATACGAATTATTGCAGTAATTTCTGAACAACACTCTTACTTAAATGATAATGTGAATTTGGAGGAAAATTGGTTTGGGTTAGCTGTGAGCAACACCACTAATTTTGACGCAATTGAAAATTTCGTAACCAATTTACGTTAAAAATTAATAGTTGATTTGTTTTGAGAAACTTTGGTTTGTCCGCAAAGTTGTCAAATAAATAAGAACAAAGTAAAGAAACTTTAATAAGACAAGGTAAGCTTGACCATTTTATACAATTTACTTAATAGCAAGTTTAAAAGTAGACGAATATTATATTTAAAAGTTTATAAAAAATTGTGTTCGTATTTGTATATAATCGATTTGATGAGAAATGTAATTCCGATAAAAATAAAATGACTCTTTTTGTTTTAAATATTATTTTGAAGTTCTTGAAAAGTTTTCCTCAGATCTAAAATGCATTTTTTAAAAAAAAAATATTTTTTTAACAATTTTAAAAAATAAAATTTTAGGATAGCTCGAAGCCACAGAGCTAAATCTTTTTCATTTTCGATTCAGTGATAATATTTTTTCATAAATTTGAATCGAAGCCAAGAAGAGTGGGTGACGATCTTATTTATTTTTGCTTATATACATTTTGTTGGAAAAAAAACATTTTTGTTTTGGCTCATTTTCTCGCCAAACAAACTCTTTTATATGAAAAGAAAATTTCTATATTTATATTCTGAATAGATTTACATCAATAATAAGTAGGTATATAAAACTTTCAACTTTCAGATTTTATTAAAAAATTATATTATGTACAACTATGCGATACGACCACATAAATGTCAATAAATGATATAGATATTGTTATTAAGTTTTACTATTACGTCAGAACTAATGACGTCTGTTCTACATCCATTCGTTCTTATCTTACTTAAAATTAAATTGGTATATAATTAAAGAGAAAGTACATATTTCGCGATCAAATCATTTTCTGTCGTTGCCTTAAATTCTAAAACAAAATTTCTTTTTGTTTTTGTTGTTATATTCCGCCTTAAATCAAATTTTCTTTTTAATTGGAAAATTTTGGGAAAACAAATCATATTTCATGGCCCACGGTTTTTTAAATGCCATTTTCTCTTAATATGATTTCAAATCTTCAAATTTGTTATTAACATTGGATTTTAATAAAAATTAAATACAAGAAATTGCAAAATTAGTAAATTTTATATTAATTTATTTCTCTACTTTTTCAATTATACAATTTGACAAAAATATTTTAAATTTCCAATCTTTGTATAAATTTTAATTAGACTTCTAATGGTTAATGCAAAAGCATATAAGCAAGAATGATTTCTTTCTTCAAAAAGCAAGCAAGCGTCATTAATTGGCAATCTAAAGGTAATTATTGTTAAAAAAAAAAATTTTCCTTGATAAGTTCATTAAAACTTAAAATTAAATTTAAAAAATAAATAAAAATATTACCTGATTTATAATAGTCGCCTTTTCTTCTTCAACATCCTGTTGATGATCTCTAGTTGGCATTGGACTAAAACCAGATTGTCTTGAATCGTGTAATGGTGCAACATAACCGCCAGATTCATTTAAATTTGGAAATACTGTGTGCGGCAAAGTATCAATTGGTGCGGTCATAGCTTGTTCATAGTGCCCAGGGCCAGGTAAAAATGGTGACGGTGCTCTAATAAATAAAGTTTTTCATATTATTTTAGTTTGTGTTTTTATATGAATATTTTTTTTTTGCTTAGAGGTTTTAAAACCATACTAATATTTTCTGGGTCTAAGATTTTCTTTATCATTACTTGATTTAATAAAAAAAATTAATGTCCATAAATGCAATTCTGTTGAAGTACCAAAAGGTTGCATGGAAAGACACTTTTCAGATTTCTACAAACATTGATTTTGCAAATCAACATATTTCATATATAAATATGAAAAATAATTAATATGGTACTTTTTTGTAATTCTATATAGTTTCTAAGGTTTGTAAAATAAAATTTTAGAAGCTTTCAATTTTCAAGTTATAATCTTGAAACGTCCAAATTGGAACAAAATGTAAATATATCATTAAAGTTTCATTGAAGCAAAGTGTTTGTAAATAATATTTTCCTAAATTTTTACGATGAGTAATCTGCATTATATATGTTTTTTTTCTTTTGCTAAATTGTTGCATAAAATACTTTACCTGTGTGGATTTTGAGTTGAGTTTGGAAGGCTTAATAAATTATGTTCTGTTGTTGGAACTGTTGATGAACATCTTGATGAATCATTGCTAAGTGCTTGTTGTGTGTAAGCAATTTTATTATCTCTAAAATAGCCAAGTATATAAAAAATGATTCGAAAAATGAGTTATAGAGTTATGTAAAATAAGCATAATACAATAATCTAAAAGCAGGAAATGAAAATGGCTTTCTGATTGTATATTATGTTCAGTGTTGATTTCTTTAAAAGTTTTCGAGTTCGTAGTATCTTATATTTTCAATACAATAATAATTTAATTATTAAAATGCGTGTAATCGTGTATGTACAAGTACAAAGTATCTAAATTAATAATGTTTACACGTTTATAACTTCCAAAACTATGACATCCATTTCATGTAAACCGAAAATATAACTTGTTATTCACTAGACATAAACTGACTATCATTTCGACATTACAGTTGTCGGCTCCTTTTATTGCATTTAAATAATTAAAACAAATTTACCTATGAACAACTAAGCGTATATCATTAGCAGCTGTTCTGAAGAGCGTCTGTGCGTCTTCATGTCTTAAATCTCTAGCATCGTATTCTCCTATTTTTGCGATAACATCGCCACGCAATACTTCTCCATAAGCTGGACTTCCTAATTGTACCTGAAAAACGTGTAATGTAAATATTAGACTTTTCTATTCACAAGTTAATAAATGGCTGTACTGTTATTAAATTTCTCACGAAAATCTAGCAGAAACAAAACAAATTTCAACAAAAAATAAGAAGGAAAATGTATTATAAAATATATTAATAAAATCTATTCCCCATAATTTTTACATTTTATCAACGATTTCAATATTTATTGCATATATTTTGGCGCTTTCAAATTAAATTTACTTTAGTTTTGAAAATTAATTGTAAAAATATTTAACACATAGTAATTATATGTATATGTATATAATAATGTAAATATAATTATTTTTTGTACATAAATAAAAAAATATCATTCATAAAAATTTTTATTTTTCATCGTTATTTATCAATTGTATGTTGTATGCTTAATTAAAAAAAACAATAAGTTTCAATATATAATCGCAAAATTAATTTTCTCCTGCCCTAAAATTTTCTGCTTTAAAGTCAACCAATTATTTCTTCAAAAGCAAGTGTAGATTTTTCTTTTATAGTTCTGTATCTCAATTTTTCAAGTTAACTATACTTATAGTTATAATATAGAATTTTAAATAAAATCCAGTAAATTAGTAATAAAATAATTTCCCATACTTTTGACAAATTAACTATAAAATTGATAATTTAATAAAACTTAAAATTTTTTGGATACTGCAAATTATACAAAAAGGTTGTAATACGCCCAATGGACTAGTTTTAATATTTTTCAAAATAGCAATTAAAAAAATATACAAATCTAATTTATTACTCATTTATATATTATGAAAAAACTAAAAAAAATGAATCACAGATGATGAAAATAAATCAAATCAATCTCATAAAAATGTGTATTAAAAAAATAGTTTTCAGATGTTTAGATTTAGAAGATATACACAATTTCGATACAAATTGATCTGATAAAAATATTTAAAAAAAAAAAACAAAAATAAAACTTAATATTTTAATGAAAATATCATCAGAGATAATAATGTATATATGTATATAACTAAAATTAGAAAATCATCTGGTTTTTTTTTTTATTGGCAAACTATCAAAAACAAAAATCAAAACAAAACAATTTTTTTTTTTACTACTTGTCTTAATTATTTGCATAAAGAAAAAAATTCTGTAAATTATGCCCGAATTTTTAGATACGAACAAAAGTAAACAATACATACTATAATTCAAAATATTAACAACAACAATATGTTTTTTTTTTGTTGTTGTTGTCAATAATGATTTATTTTACATCTATAGTCATTTATGATAAATACAACACAAAAAGAATCAGATGGTTCATCTTAGATCATCGTTTTACTCGTATAGGAGTTTTTTGAAATTAAATATCTTATGTAAATAATGTTTTATCTATTTAAATTATATACATTATCTATTATCATCAATATATATAAAAGTTTTTGAAAATAAATTTCATATGATTTCATTTAATATTCTTCATAATAAGTGTTAGGTCCAACAAGGAAATAAATTCAATTACTTAAACAGTCTAATGCTAAATGGTATATATTTTTGACCAGAGTTCAAAAAAAAATTATTGTTCGAAAATTTTTTTTAGATATTAATGTCAAATAACTTCTCAAGCCTATAAGCGACAAGAAAATAACACAGATATGTACTTTATTTAATTTTTTTTTTTACTTAAATCAAATATTTAAAAAATAACAAAACAAAAAAGAAATGATTTCTTCAATTGTAAAAATAAAAAGGAATGCAGTCAAACTATAATGTTGTTTGAATTTTAAATTATGGTTTCGTTTTATTTATCATGACATGGATAAGATATTAAGAAAGAGGTAGTTACTCAAAAATAAAATTAATCTTAAAAATTTTTTTTTTTGTTAATTATTCTAATACAATAAAAATTCAATAAAAAATGATGCCAAATTTTTAAAATAAAATAATCATTTAATTGGCACAAATGACAAATCTTTTAAAATTGCAATAAAACACAAAAAAATTACAAAGAAAATTATATAAAATAAAACTAAATAATTTAAAATTTTTTTTTATTAACAGAAAGAAGAATTCTGATAAATGAAAATGTTTAAATATCCTTATTGATGTACATTTTCCTTAAAGTAAATTTTCGCTAGGCTTAAATAATCATAATTTTAAAATAATTTATTTGAAATAAAATAAATCACTTAACTTAAAATATTAAATATATAAAATATTTTTTTTATATTTATTATATTATTATTAGTAGACATATATTATTATTATATTGAAGTTCATAATCATACTAATCCTGATAAGGTGGTAAGTATGTAATATCATTCCAGATAAAATGCTGTTCTGTTCTTAAGTAAGCAATTAAGTAAAAATTGAAAAAAAAATCTACATATGAAAGGAAACTGCATGTTTGTAATTTTATAATATTGAATTTTATCGCTGTGATGATGGAGGAAAAGTGTAAAAAATTAAAAAAACATTAAGAGGATCTGGTAGGGATTTTAATAACAATTTTGTAAACAATGAATTATAATTCCGATCACAATTCATCAATTATAGTTTTTGAAGAATTATATTATCCACTTAGTTGATTATAGAAAAAAATTAATAAATTTTTACCAGATCGAAGTGGGAGACCGTACAATATTGATAAATTATCATGATCTGCCATAATTTATCTCCATTTAATAATTTCTTTATATAGAAAATTTAAGATTATATTAGTTTTGTTCAATTTATAGGAACCCCTTTGACCCGTTAATTCAACAATATGATCATTTCGTAAGAGTTTATTTTTTCAATGCACTTGCCCTAAATATTCGAAATATTTTTTTTTTTTTTCATTTTCTGATCCTGGTATTTAGAACGTTTAAAATATTATTGTCATTAAAATTTTTTTTTTAATATTTAATTAAGTATAGAATAAAATGAATATTTTTCAATGGAAACGATGAAAAGTTACATATTCAAATATGGATATTACATATACAGAGGAGAGTACCCATATTTCCGAAGAATTTTTTTGAAATTTCGAGGCTTTCATCAGCTCATTAATAAATTAACTCACGTTTTAAAATAATCTTAAAAAATTTGTCAATATTATTATTATTATTATTTATAATTAATTAAAATTTAATAATAAACAAATTGTTGAAATCTAAAAAAAAATAATAAGTTTTTTCATAATAATATTGCCAACAATTATTGAAGGTAAAATTGCAAGCGACAAACATAATTGTTGTGGACTTTAAATCTTGACCAACAGCATATAAAAGGTTGTCAATTGACTAATTTTTATTCATAGTAGTATTTTTAAAAATTCAATCTTTATATAGCTTATAACACAAATTTACATAGAGTTGAATTCAGACCAGAATTTTATAATTCTATAATTTTCATAAATTTATCCGTATTTTTTATTTATTTATTTATTTATTTCAAAATGCTTAATACAAGCGAATACAACTTAATGATAATAAAATTAAATTAAATATATGTACAATCAATTTGAATAAGGGATGTAAGAATATATACAAAGCAGCAGTATTTACTATTAAATAATGTATCACTTAGTTTGAATTAATTAAAAAATTATGATAAAATTTACTTTTAAAAGTAGGACTTTCGAAAACGTATAACTGAAGAAGGAAATGGTATCGGTTATAAATTTTGAATAGGGAGTTAAGTGGGCTATATTGACCATAATTGGTTCTGGAAAATTGAATACTAATGACATCAAAATTTCTAAGAGTTCTTTTAATTTATTTAATTACTATTTATTTATTTTATAATTCTGGTCTGAATTCAACTCTATGTAAATTTGTGTTATAAGCTATATAAAGAATTTATATTCGAAGTGAATTAAATTCAACTACAAACGTTGTACCAAATAAAGTGTGAAAGAATTGTTCAATAAGAGTTTGAATATACACTCAGGAGGATAATATTTTTATTTGTGTGTAATTCTGTAGCAATTAAAGAAGTAGAACAAATAAATAAAAACTTTGTTCATAACGTTCAAAACTGAAACTTAAATCTTTAATTTTAAAAACTTCTTCAAGGCTAAATTTTATTAAATTCTGAAACCAAAAAAGAAATTTAAATAAGAAACTAAATTGACATAAATTCGATGAATGATATCACTGCTATTTTTTAAGAAATATTAATTTTAATAAAATCGAGGATGTTAAATTGAAAAACATTAATTATAAACTTATTACAGCAGACATATAAGTAGATATACCTTTGTAATAATAAGTGGTGTATCTAAATCAGCTCCGCCAACTAATCGTATTCCCCATGGAGTATATTGACCGTCGCGTTGCAAGACAACAACAAATTCATGCAATTTGGGACTCATTATTTAATTTATATTTATTTTTATTTTCCAGTGCGAAAATTTAGCGCCAAGAAAATCACAATTTCCTTTTCAATTATGTACACCGTTTATATATATATATATATATTTTTTTTTTCTGAATAAATTTTCATAAATTTATCCGAATTTTAATTTATTTAATTACTATTTATTTTTTCAAATTTAGATATTTATTTTTTTTTATTTATTATTATTTTCTTGTAAAAATATTCATGAAATTTTTTTTTTATTTTCCATAAAAAATCGGAAAATCCACACAAAAAATATTTTAATTTTATTTCAAATATATATATTTTTAATTATTTTTCAAAACAAAAATAAATTTTTTTATTTTCCACGACTAACTAGAACTTTTTATTTTTCGAATTAAACTAAAGAAAAATAAAAAATAAAATTATCAAAAAAGAATTAAAAAAGAAAAATAAAAGAAAAGAAAAATAATGAAAATTTTTGTATACAAATATATTTAAAAAAAAAAAAAACTATAATTTTTTTTTTTAATTAACCCGGCAAGATTTCTCTTCGTACTGAATGCTTTTCAAGTACTGTGAAAGAAAATGCTTAACGAACTATCTCCCTAACATTATATTATGAAAATTTTATTTTCTGGGATTTTTTTGTGTAATGAATATATATATATATATATATATATATATATATATATATATTTTTTTTTTAAAACTATAGTGTGGTTAAATAATAAGTATTTAAATTTATTTTAAGAAAATATTTAAAGAAATTTTTTAATTTGTTTCAGACTATACCAAATAAATGGGCATAAATAACTCTATCGGAATATAATTTTATTTGTTTCAAAATTTTGTTTTATTTGTGCCAATTATATCAACTTTATAAACCACATTAATGTTTGACACCGAAAGAATGTGATAACATATTTCTTTATAATGGAAATTAAATAAATTAATGTACTTCAAGCTTTAATTTCCCAATTTGGAACTTTGATGAAACGTCAAAGTGTTGCCTTACAAAATTCAAATTCCATTTCTATTTTTAAGTTGGTTAATTGTATATAAATAAAATTTTCTTTTTTAAATCACATTAGTGATAAATTCTTTTTTTGTGTAAAATATTTTATAAAAAAAAACATATTTTTTTTTATTTTGGTTTTTTATTTTTTATGTCTTAGATGCATTAATTTCTCGCGAAAAACATTGTAATTTTGAATTTGCAATATTATCACAATAATTTTTCAGTTGTAATTTAGCTCAACACACTTGTTGAAACATTTAGAGATATTGTGGAAAATCTTCAAAATTATACGAGAAAAAGATTACTTTTTTTTTGTTATTTATTGCAAATTATAATGAAAATTTAATGATCACAAAAAATGTGAAAATGAAAAAATCCTCTAAATCACATTATTTTTTGTTTTTATTCTTTTGCTCTAAAGCTTTTTGACAGTGTGATATAAAATTATTGCAGTGAATCTTGCCATATATTGCGCACTTTAGAATATAATATTGCATTGAAATATGATATATAAATGTGTATATAATATAATGTATATATAATCCCATATACAATATGTGCTAGTTGCTAAATACAAATCTTAATATAAAACTTAATATGATAATGGTGTAATATTTGAGGATTTTAATTTTTTAGTACATAGTAAAATATTTTGAGAAAATGAAACGAAAAATAGTAACAATGATATTGTAATATGAATGAAATATAGTATTATCACCTTGAAAATGTGATACATAATTACATAGCTTAAATAATTATAGGTAATTATAATATTAAAATATTTGAATGTCTTAAATGGATCTTAAACTGTGTATTGAGATAATAAATTAATATCATTAATTTCATGGTCACTCAGGTGCCAAGCAAAAGGATAATTTTAGTATTCATACTCATATGATTTTACTTAAATGTATTTATAATATGTAAGAAATAAAGAACATTGCAACATTTAGAACTCCATATCGCAGCATCTTTCAAACATGTAGCATTCACCTGGATCTTATTTGAAATTGAAACATATATTATAGTATTATTTCTCCTTGATTTTTCCATTGTGTAGTAAATGAGTGTAATAATAGTAAATAAACATACAAAATGATTGTGATTGTAATCACGTACTTAATTGCAATTTAGTAAAAAAAAATATAATGCATCCAAAACACATAATATACGTATTTATAGGATTTTTTAAAAATAATGAAAAATTAATAGTGCAAGAATTTTTTACACTTTGCGTACATAAATAATATATATATATTTTTTTAATTTATGATACATTCATTTACATTACTTTATATAATGTTTTGCCAGTTCTTATATTAGTATTATAATAAATTATATTATGTTTTTATATTTATATTTTAGTAACTAATTTCGAATATCTCGTATGACTTCATTAAAAAATAAAATACATACTATCATAATTTTTCAATTTTGAAAACACAGAAAAGAAAAAACAATTTACAACATACTTAATTATGTTATTATTATTACTTATGTAGTACTGATTCATTTGTTTTGCGCGAAAAACATATACTTGAAAGTAAATTTAAAAATCAATCAAATTAGTTTTTCATACACACGCATTATAATTAGAATAAAAATATTTTAAAAACAAGCTACATAGTTCACATTTTTTAAAGATAGAAAATATTTATTATTAATCTAGCTAGACTTAATATTAATGAATATAGAAACGAGTTATAGACATTTTCTATTTCAAAATTTAAATTATTGAAATTATTATCTTTTTTGTATATTATTAAATTTTAATATGGAATTCTGGGTTTTTAAAACTTTAATATTTTAAGTGTAATAAATTAAAAATAAAATTTTATTTTCAGATCCTTATACAAGAACTTTGCTTTTATTTCTAAAGTTACACGAATATCTAGTTAAAATTATATACATAATATTAAATATTAAAATATAATTTAATAATATTTAAAAATAATCTCTGTGTAAACTAAATTACTATATCTCCCACCTAACTACATGGTTTTGTTTAGGCGAATAGAAGTGATATAATTAGGTCATATATGTTCATAACATTATTAAATTAACATTTCTTATAAACATTTATAAACAAAATAAAATTTGCTTTATACAAATTCTAAAAATATAAAATATTAAATTTTTTTTTTATATACTACTACTTCTACTTTCGATAGAATTTTCATTCAAGAAAAATTTAATGATTTTTAAATATAATTGCTTCCGTTTTCCTTTAATTCAAAAGGCTTTTTCTTGTTTACAATGCATGTACATAAAACTTAAAATTTATTTATTTATATTTATTTTAATCTATCAGTAGTTTTTTATATACTGAACTTTTTACTTATGAAGTATATAATACATTTATATAATATTACAATTGAATAAGGTTTTTAAAGTCGAATACCATTAAAGTTCTCAAAATTTTATTCGTTCAATTAAACTTATTTAAAATGAAAGTTTTTGGTTCGTCTACACTTATTCATGTTTTGAAATATCCAGGGGTTAATAAAATAAATAAACTTACGACACTTTATTTTATAATTTTTTATAAAATTTATGTGACTTAAATTAATTTGAATTAAAATATACCTATTATAATGTGAAAAACAAAAATTCAGTTTCCGAATGCAATTTAAATTAGAATATAACTATAAACATAATGAGTTTTGCTCATAATTTTTTTTAAAATAAATATTTAAAAAAAAAAATGGTATTTACATTAAAATTATATCATCACATTTCTGGGACAATTTGGCAAAATATTTTATAGATGTAAAGCATTTACTAAAAAGTCATCGTATAATTAGCATTTTATGATTTTTATGATTATAATAGTACAAGGTCATAAAGTGCACCCATCAACAACACGCGTCAAGATAAGATTAAATTAGGAAATAATTGATCATATTTCACTCATGGGAGATTTTTGTAATCTTCATCAGCTAGAAATGAGCTACTGAAAAGGATCATTAAATATACTCAGCGCTAGTGCTAATGTGTACTTCGAAATACATTTTATTTTTTGATAAAAATATACTGTTTATATATTGGAATATCTTTGTAAGATTTGAAAGAGATTTGTAGAATTAAAATTTTTAATAATAAAAATTAATAGTATTCCATAAGTTTATTTTGTAAAATATAGTAATTGCTTTCATAGATTTGATTACTATATTTATCTACGAACAGAGTATAATAAAAAAAAAATCGATATATGGTTTAATTAATCAAAATACCAATAAGATCAATAAGTCAATAAGATTTTTCAAAAATTGTTTAAAGAAAAAATAATTATAATAACTTATTTCCATAGTGCGAAATTAAAAACAGATATACCTTTCTTACACCATCATGTTACTCATCGTATACAGAGAAGTTTTTAGTTTTTCAATTAAACTTTTTTTGGTTAGTAAACTTTTTAATTTTAGCAAATTTTATTTTATGAAAAAAAGGATCGAATTGAAAAGAAATCAATCAATTATTTACTATAAATATTTTCATTTACTTTTTCTCCTTTGAAAAAATGTAGAAAGATCATATATTTTTAAATTAAGGAGAAATTACTACAGATTATTTAAGTTAGTATTATACATATGTATTCGTATATAATGAATCTTACCTCGTCAACAAAGCGAACTTTTTTATTTTTTCTTCTATAAAAATTTCCTTGTTGGTTATTTTCGATTGGAAATCTCCAAAATGCTGGCCGATCATTGGATTCTATTTGATTCATATTTTTATGATTTTTAAAGAAAAATATTTCTGTTGCCGGCTTTTTTTTTTAATTATAATAATTTCGTTATTTTCACCGCTTTATTAAATTGATTTTATTTTTAATTTATATTTTTTTTTTTTTTTTCAAAAATAAAAATAAAAATTTGTTTTATTTATCAAAATAAAATTTTATAAATTCCAGATTTACATTTATAACGTATTGATGTAGTATCTTATATATATTACGTGTATGTAGCTTTATTCGAAAATCTAAGATATTGAATGAAAAAAAAAATTAATTTTTTTTGTTATTTATAATTTTATTATGAATAATAATAACACGTACTACGTAGTATAGTCAACTTCGAATGTTAAAACATGTATGAAAAACATTTAAAAAAAAAACTAACTAAAAATAATTTTATTTTTTTAAAAGAAAATTGTACAATGTGTTTGCTCAACGTAAGCAGCAATAATAAATGCAAGAAAATAATTTGTAATTCGGAAAAATTGTTTTTATGAGAGATTTTCATTTTTTTCTTTTTTTTTTTAATAAAATTTATAATTTTTTTTATTTATGTTAAAAATATACTTTCTGACTACAAATGCCGTAACGAATACGTTATGGGTCTGGTTAATAAGAAATTTCGGAATTTAACTTCCATTTACATCTTTTTTTTTCCTTATTGTTTGTTCCTGGGGGGGCTTATTATGAGTTACGATCGAACGTAAAAATCTTACGAAAATCCTGCTCTTCTTTCCAATCGAGTGAAACTAGTAATGCATTCTCGTTGAATTTCATCTAAGCAGAATTTGAGAATATGATTTTTGAAAGGTTTTCATGACTAATAATAACCTTCCTGGTTTTCATGAGAATATGATTTTTGAAAGGTTTCCATGACTAATAATAACCTTCCTTGTTTTCATACTTGTAATTTAACGCTCAAAATATTCTTAATGGACTGAGAGCACACGAATACGAATGTGAACGAAGTATATTCTTGTTACTGAAGCATATTTACAAGTTTGCACCGAATTGTAATTTTGGTTTTATTTTCGTAATTAATATAGGTAGATTAGGCGCATTAAAAATATTTGAAATTTTAGAAATTTACATATAGTAATCTTAAATCAAGTGCATATACTGTAGCTGTGGACACGTATTAATATTATTTTTATTCAGCATAAATTACCATTCTCGAAATTATATTTTTTATTCTTTGGAATATAATAGAACTAGAAGTAATTTGGAAGTAAAGAAAATTTTTAATTTTCTTGGCAAATAATAACGTATATACAATTTTCACTTAGAAAATAAGAAACAAGACTATAAATTTTGAATAAAATATATTTTTTAAGATTTTTACCTATAAAATTTTTGTTACTGCAGTCAATGTTGCTTTTTTTTTTTGGTTCTCAATGATTCTTAGTGATGTTAATTAAAAAAATAGATCCGCCGGTTTTTTGGGGACTTTTTAAAATACATATTAATATATATTAATGATTATTTTGACAATTTCTTTCAAGATCATATCATTTAACATTAACTTAACCGTCAATTTTTAAGTATTTCATTTCTTTTATTCAAATCTAAAGGATTGGTTCAAGCAAATATAAAAATAATAAAAAAAATACTTATACAGTAGATAGTAGGGAATAGTACAAATATTAAGTGATATCATAGATTAAGAATATCTATAAATCTTTCTGTATTCTTAATCTATGGTGATATGTAAGTTTTTTTTGAAATGTCAAGTTTTTATACTAATAAAATTCTGGATTTCCTAAATTCAATATTTGTTAGTTTAAAATTATTATTTTTCCAAATAATTAATCAAACAGCTATACAAAATAAATTCATACGAACTTGTACTATTTTACTTTATTTATGTACGAATTTATTTTATACCACATAATCGGAAATAATTAAAATTTTTTGTTATAAAATACTTTGATGTGTATAATTCATACGTAATATAATTGAAAAATGAAGCATTTTGGAGTAAAATATAAATTCAATTTATTTGTTTTGCTAATAAAGAAGATAAATTTAATTTTTTTCTGTTTTAAAAAAATTAGTATATGTACTTTTTGTTTGTATATAATTGTAAATTTTCATGTAAGCTTGAAAATTAAATATATTCATAAATTCACGAGTTAGTTTTTTATCACGAATTATACGAAAATTTTGACTGGGTAGTACATTAATATGGTAAATATTAAATTTTCTTTTTTCTGCCTTATATTTTATTCAACTAATTTTATAATAATGATAAAACTGTAATTAAAAATTTCATTCAATACACGTTCTAGATGGAGATATTAAATTTAAGTCAACTGTACAAAATTTTTTACGATTTCCCTTCCTAAATCCTAATTACTACATAAAACAATTATTTCATTATATTTAACTTTAATATACTTAGGTACCTGCTATTCATTCTATTAATAAAAAAAATTAAAGATAAATTAGGGCGACAAAGATCTTTCAAATATTCAAATAATTTTCATTTTAAATATATAACTTGTTGTTTGCAGTCACAGTGCTATCTTTTAATATAGAATTTAAGGTTACTTACAATCTTGGGCTTTGAAATATTGTTCTGATGCTTTTGCTTTTTCTGGCTATTGAACTTTTAATTTAGCTGGTGTTTTTGAGTAAGTTCTTCTAAGAATCCTCCTATATTGATTAAATAAAAAACCATTTCTTTTTTTTTTGAAAAACATTTATTCACCAAAAATCTAAATAAAAATTAGAACTTATCATTTCAAAATTAAATCTATAACTGAACTTTTTTAGCTGTTGAAATAATTGAAGTTACTTGTCCATCAATAAACCTAAGATCTCTAAGCTAACTTCTCAGATCATAATTTACTAAAGACACTACTTGTACCTATACAAAATTCATTTATTTATTTATTCAAATTTTAAAAAATATTAATTTCAACTAATATCGTAATGAAATTATTACATTCTTATTTTTAATTAAAAAAATTTGAGAGACATCAATTTTTCAGTGATTTTTATTTAAGATTTACATTAAAAATCTAATCATAACATTTTTTTTTTTATTTTTGTAATACATATCAACTTATACTTCTTAATTAGTGTATGTTTAATTTATTTTCTCTGTGTATACTAGTCGCGTGTAAAAGGTTATCAATTAATTTTTTTGTTTACTACCCTAGAACTGGTTTTGAAATTAATAGTAAGTAGTACAGCAACAGCACTTATTGTGTGGCTCAAAGTTCTTATCTTTTGGGATGTTCTTTTTTTATTGTAATAATTTTATTTCTTTTCATTATCAAAAAATAATTAAAAAAGAAAAAATATTTATTTTATGAGGAAATAAATTCCCATATATTTCATTCAGTTTATTTCCATCAACGGACAAAAACTCACGTCTTGTCTATAAATTTTTAATATACATATAAATTAATTAATAATTTTTTAATTTTTGTTGAAAAATGAACGGAGTTCCAATGAGAAACGCTGATCATAACATTTTTTTTGTCGAATGAAACCATTTTTTTTTTTGTCGAGTGAAAAGTTTTCAAAGGAATAATTTAAGGATCAAACACATCGCTTTAGGATCATTTTGTTGGTTCAAAATCTGAGATTGCATTTTTATAAATTTTTTATTCGATTTGTATTTTGCAAAATGACTCGTAAGTATATTTTTATTTAACTGTTAAATTATTCTTCCAAAATAAATCAAAATATGTGTAGATTATAGTATAGCTTATTAAGTTGTTTTCTCACCGTCAGAGTCGATATTGCATAAAAATGATAAGTAAATTTATTTTTTTGGCATTTCTTGAAATTAATATTATTGTCATGTCAAGTTATGGTGATAGTGTTAATCTATAGGTAAATCTTTGTAAATAAAATTTAATAAGCTAGATAATAATTTGAATTAAACAAATTAACAAATAAAGACGAATTTTAGCAGAGATTTTTTATAAAAAATATCTCCATAGAATTATACGGCTTTTCCTTTCGTTGCAAGTTTAAAATTTAAATTTAATTATCCATCCATATTCCACACGAATGTTATACAATATTTAATAATGAAAATGCGAAGAATTCTCGTAGCTTGTGATCTTTGACTTTAAAAAAAGTTACCACCCTCTCGATAGGCATACATATATATGAATATATATATTTAAGACCAAAATATATTTATATTTAGAACATTGAAATAATATATCAAGCTGCAAACTAAGATTACTTGTATTATTAACTACATATATAGAAATTAAAATTAAACAATTAATTATCTTAATTCAATTTTTAACTCGTGTAACAGAAATGCGATAAGGATACTGAGTGATGGTGAACTTTCATGTTTACTATGGTTTTTAATATTTTATTGACAAAATTACAATATAATTGATCACAATGCGATAATTATTTTGTGACTTTTTTTAATAAAGGTTGTAAAAAACTGAAACAATATAACAATTAACAGAGCAGTGTAACAATTATTTATATACCAATAAAAAGTTAAAATAAAATTATTGAAGAATTTGCCTTAAAAAAAATTCTCAAATAGTTAGTTTTAAGATAATAAGATACATTTATTATTAATAGAAATTATAATTATAAGTTTTCTATCTCGTTTGCAGATAAATATGTTTAAAATTTTATCTTATCTAATTTTTGTTAGAAATGTAAAGAAAAATTTTAGTTTTTTTTTTTTTAGATCAACCAAAATTAAAAGAAATTTTTTTTTTATACAAGTAGTATATTTAGTTTTGTCTCAGAAACTGATTAATAATAATATATAAAATTAAATTTTTAAAAGAACAGTTGAATGTTTTACAAAATACAAAGTTTAATTAATAAATTCTTTAGAATTAATCAAAATTATAAAAAATAAATTCATAAATATCATATACATAAACATAAATAAATAAATTTTCAATTTGTTTTGTTTTCATTCGTCTCTATATATATAATAAAGCTTGAGTATGTATATTTATATATAATTGATTAAATGAAAAAAAATAAACAAATAATATTAAAATATAATATTAAAAATAATAATATACCTACATACATAAATATATAAAATATAATGATACTTTTGTTACATATTCGAAGATTTGATGGTTTATATAATTTATTTGAGCATAAAGTGAATAAAATAATAAACATTTTCATTTATTTTTTATATACATTTATACTAATGATAAAAATTATAGTCGCAAGTTTGGCGCATTTTATATATTATAGATCTTTTAATTCTAATTCAGATGATAAACAATTTTTATTATCATCATCGTCGTCGTCATCATCGGAAAAAACTCGCAAAGATTATATTTCAATAGATCTAGAATCGAAACCAACTGAAAGGACTCCACTTTTGATTGGCAAAAAATATTCAATTGATTCTGGTTTAGGAAGTGGAATTATTTATTCGAATTCAAATTATAAAAATAAAAATATATGTGATTTGCGATTAACATTAATGAGCATTTTATTGGTTGGTAGTATTGGAATTGCGAGCTATTTACTAATCGTACAAGGTAATTACAACAATTTCAAAGTTAAATGAGAATAAGAAATTCAGGTATATAACCTTTTATCGAGAGTCTGATATACATTAAGAACAAATATTATCATGATATAACCAGTGGTGGGATTCAGCCGGTTCGGACCGGTTCGCGCGAACCGTTTCCTAAAATATTTAAGATTCACGCGAACCGTTTCCTAAAATTTGTCAGTTCGCGAAACTCGCCTGAAAAAGTTTTGAAATAATTATCACTGCTTTAACAGTCCCTCCGTGGCAATTTCTCAACTACTCAAAGAATATACAATTTAAATTTGCATTGAAATTTGTATTGCAATTTGTATTAAATTTCAATAATATAAAAAAAACATGATGTTTGTCTTTCGGTCTGTGTGTTATCTAAAAATTTAAAAACTACTTTCACACGATGAGTATCTCGACAGGCGATGCGCGTACAATTTACAATAAAACAATTTTTTTCTTGCTTTTTTATTAATTTATAAAAGAAATACTGGAAAATTTCACAAGCGTTTTACTTATTTATCTGGAAAATCTCCTTTTTCTTTAACTATGTTATGTGAATACTGTGAGTAAAGAACTGAATAAGAGTAAAAATATGCTTTTACAAAGTAATAAACGTGTAACAAGCAAGTCTGTTTTGAAATTACAACATTTGGAAACATCAATCTAAAAATTTATGAGTTTTATGAAGGAGAAAGTATATATATATATATATGTATGTTCTGGAAAGGTATTTAGAATCTAAATAAAAAAATTAAAACAACTTTTTAGAGCATTCGAAACCTTAAAAAAAAAAATTTTTTTTACGGGATGCGAACCGGTTGTTAAATGTTTTGAATCCCACCACTGGATATAACCCCGAATTGTTATTATGAAGATGATGTTATTTATTTATGAAAATTATAAAATTTTATGATTGATTTGAAAAATTTTATTTTAATTTTTTTTTTATATAATAGTTTTCTTGCACCAATATTTTAATAAAATTAATTGTATTCTTTTACTTTTTTTTCTAGGTAAAATACCAAAAATTAATTTTGCTCTAGATGTTGTTAATTATGAAGTATGGAGTAGAATTAAAGTGCCATTGATTAATTTTTTGAATAATTCAAAAGTTTCAAAAATACTTGTTTCACAAACTGGTGATGACGAATGCTTTGAAATTGAAATTTGTATGGATATATTGAGAAAAATGCAGGTGAACATTGGTTCAAATTTTTTAAATACATAACTCAATTTTTAGTTTTATTTTAAAACTAATTCCAAAATTCGATTGATTAGTGTGGATTGTATTATATTTTCTGAAAACTTTCAGTTAAAATAAAATCAACGAGACCAATAAACATCTTTTTGTCCTTTCCATCACAATATGGGTGAGATAAAAATATTATTGAAAATATCATCCTTACGTAAGCCTATTATATGATTGCACAGTGAACTTTAGTTCCGAAATAATCACTTTATCTTCTTTTAAAATAATGAAAGTTACGGAAAGTTTACGGAATTAAATTTTTTTTCAAAATATTGAACCTTAATTAGTTTTTATTTAATTTTAACAGACTTCATCAATTTTACAAGGAAATCTTGAAATTCCATATAATTTTTTAATTGGGGGCAATGGTCAGATATATGAAATACGTGGATGGAAATATGAAAATGGGTTTCAACTTATGCCAAAGGAAACTTCATTAGTGATAGGATTTATTGGTTTAAAACTTTTACACTTACAAACCTAATTTATGATTTAAATAAATATATTTCTTTTAGGAAATTATACCACCAAACCGCCAAATGAAATACAAATGCAAAGTATTTTGTCATTATTGAGTGAATCAAAACGAAAAAGAAAAATAAGTGAAAATTATATTTTGTACGGTTTAAGAAATTTAACACTTGGTCATTTAGATAGCGAACAATTATTCAATCGTATTTCTAAATTAGAAAGTTTTGATACAATATTAAAGGTTTTGTGAAAATATCAAAATAAATTGAAATTTGAGAAAAACATAAGATTCCTTCTAATTTATTTTCAGATTTAAGTGAAAGAGTGAAATAGTTTTAAAGAACAAAGACAAGATTGCCCTGTGTGAGAGTTTTCGAGTTGACAGCCAATTCTTTTTTATTTAAAAATGTGCATGATGGAAAAACTAATATCTTTAAAATATAAAATGTTTATTTATTTATCAACTTTATTTTAAAGTTAATCCAATTCCAATTTACGAAAATTACGAAATATCGATTTTGAAGTACTATGATTATCTGTACTTGACGGATTTCCCTTCTTTTTACCCTTACAATCTGATAACGAACTATTATTTTTATTTTTATGTCGAATAATTCTTTTATCACTTAAAATTTTGATATTGTCCAATTGTAGAAGCTCTGGTCGTCTTTTTAATAACTCTGATTTCCATAATTCAATCATTTCATGCATTGGAATTTTTCCTCCCAGTTCCAATGGAAGGCATTCCTCATCAAAATTATTCCGCAAATGTTTCAAATTCGTGTATGCGAAAATTCGATCTTTCATTTTTGAACTGATTCTTGATTTAACAAAATCTATAATCCATTTAACTGTTGATGGACAATTTACTATATGAATTCCCTTATGTGTAATAGGCATTGATTGTTCACCCCATTTCATTAATCTGGCAAATTCTGTTGGTTGCCAATTTGTTACTGCAGTAAAAAGTTCTTGTAAACTAGCACCTGAAAAATCCCCAACATGGACAATTCCCGAAATTTGATTATTTGGATCTTCTAATAATGTTTCATAAGTTATTGCGTGTGCCTTCGCTTGATCAACACTAGAATGTTTTTTCGCATTTAAATATCTAGCTTGAACAATAACAACTCGTCGTCCAAATTTATCACGAACTGGAGATGGAAAAATGTATCCATTTGAAATGAGAGTATTCGGTCCAGTAATTTCAAAGTCCAAATTGAATGTTATATGAGGGAAAGTACGTCTTAAATTTAAATATTTTAAGAAAGCTTGTTCAGCTTGATTGATGTCATATTTTTTGGCTCTCAAAAAACGTAATAAAAAGTTTTCACTTAAACTTTTCTCTGTTAATACCAAATCATTGTTTTGTTGAAGCAAATATCTTAATTTTTTTAAACTTTGAGCTCGTAATTTACAATTTTCAGGTAACTTCATCATTTTTAATGACGACTTATTTGTTAAATCTGCTCCACCATCTTGTTTATTATAATCATTATTATTTTCCATATCATATTCAATATTTTCACATTCCTTCTTAATTAGTGAAACAGTTGTCATCATGTAGATTATATTTTCTACAATAAAATAATTTAGAGGAATTTTTAATTGAAATTTTTATTTAAAATGACTTTTTTTTTTAATTTTTAAAATAAACTGATTGAAAGATGATCCAGGTTTGTGATTTTGAGGTTTTTCCTTTTGGTACAGGTGTAAAAATATTTGACAATATTATGACGAGCACTTGTCAAGAAATTTGTTAAATATGTTTCTTTCTTTTAATTTTTTAAGTATAATCGGTAGTTGTTAAAAACATTTTTTGGGTACAACCGTACAACAACCTATTTTTATTAATTTTCGAATTTTCTTTTTTTTATAATATAGCTATTGAAATTTTACTTTGATGAAATTGTAAATAGTTGAATTTTAATCAATTTTTAACATTAGTAGGTACATAATTATTTTGAAAATTATTACTAATTTGCTTTTGGTCTTTCGTTGCATATTATTTTTAGGTAAAAAGTTAAAATTCATAATTTCTTTTTATATAATTTTATAATTAATCATAGGATTATTGTGTATTCTATTATATAAATGATATTAATGATAATTATATTAGTTTTCATCAATAGAGGAATTATATTTTTAACGTTTAGTGTTCACGTAAAAACAAAATTCGAAATTAATAATTTAAAAATAAAAACAAATAAATATATGAAATCTCGATTTACCTTAATAATATGATTTTAAAATTAAGCACAGAGTTTTCATACTTATTATAGAAAAGAGAACAAACGTATGATTGACGGTGCATATATTATGCACATTTTACGTACCTTAAAGATGTTTATAAAATCGCTAAGATTTCATTGATTTCAAAAAGGAATTGAAAAAAAAAAATAAAAATATAGTGTTAATAGAAATTACAATTTACATATTTTCTTTTTCATAAAATGTATATCTAAAAAAATGGATAAAATCGTGGTTTTCATTAAAACGTCCAGAAATTATTTTCTATCGTTGCATTTTAACTGAGATGAAATTATTTATGTACAAGTATACTTTCAATTTTGTAATTTCGAAATAGTTTGAACATGTTAAAATTTAACTCTAATAGACATTTTTAGATGTTATGTAATTATTTGGCAAAAGCTTTTACAACATTATGTTCATATTATGTTAAAATAATTTTATTAGTTCATTTTTTTTTGCATACATTCTCGTAACCAACTTAACCATTGGTTCGTTTACAAAAGTAATAAAAAATATTTGTTATTATTTTTATGAACATTTTTTTTTTTTTTTTTTTTTTAATGAACTTTTAATTAAAGAAAAGTATTTAGGTACACTTAATGTAACAATAATGTGAAAGTGTAAATAATATAATACCTAATATAGATAGTTAGCAGTTCGAAAAATATTTAAGGCTAAAATATTTAAATTAATATGTATATTGTTATATAAATATTATTTGATAATGGATTAAGTGGGTAAACCTAATTAATTTTATTATAGTAGTAGATAAAATATCAATAATAGTTAGATTTTTTCACACAAATATTCGTTGTTTTAAATTTCAAAACAAAATTATCTCAAAACTATCATTTGGAGTTAGTCAGTCTTTTTGCATTTTTATTTTTTGAATACATTTGTATAAAATAAGAAAATGCTTTTCAGCTTCAATAAACTTAAAAAAAACAGGATAGTACAAATTTATTGCATAACTTCCAACTTGTAATAGCAGGTACTACACATAGTTATAGATATAAGGAAAAAATTTTAAAATTTCGTATAAGAATATCTAATAATAAGCTAAACAAAATAATTTTTATTTAAAAGACGTTGTTTTGAGATTGTTTGAAAAAGCCCTAAAATAATTAAGTAATTAAGGTATATCCCTTATTAAAAAATTAATATATGTAATTACAAAATCAAACCGTTTTGATAATTTTTAACGATTACGAACAAATAAATATTATATGATTATGACTTTGAGTAACTTACTTTTGTTAAAGTGAAAATCTAACAATTTTCCTTTCACGATTTCCGTTAATATAAAAATCAAATTCGAAACAATAATGACACTTGAATTAGATTCGTGTAATAATCTTTCGAGAATAAAATTTAACTTGAAAATA
This sequence comes from Hybos culiciformis, assembly GCA_964007475.1. Taxonomy (NCBI): domain Eukaryota; kingdom Metazoa; phylum Arthropoda; class Insecta; order Diptera; family Hybotidae; genus Hybos; species Hybos culiciformis. Next base: position 10,574,319 of record OZ023274.1, on the reverse strand, counting down.
TTGAATTGAGATAATATGTATTTTATTAATTTATGAATTATTAGAACCAATTATCATTAGTTTATTATTTTTTTAATTATTTTTTTAATTAAAAAAAAATTTTTTTTAATTATTTATAATAGCCGCGGTAGCTTTTATCTTGGTAAGAAAATGAATTGCAACTAAGAGTAAGACAAAAACACCTAAATTATTAAACATAGATTTTATTTATTTCGTCATTTATGTTAAACAGTAAGACATACAATTAATCAAAAAAAAAAAACTATAGGTATTATTAAAAAAATTTTTTAATACATCACTAGCAAAACAAAAAACATGAAAGTTGATCTTTTAACCCGTTAAATAATAAATACCTGTCTATATCTTCTTTATTATACATTACATACCTATAATGCTTTTATTTTGAGTTATTTTTATAGGCAAATCTCTGGTAATATAGTATAGCATCTTTTGTCTTATTCAATGTAGTATCTCATATCGTATTGAATTTATATAATGGTTATATGTCCTGGCATTACGATAGGTTGTTTATAGTGTCTAGAGAGGGTTCACTCTTAATTTTTATTGTAAACGGATTGTATATTTTTATTAAATGTCCGTCAGTCTGACCTCTACTAAAATGCTTATAACTAATATGTACAATCTCCTTCACTTTCACCTCCACTACGGGATGAGATTGAGAATTATAGGCTTCCAACCAGCAAAGAGTCAAAATAATTTCATATAAAATATATATACTTTAAATATTTTTTAATGCTTTAAAAGATTCCGAGGAAAATGAATATGTTGGGTAAATGCATCTAAAAAAATGGTTAGACCTGATTTTTTCCAAGAATTCCGACTTATGTCTGGATTTCATAAAATTTTCATAAAATTTTATTGAAGGAACTTTAAAAAAGATGTTTAGACCCGGATTGTAAAGTTCATTTATGAGGTTCTGTTCTATGTATATATATTTTTTTTATTTAGAAAATATATTGAAAATTTTTAGAACAAATTGTATGTTTCCAGAAATTTATATGTAGCCAGACATAATCTACTATTTCATAGTGCCACAGAATTATAAAATGTTACTGATTATTATGTATTGTAGTAGGTATATGTACATGTATAAATATTATTTGTACATATTGAATAATGTATGTGCAATCTCAAACATAGTTCATTAATATCATTTTTTGGTGCTGTAGCTTATCGCATGTCTGTTTTTTTTATACTATTATTGGCACAGAAAATATTAACGGAAGGAAGAAAAGGTCATTTGAATCAAGATGTTGTTTAAAAAAAATTATAAAAATAAAGTTTCAATTATTTTTTTTAATTGCTTTATTCAGCGGTTTATTTGAATTTATGTTAATTGAATTTTATTGTTGAAAATTATTTTCATAATATAAATAGGAACTACCAAAGCCTGTAATAAGTTTAATAATAGTAACTATTCACGATGATCCGAGATATAAATATGTATAATTGATTAATTAATATATTTAAAAATTTTAAATTTTTATGAAAAAACACAATTTTTGACTAGGTATACCTCTTTAATAATTTTCCGAATACGTATTTCATTATTAATCGATAACCGCTGAGGTCCATTGAAATACGTATTCGAAAATTACTGAAAAAGAAGGTAAAGATAGAAATTGTGGTTTTTTCAAAAAAATTTCAATTTTTAAATACACCAATACCTCACTTTGCGTCGTGGTTACGTTCCAAAAAAACACGACGCAAAATGAAACGACGCAAAGTGAATTATGATTTTCTATTGCAAACCATGTAAAGATTGAAGATAGGTTCCAGGGTTACGAAAATACTACTTTTTAAAAAGAAAATTGAAAAAAGTAATCATATAATAAACAAAAATAATAAAAAAAATTATTTGTTGGCATATACATACATACATACAATATACATTCATAAAAAAAAAAATTCAATTAAAACAAAATAAAAGATTTCATTAATTAAAAAAAAAAAAAAATAATAATCACTGTCTGATGAGTCCGAAGTGTCTGTTGTCGTAACTCGGCATCCTTTCACAAAAAATTGGTCCAATGTTTGTTACCCAAAACAACGCAACTTCGAAAATCCAACGACGCAAATTGAAAATTAGTACTAATTCAGCAACGACGCAACTTCGAAAAAACGCAAAACGAAATGAACGCAAAGCGAGGTATTGGTGTATTTTAAAGATTTTACGTGATTCAAAAATTAAAATTTAAATTATTAATTAATCAATGCTTAATTATATATCCACTGATTATATGTAATAAATATGTGGCTGATGATAACAAGGTTTCCATTTTATTCGAAAATTCTTTTAAACAAATCAGTTAGTAAGCGAATTTAAGTTTCTGAAAAATCCTGATGGTGGAGTTTAATAATACAATTAAAATTAAACTTAAAGCAAATGCTTTTAAAGAGCGTGATCATTACATAATTGACTTGTACGATGATACTAACAAAAACAAAATTAAAGAAAAAGTTAGAAAAATTATTTTTTCCTTCAACAAACTTTATAAATTTTTTTCCCTTGAACAAAAAAAAAATTGTACATTATTATTACAATTAGCACAACTATGCTAATTTTAATTTAAATAAGTTTTTTTTTTTAATTATTATAAAAGTGAATAGATTAATCATTCTCCAGATCCCTCTTGCATCAGGCTTTATTAGTCGTTATACTACCCGGTGGACCTAATATTTCACGCCGCGGATATAATGTACATATAATTGAAAATTTTAGATCAGAACCGGGGAAAACAATTATTTTACACACCAATAACTTTTAAAGTTATTGAAAATGTAAAAAAAAATTTCAGACATCGATACCCTGTATCTTTACATACAATTTCAAAAAATAACGAAAATAAAAAATATAATTCAACTGTTGGAAAGTTAGTAATATTGAATCCACAACAAAAAAAACAAGAAGCAAAAACGAACCTTATAATTTTCTTTTGCAACTTTATACAAAAAATTAAATTTTAATTTTTATCATTTCCACGAAAATTATTATTTAATTAAAAATTAACTGTGATCGACTATCAAAACCGGTTATTTTATTTTCCAATCTTTTTAACAATTTTATGAGATATTTTTCTTAGAAATACAACTTATTCTATCAAATGTTCATCTAAGACTGAAATGATGCTTTTTTGTTTGAAAATTTTGTACTATAAAACAATAGAAATGTTTGTTCATTTTTTTTTTAAAGTCAAGTTAATTATGTAATTTTTATTTCCCGCCTTTTGAGTTGAACTTATGATGCGAAGAAACTTACCATCTTTTGGGCAATTTTTTTTTTCTTTTTTTCAATCTTGTACATGAAAATATTTTTTTGTTCAAAAAAATTAATCTTAATTTACTGAAGAAATTTTTACATATTATAATATTTTGTTAGGCGTATTTTGTGTATTCCATTGTAAATAAAAATTAAATCAATATACACTTTTTAGTTGCGCTTATTAATATTATTTTCGATAAAATTTTAAGATCGATATTATTTCATAATCCCATTTTTACATGCTTTCGATTTTTTATGTCATTTTTACACTTTAAATAAAAACTTCAAAAAGTACCTTTATTCCCCTGTTGAAAATAAAACAAATATTTTTTCTAACTAATCGAAGAAGTTTTAAGGAAACCTTAAAATAATTTATTTAGAAATTAATATTATAATTTATTAATGCGAATTGTAAAATTAAGAAATAAAGTACCTAAAAATAATTATAAATTTTTGTCTTACTAGCATTAAATCAAAATGTTGTTAACATTTAATCATAATATAATTTGCAACACATTAGATGTATAGTATATGTATAATACATAAAAAAGAAAAAAATAATTTGTTTTAAAATTTTCCTCAAAACATTTATTTATTTTGACTTGGACTTTTTTCGTCTTGGAGACACTTTAATTTCATCCTAAAAAAAATAAAAAAAAAAAATTATACAGGTAAAAAAAATAGTTTTTGTTAATAAAATTTGATGGACTGTTAAATCCGACAGTAAGATAGATTTATCGCAATAACGCTGTTTGAATCCAAATTAACATTATATTATTTTCAAACTTACTTTGAATCCCGAATTAATTTTTCTCTTCGGGGATTTTATGTTTTCATTCTTAATATGTACATCTTCTTGAACATCATCTGGAAGTTTAAAAAGATTCCTTAAAAGACGTGACACATCCTAAAAAATTAAATTTATATTTACCATCTTCATCAGCAGAAACTACTTCTAAGACAATGTATTTATCGTTTTCTTCCTCTTCATCTTCTTCTTCCTTAATTTCATCAGTTTTTAAAATATCTTCTTCCTCATATTGTTTAAATTCCATTTCAATAGCTTCTTCTTCATTATCATCATCATCATCGTCTTCTTCATAACCTTCCGGAATAATTTCTACAGTCTGTCCGTCTATAACACTTACTTTTTTTTGACGGCCTAACTTCAGTTGTTCAGCTTTTTCGACATAATTTGAGTCGGGATCATGAATTGACATATGACGTATCAAATTGCCTTTGTGACTGAAACTTCGCGGACAATCTGGACAAATATGAGTTTTAGGCCTAGGTTCTGGCGGTTTATAATTCTTATTATGATACAAATTTCCATGACGACGAAGCAACTGTTTTTGTCGGAAGGACATTTCACACATTTCACATTGAAAAGGTTTTTCATCAGTATGCACCAGCATATGTGATTCTAAATGCCGCTTAGATATGCTAGCATATGGACAAAGACTACATTTGAAGCATTTTTCTCCGTCATGAGTTTTGAGGTGAACTTTAAATGTATAACGGTCAGGCAATTTAGCGGAACATCTATCACATTCTATTGGTACTTCGGAAGTGTGTAATTTTTCAATATGAATTCTCAAATCAGTTTTACGTCCACATGTCGTTGGGCACAAATTGCAAGGAAATACCGGCTTTTCTCCAACATTATGAATTAATTTATGAGCTTTCAAGGAATTTGATTGAGTAAATCTAGCATGACATATATCACATTCGTAAGGTTTTTCGCCTAAAAAAAAATATGAATACATATTAATTTAAATATCATTCGGAACAAAAAAACAGAACCCATAAAAAATTGAATTATATTATAAACATACATTCTAGCGAGCTGAAATTTTGCATTGTCATCGACTACAAGTTATATGCAAAATTTCATTTCGATCAGATGACGGCAAGTGGGTCAATTTTCATTTCTTAAATTTGGGGATAATCATCGCGACCAAGTTTATATAAAGGATTTAAAAATAAAGTTTAAGTTTCAGATATTTAAATTTTACCTGTATGCACACGAAGATGTCGTTTTAACTTGAAGGTATCAGGTGATGCATAAGTACAATGTGGACACTGATAAGGTCTCTCCCCAGTATGGCAGCGAATATGACGTTTCAGTTTGCTAAGTTCTACACTGGCATAATCACATTCTGTACATTTATGAGGTTTTTCCTTTGTATGTTTATAACGAATATGCCGAACCATTTCTCCTAAAAAATTTATAAATTTTTAAAAACCATTTTTTTTGGAAAATTTTTTGCAAGAACATAAATGAGAACTGAAAAGCTCCCAAAATAAATTCTATTGAACGCTTACCTGATGTTGTAAAACAATTAGAACAAAATTTACAGACATGCGGTTTTGCCCCAGTATGAATATTTAAATGGTTCTAAAATTGATAAAAAAGGATTAACATTCATGAAAAGTTCTTTAATTCTGTTGTTTTATTTCTAGATCGGTACCTGAAGAGCTGATGATGTTTTGAAACCTCGATCGCAAACTGAGCATTTGAAAGGCCTATCATCTGAATGACTTTTAACGTGTCGTGCAAGCAAATAACGTTTTGACGACGTGTAGTCACAAAAACTGCAAGGATATGTGTTACTAGAATTAACATTTATTTTTGGCCCCATTGGTACTAAATCAATTTTTGTCTCCAGTGGATTCACTTCATTTTGAGGATCAACTTCGTCAAATTCATACAAGGCATCCTCGTCAGATTTCTTTTTTTCATCTTCAGCCAAAATTACAATAAAATTTGTATTCACTTTATCATCTTCATTTTTTATTTCTTCTTTACTAACAATACCAGCATGCTCATCGATATATTCATCATCATCTTCGATTAGACCCTCAGGAGGTTCCGTCGGAATTGGTTCAGAATCTTTAGTTGCTTGGTAATAATAATTGCCAGCCTGATCAACAAAATACGTGCCTTCATCGTCTTCTTCATCCTCTAACTGTTCTTCCAATATTCCATCTTCTTGTTTCATTGTAGACATTTTATTCGATCAAACTACAAATAAAAATAAGAGTTTTGATATGAAAACTTAAGTACCTAGGTGTAGGTAGGTAAATAATATGAACTCGGCATGAGACTTTAAGCACAAAAACACCATTAAAAACCTTTTATATAGTTACCTAACCTTGTTTAAGAGAGTCTGTTGCTCCATAAAGATCTTATTGAAAAAAGAAAGCTGAGCTCGAAGCTAGACACATATCCAAAAATGTAGGCATACTATCATAGACCTATTGAGCAGGAAAAAGTATAGGTATCTACAAGGTAGACTTATCTACAATAGGTAGGTACATATATAAAATCAGAAAACAAAAATACTAGAAACAAGATTTACAACCATGAAGCGAAATCGCAAGAATTATAAAATCGACATAGGAGGTAGGTTGTAGGTATCCAATATTTCTACCTAAGTAGGCATAATCTGAAAAGAGTGTATCACTTTAATTTAATATTGAACAGACGACCTAGTACTATAAACATCGGCCAGTCCTTTGTTGAATGCAAGAATGTTTCTTATATTGGTAGGTAGGGTTAGGTTAGGTATACCTTAATTATTTGTCACCTTTCAATCTGTTTATGGTTGGTGATCTTCCTGAAAGAATTTAAATTATATTTATGTAGGTATTACACCTACTATCTAATCCGCAAAAACTTGAATATCCCAGCTTCTATTTTCAAGTTTGTAAGTAGGTATTCCATCCCGCCAGAATGCTTTTATTGAAAAATAAAATTCTGTCCGCCATTTTGAAATTAATTAAAATAAAACACCTTTACTTAAATTAATAAAAAACTAAAAATTTTAAAATTAAAAAAATTTTAAAAAACAAACACCTGAGCCTGAACAACTCAATGGACAGGGGTCTCTTCAACAATGTAATTATGCTACCTAGTCTTCTAGTGTTCTGTTTAAGAAAATTAATTTTTTTTTTAGTTCGAAGTAAAGACGTTTGGGAAAAAATTTGTGAGAATTTTTCAATAGGTGGAGCCGACGCGTTTATCTTTTTGTTCGATTTCTGCGAAAGAGGTCCGAAATATTAAAAAAATTATAAAATTTGAATTCCTTTAATTTTAGTTTATTAAAAATAATAAATAAATATTTTATTTACATTTAATTTTGCTTATTTTTTTTTAATTATTTTCCAAATTAAAATTTTTAACAAAATACCTAATTTAAAACAACAAAAAATTAATGAAATGGCTGTCATCTACCACAAAAACGTCAGTAGCATTAAAAGGCTAACTTTAATTTTTTATCCCCTAAAGTTGTAAAAATAAAAGATATGCTATGATGAACCAAGGTTACATGATGATGTCACATATAATTTGTTTACGTCCCTGCTAGCTTGGAAGTACTTTAGAAGTACTTTTGAATCACGTAGTCTCGTTTATTCTTTATTTGTTTTTATAGTGAATTTTGTACTGATTTATGAATGGGCTCGGGAAAAAGTTCAGTAGTTTCTCCTCCCATTTACTACCACATACAAACAACTATCTCTTTTAATATGAAACAGAACATGCTTCATTTTATCGACAATTCATAACTTTTCCATTACTTCTGCACTACTTCATAATCACTACTTCTTCACTACTTCTAAACTACTTCTTCATTACTTCATAATCACCACTTCTTCAGTACTTCTTCACTACTTCTTCAATACCTCATAACCACTACTTCTTCACTACTTCTTCGCTACTTCATAATATCATACCTTTCTGTTAATAAATAAAACAAGTAGTTTATCCGTGAAAGAATTTTAAACTTAAAATTTATTATAAATAAGGGTGGCCAAATGTCCACAATTATTTTATAATAAGTTTTAAGTTTAAAATCCTTTCACGGATAAGCACTCAAATTTTTTATTTTAAATCATGAATTCTTTATTTATTATTTTTTATTATTACTATTTTTTTTCAGTCAGATTTATATTTATTTTTAAAAAATCTATTGTGTGCTCGAAGCACGCTTTTTTTTAATTGTTTTTCAAAAGAAAGATGATCCATTGAAGATCCACACGCACCTAAAAGAAAATTATATTTGTTATTTAAATTTTTTTTAATTTTTACTAAAAGCTGTTACCATATAAAGTTTTTTGAAATAAATTCAGGAAATTTAAACTTCGAAGCTAGTTGCAGCATTGCCATTAGATTTCTCAGGACTATGTTGAGTTCGAGCGAAATTGTCTAAATGCTTGTAGCGTGATTCGTCTTCTTTTTGTTGTTTTGCTAGCATAGACATGGCATTTTGAAAAGTTTTTTTTTGACATATCAAACAATTAATTATGAACCTCTTTTTTATAGGTCTATTGGTGACCCTATTATTAAATTAGGAATATTATTATTTTTTTTTTTTTAAATAAAACGGAGAAATATGTTTCAACAAGAAAAATAAAATAATTATTATATTTTTTTTTCTTGTTCAAAATAAAATAATTATAATTTTATTTTTCTTGCTAAAAAAATGTCTTTGAAAATTTATTCCTAATTCCTACCTAACCTTAATTTTTGCATGAAGAAATAATTTAAAAAAATAAAAGATCTTACCTGTAAATTAATATTGATAATGATAATTTTTTTAAGTTAATTTAATTTTATTCAGATAAAAAACAATTTTCCACTTTTTAAATGAATTATTCCAAGTTTTTAATCTTATTTAATTAATTTCCAATAAAAAACAATCCACGTTTGATTTTTTTTTTATGAGTGATTCATTAGTACCTACTGTAGTTTTAAACTACTTTAAAACTATTTTTAAAGTACTTTTAAACTACTTCCGATAAGTAGAAATAAAAACGAGATAGCCGAATAAAAACATTTTTTTTTCTTTGTTACTGTCTCTTTTAGGAAGTAGTTTTTTTGTAATTATGAACTACTTCCTAGTGCGTTATAGTAAATAGTAAAATACATACACAATTTTCTAAGAAAAAACCAATACAGTCTTAAAAAATAGATTTCTATGTGGTTGTAACTGATGAAACTGGTGAACAAAAGCTAGCAGGGGTGTTTGTCTTGTATAATTTGTTTATACTAAATGAACAATTCAGACTTTATGGTTTATGCTTCTACAATTAAAACAGGTTTTTAGTGAGTGTAACCTCAATTGAAATTCGTTTCAAACGTTAAAATAAATGAAACTGGTTTAATTTTGATAATGCAATCGACGTTTTTCTATTTTATGACTTATGCAGGACATGGTTTAGTTGCCGGAATCAGACGGCGACGCCGACAAGAAAATACGCCGTACGCTGACCGCCGCAAACCATTTTTTTGTTCGCCGTCGCAAAACATTTTTGTCGAGATTTTCGTTTTTTTTTTGGGGTTGGACATGTGTCCGCGGGACATACATTTGTCCGCGGGACATTTGTCCGCGATTTGTTTTTGTGTCGCGGACATCAAAATGACATTTGTCCGCGATTCGAAATGACTTTTGTCCGCCGCGGACAAATGCCATTTGGCAAAATATCATTTGTCCGCGATAAAAATTAATCGCGGACAAATGACATTTGTCCGCTAAAAATTTAAAATTTCAATCGCGGACAAATGACATTTTATACAATGACATTTGCCGCTAAAAATTTGAGTCTAAAGTGCAGATGATGTGAACCACTCAGAATAGCACGAGAGGGGGGCAGCGGTCGGTCGGGTGGACTGGTGGTTGATCCGCAAATCCCACTGACCAACATCCAGTCCACTCGCCCGCCCGCTGCCCCCCACAAAAATCAATCGCGGACAAATAACATTTTGCAAAATGACATTTGTCCGCTAAAAATTTAAAATTTCAATCGCGGACAAATGACATTTTGCAAAATGTCATTTGTCCGCTCATTTTGAGACATTTGTCTGCGGCGGACAAATGTCATTTTACAATCGCGGACAAATGTCATTTCGTAAAATGACATTTGTCCGCGAAGTTTTCCATACAAATTTCTTCGCGGACAAATGGCCCGCGGACAAATGGCCCCCGGACAAATGTCACGGCGCCTTTTTTTTTGCTCTTTCCTCTTTGTTTTTTTTTGCTTTTTTTTAGCACGCCGCACGTCGCTTAGTTTTTTTTCTAAGCGCGTCGCCGCAGCCATAAACTTGTCGGCGTCAGACCTGAATACACTTTATATACTTCATCAGTCACGGCGCCTTTTTTTTTTGCCCTTTCCTCTTTGTTTTTTTTGCTTTTTTTTAGCACGCCGCACGTCGCTTAGTTTTTTTTCTAAGCGCGTCGCCGCAGCCAAAAACTTGTCGGCGTCAGACCTGAATACACTTTATATACTTTATCAGGCTAAACTGATTTAACACTGATTAAAAAAAGACTACTAATTTAAAAATTTGTACCAATGATACAGTGATAAATTAAAATTTTATTTGAGCTTTAAACATTTATAGTAAATAGTAATTATATTCGAAAGTTACAAAAAAATTGAGAAAAGCATTTACGAATGGGTACAAATTTGATTCTTGTAACTGGTCCACCAGGTAAACTTTCAGCCAAATAAAATTATGGACTGGAATACTTATCTACATTAACATTTTTGTAAACTTCAGGTATTGGAAAAACAACAGCTTTGAAAACTTTAGCGGACACACTATCGAAGAAATCAATTAAATTTGAAGGCTTTCTAACTGAAGAAGTTCGTAATGAAGATAACAGAAGAATTGGCTTTGATATGATCAACCTAAGTAATAATCAGAAAACAGTATTAGCACGATATTCAGCACTTGCATCGAATTACCCAGTTATTGGACAATATAATGTTTTTATTGATTCATTCGACGAACAAATTACAGAAATTTTCGAAAATTCTGCATCATCTAATTTATTTCTAATTGACGAAATAGGGAAAATGGAATTGTTAAGTAAGAAATTTACTGATCAAGTGAGGACACTTATTGAAAAACTGAAAGAGAGGAAAATTAATGTTATTGCAACTATTCCACATAAATCTGGAAAGAGAATAATTAATGAACTTAAGTCAATACCGAAATGTAAAGTTTTCACATTAAAAGAAAATAATCGTAACAAATTCTTTTTAGAAATACAAAATATTTGTTTAAATGAAATGATGTCGATGTAAATATTAAATATGGTAGGTATTCTCCCTTTTAACTAAAAACATATTTTTCGGAATTTCAAAACATTACTATTTAAAATAAAAAATATTAAGTCAACTGGAGTGTGGAGTGAAATAGACTAACTAATCGTAGAAATGCTCTATCTCTTTTATAAATAAAAAGATTTTAATAAGTCAAACGGATTTTTCTAACTTAAAGATGTTTGGAAAAAATGGGCCGGGTAGTATTTTTAAATTTGATCCGAAAAAGCGAAAATAGGCCTCTGAAAATGAGGGTTCCTATACACATACCGCCTTATAGGACCAAACAAAAATAGAAGTACAAATCGACGGTCCCTATTGAAACTATAACAACTTCGTATTCTTCGCTTCTAGATCTATAATATTGCTCTTATCCTCATTTTCGTACGAAACATCCCTATTGACTTATTAATACATTATAATATTAATATACAATACATGAAAATATAGGTACCTACAAATTAAAAAGTATTACAAAACTTTAAATCACTCTCCTGAAAAGTTGTTATTTTCATTTGTCATACTTTCAATAGAGATTGTCGAAATGCAAAATGTTACCTAAAACTGTTTAGCATTAAGTGAGGAAGCCATACTTTCAATAGAGATTGTCGAAATGCAAAATGTTACCTAAAACTGTTTAGCATTAAGTGAGCAAGTCAGATTTTTTTTCACAGTTGATCGATTAAGTATTTGCTTTAAACTAACAGCTTTTATTTTTCATTAGATTGATTGAATTATTAACAAACAAATTTACATATATTTGTTTGATAATGTATTTGCATTTTGGCCACAAATCTGTAAATATTTTGGAAAGAAAGTTGTACAATAAATTAATGTTCTGCTTTTAAAACATTGAGGATATTTATATCAAATTCATTTATTTATTATAAAAATCATTTAACCAATTTACAAATTATCTTCACTTACTAATCATAATTTTTCAGTTTTAACTTCTTTCGTGGATCGTTTTCTTATCCTTTTTGGAGATTTTTCATAATCCATTTGATCGTACATTTGCTCTGTTGCACGCCAAATCATTTCCTGTCTTTGAACCAATTCAGAATTTCGTTGTTCAAAACTGACATCTGGCGTTAATAACAATTCCCATTTTTTCTCATTATTTAATTTTGCTACAGAATTTAGGATTTCAGTTGCTTCATCTGGTGGCAATTGTGTAGAAATTATAACTTTACGTCGATGTAAATAATCTTGTTTTGAAAATTTATAAATCTAAAATATTCATTTTTTAATGGACTGGAGAAGTAAACAAAAATATAAAACTTACAACATAATCTCGACCTCGTACCATCAAATCAGATGGAACTCCATTGTAATTAGACATTGTATCTGGCGGGTATAAAACTTCTGACTGAGCTATCCAATTTCCACGAACCAGAATTCCAACAATGGGCAATGTTCTTAATACCTACAACAAAAAAAATGTTTAAGGCTTTTATTTTAAAAAGTTTTTAAAGCAAATAATTTCTATTGTTTACCTTTTCTGTAGTTATTTCGTTATCAAACTCACTGATTAATTTCATGATATCGCTAAATGATAACATTCTAGCATCTTTTAAAATATTTTTTAATTGGTCTTGGAGACTCATGAATTTTAATTTCATTTTACCCAGAATTTTAGAAGGTAAAAGTACTTCTAAACTCTGGTCTGATCTTTCATGCGGTATTAAAGATTCAATATATTGTTTTTTCTTTAAACTAAAAATATGTTCAATTGATTCGGATTTCGTACAAACAAGTTTTTGTTTCTCTAATTCTGCGGCAGTTGAATTTTGCACATGCCAATATGTTTCGCACCACGGTTCTTCTGCTGATTTTTTCTGATGATAATCGAATGTTTTTTCTCGAGCTTTTTTCGATTTATCATTATCTGCACGTGAAAATTTCACAGTAACTTGTTGTAATTCTTCTTCATCTTCTTCATTATTTGACAATGCCATAGCCGCTTTATGTTCGGCCTTAGTACGTTTATCTTCTTTATCGAAATATGAAAAATTTGGACGTAGTTGCAAAATTTGTTTTAATGGTGTTATATGGACTTCTTTGTCCTGATAAAATCCTATTGCAAATTTACTCATATTTTCTAATGGTTTTGAGCTAACAAACGATTGTTTATCCATTGTACCAGACTTGAATGAAGGTCGATCGTGTTTTGATTCTTTTTGCTGTATTAAAAAAAAATTTTTATTGGATAAAACATCGATGCTTATTGGATAAAACATGATGATTTGTTAAAAATTAAAAGTAATAAATTCATACTACAAATGACCTTAGTCATGATTTCTTGTCAGAATATGTTTAGTTACCTACTATATTTTTTTTTTATCAAAACACTTATTTGATCTTGGCAACTAAACTAATTACGAAAAATTTGTAAGTTAATATCTACATCTATTACGAAGTTAGAACTATATTAATTTATTTGTCTACGGTCTATTATTACTATTATACTACTTGAATTGGGGTTTTGATTGTTTAATGTGACGGTTGTTGTAGCATACCTTTCCATCTGATACAACAGCAAATTGTTTCCCTTTAAATTCATCATAATATTGCGATTCTGTATTAATCCCAAAATCTATTTTTATTTCAGAATTAACTGGTTTGGCGCAACAATTAACAACTTCAGTTTCATCAATATTTAATTCTTGTTGTTTATTTGGGAATTGTAATAAATACAATGTATTCTCTAATCCTTTTGAAAGATAAATTGGAATCTAAAAAAAAAAAATTAAACAAATAATTTTATGATGTCATAATTTTTTAGTAGATAAGTAGGTACCTACAATAACTGGATTGGGCACTTAAATAGAGGTATTTAATATATATGTTAAAAGACTTGGCACCTACTCTACAAGAAATTGCGTTTTCTCGTCTGATGAAATAATGGCTTTGAGTTTTAATACTCTAAGCTGATTTCAAGGATTTTTAATAAATAAATGTGTAATATGTATGACGAGACCCAATTAGGAAGACGATATCCTATCCGATAAAAGCATCACTTTTGGAAGAATATTTAATTTTTTAGATTGAAGTGGAATGCTGGCTGCCTAACCGGTATTCACGGAAAAATTAATTTGTGAAGCAATAAATTTAATAGCAAAAAAACAGGTAGGTTTATATTTATTATGCTTGATAGGTATACTCTTACTTCTTCCACGATCATGTCATCATCAATTTCCATTTTGACTATTGTTAGCTTTTAAAGTTTAATTTCATTAAAATAAAAAATTTAAAGAAAATTCTACAAATAATGAAATTCCTTTTTCTTTCGACTATCGTATTGGCGTTTATTTTATTTTATATAAATATAAAATGTTAAAAAAAAATTGATTGAATTTTCTTTAAAATTTTGGAATTTTCAACATTTTTGCTGCATGCAGTGATATTAGACGTCACTTTTAACATGTTTGTTTGTTGTTCACAAAATACAGGGTGAAGATTAGAGTCAAGGTACGCTAAGCTTTTTATACAAACAAAAAATTTCTACACTCAATATTTATGAATTTTTAAGTACCTATTTGGTAGAACTCGATCACTTAACCATTGAGTTTTTAGGAGAGGATAAAATTTGAACAACATTTTTGCTTAATCTTGTTTTCTAGTATAAGAAAATTAAAAATAAGTAAAAAAAATGTTCTATAAAGTTAAAAAACATTTCGTTTTGGAATTTTAAATTTTTTATAGATTTCGTCCTAAAAATAGTTTTGTATTGGCTTTGCATATCGGATTGATCAAGTTCAGGGTTACCAACCTTTTCAAATGTTTCCCCCCAAAAAAATAAAATTTCCCCCTAAAAAACCCCTAAATTTTTTTTTATAGATATTATAACAGCTATACTTATGAGGATTTCAAATAGATGATTGAAGAAAAATATATAACGCACATCGTAAATTATATAAATAATAAAATTATTTATTTATAATAAAATTAGCAAATAAGGTATCTTATGAAATGCAATCAAAAATATTACAAATGTCATCTAAATCTTCGCTTTTAAGATCATACATCATACCCCTAAAAAACCCCTGAAACAAATTACCCCCTAAAAATCCCTCTGTCAACAAAAAAAACCCCTAAATCTAGGGGGAAAACCCCTAAGTTGGTAACGCTGATCAAGTTATTTGTATCGTACTCTAGCTGTATTATTTTGTACCTTCAATTCGTGTTTACACTCAGATAAACGATATTGAACGCCGCGCCGTAAAATTTGAGAAAAATTTAATTTATTAATTTTGAAATTTTGAGGTTTTCGGACTAACGTCCAGTTAAGTTGATTATATCTTCAGCATAATTCACTATTTTACAACTATATTTATTTTGTTTATTATTTTATTTTGTTTACAATAATAGTATTGTAAAATTTTAGTATAGTCTAGTGCTAGTTTCTAGTACATATTTTTTTATTTTTATAATTGGTAGAATTTGTGAATTATATATAATTATTTGACCTACTTGTTTTAGCTACATAGTAGTTTTTGTACCTAATTGCTGGTAATTTTCAATTTTTTTTTATATTAACTTAAGATAAGGCTTAAAAACTATATGACGTGACTTGACCGTGAGTAAATAAGTTGATAATTTTTTATATATCGTTATGGTGTACCTATCTATTTTCTAAAGAAATTTTAAATGACATCATAATCATAAAGGATAAAGAGTCCTAATTCCTGAATCTATTTTTTTTTTTTTTTAGTTTGCTTTGACCTATGTAAACGCTGTCAATAAAATACATTTTAAAGTGGTTACAATTGCTGCAGTTATATAGTTATTATACCTAGTTAAAACTTGATTTATACCAAGAAGAATTAAAACTTTTCCGATCTTTCGAAAATTATATTTTGTGATTTTGTTATGCATTTTGTATCAAAAGAATCAGTAGTACCTTTTTTATAAACAGAATTTAGTTGTAACATTAAACAATAATTTTAAAATTTAATATGTGCCTAGTTAGGTATGTATTTAGGTACTAAGAAGTAGGTACTTACTGGAATAATAAAGATTTCATAAAAAATATTGAAACTTACCTACCTATGCAACATAAATCTTTCCATACAAAGTTTGTTTCCGTATACCTAGCTCTGCAAAACACCTACTCTTTCTTGATCAATTTATTTTTTTATCTTTTTGAAAAATAAAAGTTTTCGTCGTCATATTATTTTAAACTAATGAAAAAATAATTTTGCAGAAAATGAATAATGAAAAAAAACCGTGGAAGAAAAATTTATATGAAAATCATGGATATCCCGATAATTACACCGATTCATCTTCATTTTTAATGGGATTACAGAAAAATAAGAATCTACGAATTTATAAACTATCGGAAGCTATTAATGGTGCAACTTTACTAAATAATCAAATATCATGTATAACAATTTTTTTAATAAATTTTTATTTGATGTATGGTGAAAATGTAATGCCCACACTGATATTATCAATAAATGGTCTCATTTTATTAATTTGCTATCTTATTTATATAAAAATTAAATTAACAAAATATGATTTAATTGATGATTGTAAAACAATATTAACTGTATTATTTTTCGGTTATATATTTTCACCATTATTATATAAATTGACAGATGCCATTGATACGGATACAATATTTTCAATGACATTTTTTGTATTCATTTTAAATTTAATATTTTATGATTATGGATTATCTGCTGCCATTGTATCAAAAGCGATTTCAATAAATGGTGCAATATTTGGTTCAATTTGTTTGGCATCACGTTTATCATCATCTTATCATGCATTTGTATTACTTGTAGTATCAGTTATTTACTTTGTATTATATCCAATTTTTGTTAAATTAATTTGGAAATCAATTTATCTAATACCACTATGTTCGTTTTGTTCAATAATTTTATTTAAATATTCGTTATCTGTATTAATAACTTATTTAATTGTTATGATATTTATAAATCTTTTTTGTCCATGGATATTTATTCGTTTGCAAAAACATAAAAATAATATTTATGGACCATGGGATGAGGCTGAAATTATAAACAAATAAAGTTGTCAACAAAAATAAAAATCAATTAAAATCGTTTTCCTTGAAAATTTTTATTGCATTTTTTTGTTTAAAAAATAGATACATAGATTTTTAGATGCAAATGATAACTAAGTCGATTAAAGTTTCAAAAAATCAGCTTATTCAAGTTTTATTCGGATTTAATGATTTTATTTGTTAGAAATGGGTAGAATATGATAAGTAATTATCAAAATCAGAATTTTTTTTTTATAATTTTATAATATAATGTAAACTAGAGGAATGATTTTTGCCTGTATTAACAATAAATAAAAAAATAATTTCTGTTTTATTATTAAATTTTATTTATTTTCATAATCAAACACATTGCACAAATCTTTAGTTGTTCTTTAGATTTTATTTAACACTATTATATGTATTTTTATATAATAAAAATTTATCATAATCAAATTTATTTTATCTTCAGTTTTAAAGACAATTATTATCTAGGAGTATATTGAAAGTAGTAAGTTTTTTTTATATAAACACATGGGTGGTAACAGAAACAATATATGTAGTAAATAAACAATCAAATCGTCGTTTCGATTTTCTCAACATTAAATAAATAAATCGTAACATTGATTAGGATTAAGAGTAATACTATAAGAATAATATTAACAGTATTTTATTTCAAAATACAAAAAAAAAAATTGTATGAAAATAACTAATTTTATAGTAGTACATATTCTTAATGAATGGTTGTAATTAAATTGAACTTAAATTTTTATGCAGTTGAATTCTGTTAGTGCACACAAAGAATAATCGGCTAAGTTTGTTTGAACAATTTTCAGAATAAACGAGAGAATTTAAAGATTTATTCACATTTAAAAAAATAAACATTTAGCTTTTCTACAAGGAGAATGAGAGTTAAATGTTTTTTTGTTTTAAATATTAAATATTTTTCATAATCCTAATGAAGTACTGAACTCTAAGTTGTGCAAATATGGATATGAGCTTTAGTATAAACTAATTAACATAAATGAACTAACTAACTAAAATCGTACAAATGCGCATTTAATTGAATAAAAAAATTTCAACATTCAATTTGGACAAAATATCAAGAATGTAATTATTAAAGCTTTAACTTAAATTAACATTATAGAGTTAAAAAAAGAATATTTTGGTACAAAAACAGTTTTTATTTAATATCATCAATACTGAGAAAAATATTTAGCTCGATATTTTTTTTCCTTATATGTACTTTCTTAAGTTTTTCAAAAAAAAAAGAAGAGGCTTTCTTTTTTGTAATTCATGTGTTGATTTTTGTTAAAATTTCATAAAATAACAATTCTATTGCTCGTACGGAAGTTTTGATTATCTTGGCATTGTCAGTATACATTATAGACAAGACATATTTTCCTTATTAAAATGCGTTCACAGAATATAAAGAATCACAAAAGAAAAGCTATACAACACTGTCATCGCTTTAATGGAACATAAATAAGTAATCATTTTCTTCTAAGCATATTTTAAAATTGAAAAGCTTTTATAATTGTTATAGAATTTGAACAATTTTTTTGTATTAAAGATTGAAGAAATCAATGTCTAATACAAATATTTACACATTTTACTAAAAAAAATATAAACAACATATTATGATTTTATAAAATACAAGATTTCTTGGAATCCAATATTTTTAGTTTTATTTTATATATCACAAAAAAAAAATTAAAAAAAGTTATTGAAGTAGTATTATTTAGAAAATAAATACATTTTATTTTTATAATTAAATAAAGATGCATAAAAAGAACTTTACATTAACAATTGTTTTTATATTTAGTTAAACAAGACTTTTTTTTTATCGAAATTGGTGTTGAAATAAAATGAAAATTTTCATTGACAATTTAATTCAAATACGTTTAAAACAAATTTTCTTGTTTGTTTTTGATCCAAATTTTTAATTTATGTGTAGCAAATACGAAGTATGAAATTGTAAATTATTAAAAGATTCTTATCTTAGTAGAAAAGTAAATATCTCATTTTTTTTAAATGAGAATGCTGTTAACAATTATTACATTACTATATGATATTGAGAATATATATAAAATATTTTCTTTAATGATAACTAGATCAAAAATAATTTAATGAAAATTTAAATACCCTACCTCCAGAACATCAACATATTAAGTTCTTATGATTCAAAGTCGTTCATTCATGTATGTGTTTTTTTTTTTTTTACATTAAAATGAGACATTTTAACCAATTGTGAAAAAGTATTTATTTCTAATGATTTTTTTAAACTTTTGGTCTTGAGTACACTAAAAAAACTTTAATTTTAATGCCATTACTAATCGAGATTTTTCTTCTTCAAGAACCCTTATATTTCAATAACTTTTAAACAGTTTGTTAATTAATATAAATCTGATTAATAAAAAATCTCACATTTAACATTTTTATTTCTTAATTTAAAAAATATTACACCAACAACTACTACAGGCATTTTTCTTAATAAAGTATTCAGATCTTAACATTTCAATCTTTAAATCTATATACAAATATTTTTTAAGTTAAACAAATATTGCGTAAAATTCTTGATGATATAATCACTATAATATGCAACAAATATTTAATCATCATTAACAAAAGTTGTCTATAATATAAATTGCACAAAGTCGAAATTTTTTAGCTTTTAAAAAAGAAGTAATGAATTTCAGGCTTTATAATTAAGTTTGCATATTTTTTATTTAAGTAATCGGTAGGAAACCCCATATTTCGGAAAAAAAAAACTACCTTGCGAACCATTGTAGCTTTAGAAATAGATTCTTTTTGGACGGACACTTGCTGAGATGAACGGATTAGCAAAGTATTCTTAACATTTAAAAGAAAGTTAAACTTTTAAACGTTAATTTATTTCTCAGT
Organism: Hybos culiciformis; assembly: GCA_964007475.1. NCBI lineage: Eukaryota > Metazoa > Arthropoda > Insecta > Diptera > Hybotidae > Hybos > Hybos culiciformis. The sequence goes on along the minus strand of OZ023274.1, from coordinate 10,554,019 downwards.
TATTTTTTAAATTTAATGCATTCTCAGAATTATTAATTGAATAAAAAAAAATTGATGTGCGTAAAATGCTTTTGACTTTTTTTTAGTTAAAATAAATGTAATGGAAGTTTTGGAATTAAATGTTGTAATAGATTTTATAGATAACTTCCTGCTATTTAATTAATTTATTATATTCAAACTTTTTTACCAATCTGAACTGTACGTAATGGTAACATAAATTTCCAGCTTTCCTTACTATCAAATGTTCATTTGGTGTTAAGGCGTCGTTTTATAGGTCTATTATGGTCAACTATAGGTCTATTATTCGATGTGAAGTGATACTTGAGCTATTTTCTGGAAACTTTCACTTCGCTATTAATTTTTCGTTATCACCCGTCGGAATGAAAGTGATACTTAAAAGCTCTCTGAAAAAAGTGAATATCGGTTTCACAAAACGTAAAAAAGTAATCGGAAAATAGATTCACGGCTAATTCGTCGCAAGCCATTCATCTCTCTCCATTCATTTCAATAATTTCTTTTTTTCTTAGAATTACAAAAAACAAATGAATACAAGGATTTTTCATGGGCCGAAAATTGAAATTGCAAATTTGTAGATACACTACATGCTTTCTTTCCCTTCACTTTAGTATGATAGTGTATTCCATAATAGTTCATAAGTCATAATCAAATGCAAAACATTTAATCAGTCTCTATTTCCTCATTTTGTGTAATTAAATCAGTGCTGCTAGAAACTTCCACTCTCAGAATTTGGAATCTGAAGGAAACTCTGATTAGATTAGAAATTACATAATTAAGATTTTAATTTATATTTTTTTCTAATTGGTATAAATGGTCAAAACTAAATAGTGCCTATATCACGAAGAAGTTTCCACATTCCTTTTTATATTTTTCTATTAAATACAAATTTTTATGCATGTTAAATATTTTTTTAACAATATTCTTTTTTGTTCTTTTTAAAAAAGCTCACTTTAAGTTTTTGTTTTTTAATTTAATAATAATCATGAAGTCAAGATTTTGTTTGCGATACCTAAACGATGTATAAATTTTGTTTTGAAGAAAAAAAATTAATTCTGTTTTCGAATTTGTGTGTGATGTAATTTCAAATCATTTTATAAATTTTCGCTTTAATTTTTTTTTTAATAGTATTTTCGATAATTCGAAAAGTAAATGCCTAATATTTCGTTTAGGATTTTCGCATTCACAGCTCGATTCTTTAAAAAATTATAAATTACATTAATTTTCTATATATTATTTTTTTTACAATAATCTGTATTTTAATACAATCCTTATGTTTAAAAAATGATTTCTTAAAAACGGCATGATTTTATTAACTAAAGTTTTTTGTTAAAATTAGGCTAAAATTATTTTTGGTTGATTTTTTAATATTCCTATTCTGTTGTCAGACCGAGACTTTTAATGTATCTTCACCTTGAGCCAATGGTGCTATATTGTTTCCGCGATCATTGTTAATTATTGAATCCAAAAGTGAGCCTAAAATAATAAATATTAATATTAATTTATAAGAAGGTTAATGGTTAAAGGAAAACGATTGAAAGTTTTCAAGTATTCTTAGCCCCTTACCAGTTTCAACGTCATTCACATTATTGCGAGCATTTGATGAATTTCTTTGGCGACACATAAATGGGGTTGTAGCCGGTGAGGGTAATTGGCTCATTTTATTATTAATTTGGCAGCATGTTGCTCTAACACACCCGTCGTCAGCAGTTGTGGGACAGTCAAGAGCACAACAATCTTGTGATCCGCTAACATTTAAACTTGACGCTCCATCAGATAAATTAGAACCTTCTAGTTCAATGAATTCAGGCTGAATGGTCGTTGAGTGGATTCCTTCATTATGAAAGAATTCTTTAACTTTTTCAGCAATTTGCATGTATTCTGATAAATTTCGGCATCTGAATAAATAAATTACGGTTTAATTACAGTTTCTTAACTTAATTATCTTACAACTAAATATTAGAAGAAAAGCTGATTATTCTATAGAAAAATTAAATAAGGGTAATTTAAATTTAATTATAATTTTTTGAAAAAAATATTAAATAACCTTATATGAGCGCTCGCTATAATTCTGTCTCCAGCTAATTGCCAAACATGAAATTCATGGACTGCTATTACTCCATCAACTTTTTCTAACAATCGACGTTGAATTGCATCGACCTAAGAAAATTAATTTGTTGAATAATAATTACGTAAAAAAAGAAAGAAAATCGTCGTCAACATAAATCTTTATGACAATCGTTTGAATATTAATGAATTAATTTTTTTAACTTTAGGTTTATTTCACGTATTAAGTATTTGTATTATTCATAATGATATTACTAAATAAATTTAAGTTTAATTAATAATAATTACCTGGATATGAGTTGGCACTGTTTGTAATAAAATGAGTGCTGACTCACGGAGTAGTGGCCAAACGGAATGCAAAATAAGAAACACCAAAATAATACCTAAACAATTAAAATTTTATAAAAATTATATTATATATTTTTTATAATTCATACTTAATGCTGGATCCATGTAAAATCGATATTTCCATTCGGTTTGCCATACAACCAGAGCGCTTATAATAACTATAAAACTTCCTAAAGCATCACTTAACACATGTAAAAATGCTCCGCGCATATTCATCTGTCCCGAATCATGAGAATGTCCGTGATTCTTTTTCTGTGGGGGTTTAACAACCTGAGAATTCAAGAACAAAAAAAAAATGAAGTTTTACAAACAGTCATTTACTGAAAATTATATATGAAAGCATGCCTGATCTTGATACATAAAAGATTCATCATTTTCATCTGCTAATTGTGCTAATTTACTATGATTTCGTGTAAGACCACCATGTGAATGTCCATGATGCCCTCCGTGTTCTATAAACAAAATTGAGACGCATTTTAATAACAATTTTTTTTTTTTTAATAATGTATTTTTGTCAAGTGGCGAAATTGAAAAATAAATACAAACCATAAAGTAAAAATAATCCTATAATATTGACTAGAAGTCCAACAAAACCAGTAGCAACTAAAAGCTCCGGCTCATGAATTTCTTCTTCTTCTATAAATCTAAAAATAATAAATTTCAATTAAATGAAAGAAAATGTAGTCAATCAGAAAGTTTTTGAAATAATATTTTAATATAAATTTACCTTTTACAAGCTTCTATTGTTATACTAAAACATAAAGCAACAAGAAATACTGCATTTACGAGCGCACCTAAAACTTCCGCTCTTGCCCATCCAAATGTGTTCTTTGACCACTTTTTTGGAGACATCTAAATATAAAAGAAAAATAAATAAAATTATTTTCAAAATTTGAAAGCAAAATTTTTTGCGCGAATTTCGATTATTAGTTTTTTCAATTTTAAATTTCATAAATCAATCAGAATAGAGAATTTTTTTTTAAGAAGTCAAAAAAGGAAGTAATAAAAGAAAAGATATAAGTATGTTTTATTCTACATATTTTTGATATCAAATTCATATCTGGATATACCTTTACTGATAAATACGAAATAACTAATGCTGCTATATCACCTAACATATGAAAACTGTCAGCCACCTAAAATGAAATACAAAATTTAATAAATTTTTTTTTGGATATTCTTAATTTTATATTACCAGTGCCATACTGTTTGTTATATAACCAACTACAATTTCTACAAAAAAGAAGAACGCAGTTAACCACATCATTGATAATAGACGACATTTTTTTCCAGTATATTTTCCCATTTTAGCAAATCTATAAATAATAAAAAAAAATAAAATATGTTAAAAATTTAAATATTTAGTAGTAAACATAATTTTTACATGTTTTTCAAATTCACTTCAGATTGATTAAAATTTTTAGTTAGGAAAAATATCAAACAAACAAATTAAAAAATTGATTTTCATATAAATCAATTTAACATCTTCAGGATTATAATTTAGGTATATTGTTTTATAATTTTTAAAGAGAAAATTTTTTAGGACTCTTAAAATTTAATTAATTGAAAAAATGCGTCTATTTAGGTAACAACTTCCGCAATGGACCAAAGTTTCACTTCCATCGTAATTTCCGCTCCCTAGTTTTTTATAAAAATATCGAAAGACAAAATTTTTAAGAGAACTTTGACGCTTTATCCTTAATTTCAACAACTTCAATCACTATAATTAGTTTTCCATTTTGAGCCTATTTCATTGGAAATTTAAATTAAAAAACAGGCTCAAAATTATTGTGACTATTACATCATAATTTTTGATAAGTTATTTATAATATATAATAATTTGCAAAATATTTTCCACTGTTTTAATCAATTCTAACTGCTCCAGAACTGCCCAATTCCTTATAATCAAATTGTATATTGATATATGATCCAAAAAAATAAAATAAATAAATAAAAAATATTTTGATGTTTCAATTTTCTACTATCTTGGTTGGGGGGTTTTTTTTTTTTTTTTTTTGAATATTCATCGTTATGTAGTAATAGTAAACATTTTTTTTCCCAAAGATACTTTTATTCTTTCCTTCTTTTTTTTTTTCTTTAACTTTATTATTATATCGATATAACTTTTTCCGAAAAAAAAAAATCTATTTTCAATTTTGCTATTTTTTTTTTTTTTTTACAAATTGTAATGACATTAGCATTAGATACAGGTGAAAAAAATAATTTAATCGAAAACTAGAAAAGTTTCCCCTAAATGATTTTCTCTAATTTTCCATTAACGGATTTGCAAAGAATAATAAGATAGTGAGTGGGTTTCAAGTATCGAACTACTGGTATATTCAAGAGGATGTAACACATAAAGGTTGGGCTCAATTTCCGAAGTAAATCGAGATTTGAGAAATTCTCATTGTTGACAATTTGGAGGGGAATGGCTTAATTATTTATATAAGTTAATTAAATTTTAATATAAAATATATTGTATAATCTCGTAAATTAAAGTTTCAGCACTTATTTAAGTAAATTATATATTAAGTAATTTATAGTCGGCTTTCTTTTCTCTATATTATTTACTATAGATATAAGTAGTAAAATGATTACAATAAAAAACGAGACAAAGAAATTTAAAAACGATTTGTTTTTTATTCTTTGCTAATTTTAGAAAAATAAATACATAATATACAGATATCAAAATTAAATCTCATTTTAGAACAAACCAAGTGTATTCTATGTATTTTTTTTTTTTAATTTTATTATCTTTTTATTTGAAAATTTGCCAAAAAACTTCTTGAATAAAAAAGTCAACTAAGTATTTAAATATTTAATCTGTGCATTTGTAGGCCTTAAAATTTGAACGAAATGATAAAGAAATATTGAAATTATCTTGGATTCATATTAAAGTTATATAGAATACGGAAACTAAATATGTAAAATTCAAATCCCAAATAAAGTTTAAATAAAACTTTGTTGTACATAATAAGAAAAGAAATTAAATTGAAATTTATTTGTGAACATTTAATATTAAATTGTGTCCCTTTAAATTGGATGTATTATTTTAGCAAATACATATTTTTAAATTTATATTCTTTCTTGGCTATAATTTTTCCATATTTAATCAATGAACAAATTGAAATTTCTATTTTTGCAATTATTGATTATACCTCTTAGCTATTGTTCAAAAATCAGTAGTACAAGTTTGACAAGTTATAAGATCTGTAATTAGAAACAATATAGTTGTATCAAGAAACGAACAAACCCTTGTAAATTTACTTCAAAAAAATTAGACAATCATAATAAAAATCTTATAAAATAATAAATAAAAAAAATTTTTTAAGTTACATGATTTTATTATAAATGCACTAAAAAGGAGAAAATAAAACTTAGTGTAATTTGCGAATCCAAGAAAAAAATTTTTTTTTATGTGAAAAAATTTGTTGACAAGCATTATATTGAACTATAAAATTAAAATCGTGGGGCTATTAAAAGAATAGACGACCAATATTCGTTTTATGAGAACCCCCACTATTTATTTTCTATTTAAAACTTTTAAGCCTCTAACTTCCAAACATATAAGGGTCAATTTCAGACTGTTTATTTGAGAAATTTTTCTTTCACTAATTTTATTTTGTCGGTAATGTAAAAAGAATTTTTAGTTACCAATAGAACCGCGTTACCGTCGAGTTTGAGTTGATGAAATATTGTAAGAGTATGTGAAATAAGGGTATGTGCAAAATTTCACCAAAATCGGTTCGCGGGAAGTGGGTTTCGAACACAGTTTGTGTTTTAAATAAAATCGTGTAATAAAAAGACAAAATATTGAACGCACATAAATTGATTGAAAAAAAAAAAACAAAGTAAAAAAAATTTTTTTTGCTTTTGTTGTAGATACAAACAAATTATGTATATGATGTCCTAGATTTTTAATAGTATGATCTATTATTCTTATTTTTGGAATTTTATACTTAATTGGGTTACATTTTACTAAAAGAATATAATTTTATATAGAAATAAATAATTAGATGTAATGTTTATTATTATTATTATGTAAATATTTCTTATTGAACAGAGATGACAAGAAAAAAATTTTCATATCAATTCAACAAATTGAAGTCTACATTATTTGTGTAGACATTTTTGGAAGTCAAAGAAAATTTTTCTTCGTTTGGAGTTCAAAGTTCAACATACGTTACATATATACGTAAAAAAATTTGTTTGTTTTTTCTAATAAAGATATTCGTAAGTGTAACAAATTTTGAGTGCGACTTCAATATCTGTTTTAATCATTTTTTTAGTAAAACTTTAATAATTTTTGAATACAGAATAAAAACAATATATGTAATTCAAAAGACATAGAGTGTACAAAAAGGATAATAACATAGCAAAAAAAAATACTTATTTTATTGTGTGCAATTTAAATTTGAACTAAAAACTTAAAATCCTTAATTTTATCTCCAGAACCTTATACAGTAGAATAAAGTTTGAGTTGAGTATACTTAACTTGGAAACTTAAAATTTCTATGTGATTTGTTTTAGATATAGAAATCAAATTCTAATACTCCTATCAGACCGTGTTATCAGTTGTTTTCATTAAATTCTCTATTAAAAATTATAGGGAGGGAGAATTACCTGTATTTTAAATTTTTTTTTTAAATAGAATAACGCTTCATAAAACATTACATTATAATCATTTTGAGATTATTTAATTTAAAAAAAAATTAACACTTTCAAGTTATTTTCGCTTCATAGATTTCACATAATAATGTTTAACTATGGTTTTGTTTATCATTTTATTGATATGGAAAATTTTATGATTAGGTTAACTGTCATATCATTTTTAATTGTTTTTTTTTTTTAATTTTATGCGTATATAATACTGATAGATAATTAATTTTTATATAAATTGATACCGTAAAGATTATAAATTCATGAAAAATGTTTGATCAAACTTAGATAATATTTTGTTAGGAAAAATAAATGTACAAAAACAAATATTGGATTGTTTATAAAAATATTAAACATTATTTTTTTAACAAGAAAAAGAATAATTATTTAATAAATTGTTGCCGAGAGCTTTATCAATAATTTTTAGAAAGATTTTTTTTTTTTAAATAATAAATTCTTGTCATAAAACAAAATTTCACTTCCCCATAACATTTCACTATTTATAATTCAGGGCATGCCAACCTTTTATTCTTGTTACAACTTTTTAGAATAAAAAATATGATAACTACTTACAGCAGAAATAATAAATATAGTATGAGGTGGTACGTTCAACATCATTCTGTATGCATGTATGTAATTATATGAACAATTACTATTCATCGTGAATTGGTAGTTGAAAATCTTTAATTAAAATAAGAAGCGTTCAACAACATGTTCGACAACATTTTGGAGGAGGCATTAGTAAATCGATAAATACCTTCGTTCATATCGAAACAAAAATTTAGAAGGTATACGAAATCTATTACTTTATTATATCTCTTAAAAATTTAATAAATTAGTTTTTGGTTTAAGTGTGTTTTCTTGAAAATTTTACCATCATCATTATGCAATTTTGTTTTAAATTTCTTTATATACGTACGTATACTAACTTTTAGTTTTTAAACTAAAAACTACTTAGTTAAAGTCTTATAAATGCTTAGCTACCACTGATCTTAAAAGAAAAACTATATTTATTTTTATCATCATCTAATTTTATAATCAGACAATTTTTGATAAATTTTTCTCAAGGGTACAGTGATAAAAAAAAATAACTACTCATATAAAAAAAATTAAAAACGAAGTGAATTAGTGCAAGTAAGAAAAATATTTTGAGAGGTTAATGCCTCGGCTTGATAATTTTGGGACAAATTCTTAGATAAATAAATTATAATTTCCAATAAGATCCAATACCATAATAAAGAATAGAAATTGAATTGAACAATTTCTTTTGAATAATAATTTTGAGGTATTTTTTTCCAAATGAAATCTTCTTTCTATCAAAGTAAATGAATTATTTTAGAGCATTTGCGAATCCAATGTGTTGGATTAAAAAATATATTAATAGATTACAAGAATCCCTTAAAAAAATAATATAATATAATATAAATGAATTTGAATATAATAAGTAAGTAAGTGATTAAAATTATTTGTCAAGAATAAAAAATGTCGCTTAATTTCATTATAATTTTGTATAAAATTTATGAAAACCAAATGTATGAAAAACAAATAAAATCATTAATAAAACTCACGACGAGATAAAAATAAATTATCATGATAGATTTTTTTTTTTTCTTGGACCTTAATATCGTTATTGACATTAAATATTGAACACGGAAATCATATTTCAAATGCCATTACTTAATGTTAATTTATGTATTAAGTTGTAATTTGTTATTTAACGAAAAAGATACGCCAAACTTGGTATAAGCATTAAATATTACATTGGTCGACGCATAAAATAAGAAATTTTTATTTATAAACTTATTCAATTTTGTTTGTCTGTCACCCCTGTGATACATTCAAATTAAGCTAAGACTACACTATATGTGCAAATCATAAATGTTTGTGTATAAATATTTTGAGTACCTACAATAATAGCGAAATCATCAAATTAATTTGTTTCAATTCAATTCAAATTAGCGGCAGATTGTTACATACGTATAATTTTCTGCTTTGTACAAGTAGTGCAATCAGATGAATTTTTGTTATAAATTTTCAAATTTTGATTAATTCGGATGAAAAATAGTATATAGTTATATGAATAGATAGCCTGCAAGGATTAAAACTGGGAGTTGACAATAATTAAAATGGTAGACAACGAATTTATTTTAATTCAAATAAGTCACAAGTAGGTTCTGGTAACCCGCTCAGTTATTAAACTATCACATAACATTTTAATTTTTATTTTATTTTTAATTAATATTTTCATGTCCATAACTTTCATAAAACTTTTTTGTCATCTGCCTTAACACCATTCACCATTCACATCACATACTGGATAATCAGAGATCATAGCTTTTTCGGAAGTCGCTCCGAAGTAAAATGAAATATATTTCAAAAGAAATTTCAAATCTCTATGAAAAAAAATTTATTTCATTTCATCGTAATTTTCTCGAGAAAGGATCTAATTCCTACCTGCAATAATCTGTTTAATTAAATTGATAAAATATATGCAGTAGAAAATTTTTTTAAATATATTTTACTATTATTATATTATCACAGACAAATATAATAGACGTATTATATAACTTAAACAGTATTATGTATGATATGTACTTAGTTATCTTACAATCTTTTTTAAAACTTCTATTATGTTTAATATTCAGGTAATGTTTTTTGTTATTCATTGAATAAAAGAAATTTGAGCAAAAAAAAAAAGTTAAAATAAAGTTTATGTTGTTCAAATTACTTAATTTCAATAAAATATATCACCTATTATAATAAAAATACTCAAATATAATATTGAGACGCATTTTGAAATTATCGTTGAATGTAAAACAACAACAAACAATTTATAAAATGAATGAATAATTACTTTTTTTAAAAATTATTTTTAAAGAATTTCTTAACAATATAAATCAGATTAGATAATAATTTAAAAATCAATTCGTTATATTAAGAATTGATTTTAAATTGCGCTGAAAAGAAATTTTCATAGTTTGATAACATGTTAATGTCCATTTAGTTTAGAACGAATTTTCAATAGAAGACTAATTTTAAGTCATTTTAATCAGCTTTCGAATGGAGCTCTTTCATTATCGTATTGTTATTATTATAGATCTGACTTTTAACATTTAATTTTAGAGTACAATATAATTTTTAATTTAATTCAAATGTTTAAATGCTTAAAATTGAAATAGTTGTTATAAAAGTATATACAGCATAAGATGGTTTTTTTGGCAACATCAATCTTTTTTATTTTTGTTTGCATAACGAACATAAGTACCAGCATAATATATTTATATAATAATGGTACATACTTAATCGACGACTGTCAATGACTGTTTGCAAGGAACTAAATATAAAAAAATTTAACTTTAGAGATCTAAATATATATTTAAAGCTGTCAATCCAAATGGTGTGCAGATTTTTTTACTTCACAGAAATTTAATTCAAATTATTCTGAAGTTAGTCTTAAATTTTAATTAATAAATGATAAACATCAATTAATTCTAGTTTAATTTAAAAGTAGGTATGTATAAGTTAAGGTGTGAGTTTATCAGGCAAATTGGTAACTTAAATATCTTCCATAACTATGGATAAAATAATATGTTGCAATTCTTGTTGTTACAAAATGATTAGCTCAAATGTTGAATTTTATCTAGATATTATTTCAAATAAAATTATTAAACACATCCATGGCATTAACCAAATGTTTTCCAAATGAATAATATTTGAACTTGAAATTGATAGTTTTTAAATTTTATTTATATTTTTAGTAATTTTAAAAATTATTCTTTATAAGTGTATACGTAATTTATTTTATTTAAATCTTGCAGCGACTGGTAATATTATATTCTATTTAAATACGTAATTTAATATGCTTTAAAATAATTATCTAAATTCACTATGATTGTATACAAACTTATAATGTTATATAAAATTTCAAGTTCGACCAGCCTCCCGCTCTCTTGTCTGTTAAATATAAAACATTTCAATTACGTTTCATGATTATGTAATAAAATAACTATATTCGATTAATTTATATCAAAATAAATTTATCAACTATTTTTCCCCATCATGGAAATAGTATTGTAACAAAGTAAGTAGTTATAATATAAATACTTTTAACTAAAGATTATAAAAAGATTAAAATTACATTGTTTAATGATAAATACATTTTATGAATGAGTAAGTAGGTAAGTAAATACTTATTTAAATAAATTTTTTAATTTTATTCAATTTTATAAAAATATCAGCATAAACCAGCGAGCAAGGCTGAATTGAGCCTAAAAGCACCAAAGCATTGATTCGAGAAAGTAAAGAAATAGTACATGAATAAATTAAGAGTTTTCAAGCTAAACAATAATTAAGTCAAACTTGATGTTTTTCCCCTGATACTTATATTCTAAAATACGAATAAATAAAAAGATTTTCAAGCTGAAGACATTATAAATTGGTTATAAATCTTAAAAATGAAACGTCAATAATAAAACAAAAATTTTATTAGCTTTAATTATTTTATTTGGTAAAATATAAACTCTTATATATTATTTAAATATTTAACGAAAAAAAAATTTTAATTAAAAAAAAAAACTAGCACAAAATTTCAGATTAACAATGTGGCTTGAAAAAAATAATTGAAGGAGTTTGAAGATAAATTTTACTGATAATATTTTGTATAGCACTTGATTATTTTGTTTTAAATTTAATTTATTTATAGTTATAGCGAACTGATTAATGTAAATGCTGGATCTTCAAGTAATGTGACTGCTGAACTGTGAAGAAAGAAATCGTTTAAGGCTCGACACGTTCTTCGATTAATTAAAACTTAGTTTTAAGCTCATCATGTTGGAATTGGTTTTAAAAGTAAGTAAATGTGAATCGACTGAAATCAATTGACTGAATTTTTGTTTAAAATGGCATTCATTCCTCGTTAATTCCTACTTTTGGAAAATAATTGTTTCTTAAATTTTTTAAATTAAGTAAAAAATATGTAATAATTATAGCGAATACTTTCATTTTGCCGTCACTGTTAATATCTTTAAGTTCTCTCATAAAAAAAAAATGTAATATGTACTCTATAAACGTTAGTACTAATTTTGCCGCCACAAAAAAAAAAATTCTAATTAAAATTAACTGATAATGCAAAATATATAGCATGTTGTAAAGATAAAAAAAACTAAATAATCACGCATGTAAAAGAAATTAAGTATTTCAAACTTTCTGTTTCTAAAGCCATTTATTATGTCTATGTCATAGAAAATGATTTTATTTTTATGAAAAATTATCTAAAAATATTTTTTATATAAATACTTACCTAAGTATGGAAGCGAGAACTGAAATGTATTTTACTTTTCCAAGCGATATTTTTTTAATTCTTTCCTTCAATCTTTAGAATGGAAGATTCAAAAACAATGCAGTAATTATTACTTATCTTATTTTTAACATAAAAAATTTGCATAAAATGAGGTAAGTAGTTAACTAAATAAATAGGTATTAAGCGGGGGCTAAAAGTGTAAAGTACTTATTTACCCAAAAAAAATTACATTTAGGTTGTGCCCAAGGACCGCGATGAAAGTTGAAATCGGATTTCGATGAAAGTTTAAAATATATATAAGCATTGGTTGAATAAGGTATTTTTTTGAATAATTGAATAATTGAACTCCATAATTGAACAACTTTTGAAAGATTTTCGAAGATTTGACATATAAGAAATAATAAATATTTTAGCAATTTCCAGATTTAATCCTCATATGTTTTGTTTCGAGATATTTTTAATATAAGCAGCAGCTTTATGAATTTATTTCAAAATTCACTGAAAATAATAAGTAAGTACTATGTACACTTATTTACTTACTCACTCAGATCTAAATCAAAATAACTGCTGACAAGTTGCACCTAAACAATTTTCTTAAGAATTTATTAATTTGCTTAAATATTTTTCATAAGAAAAATCTGAGTTTTTCTTTTCCCTGTTGCAATTAAAAAAAAAACAATTCAATAATTTGATAACACGTGCATGTTTTTCAAAATCAAAGTCTTTCGTCTTTTTTTTTTTACATATTAATATTATTGAAGTTAAAAATTGTATTAAAATTAGATGTTTATTTTTTCCTATAAACTTATTCACAATTTGACTTGATTAAAAAAAAAAAACTATATAAATAAAAATGTATACCTATTCTATAAAAAAAAATCGATTAATTTTGATTTAGGTAAGTATACAACTAGATAATCATTAAAATTTTTATGGGAGTGAAAATATTATAATTTTTTTTAAATATTTGTAAGATAAATAAGTAGGTAATATAAATTAATAGTAAGATGATTGAAGTTCCTGAAATGAACGATAATTAATAATTTCTAAAATTTTAGTTTACATTAAGTTCTAATAAAAATTCTCATCTATAGGTATAACAATATTGAATCAAATTCCAAAAACAAAATTGAATATATCTAATAAGTACTTTAATTTATATTTATATTATTAAGTATTCATTTTCTTTTCTTAATGCTTTCAAGTGCATGGGAATCAACAAGAATTCTGTTTAAATTATCACCTTATCTTCGTAAGTGCCGGCAGCAAATTATGAAAAATTTAACTCTCTTTAAAATCCTATAAGCTAAAATTATTTAAGTAAATTAATCGATATCTTAATTAACCTGAAAATTGAAGATCATTAAATCTTTCTAGCTTTCAAGTGTTTGTTATTGGTCCAAACCGTCTTAAATACTCAGGAAAGTATTGTTTATGCATTAAAATATTTAATTTGAAATTTCAATATTATTAGCTGGAATTCTTAAAACTTAATGAATGAATCATTGAATATTATTGAATATTATTAATATTTTTTCTTCTTATAATCATAAATCTTGTTTTTATATACCTACTTATATGGAAAAATGAATAAACAGAATGGATTTCCCCTTTTTGATCTATTTTTATTTGCATGGATAAGTAATTTATTTTCTTTAACTTTTGCTATGATAATTTTTTAACGCTACTACTTGAATGAAGGTTATTCCTAAAGTTGGGTAAATACGGTAAATAACATGGCAGTCAACTTATAATCAGAGAAATTTTTATAGGTAGGTAGGTTACTTAGTTCTAAATTTCACATTACGTTTATTTAGAGACAAGAGCTGACAAAAGAAGGAAATTTGTTTATAAAATGGGCACAAGTATATACTTAAAATTATCCACTAAAGTCAGTAAATTTTCAATATTTAGTCGTCCCTACAATTTTTATATTTTTTATATTATTTATTTTAGAGGCAGTCGAAAGATAATAAAATCTTTTCTCTGGTACCTATATACATAAATTGTTACAGTCATTTAAATTCCAATTATTATTTCCGTACTAATGTGTGCATTGTTTTTTTGGGGTAAATTTAGTGGTAGGTAATACCTACTAACTTTAACGTGATACGAAAAAAAAAACAATTTATTATGTTATGTTTAAATGTATTATATGGCTCTTTATTTAATTATCGTTAAAGAAATAAAATACAAAATGACTCATTTTTAAGACATTAAAAACATTTAAAAGTCATCAAATTTAATTTTAAATATTTTTCGATCGATCTTATTATTAATTAAACCTGAGTAGGTAAATTATACTTAAATAAGTATTATTATTTATGATTATATTGCTTACATTTTTTTTTTTTTAATATTGACCTAGAAAATAAAGGAATATTCACCTTTTTTTCAAGCAATTGATTGTACTTAAATGTGTAGATACCTTTTCCTCAAATATTCTAATTTTAAAATCATTCTGGTCATACATTGTGATAAGTATTTCCTTATTTCTTATAAATGTACTACCTACATAAGAAATTACTTTAGGAAGTTAGATATGTACTTAATTCTTTGTTTAATTTTCAACTTAATTGAGGCGAGCGAGTGTTATTATGGAATTTAAACGAAATAGAAATGTTTGAGCAAGTAACTAGGTACCTAGGTTGGTAGGTGGGTATCCGACATTAACGATTCACTTGATCTTATTAAGGAGTTAAAATTAGAAATTTTAGCGAAATAGAAAATTGAATTAGAAACGAAATTGTTTATCAGATTTGGTTTTTTCTTAAAAACAAAATATATAAAATTCTGCGCATACCTCTACCAACCAAATAAGAAATCTCTGTGGATACAAAAAAAAAATAAAAAAAATTTACAAATTCGATAAAAAATTTATTTCATATCGTAAAATTTATGATGAATCAACGATCAGAAATTATTTCCAATGAATTTTTCAGTTTAAAATATGACAAAAAAAAAGTTTATAATAAAAATTCATTAACACTGTATTTTTTTTTTTTCTTTTCTATAAACAATTCGATCTTGAATTTTGACGATTAAAATAAAATAAATATTACCTAGCTACAGATAAAGATATAAAGATAAAAAAAAAAATTATTTATTTTTCTTCTTTTTTTTTTGTAGGTAGGTAGTAGGTATTATTGCTGTTCTAGATTCAAGTCCTAGTTTAATTCTTTCTCCTTACCTTCTCTATCCTCTTGAATCTGCTGTAGTTGATTGGTAATTATATGGAAATTTCCGTATGACTTGCTGTGACGATTACCAAAATGCGTGAAAAATTTTAACTTATTTACTACAAAATTTAAATTCAATGAAAAATAAAATTAATTACTTTTTATTTTTTCACTGACTCTGCAAAATTTTTCTATCTCACTGGAAAAATTATTTACAATTTTTTTTTTTTTTTGTAAGTTAAGAATTTTTACTATTTTTTTGAGTAAAAAAAAAAATTTCTTATTAGTTATTTAGGTGGTTTTAGAGATATTTTATATTTTTCACAATTATTATTAAAAAAAAAAAAAATAATAATTTTTTGTTATTTTTATAAAAATTACTTATAGACAGAAGACAGAGTATTTTGTTTTTTTTTTTTTTTATTTCTAAATAAAATAAAACCCAAAAATTATTATTATTTTAAATTTTAATAAAAAAATACAAAAAAAAGTTGTTTAAAAAATTTTGCTGTGAAACACAAATTCAATTTAATTTACATTTTACACTGTGAATAGTGAATTGAACTTTTTTCTTCCTTTTCTTAAAAAAGTTAAAAATTTTTTTTTTTATATTTTATCTTTTCTTATAAATGTCAATCATAGCTTACTTTGTAAGTAGCTAAGAACAAAAAAATTAAAGTCTTTGCGACAAAGCTCAAAGAACAAAAGCTTTTTTTTTATTATTGCCTTATTACCAGAGTTAAAGCCAGCTTTATATAAAAGTTAAATTAAAAAAAAAAAATGGTTCAACCACTCGAGCTCAACTCGCCCATATAGAGCTTTTGTTGAGTTTTGATAATTTCATGTTAAATATCAATTCAAAACTGTACTGTTTTCATGTTGAAGCTGAACATGGGTTCTTAAATTTCCGATATTACAAACAAAAATAATATCATTGCAATATTGGCTTAACGAGAAATATCGTATAATAATTTGCTATAATATAGGTACTTTGATAATGGTAATATTAATAATTCATAGATATAATTTATTTTAGCATTTTCAACAATTTCTTTTTATAATTTTTTTTAGTAGTATGGATAGATAATTTACATTTTTATCAAAGGTACATTATAGAAGTTACGTAATTTATTTACGACCTAGATTTAGATACCTTAAACATATTCTCAAATCGGAAATATTTAGATCATGCATACATGGAATTTTTTTTTATGCTAGAGATAGAGTCGACGTAATTCACGCGCGTATGCGTGCGTAAAAAAAATAAAAAAAAACTGTTTTTTTACCTGTTATGCTCAACGCCGTTCACATGCGAAAAACAAAAGAGAAAAAGAGAAAAATTAAATTAAAAAAATAAAATGGATTCTGTTTGTAATATTTTTATAATGCTTTTTAATTTATTTATAACTTAATAAAACATAAAAAATTTTAATAAATTTGCAATAAATAATTATTTAATTTTTATTTTTGAATATAATTAAATTTATGAACTTTTTTATTTTATTAAATAATTATTTGTTTGTAAAATTTTTTTTTCTAAATACAACAAAATAAACAACACAATTTTTTTTTCTAATTACAACAAAATAAACAACACAATTATAAACAAATGATTTCCACAATGTACGGCGTAAAATACAGGGAAAGTTAAAATATTTCAACTTTTACGCGTGTAAGCTACGTTTTACGTCGTTGCGTATAGCCGGTCTCATACATTTTCATACAATTTGATTTTTTACGTGCGTACACGCGCGTGAATTACGTCGACTCTATCTCTAGCATTATATAAACAACGACGTCGCCCTTTTTTTAATTTTTTTTTTCATTTTATTATGTACCTATATATAAAACATGTATATTTTGGAACATTATTATGAGCATATTTAACTATTTGAATTAAACTTATTTAAGTCTGAAATCTGGAATTATGAATCATGAAAAACTTCTTAATTTTCATAATTTTTTAACATTTGGTAATGTCATAAGGACAACTTATGTTTTATTAGTAGGTACCTAGTGAATTTTAATATAGGAAGGAAACAGTTTTTTAAAAAAAGAGATAGCAAGCAGCGTTAACTGCGTAGAAATAAAAAGGAATTAGGTAGTAAGACTAATAATTTGGGAATTAAATAATTAGTTTTCTTTAAAAATGAATGGAAAGTTACATTCGTAAAAATACATAAAAGTATCTATTCTTTTATATGTAAAAAATAGTTTCGAGAATTGAGAAAAATAAACTATTCCATTGCCTTTGTACGTTTATTAAATTTTAAGCACAAGCACGAAGCACGCAAAATTTATAATTAATTTTTTGTTTATAACATGCATGGAACTATGACTAATAAGAATATGTCAAAATAAATCAATTTGAGAAAATGTCAAAATAAATCAATTTGAGAAAATGTCATAACAATAATTATATGTTAAGAAAATGCCAAAATCATATGATTTAATTTTTTTAAAGCAAATGTCAAATCAAATTTGTTAAATTGAGATAATGTCATTCTAATCTAATTTGGAATTTATTTACTTTTAAATGAAAATAGCATTATACTATACATGATACCAGAGCACAGAACAATAGTGCCTGAAAAGTGAAAACAATTAATTAAACTTTAATTTTGTGCTGATAAAAACCATATAAAAACAAGATATTCCTTCGTTTTGCAACTGCAGTGTGATATCCGATCATAAACGTCTAGTGCTTACAGCTTTCGATTTTAAAATACAAAGTAAAAGGAAAGATTAAAAAATAGGAATGAAATTTGAAAAGTATTGATTACAAAGTAATTGTATTTAAAAGATAATCAATACTTTTTTTTAAAAAAATAAATAGATATTTAAATATATTATGGGTATCGAACTTAACGCCTTAATGAACTTATATCCCCTTGTAAATCGTATAGCGTAATGTTTTTTAGATGTTGTTTCATTTTTGATTCAGATACTGTATCTCTGTTTCCCATAAGCACTTTAAAAGATTTAATTTCAATTGATTTATAATTCCTCTTTGAGAAAAGTATTGATTACTTTTAACATACAATTACTTTATAATCAACTTTTTAAAATGAAATTCCTTTCTGAGCAAAGTATTGAATACTTTTTAAATATAATTTTGTACTTTGTACTTTTCTAAATACAATTCCTTTTTAAGAAAAATATTGATTACTTCTTCAAATATACTACTCTGTAATCATTACTCAATACCAAAGTATTTGAATTTTTACATCTACAGCAAAACTTAGTTAATTTGAAAATTCAGATGAATAAAAATCATAACTTTATTGACTGGGATTTATTCCGTTTATTTAGCTTAGCGTTTTCAAAATAGTACGATAATAATATATTTACATATAGTCATTGAAAGCTTTTTAAATACTTTTTTTTGTGTAAAAATTAACAAATTATAAAAATTAAACTAACAAAATGTTCCTTTTTTATTTTTATTATTTAAAATAAGTTTGATTAAATTTTCTAAATAGTTTTATGAAGAGTCTAATTTTAATTTTCTTGTTGCTGGCTCCATTCCAGATTTTCCGGCCACAATTTCACTAATTGTGCGTTTGAGTACTATTTCTTTATTATTTGAGCCATTAACTTTTGATTTTGAAAGGGCATTTTCATCTTCCTCCTGAAAGCAAAATAAATATGTTCAATGATTAATTTGAATTAAAAATCGTACAAAAGAGAAGAATAGTAAATTTTCTACTGAAAATTACACGATTATTATGTAGATAAAATGAAATCGTCATTTTTATTTTATCATAATTTGTAATTTCTACATAATCTACATAATAATTTGTAATTTGTCTATCTAATAATCTTATAATGTGTATAATCGTATAATGTGTATAATCGTATAAAATTATTTTTTGCGATTGAAAGCTTAAAAAAGTCGAAATTTAATACATAAAAAACGGTGTGTACCTCTTCTGCTTCTTCTTCGAATTCATCTTCCTCAAATTCAGCTTGTTCGTCTGTGAATTCTTGTTCAACAAGTTTTCCATCTAAAGTTGGAAACAATATATCTGGCAAAGGCAAGCGATCTGGATGATGCTTTTCTACTAAATCCTTTAATAAATTTGAAATATCTTCCCTCTTTTTTGTTACTACTATTGTTTCAAACCAATTAATTAATTGTTTGATTGGCGTTTTATAATCACGAATAGGATCAACAAAAAAGTGTTCGACATATTGTAAAACATAAAGACCACAATCCGTAAAATTATTTTGTTGAGGAACTTTCACACAATGCCCGGGCATATTGGTTTTGTCAAAAGTTCTAGGCGATTTATCCTTATTCTTTGCTTGATATTCACATGTTAAATAATCTCTAAGGGTTGCTACAACTCGCGATCTTGATGCTCCAGACAGAGAGTCAAATATAAGTATTATTGGTTGTTTAATAGCATTTGGAGAGCTTCCAATAACAGTGGTGTTTGGTGTTGAAGCAGGAGGAACGCCCTCGGAATCTGAATCGTCTGAAGCTAAATCGCTCTCATCACCTTCGGCTTCATCTCGCTCACTTTCATCATCTCCAATATGAACTGCCGCTTCAATTTCGCCACGTTTTGATAAAGGAGTTATTGTTGTGCTGCCTATCTGAACTGACATTTTTTTCTCGGAAACTGATTCTAAAAATTAAACAAAACATGTACATATTTATGATTATACTTTCAAAAGGACTAACAAACAGCATCTTCAAATTTGAAGTATCAGTATAAAGATATGTTGCAATTGCAAGCTCATTACAAAATAAAAAAAAACGTTTCCTCCTAAATAAAACAAAGATGGTTAAAACAGAATTGAAGCCATTGATTTTCGATTCATTCCCGACCCAACTTAGAAAAGACGTTTTTCTTCTATCTCTTGTTTTATTATATGTATCTATTTAGAAAATGTTATAAAAATAAGTCAAATTATTTGTATTTTGAATTGAAATGAAATAAGTGAAAACTTTTTTTTCTCAAATATTACTACAAATACATCTTTTATTAGTTTAAAATTTTGAAAGCGTTATAAATTAAAAGAGATTTCGCTCACAAAATAATTTGGCTTAAGCTTTCACTCTTTTTTATACTCAAAAAATGAAGAGCTCTTGAAAATTGAAGAGTTAAGAACTCCCAGAGCTTACGGATCTTGGAAGTTTTATATCCTTGCTTTCATTTTTGTAGGTCATATTTCCTTTTTAAAATAATTTAGGAATTCTTGATAGATTTTGTAAATTAAATTTAAAATTTTCAATTGATCGCATTGATTCTCTTTTTTAATAACACATAATTTTTCTTTATGCATTTAGAAAACTTTTATTTATATTTAATGTTAAGAGAAAATGTGTTTCCTTACTTTTTTTCTTTATAACTGGTTGAATTATTACTGGTTGCATTTTGTCATAAGATACAGGTCCTTTCAAATTTGGAAAGCATATTATTGCTAAAAACCAATGCGATTGTTCATTTATTGGTATTATTATAAAATCTTTTTCAAAAAGATTGACATTTTTCGTCCAACTGGCAACTCTAGCATGACGTTTTTGTGCAGCAGTAACTTTTGCATCATCCTTGTTCTGACGTTGACGTGTTGTCATTGTAGTTAGACGCTTATAAAAGAATGTACTAAAAATATGGGTTCTATCTCTTTGATCTGGTTGCAAATGTAAATGGACATATTTTAAGTAGAAATCGATTATAACGTCGTTCAAATATTGATCAATAGCTAAGCACATATAATCTTCGGTGTTTATTGAAATTCCTCCCCTTCCTTGTGGATAAATCATTAATTGACGAATATTTTGATCAGAATCTGCTTTAGCCATAGAAATGCTGCAAGAAATAATAAAAACCAAAATACGTATTACCATAAAATAAGTTTAAATTAAAAAAAAAAGTAAGTCTAAATTATCATACAAAAAATACAAAATAAAAATAAGAAAAAAAATTTAAAAACATACTTTTTTTTATTAAAATAAAAAGTAGAAAATAATATTAAGTAAAGTAATAAAAATTTCTCTGAGTCAACTGTATGTAACTATAAATAAAAGCTTGGGCCTAACTGTAAAATTATAAAATTTAAAATATAAATAGGGTTGCCGAATCGTGTGTAATTACTCAAAATGAGAGTATTTTGAACCCTCCTTGAGTAATTTTTGAGTATTTTAATTCTTGAGTATTTTTGAGTATTTCTGTCATTTCAGTATAAATTCTTAAGAAATTAAGTGTCTTACTACTCATTGCTAAATAAAGTAAACTTTTTATTCTGTTTTCCTTTTCTATTCGATATCTTTCTCTATCCTTTTCATTTTAAGTCTGCTGTAGATTGTATGTAGACAAAACACCGAACATAAAGGTGCATACAGACAGGTTGAATGTTTTTTCAACTTTCAAGTTGAAGGAAAAACACTATAACAACGCTACATATGAGTACATCTTAAGTTAGCCTACTCAAGTTGATGAATAAACATTCAACGCGTCTAAAAGCACCTTAACTTAAATAATTAACAATAAGAAAGAAAAGAATAACAGAGAACAAGTAAATAAAACAAGCTATGCAATTCTGTAATTCTTACTGTAAGATTATTTTTTATACCAAAGAATTTTTTTTTTTATTAATAAAAAATTAAAAATCAACAATCAAAAGAGAAATTGTGGATTGATCTAATTTTTAGATTTTTCGAGAAAAAATTTTTTTTGAGTATTTTACATCGAATTTGAGTATTTTCAATTTTTTTTTGAGTAATTTAACAAATTTCATTTGGCAACCCTGAATATAAAGCTGGTACCGTATAATACCTTGTTCGCATTATAATTTAAATTCCCTTTGTATTCTGGAAAACAAATTGCCGTTCGCATTACAAAATTTGATGAGAACTGGAATTTGATGATGTAAAAAAAAAAATTGAGAAAGAGAAAAAGTTTTTGTTGTTGAAAATCTTGACTTTTTATCTCGCTTTTTATCAATTTTTTTTGTTTTTTTTTTCATTTTGACTCAAATTTGACAAGAAAATTGTTGCCAACTATAACAAAATTTCAAAAAATAAGTGAAAATAACTATAAATGTAGAATTCTAACCCTGACAAACTAGAATATGAAAGTGGAATATACATATTCCGGAATATTTTTTTATATGAAAAATCCAGTTCATATTCCTGAAATATTCCGGATAACAGCATATTCCACTAATATTCTCCTAATGCGAACACCATATTATCTATTTGACATTATTTTCATAGTTACTTTTTGAACAAAAAATAAATTTAAACTAAATTATTGCTATAAACTAAATTATTATTTATAAAAACAATTTTTATTTTCGACTGGAAATAAGACATCGAAATAAAACATGTAAAACGGTACGGTGAGGTAAAATTACCTTACTTTCCTATTATTTTAGAAAATAAATATAAATCTTTCTTCATAACAGAAACACAAACAGTTAATTTTTGGTTTTCCTTTAAATTAATTGAAAATAAAATTTACCTGGAATCGATACGAATTATTTTATCTTTCGAACTTGAGCGAGCTAATAAAATTTTTGCATCATCTTGACGAATTTCTTCAAACTTCTCTCTTCTAAAAATTGCTTTTATAACACATCTATTTTCATCTGTAAAATTATTATCAATTTGTAAACATATTCGTCTAACATATTCATTACGATCAATTGGAGAAAAAAATGGTTCTAAAACAATTGAAATGACGAAAATTAAAAAAAAAAAATTAAAATAAATTTCAAATTAATAGAGCTTACTATCTATACTAGTCAATTTCGATTGCATTTCTAAACTCTCGCGAATGTAAGCACCACACCTAGGGTTTACATAAATAAATGCAACTGGTAACTGTTTCTCAAAATGAACAATAACCTTAACAATTTCATCTTCTCGAATATCCAAACAAATTTTTTCTTCAGGATTTGCGCAACTTGGAGCAATTATTCTTATACCCTTACTTGTTATTACAACCTTTAAAAAAGAATTATAAATTGTTTTGTTAATATTAATAGGGGTATGTAAAAAAAATATATTATATTATTTTATTTTTTACCGCAAAACTGATTCAAAGAATTGAGAATACCTATAATTTAAACGAAAATGAGAATAAAAAATTTCAGATAAGTATCTATCTGTAATTTTATATTTTTTTTTTTCAGTTTTAAACGATTGATACATTTACCCTCCATTTATACTGGAAATTTTCGAAGCAAAAGTAAGGAATTTTTTTTTTTTTATTGTGTGGGAGAAAAATAGTAGGTATATACACCTACCTATTATCTACACATTTTTTCACATAGGTACACAATCTAAAAAAAAATAGTTTTAATCTTCGAAAACACCCTGTTGAAAATGGAAATTACTCTTAGATTGTTGTAATTTTACATGTAAAAAACCACTGAGTTATTAAAGAGCAGGTTTTGCTGCAATTGTTTAAAAGATCATATTATCAAAAAAGGTCAAAAAGTGTGAGCTTCATAAATCATGATTCATTGTTAAAAAATTGTCATAAAAGGTTAGTTGTTTTAAATGATGTTTATTTATTCGAAATCATAGTTATTAAAAATGTAGATGTTCTATAAAATTTATTGAAAAAACAAACCTTTTCCTTGGTTTCAAATCGATGTGTTCCAATCCGAATTAATTTACAAATTAAATTTGTAGCAGCTTTATCGGAACAATCTGTTAAATCTGCAACATTGGGCCGATCTAAAAAAAAAAAAAATAAAAAATAAAAATAAAAAAAAATTATCCATGTAAAATATTATTTTTCAATGAAAATAATTAATTTAAATACACAGTTTATTATTTCCCGTTCTTTCCTTTCCTACTACGAAGTCAAGAACCCGGCTTCTTAACTTTTATTTTTCACCACTAATGAGTTAATGACCACGAACTCCGTTAACATTTTTCGTCGCGACACATTTCTTTCCCTAATTTCATTTTTATTTGTAATTTACCTGTCATTTTTTTTTTTTTATTATTAATTTATTTAACTTGTCACAATTCAATCAAAGGAATTAAATAACAAATTTTATTATTTATATATAATGAATATTTTTTGAATTCATTGAATTTTTTTTCCCTAAAAATAATCAATGAATCAAAAAAAAAAAAAAAATTAAGAATAAATGAGATTTCCTTGTTGAAAATAAAAAAACATGGCGTCTGACATCACGACCAATCACATCCTTTTATATAGCGCCTAACAAGAAAGTCAACTTTTTAAATTTACAAAGCTTACATTTAGATGGCACAATAAAAAAAAATCTTAAAAAAAATTTAGTTTTAATTTTTAATACCCTAAATATGTACTTTTTAAACAGACCCACCAAATTATAGATTTATCAAACAAAAAATTATAATTTTCAATGGATAAAAAATCAGCAAATCTATTCAATGTAAGAATAAATTTGCCCGTCCACCGCCTCCCCACCCCCTTCCTCACCTCTCGTTCTGGGACAGCCCCTCTATACTCCCTGCACAAAAATGGGGCAAAACGGGCAAAAAAATTTTTTTTCCATACAAAATGTACGAAAACTTTGGGGGCCATATCTCCTAAACGGAGCTTTTGTCCCAAGAACTGTTTTGAGGGTTTCGGCCGATTCTGAGTGGTTCACGTAAACTGCAGTTTAGCGAAAAAATTAACCTCTGTCAAAGGCCCATAATTCATGCATAAAATGCTGTTAATCACATTTTTTGTATAGTTATCTAATATGGTAAAAAAGGTTCATAAAAAAACAGTGTTTAAAATTTTTAAGTTTTTCGGGCAAAGGGCATCTTTTTTTATAAAACAAATAACAATCATTATGTGTTTTATTTATTTTTTATCCGAATCTCAACTATTTTTAACTCACACATAAAATTTTTAAATATTGCCTATTGCCTTTTTTAATCAGCTATCAAGAAAAAAACGCATAAAATTAAAACCTGTGGTGGGATGTTAAGATTTCGAAAAATTCGATATTCGATATTCGATCGAATGGCAGTATGTTATGACAAAATCGCTTCTACGTTTTCTCGCTACGGTATCACTAAAAAATTTTCAAGTGATACGGAATCGAATAATAAAAATGTATGAATATGAAGAAAGAAATTATTTTTATTCAAAATTATTTATAAAAATTAATTTTGAATAAACAAAAATATTTTTTTTAATTATTTAAAAATAAAATAATTAAAAGAAAATTATTTTAATATTAATAAAAAAAATTATTCTAAAGGTGGGTAAACATTTTTATTTATAAAAATTAAAAAAAATAATTTTAATAAATGTAAATAAAAATAATTAGGTTTAAGCATAGATTAAGAATACAGAATCTGTATTCTTAATCTATGGTTTTAGGTATGAAAAATTATTTATTATTATTTACTTTTTGCTTCTTTTTTTTTTTAACGTCACAAATCATTTCAGAAAATGATTTTCGAAAGGATCGAAGCGAGAAAATCTTAACATGTTGCCAAAAAATCCATTTGCTTCGATGTTCGATACATCTTCGCTGTTCGAGTGACAACTTAACATGCCACCACTGTACTTATTAAAATCTTGTAATGAGTAATGTATTTTCCACTTGCTGATTTACATTTTTGTAAACTGGGATAGGTAATTTGTATGATATGCTGTAAATTATTATGTGATAATAAAATAATGTATCTTAAATGAAAACTGACAACAATGAAAATAAAAAACTAGATAACCCAAGATCAATACAAACATTACGCAACCTGGTTGTATTGATGTTGAGATAACCGGTCAAAAAATTAAATTGAGGCCTTATAGGATTTCTGCCCAAGAATTTCTCTGAATGTTTTGTTTTTTATGTGGCTCACAAAAATTATTTTGTTTTTCTTTATCGATTCTTGCATAAATTGTTTGCTTTGACGAAATGCGAAGAGCGAGAAAATGTATGAACATAACGTTTTAAGAAACTCCAAAAAGGGAAAATTAATAAAAAAAATTTATGGAATACGAAAAAAAAAAAAAAATGTACACAACGAGAAATAGAAGTATATTTTGTTAAGATATTTTAGGTTTTTTGTAATACATTTTACCACTGTTTATAACACTTGGGTCCCTCGATAAGAAAACGAAAGGGTAATAATTTGTAAATCCTATTATAAATTATTTTTCGTTTTCGTAACCTAAATAAATTATTATTCGTTTTCGTAACCTAGCGGTGGTAACATAAACTGTGGATATTTTTTGAAAACTTTTTTTTTTATCAAAATTTGTTCTAGAGAGAGTCGGACATCCTATTTATATATCCGTGGTCTGCACTTAACTAATAAAACGGGTGGTTTATTATTTTATTTATTATTTCCTGGGACTGAAATTTTTTTGTATATTTTCAATCATAGCCAGTGATGTAAAATAGTACATTTCTCTTTTTATAAGATATTTTGTTCGATTGACATGAGATTCAAACTCCCAAACTGTATCCCTTGGAAAAAATGTAGTTCTTATTGGGTGAAGCATCTGATTGAATTTTTTTCAACATTATATATATTTTCGCCATTTAACAAATTTTTTTTTCTGTTTTTACATTTTTTGTTTTGAGTCTTTAATAACAAAAAATAAAAGCAACGCAATTCTAAAATCACTTAAAGTTCAACAAAACTTTATTTCACTTTAAGTAAAATGTAAAAAAAAAGTGCAGATACGTAAATAACTGAAGTCATATTCCCATATAGTGGGAATTAACGCCCTACAGCATTATTTAATTAAAAATTTTGTTAATAAAAAATGGGATTTCAGTTTACCAACAAAATACCTAGTAGGTTATTTAGAATCTAGATTTTGAAATTTGTTCAGACTATCAGTTAAAAATACTTTTTTTTTCAATTAATTTCTTACTTGTAATATTTTCTTCTGATTGAAATACTAAGTCTGATGAAATAACCGGCTCACATTCTAAAGGTTTATCCAACTTTGAGTCTGCGTCAGCTATTGATTGCTAAATTAAAATTAATATTTTATGAGCATAATTCAAATTAAAAATTTTAAATTTTGTAAATATATATTTACTTGACTAAGAGAAGATGTTCTATCATCATCTGCTTCATCATCGCTACTCAAAGTTAGAATAACAGGTTCTTGTTCTGCTTGAACACGACTCGAACGGCTGACTCCACCTCTACCACGACCACGAGTTTGAATACTTATTGTTCGTCCACGACCACTAGGAGCATTAGTAATGGCTATAGATTTGGCTTGTGCACGACTCAATAACTCATTTTGTATCCGCTTTTTCTCTTCTACAGAACTTGTTACTGCTGAATTGTTATTGTTAAGTCCTTTAGCTGTAGTAATAGGGACTTTTCTAGGTTCTTCTGTAAAAGACCGTTTACAGCGATCACATTTAGCAAAATCGGGGCTACAAGTTCCACAGTAATTGCAAACTGCCAAAAAACCTTTAATTAATTTTGGTGGTGGAATTTCTTCATGTTTCGACTGCTGAACAGTTGTAGACACTTTCTGAGTCACTTTTTGCAATTGTTGTTGTTGTTGCTGTTGCTGCTGCTGCTGTTGTTGTTGCTGCTGCTGTTGTTGTTGCTGTTGTTGAATTAAAGCTTGTTGTTGAGCAGCTTGAGCGGCAGCTGCTGCTTGTTGCTGTTGTTGTTGAGCTGCTTGTGCAGCAGCAGCAGCCGCAGCCTGTTGTTCTTGTTGTTTACTATTCATTAAACTCTGTTCGGCATTTAAAATCCATTCAGCTCTGTGTTCTGGTGGAGGTAATGGAATACCAACTGTAACAACATAATCGATATTAGCACCCTTACTGGATACACATTGGATAGTTGTTGTATTATCAAAGGGTACATTTACTTGTTCAAGTAATTCTTGAACAGTACAAGAGTCTCGTGGCAATGTGAATGTGATTAGCCGTTGTTCTCCAGACGCTAATATAACTAACATTCTTGCGTTTCCACGTTCAACGTTATCGGAGGAAGACTGATCAGCATTTTGAATTCTATTTTGTATAATCTGTTGAGTTTGAATTAAATGTTCCGGATTTGGTTTAGGTGTTTGTTGTTGCATTGGAGCAACTCTGTTAACTGGTATTTGATGTTGTTGCTGAAAAGCTGCTGGAGCTTGCCCCCGAACAAATGTACGACTAATTTGGAACTTTTGCTGTTGTTGTTGTTGACTTCTTTTATATTCCGATAAAGGTATTGGTTGACCTTGTCTTTGTAGTGTATTATCATCTTGAGTTGCATATTGTGTAAGCGTTGTATCATAGACTACTTCATTTAACGGTTTTAAATCCGTCGGCTTAGAAATACTGGATGCCTGTATTGAGTCTTCTATGTCATCGCTTTGTGATATTGGCATAACAGGTCGTGTGGTAGTTACTTGACGCATTCTGGCCTTTTGAGTTTGCACATTTAAGAGCTTCTGCTGAACTTGAACCTGTTGGGGAGAGAGCGTCTTTTGTGGAGAGCCAATCGTTTGTTCTTGTGAAAGTTCTTGCTGATTGGAAGTTGTTGGACCAATTAATGTAAGTTTAGGTGCATTGTTAGGTGACATCATTCTTAATTGCCCATTAGCCGCTCGGGCGCCGCGTCCTCCACGGGATCCCCTTCCTCCTCCTCCTCCTGCTGTTGTTAAACGAGATCGCGCACCACGTTGAGATGTTACCATTACTGGGGCTGCATTTGGTGAAGATGTGATGGTAACATTTTGAGGAGTTGCATTCTTTATAGGACGAATAGAATTACGCGGAGTATGAACACGAACTGTATTAGGGGCAACTGCTTGCCGTGGTCTAGTAACAGTTACAGGCATCCTTGACTGTCCTATAGTTAAAGGAGGAGTTGGTTGTGGTGGGGGCGGTGTAGTTTTAGGTTGTTGAACTGGATGAAAAACAATATTATGGGTTGGAGATGAGTGTGGTTGTGGTTGTGAATTTATTGGCCGTTGAGGCTGCTGTTGAACAAATCTTGTCGTTTGATTTGCTGTTTGCTGGTGAATTTGAGGCTGAGCAGAAAGTTGCTGTGGTTGTTGATAAATAATACTCTGATTTGGTGCTTTGTAAACAACACGTTGTGGAGTTCTTACAACTATTGGTGTCTGCTGAGATTGCTGATGTGGCATTTGATGAGGTGATTGTTGTTGCTGTATAACTAAATGCTGTGGGGATTGTTGTTGAACAATAATGTGTTGATTAGTTTGCGACACAACTTGGGCGGGCGACATCATTACTTGCTGCGAAGTAATTGGTTGTTGATGGGTTTGTTGCTGTGGAACTTGATAGACTATTTGCTGAGGGGCTTGTTGTTGCTGCTGTTGTTGCGGATCATGTTGAATAATTTGATTATGTTGTACCTACAAAAAATATTTTATTATATTAATTTTTAATTATACAAATTTCAAAATAAAAATTTAGATAGACAGATAAATATTATGTAAATCAGAAATGCGTACATAATATTTAAATACTAATAGATACAATTCAATAAATCGATTGTACAAATCTTAAGAAATACAGATTCTCTATTATATTGAATCTAGAAATCATATTTTTTTCGGAAAATCAATATGTGTACGGCTCAGTAGAAATCAAAGGACATAAATTACTGAAGTATTATTCAAAATCAGGAAAAACTTAATGCCGGAATAGGTAGGTACCGTACGGAGAAGCTCACATAAATGAATGAAACTCGTAAATATTCATTGCGGAATATATCTAAAATAACTGTGTTAGAATTAGAAGTTACATGCCACAAAAGATGTTGACAGACAGGGAAATTGAAATTGTTTATTAAATTACTCAAAGATTTGAAATTAATAAACAGTTTTTATAAAAAATGAAGATTTCTATCAAAATATATTAAAGATAATTTTTCTAAAATCACATAAGTAGTACATACAAAGGTATATTTTACCTACTAGATCGTCAAAATTAAATTTGTCGTATAGTTTTTGATATTAAAATTTAAAAAGGAAATATATTACATACATACACTAAAAACAAAAATTATTCAAATACCGGTTGAGATTCATTTGTATAATAAATTTGCTGAGGCTGCTGATGTTGAATATGTTGCATTTGCTGCTGATGATGGTGTTGTAAAATTGAATCTTCGTCTTGTTGAATATAAATTGTAGAAATTTGTGGTTGTTGATGATTGGGCTGAATTTGTAATGGTGATTCTTGATAAATCATGCTTGCTTCATTTATCACATACGACGGTGTATTATCGAGAACTTGATATTGAGTTTGTTGTTCGTCCATGTGAACTCCTTCAATATCATTTTGTTGAACAACTTGAAAATATTCCATTTTTCAATCAAACAGAATAACTTTATTCAAATTTAAAACCTAAAACAAAAATAAAATATTAGGTACCTATATAAATTTTTCTAAGATGAAGGAAAAGAGATTAATATCTAGTTAGAAATCAAGATTACAAGAAAAAACATAAAAATATGTTGTCCTAGATCAGGTCTATTTAGCTTAGATAGGTAGGTTGGTCAAAGTAGATTTACAAAATCAAAAAATAAAAAACTTTGAATTATCGACCAAAAATTATCGATTTCATACCTATCTACCTACCAACAATATGACTGGTCATAACCCAACTGAAACGACCAAATTTTTAATCTTTAAAAACAATTTTCTTAGCTTTAGAAAAAATTAAATTTTAGTTTTTTTTTTCCTAGTCACATAAAAATGACGAAATCTTTTGTTCGCCTTATAAATTTTTCTCCAAAACAGATATATAGGTATAGGTATCTACTATTCCTACATTCTACCTACTTTAAAATTTATTCATAATTCTCAATAAAAAAAAAAAACCTAAGACTCCTCCTAGCTTATGTATAAAATGTAATGCCTTGTTCAGACAACGACTTAATCATGATTTCGTAATCATGATTTACGTAGATAATCATACTTTGAAAACGTGTGTGAACGCGATTATGAACGAAAACAAAAAAAGTAAACAACATGAAAGCAAACAAAATAAAAACATAAATATTATTTGCTACTCAAATTTTTTTTTGTTTTGTAAATAAAGAAAATATGTCAAAAATAAAAGTCAAAAATAACTAGGAATGAGTGGAAATGGGTAACATGGATGGTAAAAAACTATAAACTCATCCCTGAAATTTTTCATGATTTTCGATAATCATGATTTCCGATGACACTTTTTTTGTATGAGCAAATCATGGAAAAAAGAATGATAATCACAAAAAGTAAGATTATCATGATCAGAGTTCATTGTCTGAACAAGGCATAAGTTAAAAAAAAAATTATTTTAGAAAACTTATGTGAAAATTGGTTAATTATAAAAAAAAAATAAATAAATAAAAATAAATAGGCGAGATTTGAAAACATTTCCTTGGACTAAAAACAAAAAAAAAAAGAAAATTAAATTTAATTGATTCGAAAACTACCTAACTATTTTTTCATTAATTTTTTTTTTTCCTTCTTCATTCAGCAGTCTTGATGAAAGAAAAAAGACTCCATTATCAAAAAAGTTCGTAATTCCATTCGATCCATAAGAAATATGGAATTATTGAATAAACACGGGTTTATAATTTTAATTTTTTTTTTTGAAATTAATTTTTGTAAAAATATTTATAAATTAAATTTATTTTTTTAATTTTGCAAATAAAATTAAGATTTAAAAATTTTTTTTTTGTGCAATCGCAATGAAAAAAAAATTCCAGTGCTTACTTAATTTTTTTTTTTTTTTTCATTTGAAAACTTACCAAAAAAAAAATTTTTTTTTTTTTTTCCTTTTTTATACAATTTTATAAAAATATTCCTTTTTTCCTTACACAATAAAATTAAATTTCCATTTTTTCTTTAACAATTAATAATTTGTCTATTAAATATACAAGGTTTATTAAATTGAAAATTAAAGAAAAGAAAAATTATGAATTTCTTTTCTTTTTTTTTTTTTTTTCTCTCAATTAAATTTTCTGCCTTGTATTTCTTCTTAGTGCGATATGTGGAAAAAAAAAGAACATGGCGGTGTTCAATGGCTTGACATTTGAATAATTACATATCAGCTGGCGACATCTATTTATCTGCTTGCAAACATAAGGTGTTTTTTTTGTTTTGCGTATACATGGAATGAACAGTTGGTTGGCGGGAATTATTTTTCATTCCTGTGTTGTTTACCATAACGTTTTGTTTTGATTTTTTTTTTGTTCCCAAATTTCATATTTGAAAAAATGCGATTGTTTTTTTACGTCATCCGTTACTGCGTTTCAATGTGTTCGTTTGTGTTATTATTTCTTTATTTATTTGTGTTGCAGAATACATGGTAGAATTTTTATTGAATGGTACCACTTCAATTGAATTGAATGGTACCATCAAATTATTTTTCCTTAATTTCATATAGATTTTTTCATTTAATTAGTAAAATTTAAATTGTTTTATTTAATTTTCATTATTTTATATTCAATCATATTGTTGTTTTTCTTAAATATTTATAAATTATTGTATTTTAAGTTTTAAGTTTTGAATTTTATTATTAACACGTCTATCTTAGTTGCGAGTAGAATTAATACTTGGTTGTTTTGTTGGGTTGAGGTTTTTTTTTGCTGAACAAAATATTAAGTTAATTTGTGAGTGGCGAAGAAATTGAGTGAGTAGTTTTTTTTTTTTGCTCACAACGATTTTTAATTTTGAGTACAATTTGAATAGAAAATTATGAAATATGTTAATTATTTATAATTTTTTTTTTTTAATTTTGTAGAAACAATCAACAATGTAAGTAATAGTAATTTTTGTAAAAAAAAGAGAGTTTATATTTTTTCATAGCCGTATTTGATTGAATGAAATATAAATTAACTCAGCTTTGAGCACTTTACCAAGTAAAATTGTACTCATTGCTGAGTATCTAATTTTCTCTCTCTTTACAAGGACTACAAAAAGTGAAACAATCAATGATCACGAAATCATCAAAAGATATGATATATTTAATGTAATAATAATAATATTAACGGTAAAATTATCACAAAATTAGTTGTAGTCCATTAATTGGATAGAATTTAATTTATTTGAAAGCTGAAAGTAAAAGGGGGTCTTAAAAATTATAAAAATCAATTTTTGTACAGAACGTGTCATTCTACAAATCCTAAAAATTTAAATCTGATTTTCAATTTTAAAAATTGTTTAGTTGCGGAACGGAGTCCAATTAGGTCTTTTTGAATCATTTGGAACCATTTTAAATAAAAAATCTAATCATAAATTTTTTACCAATACTTATTTTTCATACCCATTTAATTTCAAATCTTTTTTCTTTTTATTATTTTGTATGTGGGTATATTATTGTTCATCGATGTTATATTCTTCCTTTATACTTCTATATATTATATATATTTTAATATAAATATTGATTTATCTTTATCTATTTTGTGTCATTATCAGTTGTACCATTGATTAAGAATCTATGTATTCTTAATGAATGGTTGTAACTATGTTCGTTTCAATTTTCAAAATGGAAAAAATTAAAAACAAATTGTCTTAAAATTTTTATTTTAAATTTAATTTTAACATAATTATTATAATTACAAATTTTATAAAATGCCTCAATACAATGTTTTTTATATATTAAATATAATTTTGCTAATAAATTATTTTAAAACCTGATATTGCCAAAATAGAAAATAATTTTATTTAAATAAAGTTTGAAGGATTTATAACAAAACAAAAAAAAAGAATCTCGTGTGATGTCAACTGACATTATTGTTCAATTTATTAAAAATAAAAGTTAAATATGTTAGGTATAATAATAACGATGGATGTGCTTTTTATAGTGATGTTGTTTAACTTTCATAAGCAATTTAGCTGCATTTAGAATTATATTATATTATTCGTTATTTTTGGATTTGTGTACATTTTTTCATTATCCATATATTTTTATTAATCTTTATTTATTACAAACTTTTTTTTTCCATTTAATTCACGAAGAAAAGTAACTTCTTTTTTTATTTATTAGGTTTCATGGCTTGTTAGCTTTATAATTACTTTGGAAATAGACTTAATTACCCAAAAAAGCTTTTCGCCACCTCTAAGACTACATCAATTTAACAAAATCTTACAACAAAAGAGAAACGAGACCAACAAATAATAAGATAATCTTGATACAGAATTAAAAAAAACTATTCAAACAATTCGAATAAAACTATTATTTCTTTCTAAAATGCTCATTGTCTAGATTTCTAGAACTATTCTTTGGAAGAATGGCGCAACATACTAAATTTCTTATAAAATTAAATATTTTAACGCCATATAATTTTGAAATTAAGTTTTAAGTTTTATTTCTGAAATTTTAGGTTTAATTTAATGTTGATGTAAGATTTTAATGTTGCCCTATTCTTCCAGATTTCTCTAAAAGATGATGAAGATTTAGGTAATACAGAAATGATTTATTAATAAAAAAAACTTAAGCCACCATACTACATAAGTAAATTAATATGAATTAAAATTATTTAAATTTCTTCAATCGTTCAAAACGTCTTGATAAATCATCAAAATCAATTTCTTCGTCATCTTTCTTTTCCTCTGGTGGTTTGTATTCAAATGTTGGAACATCGGGAAGATTAAATTCTGGTACATTAGGTAAACTTGGCATTGGAGCTGATGGAGCTACAGAATCATTATCAAATTTAGTTCTTGGCTTTGGATTTGGTTTTATAGATGGGTTTGTGAAGTTTTCATTTGGATCCCATTTTCCAGGCATATCAATATTTTTTGGATACATTCCAGGCTTAAAATGGAAAAAAAGAAATTGTAGTTATTGTTAAATATACTCTCAAGAATGAAGAAGAAAATATGAAGTTTGTCCTAGTATTTTCTTGTGATATCTTTCAATAACAAAAAATTCACTTTTGAAAAAATATTAAAATTAAAAGAAAGTATATGTCTATGTTAAAAAAAAATATATTTTAAACTTTTGAATGGCATCACCAAAAATATTGTGACCCGTAACGTTCATGAAATATTTTCGTACGATATTTAGCTTTTAACTATTTTTTAATCGTTCAAAAAATACAATGAAACACAGTGGTTTCTTTATAGTTAGTAAAATTTTTTTTCAAGAATAGAATCCAAGCCAAAATTAAATAAAAACACATTTTTTTTGGCTTTGTGATCTATTTTATTTAAATACCCAAACAAACTTCATTAAATTAATAAGTCACTACTAATACTAAAAATATTATAGTGTTAAAAATTAAATAATTATAATTAAATTAAAAATAAAAATCACCTTTTCATTATCATAATAATCCTTGCTATTTACAACTAAAGAATAACGAGGTGGAGACTCAGAAAAATGCAAATTATTCTAAACAAAATAAATTCAAAATAATAAAGCAATTAATTAATAAAACAATAATACAAAAATAATAAAAATAATATGTATTTATATTAACAGTAGCGATTAATGAAAATCTATATTAAAAATTAATGGAATTGTTAAATAAATTTTATATTTGAATGAAAAGTTAAATGATAGATTAATTTGAACATAATTTAGTTATTATTGGCATGAATCTAATATGTTGGTTCATAAGACAGAAGTTATTCAGCTTCAATGAAATTAATTTTTTTAGACTCAAAAGAATTGTTTTACCAAGGATCTGATAATTCACATTAAAGTAGAAAAAATAACAAATACATAAATCGAAAACGTTAAACATTTGCAATAAAATCTGAGGCATTGCTTAAGAAAGAATATGAGATCTTATCAATAATTTTTTTTATATAAATTTCCTTAACCACTAGAAATTATCGATAAAAAAATTAAATTGAATTTTAATGCAGAAAATATGTACAAAAAAATATAAAATCATAATTTAAAGAATTTTTAGTTAGAAGTTCTACAAAAAATAATAATAATCAAGAAATATTCAAAAACTTTTAAAAATACTTAACTTATAAAAAATTACAATTTATTAATCTTAAAATATTACTTACAGAAATAAATATCCATAATTTTAACGTTTTTTTTTATTTTGGTGAAGAGCAGAGAAAAATACAAGACAATTTTAAAATTTTGTAAAATTTGATAAAATTAACATAACTAAATACGAATTACAATGTTGATTTTATGCAATAAAATGCAAGTTGTAATTTTAAAACATACAAATAGTGCTCATTGAATTTTCTTTACCTGATTATCATCTGGTGAGCCAGAATCAGAAGGAGGAACATTTCTACTTTCCTCCTATAACAAAACGAGAAAAAAAAAATTAAAAGTTAGTTAATTGTAAATTACCAGCACCATGCGAAAATAAAATTTAAGGAAAAAGTAATTTACGAAAAAATAGGAAAATTTTTTTTTTTTTCAAATATTTACATTTATAAAATTTTCATTTATGTTCAAATCCTTTTGTTCTGGTGGTATATTATATGCAAAGGTATTACCACCTCCACCACCTCCGCCCCCACCACCGCCACTACCACTTCCACCACTTCCATCATTTCCTCCGCCTTTTCCACCTAAAATTAGAAAGTTCAATTAAGTTTCAGTCGATGAATATTAGAAAGTTATTGTGGCTTGAGAAAATTTTAAATAACAAAATGGAAATTAAATTTTCAAAAAATTAATAGCATTAGTCTCATACATACCCGGTGGTGGATAATTAAATGGTTTCATTGCTGAAGGTGGATCTGGAAGTTCAGGAAAAGAAGGTATTTGCGGATAGCCTAAAAAACGAGTCATTAATTAAGTAACAATATTTATATTATATTATATAACGAATTTTAAACAAAGTCTTTTAAGGAAATGAAAATTATGAATTATTATTTTGTTTGAAAATAAACCTACCAACGAATCCCATTGGAGGTGGACCGCCTCCACCTAAATTATTTTTGTCTGACAAATCAATTAAATAATTTTCCATACCTGAAAGAATATATTATAATAAATACAAAATTAACGATTACTTCCCAAAAAGAAATATACCAGGTTTTATATCGTCTTTCATTACTTGCGGATCTGGTTCGTATTCAATGTTGTAGTTTTTGGCAATTTCGATCAAATATTTCTCAACTAAAAGTTTAGGCGGTGCTTGAATTGCTAATTTATGCATCAATTTCTCAGAAACGTGATGGTCACCAGTTGCAGTTCTAGCGTGCTCAGCAAATTCATGTCCATATTTACTGATGAAAATATCAGATATAACCTTTAGTTCAGAAATATCAGATTGCAAGCGTGGTGTGACCCAAACCTATTGAATTTTTTAAATAATTTAGGTATTTTTAAAAATTTTTTTTTTATTAAATTTTGTGTTCGAGCACAAAATTGATAAATGGTGTGCTGGAGGCTATTTTATTTCATTATACAAATATTATTAATATCCTAGTGAAGATATAAAATTTAAGCTTAATTTTTTTCACTAACCAAACTCGATACTGCTTCAGAAATTCCATCATCCATTTCTTTCATTTGTGTTATTAAACCAAAACGGGCTAATACTAAATCACAATACATTTCTACAATTTCCATCGCCTCCACTAAATAATCTTCTCTAGAATAAAGAAAACAATAATTGTAGCATTATTAAATTTTTCTAGCATTTCAAAAAAAAAAATCCGAAACTGAATTCTAACATTACATGCATAGTGTAGACGGGGAATTTTAAAATTTTAAAACTACATACTTCAAATAATTTAACTCTTTGACTCCAAAAAAGGTTTTCAATATAAAACAATATAAAACTTTTAATCGAAACTAACTATTAAGATTATTGTGTAATGCAATTTAAAAATATTAAAAAAGAATTTTTGTTGTGCAAAACAAAAAAGATTTTTCATTATAAATTTTGTTTGTGAATTGATATTTTTCAAATAAGTTTTTCTTATCATTTTTTTGTTAAATTACAAATAAAAAGTCTTACGTTAGTTTTTTGTTAATAACTTTTTTTTCTTGAATTTTTTTACCCTTTTACCCTTTTTTTTTATTTTTTAATTTGGAAATATTTTTTTCATTGCAAACAAAATAGTTTTTAAGAAATTAATTACGAAAGATTATTAGAGGAAGTCGTAAGACCTAATTTGAAATCAAACATTTAATTTTAAGCTTAAAATATTCGTGTTTGATTGCTGCATATTGAAAATAATAATTTATTTACCTTATAATGTGTTCAACTCGAATTCTCGCTCTTTCAACTTTGTTCGTTGCAATGCAATCCGCTAAAATAAATGTTATTTTTAATGAAGGCTACCTAAAATAACTAATTGATTTTTTTTTTGCGACAGAAATTTAACTTACCAATTTCTTTTCTTGCCTTCTGAGTTATTTCTGTTTTCTTTTTCTCCAATAGCTTTAGCCTAAAAAATGAATTTAAAAACTCAATAGGTTTACTTGTTCTTTGCAAATTAAAACGAAACTTTTATTTTTAGTAAAAATATTAAATAATAAGCCCATAAAGTGTCCGACAAACGTATGCAATGTTATTTTTAATTTCATTCTCAATTCAAAGATAAAGAATAAATTGTAGTAAATATAACAATAGTTTTGGTCCATTAGAATAAAAGAGTTCCTAATAAAATTTGTTCTTTTTTTTGGTTCTCAGGAAGAGCACTTTTCTTATATATAAAAATTTGACCTTAAGGTCATGAATTTCTATTAAACACGAAACTTGGACTTTTTGGATATCAAGCGAATAATATTTACTTATTTGCCTATCTATTTGTTTTTTTTAAGTACCTATGATCGTTGAAAGTTTTGGATCAACTCAAAAAAAAAAAAACTTGTAGGTAGG
This sequence comes from Hybos culiciformis, assembly GCA_964007475.1. Taxonomy (NCBI): domain Eukaryota; kingdom Metazoa; phylum Arthropoda; class Insecta; order Diptera; family Hybotidae; genus Hybos; species Hybos culiciformis. Next base: position 10,514,735 of record OZ023274.1, on the reverse strand, counting down.
GTAGTTACCTAGGTACCTATCCAAAGGACGTACCTTCACGTGAATTTTTATGCATAGTCCAAAGTGGTCTACCAATTCACTTAGGTTGAGGCAACGTAGTACTGTGGTAAAGAATAGAAGTTAAAATTGGAAAATTTCACAATTTTCATGATTCATGAATTGATTTAGTTTTTCTGCTGGACTGATTTCTGGACTGAAACTGGAAATAAATATTTTTTTATTTCAATTACCTGTTAAGTGCTAAACGGAGATGTGTCTTAAGTTTTGTATAATTCGGTCCAGATGAAAACATTATGTTTTTTTTTAATATATATTACTATTTATTAAGTATTAAAAATAAAAAATTAATAAACGAAAAATTAAATTAAATTTTATAATAAGAAAATTAAAAGGGGAATATTACTTTTTCTTCTTTTTGTTAAAAAAAAAATTATATTAAAGAATGACTCAATCAAGACAAAGTCTACTCGATAAAACCAAAACAACAATCCAATATTTGTTATTTATTTATATGATAACAAAAATTGTTTACATTTTATACTGGCGATAAACTGAAGCTTATTGGCACTCGTGAATAATCGCCGCTGCAGTGAATATCGTAAAAACTATTTTGAGATTTCTTGATTTTACGCGCATCATCACATATGTTGAATATTATTTTAGGGATAATCCAAATCTCTAATTTTTTTTTTACAATTTCCTGCAATATCTAAATTATTTATAGTGCGGCGCGTCGTACGCGCGTTTTGCGACTCCAGTGAAACTACAACTAGTTGCGACGCGGTTTCAATCTCTTTGAAGTGACATTAACATGACATTTAATAATTTATATATTTATAAATTTTTAACAAAATTTGAAGTGTTTTTTCTTTAATTTATCAACTTTTTAAATTGATTTTTTTTTATATCAATAATGTCGAAAATATTTACACCCACAAACCAAATAAGACTCACCAATGTGGCGATAGTTCGTTTGAAAAAAGGTGGAAAACGTTTTGAAATTGCTTGCTATCCAAACAAAGTCTTATCATGGCGAAATAATGTGTAAGTATGACTGTATGAGAAATGAGAAAATTATATATCGGTATTAGGATTAGGTACCTATTTAAATTTAGATTTAAAGATGTCGTACCTACCAATCTTAAACTACGTTTTATTTAATTAAATTCATTTTTACGAAATTTAAGCTGATAATACCTTCAAAACACAACATGTACCTTCATATATCTAATAATATTAACTTACTGCTATTTTATAGAATAGTAGTATAGTATAGCAGGCAGCCATCGATCTTGTAGTGGATATAGGTACATTGGTTATCAAGTAGGTATTTAACAGTCATAAACTATAATATAATATCATAATCATGGTAATATTTGAAAATAGGTAGCAAAGTACAAAAAAAAAATTATATAACAATAAACTGACCTAAAATAAAAATTCATAAACAGAATAGGCACCTATATCTGTATATATAATATAATATAGGTATACTTATATTTGCTACTTAAATACCTACATATATTTTACCCATCTTCATAAAAAAAAATTCAATCATCTTATCATCGCAATGAAAAAAAATTAATAAATTTTAAAATGTATAGTGTAAAGGGCATCGATTAAAAAGTAAATATATGTTCATATATATCTTCAAAAAAAATTAAGCTACCAACCTACTTTTTTTGTGCTTTTAATAGCAAATCATACATCTGGAGATTTCTCACTGGATCCATACCAAATTGTAGCGCCTGACAATCCTAATCTCGATAAAGTTTTACCTCTGAAAGTAGAAATTTATGACTTTACTCCCTGTTAAATCGCTGTTGTCTTTTTGTTGAACATCATGTTTTAAATCTACTACTTCATAACAATTAATGCACAGTTTGATTGCAAATTCCTTTTCTCTTTTTTAGTGAAAAAGATATTGATGAAGTTCTTCAAACTCACACAGTCTTTATCAATGTGTCAAAGGGTCAAGCGGCTAAAAAAGATGAATTATTGAAAGCTTTTAGTAAAGCAGATGAAACAGAAATTTGTAAAGAGATCTTAGCAAAAGGTGAACTTCAAGTTTCAGAAAAGGAACGTCAATCAATGTTGGAATCTAGCTTTAAAGAAGTAGCTACAAATGTTTCATCATTATGTATCAATCCGGAAACAAAACGACCATATCCAGTAACAATCATAGAGAAATCTCTAAAAGATGCACATTTTTCAATTAAATTGAATAAGAATGTTAAACAACAAACATTGGAAGCTATAAAATTGTTGAAAGAAGCAATTCCCTTAGAAAGATCCCGAATGAAATTGAAAATATCCTATCCTGGACGTGATGGTGCTAAAAAATTAAAAGACGCATTAAAACAAATGGTCACATCAATTGAATCTGAAGAATGGGTTGATCAAACATTAATATTAATATTATTTGTTGATCCGGGATATTTTAGAAAAATTGATGAATTAGTGCGAAATGAATCAAAAGGAAAGGGTTTGGTCGATTTGCTTGAATTAAAAGAAGTGATCGAAACGGAAGATGTATTTTGATTTTTAATCTGTTTACTGCAAACTTGATTTTATAATTTAAGCTTAGAATTAATTTGTTTTATCGAAATTTGCTTACTAACTAAAATAAAAAAAAAATTTTTGCTGTTAATTTTTTTACGAATAATAAATTTGTTTATTTTGAACTAAGATCTACTCTTATTCATAAAAACATATTGGAAGGAGACTATCGTTTACATGATTTATTAAATTTTTATTTAAATAATACATTTGATTCATACAAGGTATGAATACATGTTAGAGATTCTTGAACTAAATTTCCACGAAACTAACAAAGCTTAAAAGTTATTTCATCTGTTCTGGCGTAATGTGTAATTTTTAAAAAGGCCCTAATCAACAATTTTAATATTTCGAGGAAATCAGTGTTTTAAGTAAAAAATTCTTTGTCAAACTTTGCGATTACCTTAAAATGACAAAAAGAAGTTTTTTTACCTTAAACTAATTTATAGTAACTGAAATTGAAACCAAAAATTAAAATTAACAAAAATGAGATTTATTGACATAAAAGCAAAAATTTTATAATGCAATACATAATTTTTTTAATCATAATTATGATAGGAAAGCCGATAAATTTTTTTTTTACATTTTGTTAGTTGTCAACTTTCCACTGTTAACCAAAAGAAATTACAGTATGTTGCTTACATTTCAATAAAATTGTTATGTACAAATATTAAGAAAAAATAATTTGCATTAGCTTTAAGTTTTTTTGCCACAAACATGATCTTCTGAAGTTTCGTCTTCTTCTGCAATGATTTCTTCTCTCAAGGACTGATCACCTGAATAATTAGCATAAGCAACCGCTCTTTGTTTAATAATTTCTTTAATTATTTCAGTTAAAATTTCTCTTGAATCAATTATTTGTCCAACTTCTTCAGCAACTTGTTGTGTTAACCATGGGCATATAGTTCGTTCTAAATCTTCTCTTCTAGTTCCTTCGGTGATAGGTTCTAATTGTTCTAGAACTTCTGGTAGTAAGCTAGCAATATGACCTTGAAGTAATTTTGCTGCAGTAACTCTATTTTGCATTTCAGCATCTAATTCCTTAGTCATCTCATCTTGACGCAAACGTCGTTCTTTCTCTGCTTGCAATCGAATTTCTTCAGCTTCTAATCTACGAACTTCGGCTAAATCCTTTTCACGTAATGTTAAGAATCTAAAAGTAATGAAAAAACGTTAAACCAGTATTTCAAAGATCAATAATAATGAAGTCTTATATATAGGTACTTAATAGACATGTTTATCTAAATTTCTAATTCTTAGTGATTAAAAAAAATTATAATTTTAATAATTACTCTTCTTGTTGTTTACGCAATTCGGCTATTTCTTCTTCATGCAATACTTCTATTAATCCTTGTTCAACTGTATGTCCTACTAATGTTTCTAATATTGGTTGAACTTCAGCGTCGAAATTGAATAATTCTCCATCACATATTTCAGTAGTAGCATCAATTCCTATTTTGGCGGGTACATAGGGGGGTGAAGGTGGTCTTTGTAAGAATAAATCTGTTTGAGTATTTTGATCAAATTCTGGTGGTCGTTCAAACAGCTCTTCTAAATATTTTTCTGTTTGAATGTTTTCATGCCTTCTGCCCGCTATAGGAGGTGGAGTACCAATTATATTTCTTTGAGTTCTACATATTGTACGTCTCCTTAACATTTGGCGTCGTCGAGATTCAGCTTCTTTTGTTGCGTCTTTCACAGTGGAGCAATCAGTTTCCTGTGAAAGAATATCAAATTTTCATATAATATGTGTGTAATTTTTTTTTATAATTTAACAACAATTTAACGTGCTTAAAAATTTCAAATTTTTTTTCAAAGAATTGGATTTAAATTTGATTTTCTGTTTGAAATTATACCATAATTAAAATATATGGTTCAAACACCCCTAAGAGTATACTATATTTAGCCCAAAAAATTTGAAGAAAGAAGATATATTGGATCAAGCGAAATTTAAGCGAATGAATGACATGATCTGCTTCCTTTACTTGTCGATAATTTAATGATTTTTCTCTAGCAATATTGGTTCTCCTCTTATGTAAATTGAGCTTCTGAAGTCAGGATATGAATAAAAGTAATTCGCTTACTTTGGGCTTTATGTAATAGTACGAATAAAATCTGTTTACGAAAGCATGACGGAGTTCATTAAACATACGGAAAAAAGCGCGGTTTAAAAAAAAAAAACTCTGATGGTTTATTGCTACCAATTTACTACATGGACTTCCTGTTGTAAAGCAATAAAACAATTTTAAAGCGCAAACTAATAAATTTAAAATTATAGATCAATCTAATTTTTTGAAACCTACCTTTCCAGATAGGAGTCCGGCATAAGCGAAATACGGATTCCAGGGCTGGAAAGTTGTTTTTTTTTTGTTATTTTTTTTCCATTTAAAATTTTAAAATTGAAGTATAAATAATAATACATTTTCAATTAGATAATGTTATTATATTTTTCTTATTTAGTAATAATGAAATGAAATGAAATTAAATGATTCTTCACATAAAATTGCTGATATTCGACACAGTTTGTCTGTGTCCCCGTCAAAGTAGAGAATAGTGTCTTAATATCGTTTTTTAAATGAAGATCCTTAAATGATTTTTTGTTGATGAAAAAAAAACTGATATTTTAAATTATAATCTTTACTTAACGTAATTTTGTTAGATGATTAAGATTTTCAGATTTTCTTAGATTTCCTATAATTCCGACTGATTATCCATTTCAATCCAAAATATTTAACTATTTTCTTTTCGAGTAGTTTAGCCGGGAAAAAACTCAGATATCTTTCAAATCTGGAATGTAAATCTACCATCGCTAAAATTATAGGGGATATCTGACTTAAACAAACATGTAACATGTATGTAAACGTGCAACAGAAACACTTGATTTAGTTTAATAACCAATGTACAAAAATTTTAGTTTGAGATTGCTTATTCAATATACAATTTATACAATTTATGTCTAAAGAAGAAATAAACCTAACTATCAATATTTTGAGAATAATGTAACAATGAGCTTGCTGATAATCATTTCAACATACACCATATCTTAATATTATATGAATGCTTAAAATTACCAAGTTGAAGTATCTTCTATCTAATACTGGGAAAGTACTAATCCGCAAATAAACTAACATTTTTGGACAAAAATAATCCAGAACTAAACTAAATTTAAAATAAAAGATTCAAAATGTACTAACTACTACCGAAAGTGAACAATAAAGCTCAAGAATATCAAAAAATGTCTTTAGGGTAAAAATATAATTAACGATATACCTAAGTTTTTTAACTAAACAATTACGTTTTAGAATAGAACAATAAATAGTAAGAATAAAATATTAAATTCGATATGTAAAAAAAAAAAATCAATATAATCAAATTTAATTTATTTTTGGTTGTTGCGCCTTAAAATAAAATTAAAATTTAAAAAAAAAATTGATATTTTAATGAAGGTTATAATGGTAATGTATTGTTGATTTGATATATTATTATAATTTACGCTATAATGTGAGGACATTATATTACTTACTTGACCTTGATTAAAATTAGTACCACGTATTACTCTTCTATCGTACATAACATTTTTATAAGGTTCTGGAGATTGATCTCTAGAAAGATAAAAAATATTTTTATGTTAATTAGTTGAACAGACCTAATTAGTTTGATTCTAATATTAGATAAGGGACTAAAATATTCATCTACTTAATATAGTAAAAAGCCATTTTTGCAACAAAAGAAAAAAAAAATATTTAAATTTTATAATACATGATTGTTTTAGAAATAATCCAATCGCTCAAAAGTGTATATAGACCTACGAGCAAAAAAGAAAAAAATAAATAGGGGTATTGTACCATCTGGAGATCAGTAGGAACTATTTTCGCTTCTTTTCTTGAATAATTCATCCTGATATGGATTTAAAATCCACCATAAAGGATCTAAATTTTAAAGGTGGCCGTCAGGTAAAAAATTTTCAGTTTTTCGTATTCTCGGTTGATGGAGACTAGGAAAAGTGAATTAAAAAATATAAAAGACAATAACACTAGTGTTTGAATTAATTATTATTGTCATGTGTGAAGCGTAATTATGTATTTTCATTAAAGTAAGAAAAACTAAATTTAAAAATATTGTCACTTAATAACATAATTTTTGATTTGCATAAATTTTCCCATGCAATGTACATAATACACTATGTAGATATTTGAAAATTATTTATTTATGGAAAATTGCTTCAGGCACTTTAAATTGTTTTCACACCATAAATTAAAATGGCAAACCTAACTATATTCGTACATAATTATTTACTTAAGCTTGTTATCTTATGAAATTATAATGTATTTATGTTTTATTGTGTTAATTTTATATATGATTTGTAGTTAGTGGTTAAATAAGTCATAATTTATATCGAGTGTTCTCTTTCAGAAAAAATTAAAAAAGAGGCAGGGAATGTTGATAAATGCAAATCTTTTCAGCTTTTTCCTTATAAGATGGGTTGTATTTTTTCTCTAAATAATTATTTCTAATTATTTTAAAATTGAAATTTAGAGGTTCTCAGTACCTCACAAATTTAGAAATAAACAACATAGTAGTATATTAGAAGACCAGAAAGTATTTTTTGGTATAAAGAAGCGAAAGAAAAAAAAGAAGGATTTTGAGAAATTTATTTTTGGAGGAGAAATGACTTTGTTTGTACCTAAGTTATTTTTACCAAATTAAGTATCAGTTGACTAGAAAATCGTTGACTGAATTAATGGATTTACAAAATTGATTATGCATTCGACGGTGATCCATGTTAGGTATACAAAGAAAGGATGTAGCGCCATTGAAAGAAAACATACCTACCTATACATTCGCTGTAAATTATACTATCCAGATTTGATGAGGTGCATTTAGGCATTTAATTTGTTATAATTCTGCCAAAATTATGAGACAAGATTTAAGTCACATAAAAATAATTTCTTCATAATTAAATTGAAAACTTAAGTACCTACTTTACCTTTTTTTTTAGTTTACTATATATTTGCATACCAAAAAAAATATGTCTTGAAAAAGTTATAATTTTGATAGCAGGATTAAATTGAAACTTTTTTGTACATCATGTACATTTTTATATGTATACAAATATGTTCTTTTTTTCATTTGGAAGGAAGAAAATAAAGAATTAACCAAAATATTTGCATAAAAAGGCTTTGAACTCATTTGACCCCTATGTAAATATTTGCGTGCAGCGAACATATAAATTTTATCTATATAAAATTCGTTATGGTCAAAATTCTTATTTTTCTTGAAGAAAATGATATGTCTAAGAATTAAAATTGAAATTTCTGCACTCATTACATTTTTAAATATAAAAGTATTTTTTGTCTTTATGTTAACTATAAATTTAAGCCTTTAATAAGGAGAAATAAAATTCTTAAAAAAGTTTTAAAGAATTCATGTATAGTTTTTATATGGAAATTTCAAAAGTTCAAAGGTCTTGAACAGGAAATCGTTGAGAATTCCATTAGATTATGTAGAGATTATTTGTATATGCAATTTAACATTTAAAACGATATGTTTGTTGGAAAAATCAAGCTACTTTAATCTATGTTTTGTTAAAAAAGGCGATGAATAATACGGAAGCTGATAACGAAATACTAACAGGATGGTATATAAAGTATTTTTGCGCTATACACAAGAATACTTTAAATATATTTTATTCGTGTACGAGGGCAACATACAAAAACAACTGGTCGGCGTGGACGTACAGTTGGTGTGTCCAAGAAGAAGTAAATTTTATTTAATGAATTTTTTCTATCAACATTCAATGTGAAACATCTTTTAAATATATTTTATTGACACCGACAGAATTAATGAAGAACCTTACTGAGCGTACAACTTTCTTGAAATCATGAAATGACTTACAAACAAACTCATTAAAGATGACTGTTTAAATTCCATAAAATGGATCAGCCTGGACTACATAGTCACACAATGAAAATCTGCCTATAATTTAAGTATTACCATAGATTCAAAATACACATAGATTGTTAGCTTCATACGACATTATTTTTGGTATTTTTATGTGAATGTGTTAGTAAAACAAAATAAAATACGTGATAATTATCAATATAATGAAAAGAATTTCTGTATTCTTAATCTATGGTATTACTGACTAAGCCACATATCTAAATACACAATATCTGAAATTTCTCTCCCAATAATATTATTCAAGTGACCTTGTTGTTAGGCAATTAAATAGCGTATAAAAACGCGTTTCGTCATTGAACGACTACTGTATTGAAATTTAACATTTTTTTCTACTGAATTTGTTGTATGAAAATTCTTTCACTACACACATTTATTTAAAGTAATTAAATGTTTTATTTTTAATTCTCCAATCCAAACGATTTTTAAATAGTAGATTTTCTTGCATATTTATTTTACAATTAACTAATTTTAACATTTCCGTTTTTCATTTAATTCGACATTTTACTGAATTCAGAACGGAATACTTTATGAAAAGAAAATTAATGGATTTTCATTTTCTTTTTAAGTAAAATTAAACGTAAAAATTTGTGGTTCTAAATATGTATCCTAAAAATAAAAAAAATAGTCAATTTGGTTTTCAGTCGAACACCTAGCTTTTAGTAATAAGTTTGGAAAGTATAGTATACAGCTAGAAGTTATTTATATGAAATTTAATTTTTTTTATATTATATCGATCGATGTGATAAAAGTTACCTTGTAGAGATGATTAATAATTAGGAATTTTTGCAATTTAATCTTTTAAATCGATTTAAAAAAAAAAATGCTTACAAGTCTTTTTGTCGTTTTTGTGGTTGGCAAATATATTCCTAGTATAATATCTATTACAACCACTTTAAAACTAATATACAGTTCTATCGATATCTTATTTTAAGTCAACAAAAAAAAAATTTCCCAAAATTTATTAAATTATTTTTTACCATAATAATAAATTATTGATTTTTTTTTTTTGGAAATCAAAAAAGGATTTTTATGTTTGGTCGTCGCCGTCCAACATCGTTGGTCTCTAATATCGGTATTATTTTTATTTAGTTTATGTCCTCTTTTTTTTTTTTGTTAAATGTAAATTGAATATGAGAACATAAAATTTTATTTCAAAGTAAAGTGAATAATTTTTAAATTCGGCTAAATTTAGTTTTAATTTAAATAAATTTACCTTAACTAAGCTAATTTTAAATTTATATAGCACTATAAAAATTGATTTTCATATAATATTAGAATATTGTTAAAAAATTATTTTTATTTGATTTTGTGTTGTGTTCTACAAAATTACTGAAAGTTTCAATTTAATAGTTTTTGAAAATATAAAAATCATAAAAAAAAATGTTTATTTTCTTCGGTATCAACGGAAATTTCATATTTCTATTTTCTATATCATATAGTATTCTATAGATGGAAAAAGTTCAGAACTTTTTAAAACTTTAATAAAAAATATGTCATATATGATGCCAAATTATTTTGATTGTAAATGCCATATTCAGCTCAAATACATTTTGCACATTTTTCGGGTTTTTTAATTCCACAACATTTTCTTCTATTGAGAGTATTTGAGTGCTATAAGAAAATTTTCCAAAGAAAATTCAATTCTATTTTATGTAACATGAAACTCTATTTATTTAACTTTATTTTAAATATAAAAACTACTCTGTAAGTACTGAAAAAGTGCCAAATGATTTTTGCAACAAAATTGTTTTTTAGTTAATTTTTTTTTTGACCATTTATCATCATACACTACAACCGTAAATGGTAAAATTAAATATGTACATGTTTTCCATTTCGTACATATTTTTGGTGTTGAGAATTCATTTAAAAGGATGAGTATAAAATAAGCAGGTAGGTTTAGTATAACCACAGACAAATATAATATACACAAACGAAAAAGTTCATATACAAAACGTTTTACTATATGAAAATAACATCTGCTGAATAGCTTTATTTAATATTATTATGTAATTTCTAATTAAATTTACGAATATTTTTAAAAATACGATCAAGTGGAGCTAATTATTTTTCATAGCGAAAAAATTATATGAACTTATTCGTCTGTGTATACTTATATTTGTGAAAATCGCTAGTTTTTTTTTTTTTTTTTTTTCATATTTTGGTAAATTCAATTGAATTATTTCATGACCTAAAGTCTAAATAAGTAGTACATATTTAATTATATTAGAATTTTAATTTTAATTTACGGTGTTAAGTGTATAATTTATTTGTACAGTAACTAAGCGTATATCTTTGTTTGAAGATGTTTCTGCTTAATACTAAATTATATCATTGATTAAGAATACATTGATTCTTAGCTTTGTATTCTTAATCAATGATTATATGTACCTAAATAAAAATGTATGTGAACTTCAAATCAGGTTGTTCTTCAAGAAGTTTTAAAGAATTTTTAATCGTTAATAAGTCCTAAAGAAGACTTTCTAATATATTTATTTTACCCTCGAAATATCTTTCCGAATACAGATTCAAGAATATTTAGATACGTTTTATTGGATTTGAAGACTTTATGCTATGAGAATGAAAAATACATTTTTATTTTGATGGGAAATTGAAAAGAACATTTAATTTATTAATAAATACATAATTAAAAAGAAAAACGATTTTTTTGTATACTTTTTGATTTCTTTTTCTTAGCTTTTCCCCGCCATACTATATATTATATATATAAATACATTTCAATATGTACGTCAATGAATTAAAAATTATTAGTTTATAATTTAAAAAAAAAAATTCAGAATCTTGTATTTAAATGTTTGCTCCGAGTTACTATGAAGTTTCCTTTAATGTTTGTTACCTTTTAATAAGGTAAAATTTTGAAAAGAGTTTTAAAAAAGAACGATAGCAATACTATCTGTGTTAAAGAAAAATCAAATGCCAACGAAAAACGATAATTCAACTTAAAAAGCAACTAATTATGCTAATTCTATTGTATGAAAATTTTTCGCAAATATGAAGCAATTAAATTTTCACGCCATTAAGATTTTATATAATATAATATAGAGACTGTCAACATACAATCAATTATTTTATACAAAAAAAAAAAAAAAACTGAATAAAACTAAAATCGAAATACATAAAATATAGATGTACAAAATATTTTTATTTAGTTATGTTGCGTGTTGTATACATAATGTAAATAGGTATATTCTTCAGTATTCTATGTATTTATACAATTCTTTATTTTTAAGTATATTTTTAGGCCGCTATCATAGTTCATTAGCTTTTGTAACTTTAGTACGTACATATTATACGTTAAAGAAATAATTAAAAACTCATTATTGGTTGACAGGTCCTTTTACAAAAATTAAGGTTTTCGTTAATAATCAAATACTAAATCTTTGAATATATTTGAAGCTGAAGGTTTATTACAATAATATTTATAAAATACATTATGTGTACATAAAATGAAGTGGAATCAAAATTTTGTATTGAAGAAGAAAGAAAAAAATTCCATTGCATTTAATGCGTATTAGGATATTAATTTTATTTTGAGCATTTTGACATTTTATGTCATGAATCCATCTGTTTAGCTGATTATCTAGATATCATTTCCAGTATTCAATTTTCAAATTTGTGTTTTTTTTGTTTTAATGTTAAAACAAAATTATATTAATACTAATCCAATATAATATTAATTTTAAACAAAAGGGGCGCAATACCGCTGACAAAGCCAGTTCCCTTAATTAATCCTTGTTAATTTTTAATTTTCCAGTATAGGTATTAACTTTCAATTTCTTGATTTATTTTTCAAATTAATGTTAATTGCAGAGATGAGGTATAATAATATGAATGAAAATTTTATATTTTACCTTTTATGTCTAACACCAAAATTATAATGATAAGATCTTAAGCCATTTATAGGTGCTGGAATTTTTGTATTATCTTTATCTTTTCGTTCTATCTGATTTTTCCCAAAATATTGATCATACGATTTCTCATCGAATTTAATACCTTTTTTAAAACTCTCAGCTGCACGAAAAACTGTAACAACCCTTGGACGTGATGAATATGCATATACCCCTCGAGTTGACGATGGTGATGGTGGAGGCAAAAATATGCCTGTTGGAACTGTAGTTATAAATAGTGGTCGCTTATCTAATGAGTCTTGGTAGCTTGACTAATAACAAGTATTTTGTAAAAGAGAAAATTTGGAATAATGATATTCGTAGAATATTTTTAAAATTTTAATGAAATGTAATAAAATCATTGTTATTATTATGTTTTTGTTCAGAAATGTCGCACATAGGAGAAAAACTTGTTATTATAGTTGTGAAAATTTAAAAAACGACAATTGAAAAAGTAAATTTATTTATTTTTAATAATTTATTTTAATGCGTTGGGGATCGTTATGTTGTATTTAGTGCTATAGAATTTAGATCACTAAATGGAGTATTATATGCTCAATACACATGCAATCATTTAGATGCATCTGCGTAAATAATGAAACAATTTAGATGCATCAGCGTATATAATGAAAAAATTTAGATGCATCAGCGTAAATAATGAAATCATTTAGATGTTTCGTATTGAATATTACGAATACCTAAACAAACATAATATCTCTCACAATATTTCAATGTAGCCAAATACAAAAAAAAAAATGAGAAAAAATGGGAAGAAAAAATATTCTCTCTTTGCAACTACCTCTCCCCTACGCATTAAAACAGTATATTGGATATGTAAACAAAATTTGTTATACAACTCGTTCTGTATTTACACAAAAATACATTGACACTTGTCAATTTATATCACTCGACCTTCGGTCTCGTGATATAAGTATTGACTCGTGTCAATGTATTTTTGTGTATGCAGAACTCTTAATTAATAACAAATTTAGTTTACATATACAATAATCTACTATTAATTTTTTTTTCGTATTCCTAAAAAAAGTCTTCTAAAAACGATTGTGTTTCACACTATCACTAAACTAAAAAGCGTAAGTATTCATAAATAGAATTTATTACATTTCAGTGAACTTCAAAAATATTTCTTACATTTTTCGAGCTCAAGGATTTATTATCATATCTTAATCGCTTTAATTTATTTTCTAATTCTTTAGCGAATGTATCGAATTCCGGAGAATCAATTTTTCTGGATGATTTTTCTGGTGAATCATTTCTAAATAATTTATTGAAGTCAGTATCATAACGATTAACGGCTGCTTGTCCAGCTGGTTTTGCTGGTGATGCCGCCGATGGTATATCATTACGACGTAATGGACGCACGATTGCGTTAGGTTTCTGATACTGGCCCAATAAATAGTCTGGATTTAGAATTTGAAATGAAACGTGCGGAATTGATGGAAATATTGGTTGTGGTTGAACTATTGTTAATATTCCTGTAGTTTTTCCAGCGAAATTTTGTTCATCACTATTCTGTTGATGGTCTAGAGATAATTTTTGTTGTTCTTGTTTTGATGTATTTGATTTTTGTAATTTAGGTGATGATAAATTAGAAGTTATTAGACTATTAAGTTCATCAGGTTTATCGAATGATGGTTGTGCAGTTACTGTTGGCATATTTTAATTTGAATAGGAATTTGAATGAATGAATTTTAAAGTTAAAAGTTGAATAATTTAAAAAGCTTTTTTTCAAATTTATAATTATTCAATTTGCTTAATCCTTTAAAAGGATATGTAAAAAATGTGTTTCTTGCATCATTGGGAAATAAAATTTTCACTTAACTTTACGTAAAAAATAATAAAAAAAAGTCCTTAATTAATTCGAAATTTGTATAGCGCGATATGAAAAAAGGACTTTAAAACAAGGTCTATTTTCAATCACAGTTTTCTTCAAGGTAAAAATAATATTTTCTTTTTTTTTTCGATTCAAAAATCAATTAGTTTCAGACATGCACTGAATATTAAATTTTTTAATATAACAAAAATAAAAAAAAAGGTTAACACTTTTAATTTTATTAATTCACGATATCCATAAAGGACGAATGTCCGCTACTGATTGACCAAAACAAATTTTATACTAGAATAATTTTGTTTTGGAATTTTAGCCGTTGGTCAATAAAAAAAAAACAATAAAATATTATACAAATACAAACAAAATACAATTTCCCAAATAAAGTGGACAAAATTAATACAGATCCTTGTTAAGGATTTTTTCTAGTGCACTGTAGGTGCATAGTTAAAAAAAATTCTAATATTTGTCGCGATGAATTTACAAATATGTATAGACAAATTATATTGGGAATAATAATGGGCGGCAAAATATTCGAAATAATTGTACCATTTTATTTAATAAAAATTATTTTTTAAATGTGTAATTCCGACAATTTTTTGATAGAACCTAAAGGAGGTTTAGGGTAAATCTGCCATCCTAAAATATTTGTGTGAGTAGATAAAGCAAAATCCTTTAATGAAAATTATTTGACCCAAAGCTAGAACTATCGACAAGAGAATAAAATTAATCTTTTTAAAATTTTGCTTAAAGTCAAATTCAAATCAATTGCATGTTCAGCTTTCATTTTCCAATTTTAGACAAAAATTAGTTATTTTAAATTTGAAATAAAGAAGACTGTGGCAAAAAAATGTTATTCCGATCCTGAATTATCTGAAAAAGCGCATGCGGATATACTATGCATGTATATGACAACATATTTCGTGTCATAAGTTATTTTTAATACATTATTATAGAAATAATTGTTTTTCTTTTATTCCATATACTTACATAAATAATTATGTATTCACGTGTTGTACATATATATATAGAATAGATTATATAAAAAATGAAAAAATATTTAATTTTTCAATTTAACCGGCATTTCATATATTATATATTTTTTATCATATAGTATGTATTAAATTTAGTGTATAAGAACTTTTAATAACTCTTAATATTTAACTTAAAATTAACGTTTATTATTTTTAATTTTAGCTTTCACAAAAATTATTTGAGTTTTTTTTTTATTAACTTAAAGGTTAAATAATTAGATTCTTCTGAAATACATATGTCATCAACAAATATTTAAGATTGAAACATTTTATAGGTTTTTTTTATTTTTAGTTATTGTTTTCATTTAAATTGTTGAATTTGATTTGTTGAATTTGATATGTTGAATGTTAAATTAGATAACCCCTTTCTATATTGGGGTTGTTTACAATTACGCTCCGGCAGTATTATAAATAAGCAACTGTTATTTCACTTTGACTCGCAGTTTTAATTCGATTTTCAAATTAATAAAGTTACCTTATCATAACAAGTATTAATTGTGCGTTATTCTTATGATGTTGACATAAAACATTAAAATATATTTTTGGAATTATGATGAAACTATGTATATTTTAAATCTATACATTACTTTATGTATATATGTAATGAAGTGTGAATTATGAGAATATAAATTGCGTATATATTTTCAATAGTGATGTACAATTTATTGATTTAAAATTGTAATAATTTCAATGGTGACCCAATTCAAGGGCAATTGTTTTACCAAAAATAAAAAAAAAAATAAAACCCCAAATTTGAAAGGAAAAATTTCTTGATTTGCATAAAAATATACAAAAAAAATTACAATACCTTGATAATAATCAAAAAAAAAAGAAAACAAAACATTTATAATGGTTCAAAGAAAATGACTAAGGGTTATTTAAATTAGCACGGAATATAAATCAAGTATAGCTATATTAAAAAATACGTATTTGCGACTAATATTTCTTTCAAAATGTCAAAGATGGGGCTAAAAATAATTTTCACGATTTTCTGATATTATTATTTTCCAAGAAATATACCTAATACAAAGTAATTATAAGGTAGAAATCAAAATAATGTAAATCGTATACAGTGGCTATTAATATTTTACTTAAATTGCCAGAAATTATTTTTTTTTGAATTGACTATATAAAAAAATTGTACACTGTGTTTCAAATTGATAGTGGCAAAAATTATATTGGTAATTTAATATTTTTCATATTTTATTTAGAGTTATTTTATTATTATAAAATCAAAAACTTGTCAATTTTTTATTTTGCACCCTTAAAATGGACATAAGCAGTAGTAGTATAACCACCAAACGGAATTTACATTCATATAGCGATCTGTCAGTTTTCTCTAGTTTTTTTTAATCATTTCTCTCAGTAATGTAGCTCCAAACTTTCTCCATCGATAAAGCAAAATCTCTATTGAGTGTATGTTGACTAATAAAATCAGTAACTATTTTATAATACATATTATATGATTCTTAAAAACCTTATAATACTCTCCTTGAAGGGCTTTTACTTTAAGATCATTTAATTCATTATCAACAAAAAGACCATAATTTTCTTAATATGTAGTAGGAAATGCAGACGAAGCTTTGCTCATCCCTAATCTATTTTTTGCATAATGCTTAATAACATTAATTTAACTGGTTCTAAGAAAAAAAATTACCGAACAAAAAAATTCTTTTAATTCGAACACAAGTGTATACGAGTGTAAAATCAATGTATATAATGTAAATGTAACACATTTATTACTTTTTATAACAATCAAGGTAATAAATAAAGATGAATTTGTTTTTCTTCAAGGTCGTGTGCATTTCAGAATTGTGCGATGGGTCGGTTTGGCGATTATTAATAAAAATTTATATTTTTATTTTCATGAGGTGATTTAATCTTACTAACACCTACTTACTCCACAAAAACTTTGGTAAATGTCAAAAAAAATCTGAAATTACTATAATTATTATTTCTTTAGTTTTCAATTTATTTTTTTCAAATAAAAGAAAAATTGCCAAGCAAAAAGCATAATTAAGTATTTTATTTATAATTATAACTAATTTGTTTTCAAAAAATATTCCTTTGATGAGTATGTATAAGCTGAATTAACGATTTACTATAAGTATCTAAGTACCTATCGATCCAGATATTAAATTAATGACAACAACATAATGTACAGAAAATAATTTGCTTTCTGAATTAAAAGGCTTTTGATTATTCGGCTCTAGCATTGCTGCGACCACAACTAAAACAATAAGATGAGTTTTTTGAGAATACAATATTTTATGAATAAGACTTTTTAGAGGAACTGAAAAATAGTTTAATAAAAACATAATTTTCATCTAACTTTGATTTATGGAATTTTTTGTGACTGTAATATATAAATTATAAATGTTATTGTTAAACGATTATTTTTTGTATTTTCCGATGAAAACTGCTAGGTACAATTACATAACATATGTATATACAAGTACATATGATATACACTAAATTATCCAGTATGTTGTTAAAGAATTAATAATAACCTTGTTCTATATATTAATATAATTAGTTATTTATTCGTAAGAGTAATAATTCGAATAGCTGATGAATGATACAATTAAAATTAACTTTCACTTTCAATTTTCACGAAATTATGTAGGTATTCGAAAATAAGATTTTCAAATCGTTTATATTTTTAAACGCTTGTTTATGCATAAATTATGGATCATATGCCTTTCTGGTTCTGTTAATGAATATAGAATGTAATAGTATGTAATGTATTTTTAATAATAAAAAAAAAACTTTTATAAATGGCATCGAAAAATTCTGTTTTAATTCATACAATTACACTGATTCCCGACCTCATTAGCTACTTACATAAAACAATAACAAGGAAAACAATATTAAAGGGTATTCCTTTTTTATATATCAAAAAAATTCTTTTAAAAGATTTATTAGTTTTCTTACGAATATTCCAAATTGAGGGAAAAAAAATTGAAAAGGAAATATTGATGTTTATGAAATAAAAATAATAAACATATGTGGTTTTCGGTTTATATCTTAATTTAATCAATGCGTGCCTAAAATGGAATCATTCATTATAATATATTTGAAATTAAATTGACATAAATACGACTCGTACAAATTATTTGTAATTCTTTTGCGTATTGTTATTAGGAAACTGTTTACTGAATTCTACTTTAGGATTTATTTTTTTATTTATAAATTATTGTATTAAAACTATTTGATTAAAATAGATAAGAATGCAGATATATCTTTTGCATATTTGAGTTATCATTTGCTTCGATTCACATATTGTAAAAAAAAAGTAGAACAGTACCTCTTATATAAAGGATGAAGTTCTTAAGATACTTCTGCTAATAACAGTTATTTATGTTCCTATAATCGATATCTAACCATATTCCTTTAAATGATTTTAATATAAATTCTTATTTCGAATTTTTGGTCACAAACGGCACAAATAAAATGAAAACATATTTTACCTAGTCCGTTGTTAATGGAAAACTAACTAAAAAATTAATTGTGCCTCACCTGTGAATGATTATTGTATTCCTAACTAATTTTTTAACATTATACATTGTTTTTGGTGTGCTAAACCATGTATATGCTTTGCACGGCGGACAAGACCATTTTCCATCACCGTGGGCATTTGGATCAATATTTGGAACATCGCAAGCAGTTGCAATGAAACCTTTGCTTAAAGTATTTGATCTCATTTCTGGACATTTTCTCACTTCATGACATCTTTTTTGACTTGGCAAGCAACCACGAACTGGTTGAGGCATTGTGATAGTTGTTTAAAAAAAAAATTGTTTTTATTTTTTTTTTTATATTTTAAATTTAAAATATTTGAATTTTCTTTAAATATAATAATATGAAAAATATAAATAAAAAAATAAAAATAAAAGAAAAGAAAATAGATTCACTTCCTTAATATCAGTTCTATTTTAAGTTGTGAAATAGTTTGCAATTTTAAATGTATATTTCTATTTTTAGATTTAATCGATTCGATTAAAATTTTTGTTTACCAACAAATCACAAATAAATCATATTAATTTTTTTGTCAAAATTATAAGGTAATATTATTTACTATATTTTTTGATATAACTATTTTTAATTATTTTTTTTTTTAATTTTTATTTTTATAATTTGTCAAAAATTTTGAATTACATTTAAATAAAATTAAAATAATTTTTTTTTAATTAAAACAAAGCTAATAAATATTTTTTTTATTATTAAATTTGAAATTAGACATAACTCTGATTTGTTAGTAAACAAAAAATAATAACGTTATGGTTGTCACTGGTTACTTAAAACCTTTTTTTATCTGCGGTGAATGTCTTAAAAGTTGTAAATTTTTTCCTCAAAGTATATTTTCAAAGTATACAATTTTGAAATTGACAAGTAAATATCCATGTTGAGAAGATTTGTATTATTATTAAATATACGGCGCCGTGACATTTGTCCGCGGGACATTTGTCCGCGATGAAATTTGTATGGAAAACTTCGCGGACAAATGTCATTTTGCAAAATGTCATTTGTCCGCGATTGTAAAATAACATTTGTCCGCCGCGGACAAATGTCCCAAAAATAGCGGACAAATGACATTTTGCAAAATGACATTTGTCCGCGATTGAATTTTCTAACTTTAGCGGACAAATGTCATTTTGCAAAATGTCATTTGTCCGCGATTGATTTTTCGAATTTTTAGCGGACAAATGTCATTTTGCAAAATGTCATTTGTCCGCGATTGAAATTTTTAATTTTTAGCGGACAAATGTCATTTTGCAAAATGTCATTTGTCCGCGATTGATTTTTCAGTTTTTTTAGCGGACAAATGTCATTTGTCCGCGATTGATTTTTCAATTTTGGAGATACTGCAGATTCCGTGAACCACTCAGAATCGTCTGAAGCTTGGAAAAGGGAAGAGGGGTAGAGTCCCCCCAAATTGTTCATACATTTTGTATATGCAATTTTTTTTTTTTTGCCCGATTTGCCCCTTAAATAGAGGGGGTGGGGGGCGGCGGGCGGGCGGGTGGACTGGTGGTTGGTCAGTGGGATTTGCGGCTGACGCCGCAAATCCCACTGACCAACCACCAGTCCACCCGCCCGCCCGCCGCCCCCCACCCCCTCTCTCGTTGTGCCGATTCTGATTGGTTCACGTCATCTGCACTTTAGCCTAAAATTTTTAGCGGACATATGTCATTTTCCAAAATATCATTTGTCCGCGATTGCTTTTTTTAATTTTTAGCGGACAAATGTCATTTTTCAAAATGTCATTTGTCCGCGATTGATTTTTTAAATTTTTAGCGGACAAATGTCATTTTGCAAAATGTCATTTGTCCGCGATTGATTTTTCATATTTTTAGCGGACAAATGTCATTTTGCAAAATGTCATTTGTCCGCGATTAATTTTTATCGCGGACAAATGACATTTTGGAAAATGTCATTTGTCCGCGGCGGACAAAAGACATTTTGAATCGCGGACAAATGTCATTTTTATGTCCGCGATACAAAAACAAATCGCGGACAAATGTCCCGCGGACAAATGTCCAACCCCCTAAATATACATAGGCACATATTAACCATGGTACGTAAGATGCTATGCTTTTAGAACTTTCTCAATACGATCCAGTTCATGTTGACTTTATACGCTGTCAGATTTCAAAAGCATATTAATAATTTTATAATTTTGTGAGAAATAGTTAAATTTTAAGAACTTTAATTGTTAAATTAAATTTTAAATTTTAAGGTAAAAATATTATTATTTTTTTTTACAAATAGAATTTATTTTTTTTATTGTCTTACCACAAAAATTGCAAAACATAGTATGAATGACTGAGAAAATTTCGAAAAATCAGGATGGTCATTGTATTTTCATTGCTCATAAATCATAGTTAAAGACTTGCAAATAACTGATAATTTACATTCTTTTAGAAATTTGAACTCATTTATAAGTTCAAATTATATATAAAGTTGAATGAAGTTAATTTTTAAGTCTATTGCATAGGATTAAATTTAGAACCAAACTATTCTACTAAGAAATAAGAAATATTTTTAGCACAAAAAAAAATTGTTGTCTTCACAAACAGTCGACTGGAGAAGATAATAATTGGAAAACATTTAATGTTCAAGCTTACAACCTTGTAGATTTCTGAAACTAAGATGAAGTCCAAATATTTGGAAGAAGGTACAGATTTTTTTAATTTATATTGCTTCGAAATTGGTTAATCGTAATAATTTTTCTACTAATAAATATAATAAGAATAATAAATTTTTTGGATATTTTCTAAAATTTCCAAGAACAGACTTACGAGATTTGCGTCGCTGACCCACGATATGCAATTATAGTCAACACGTAAAGTTGAGTTCTCTTTTATCAAAATCAAATCAAAATTAATTTTTTTGAAATTCTTATAAGTTAGTTTTTCTAGTATATGAGTGAAGCATAAATTCATTACAAATGCTGCCCTTTTTTGAATAATATCGTGAGAAGACAAACAGTTGGTTTAAATTTGATTATGCCTATCCTATACGAATGTATACTGTCTATAGTTTTTCATGCTCAATGTCAAAAAACTTTATAATTAGTACAGAAAGTTGAAATCGTTATTATAGACTGAAATAAAATGTTATTATTGTTTTTATTAATTCAAGCTTTTATTTTTGAATATATATTGTTTATCACATTTTTTTATTAAAGGTTATAAATAAATCTCCTCTACCTATCAGCAAACAAGGTTAATAACATAATGTACAATAACATTCAATACAAATACAATACATATTATTATTAACATAGGTTATTATTTTCAATAACATAAGTTGTGTAAAATTACTTGTTACGAGGACTTAGTAATTTGCTAACTAAAATTTAAATAAATTAATGACAAATTAGATAACTTGATTAACTAAGTACACATAAATATATGGTATAAGTAAAATTTTGTAACCTAATTTCTTTTATTTAATTTTAATGTAGCAATTAATAAAAATATTTTTACAATCACAAAAAAATTCCTTAGTAAAGACCTAATATGTGTACTAATAAATAGTTTTACAATTGTGGTTTGAGTAAAAGTTCTAGTTTGATATATTTTTGTGAAAAAATTTAAGTTTATCATACATTCATCATAAACATAACTCATAAAATAGCAAATATAGCCAATTATATACCTAACATTGATAATATGATGAAAAAATCTTTCAGGCTTAACATTTTTCATGTTCCTATGCAATAGAATTCATACCAATTGCCATCAAGAACGATAATAAGAAAGGGTAATATTTTCTATCCTTCGTGCACCCAGAAAAAAAATGCTAGTTAAATTAACAATTTTTAACTGTTAAACAAAAATTGTTGATGTTAAAGACAAATTTTTTAAATTAAACTAATAAGTATTTGATCTAAGTAAAGATGCTTCTTATTTTAACATTTGATTTTGTTATTTTAAAATGTTTCAAACAGTTATTTAGTAAAAGCTGAAAATTGTGATTTTAACAACATTAATTGTTATTTTAAATATGTTTCTTTCGAAAGAAATAAAATTTTACTATTCTCTCTTTTAAATTAAAAACTCTTCTGTTATTATAACAATTACACATTCAATTGTTGATATGACAATAAAAGCTTTTGAAATAATGTTTTTATTTAAAAATGGTACATATAACAATAAAAATTGTCAAAGTAAATACGGCATTGTTAAAAAAAAGTTTTGGTTGATTTAAAAAGCTACACTTTTAAAATAAATATTTATCTTGTTAAATTAAAGAACTCCGCTCTTAACGAGACAAGTTAAGAGCGGAGTTCTTTAATTTAACAAGATAAATATTTATTATGTTTATATTACCGAATTTATATTTTCTATTTAATACATTGTTGTATATTACTGACATAGCTCAGTGGAAGACTCTACATCAAATTGAACACAGCGGTTAAGCAACGTCTCGTAGTGATAGTACTTAGATGGGTGACCAATAAAAAAAAAATAAAAAAACAAAAAAAGACGAAAAAAGCGAAAAAAAAAACAAAAAAAAAAAACAAAAACAAACCAAGAAATTTAAAAAAAAAAACAAAAAAAAAATTTAAAAAAACAAAAAAAAAAACAAAAAAAAAAGAACCAAAAAAAACCAAAAAAAAAAACCAAAAAAAAAAACCAAAAAAAAAAACCAAAAAAAAAACCAAAAAAAAAACAAAAATAAGGCGAAAAAAAAACAAAAAAAGGCGAAAAAAAAACAAAAACAAACCAAAAAAATAAAAAAACAAAAAACTATTTTAAAATAATTATTTCGAATAGTTAATTTAACAGTTTGGCACCGTAACAATATATTTTTTTCTCAACTGCTAAAATTGTTATAATAACAACTTAACATTTTAAATATAACAATTTTGTGTTAATTTTAACAATGTAATATGTCTTTTGAATTAACAATTTTTGCAATTTTAATTTAACTATAAACCCTTTTGCGCAAAATCTATAAAGATTTTTTGTTAATTTTACCTATAAAATCTTTTAATTTAACAATTTTTTTTTCTGGGTGTGTCGAATCTTTGAACACAATTGAAGGTTGAACCTTGTTTTGGGCTTCCTCAATCGACACTATGTTAATCACCTAACTAACTGTACTAACTAGAATAACTTGGCTCTCCGTAATAAAGATTAAAAAAATTAAATCCGAAAGTATTTTCTGAGTTTCTGTTTAATTTTTTTTCCCCACAAGGATAAAAGGATACAATATGATAAATTTTTCTTTCCACAATAATTTCATGTTAAATATTTAAAAAATTTTCCACCAGTTGAAATTTATTATATATGGTGAATAAGTTTAAAAAATACTTAACGTTTATGATTCTTTGCTTAGCTTATCGTGCCACAATTTATTCGTCCAATTTATCTTTTATAAATATCTTTTTTTTTATTTTTGAAATACCACGGTTACTATTAAAACAGTTTCACCAAAAATTACTTTCAAACGCATTTACTTAAAAATATATTAAGTATTTCATTTCGATATAATTAAAAGGAAAGAGTATTAGAAAAAATTATGAGTATTCAGTTAATTCTTTTGCGAAATACAAATTTGAATTTTCGTAGAGTGGTAAAATCGCGGAATTATTATATCTTTATAATATGGGTATTATTATTAGAATTGGTACATAATTGCGATGATAATGAATTCAGTGACTCATAAACAATTTTTATATGGTTTTGGTATAAGGACCAAAAGCTTGGAAACATTACTCGTAATTAAGATAAACGTAAAAAAAATCTTTATCACGATAAAATTTAAATGAAATATCTATTTAGGCCATTTTCTATCAAAATTGAAAAAAACGGAGTAACAGACTATAATGTTTTCATTAAATGTCCTGTCAGTCCGTCCCAAAATTTTTAACAGTTTCAAACTAATTAAACGATCGTATCAAAATTAATCTCGTTCATTTTAGCTAAAATTGAGTTGAGACTCCAACGTTCGAATTAATTTTTTGAATTCTGATGTAAGATAGTAAGAAGATCTATTTGAGAAACCTACAAAAAAAGAAAGCCTGAAACTGTCCGAGAATTCTGTTCGGACTATAGAGAGTAACATGATTTCAACATTTAATCCCCAGGTACTCTACAAAATAGTTCAAGCACGAACATAATAATTTGGAATTTTCAGATTCTTATTATAATAAAAAAAAATTCTTTCAATATTTGAAGTATAAGTGAATTTTATCATATTACATAAATGAACTTGCATTAGTTATGCGCAATTTGCATATATGTATATAGATATTTATTTTTAATCGGCCACCCTTAAAAGTTACATATAATAAAGGATTCTTCAAAATATAATAACGGTTTTATGAAAAGCGTTTTATTCATTCAATTTTTCGCGGAAATAAAATCACTTTCCTACATTTTATTGTCTTTTAAAAAACATATAAATAGTATCGAGAAGGGGCCATTTACATTATTAACCAAAGTAAGAACACACGCAAAGCGTGTGATATGTTGTTATTTTGCGTTAAGAAATATTTATTTTTTCAATGGAAATTTTTAACAATATATATGTATACAAAAAAAAAAAAAAAAATTAAATTATGATGAATCCTGGGCTCGAATAACTTTCGTAATAAAATTTTGAATATGCATCGAGTCTGTAAGGTGGATAATTATTCAAAATTTCTATTTTATATTGTCATATTCAAGTGAATTAAGATTTTCAAACTACACTATCAGTTCAACAGTGAGCTAGTTTACACACTGAAAAAAACAAATATTTGGCGCTTCTTTAATATCCTTTGCTCAGCACATAAAATCCAAATGTGTAAAACCCAAATACTTTAGCACGACAAGGTGTTTGTAATAGCAAGGAAAAAATCTTTTTAATATATCTGTTCATAGCAATATAATTTGACATTAAAATGTCAGCAACTCGTTATGTCCAAAAAAAATATTTTTTTGAAATTTAACTGATGAAAAAATTTTGAGAAATTTTTATTAAACGTTGGACCGACATGATTTTTTTGGTAGAATTACTCTATAATAATAATTAGAATTTATTTTGGAATTATTTTAGAAATGTTTATGGCTTAACCAGGTGAAGGTGAAGGAAATCAAATATAAAAGGAAGCTGATAACAAAATTATTGACACTTTAATGTGTATAATACTTGAGATCATAATTTAATTATAATAACTATGATAACAATATTTTGGATTTTTAAGATGTAGAAGAGAAACAGAAAACAATTTGTTTGTCCACACATGAATGATTTTCAATAAATGAGAATGGTTTAAATAACAAAAAATAACTACAAAATAATAAATTATAAATTTGACTTTTCATATTATATTCATTTTTATTTATTTGGATTTTTTTTTTGTTACGTTATTAACCAGAACTATTTTTTTTTTAAAGGAAAATGACTTTTGACATTTAATTGTTTAAATTTAATTGTGAAAGAAGGAGTAGTCGGGCGTGTGTCCCAATAATTTTTTCCATTTTTTTTTTCATACATTACGAAACAAAAAAAAAATTGTTTTTTCTGATGATAATTAATCATCTTTTTTTTGTCGTTACTCGAAGTTGATTTTAGATAAAAAAAAACAAAATTCAAATTTAACACCTTTGGGACTTTATTATTATTAGCTAATAAGCGATTTATGAGATAAGTAAATAATTTAAATTTTAATTTTTGAGAAATCCTTTTTTGAGACCTCACATAAATTTCTCGGAATTGATTGTGTGATTCATATTAAGCTTGTTTAATTATAATTGCAACATTATATACGTATCTTAAGATTATAAAAAAACAACATAAACACTTAAATTAAGTGGACAATTGAAAAATTTGACAAAAATTCTTTTTCGAGGTGGAAATTGAACCAACGATAAAAGACGATGAGGCTTAGGATAATATACTACTAACTGGCCGACCTTAACATTTAAATAGTTTAACATCGTTTTAATAGTGTAACCAGGGGCGGATTTACACAAATTCCGCCTTAAGGCACTATTAAAAAAAATTCAGAAAAAACACATTTAAAAAAGACAAACTTTATCATGACATAAAAAAAATAGCTTTGAGGAGATTTTCAGCACTTCGCCTTAACTTATTCTAAAAAGTTTTATGTCACTTTATGAATGAATTTTTTTCTAAATTAAACTGTAAAATAATCTAAAACGGCTTTTCAATCAAATTTTGGGACAAAAATGTTTGAGGCGGAGCAAGTCCTCTTAAATAAAATCTTTATGAATTTATTTTGGTGTTAAATGTTTTATATTGTTATACAATTTTTTATGAAATTTTGCCGCCCTAGGCTCGAGCCTAGTGTGCATTTTCGTAAATCCATCACTGAGTGTAACATCGGTTAAAATCAAGGATAAACTTGGATTAACTTTTAGAATAATATGTACGCATATATATTTAATTATAGAAAAGTATCTACATTAGAATAATGAATGCAACATAGTATGTTTGGATCCGCACCCTCGCAGCGAATTGATTATAAATGCGAAGGCAATTTCCCTGAATTTACGATCTATCTCCGAATGACAAAAATTTTATTATCGCATTTCCAAGCTGTTTCAATTGCATTTAATTGTTATATGTACAATGTACACATCAGCATCAGTTGAAAATTTTAATCACAATAAAACTCATTAACGACTTTTAGGACAGTATGACTATTTTTTATATTTTTATGATTCTTTTGAATGCAAAAAAAAAATTAATATGATCATAAAATTATGTTTTATTTTTTATTTACATATAATATAAATATTTTTAATAGTCCTGGCCTGGCTTTGTGCCAATTTTTCAAAGGAAAAACATGTAAAATTTTTCATATTTTTTTTTCTATACATTTTATTTATTTTTGTTTGGTTTAACAATAACGTATAAATAGTATTTAAAATTAAATGTAACCTCTATTCTTCTGGTTATTTTATTTTTATTATATTTTTTTTTTTTTGTTTTTGTTGTAACATCTAAGAATAAAAATCTAATTGCCTAAATAAATATATGTAGTTATTATATATTTTTCCTAATAATGAAAATTTTTTTAAAGCGTAAAATTCTGTTCTTGAAATAACAAAAAAAATCTATTTTCTTTCCATTTTTTTTTTTTATCAAAAAAAAGTGTATTTTATTTTGTTTATTTATTTATTTATTTATTTTTTTTGTTTATTTAGAAACCTGTTAAACTGTGACAAATTAAAAGAGGTCTTGTATAATATTTTTCTTTGGAATTAACTGTGTATGTTTTGTCAAAACATTACACGGTTATTATTTTTCAGTGAATTTCATTGTAAATTTAAAATAAAAATACAAAGTAGATTACTGAAGGTACATATTATTATTATGTACATATTCATTTATATGTGCCTTTTTATTTGACAATTTCATTAACATATTGACGTTAGAGGTTATTTTGATTGGTTCACATATTGTTTTTTTTTATTAATAAATTTTTTTCTTTTTTTGTTATAATTTTGTTTCATAAGAATTAAAAAAATTTTATTTGCTAAATAATTATTATTAAATAATACCTAATACAAGAAAATTGTATTTGATGCGCGATGGAGGAAATAAAAAAAATTCAAATAAAATTTATTTAATTTTTTTTTCTCATATAAATATGATATTTTAATAATAAATATTTACAAAATGTGATTCAAGAAGTAGTAGTAGCGCCCCTTGTGAAAATATATGATTTGAAAAAAAAAAAAAAAAAACAATCTAAGTAAATAAAAATTATTGACATTTAAGTAATATTCATATAATAAACAAAAATGTAAATATTAAAAAAAAAATTCACCAATCAAAAACTACACTTTCATATACAAATAATATTTTACATATTCTAGGTATATACGCGTACTCATTTTTAATAATTAAATTAGTAATAAATAAAACTCATATTATGTAATTTTATGATTATGATTATGATTTTATGATTATTTCTGATAAGTTTGACATACAAATAATTGTGTCAGTTCTGAACGTGAATAATAAGTAGAATAGTAATAAGATAAAATATTTACCATTACTTAAATACTGTTGGATACTGCTGGATTTAGTAGTTTCAGAAACGGTTAGTAATATAATATACTTACACTTAGGTGTTATAAAATTGATAAGTACATGAAGTTATATGATGATATTTTGTGCAAAAAGATAAGGAAAAAGATCAAATTTTTTAGAAAAATTATAGTCAGAATAAATGTTCTAAAGTCGATTAACACATAAAAGATCTGTTAAGTGAAGGAAATTTACAAAACTATATATTACTTTCAGACTTGTGTGCAATTTTTAAGCACATTTATGACGCCATCTGAATTAACCATATTCATATAAACTTTTAAATGTTATTATTTTATTACTTCTGGCTTTATTAAAAATAAATTCTAATTTAAATGCTGTCAAACACACACATATTCTTCAAAATTTTTTAGTCATAATATTATAAAGAAATACATATATTTTGCATTAAATTGCAATTAATAAATTTTTTTTTTAATATAATAAAAGTAATTTCTATGACTGCACCTTCAAGACTAATAATAATGAAAAAACGTTTCAATTAAAGACATCATGATTATATTTTCTTGACGATGATGGCTTACACTCTTGCAGTATATATAATATAATGATTTTTCTTAAGAAATACAGAGGAAATACAAAGAAAAAATATTGGTATCAAAAATATAATAAAATAATTGCATTTTTTTTTTTGTGTTAAATTCTTCCTTTTGAGTTTAAGGAGTTTTTAAATGACTTTGACAAGACAATAAGTATATTTAAAAAAAAAAAAAAAATTAAAAAAAAAAAGAAGAAATTTCATCTTAAATATTTTGTCTGCATGGAGACAAAATAATTGTAATAATAGACATTGCGGCACGACGCGCTATTAATGAAACCAATAAAAATTTTATAACGTCTGGAAATTTTTGTTTTGTCTGATCTGTAAAGGTGTTAAAGATAACTTTTATGAAAAAAAATTTTTGTACATTTATTTTTTTGTCAATAAAAATCCTCGATCTGTCTATTCATTTTTAGAAATTAGTTTCACTAACCATAGTATCTTATGTTAGAAATGTAACTCAAAGGATGAGAAATTTTTAATATCGGCTATATAGGGCAGCTTTCATTTAACAAACACTAAAATTTTAAGTAAAATTGTAATTATTTTAATTAACTACATGTGCCTATAGAACATGCCTCTTTCTTCGAGGAACAAAAACAAGTTTTTGATAAGGTTTCGATTTAATATTGCCAATTAGAGAGAAATTGTTTGAATTAAAAATATTTCATTTGGAAAAGATTAAAATAAAAATTAAATTTGAGTGTCAATGTTTTTGGTTCACCAATTATAAGTACCCATAAATAGGTTATTAACATTCTTCATTATACACATTTCTATTAAAATAATAATATCTCTTCTATCGAATCCCTACATATAATTTTCAATTTATTTTTATATTTCATGATTGAATATATAAAAGAAAAAATCCATCAAAGGTGAAAATTATTATTTAGTTATAAAATAATGATATATAGGTTAAAATTAATATATTATAATATAACATATATATGCAATGTATGGTATTGTATACAAATATTATACTTTTAAAAGTATAACTGACAAACAAAAATTGCACTCACTCCCATTAATTTAAAGTATAGGAATATTATATTAACCACGCAATCATTATCAATTTTGGAATAAATTTAAGTGTGATTTAAAATGAAAAAGAAGACAAAAATAAAAAAGGATATGGGTTGCTCTTACAAAATTCTTTGATTTTGATGAGTTGTTAAATTTCATGTTAATTGAATTTTTGTTTTATTTTATTTTATTATTTTTTTTTTTTGAAACTCAATAGTGTGTAAACAAATCTTTAGATTTCTACTTAATGATTTGATTTAATGATTTTTGTGATTTCATAAAATTTAATAAAGGTTGTTAAATTTAATTTTAATGTTTATTATTAGAATAATTTATAGTTGTTTTTAAGGATGCTGTTTATATGCTTTTTTGCTCAGTTAAGGCACATGATTTTCAGGCCAGTAAGTATGAAACTGAGAGACAAAGAAAGTCTTCATACTTATTTCTTTAATTCGAATACACAAAATGTTTAAATTGAGAAAATTAGATTTTTTAAACAGACATACTTAACTCTAAAACAATTCTGCTAATAGTTTCTGAGCTTATGTAATAAATTTTCTAAAAATCATAAAAACATTTTTCTTTAAATTCAAATTTAAATAGATTATTTCAAAATGCATCAGATCTAGTTATTTGTTTTTTTTTTTTGTTGTAAAAAATAGAACCACCCATTAACCACTTATAATAGTTACCATCTCTAATATACTTAGTAATGCTTGTTGTGATAATTTGTTTTATTTATATTTTCATGATATTACACCAGTACAGCTTTAAATCAATTTTCGAAGTTTAAAAAACAAAAAATAGTTTATTATTTTTGTTTAAAAAAAAATATTATTTTTTTTTTGTTTATCGTAAATTTCCGAACAAATTGAATGTTTATGTAAATTCATTTTTGTTAAAAAATATTGTTGCCTTTGGCTAAATTACCTTTTTCAATTTCCCTTTCTTGAAAAAAAAAAGAAAATAAAAAATAAATAAAAAATAAAAAAAGAAAAATAAGAATAATAAAAACATCTAATGTCCGATTTTCTATGAAAATATTTATAAATTTACAATGTTTTAAAAAAAAAAATTTTCTTTTTACCTACATCTAAAATGGATAAAAAAAATAAAATATATGTATTTTTTACCACTGACTAAAATAATTTTTTATGAGATTTTCTATTAGTTTTTTTTTTTTTTTTTTTGAAAATAAATTTTCTTCATGTCACTATTTCCTTGTGGGTTTAGTTTTTCATAACGATGATACTAAAACATCGATATTTATATACACAAAATTAGAATTTACAAATCTTCATTGGAACAAAAAAAAAAAGGCGAAGCTTTAGGGCTTGAAAAAATATCATTTGGACTGTTTTGGACATAAAAATCCAAATCTGCATATATATATAGGGTTTATTGTTCAAACTTTATTTAAAGCTTTTGAATGTCTTTAGCAATAAATTATCTCATTATTCTGTATTGGATGGAAAATATCATTTGAAATTTTCTAGAAACAACTATTAAAACATTGGTTTTTACTTTATTTATTATGAATTTTATTCTTTTATTTTTATTTCTTATATAAAATTTACTTACATTTAATATTGGAAAACAAAATTCTTTACGTTAACAATTTTGACACTTTTGGTTTATAGGATTATTTTTGGGCATTTGGTGTTCTAATTTGAATCAGAATTCTGTTAGTGGACGTTTTTTTTTACTTCCAAAAATTTTACTCAAAAAAGTTAAACTCAAAAATCAAGAGCTTTCAAAAGTATAAAAAAAATTAAATTTATCTCTTAAAATAAGAGACTCTTAAAAAAGATATATTAAAAAGATCTTTATTAAGTAGCTTTGTGGCATGGATAAATACCTAATGATCTGTTTGCTCATGTAATGTTTTTGATGTTCTATATTTATAATTATTGCATAATATAAACGAGTTGAACGTTTATTTAACTGGTCTTCCAATGTAATTTTATCTAGGTTGTTGAGTCTAACTGGTCTTTGTTATTTCATGTTTATCTTGTTTTAGAAAATAATTTTTTTTCATAATTATCAAATCTTATAATAAGTCTAAATATTTAACTTTTTAATTTTTCAATAAAATTAATTAATTTAATTAATTAATTTAGTACGAAAAAAAGCCCTTGTCCTAAGTATTATAGTTTTTGCATATGAACATGAACATGAACCTTAGTTCAATCATTTTTTTCTTACTATTTCATAATATAAACAAAATAATAATATTCATAATAAAATTTTAAATACAACCTTTTTTTTTTTATTTTGCTTTATTTCTGAATTATTTTTGTACGTAATTTTCTTTTTTTTTCATTTTTTTTTCTTTTTCATTGATCAGTGAACCTTTACTATATTTGTATCGATTCCAAGATAAGAAAAATAGAAAACAGTGTTAGCTAGTTAAAAAGAAAGATAAATTTTTTGAAAGCAAAACATGTTAGCGACTTTCAACACAATCCTCTCTATGACCCAAACTATTTTGATAAATTTTTCTAACTAAGCTTTGCCTGGATTGGAAGTAAACAAATAGGTATTATGATCATCAAATTCTTCATTATTTATTTGCAAGTTGTCAAATAAAAAACAAGTTTTATTCTACTGAAAAAGAATTTAATATATCGATAAAATTAAACATTTTTTTTTGGATTATGGTGTTATTGAGCTTAGTTTTCACAAACATTTGATATATTTTATGAAAATAACCATTTAGTGAATCCTTGTTTTCTAATGCTTATCGAAATAAATGGCGCAAATCCCCCAAGCACTATAAAAATGTTTACTTTATCCAAAACAGGGAGGTCTCGTCTTCTTTTATCTTATATAAATTATATAAGAATAAAAAAGAATATGGTCGGTAGTGATGCAGTGTAAATTCTGATGATGGTGTTATCGAAATTTTTTTTTGATTTGAACTGTGTAAAATTTTAAAATTTTAATTGAATAGTTTTAAGAATAAAATTTTGAATGTGCATGCCGAAAATAAATTTTGTAAATAATGACTTTTTCTTTTAAAATACGGTTTTATTGGATCATTAAGTATCTACTGAATTATAGTATCTTATGTATCAAATATTTCCTAGCAGCCACCTAGACGTACAAAGAAAGTTTCTGTCTGAAATGGCATAATAATCTCCCATTTTTGGAAGGCAAAGAGTTTGTGTTCACATTTATTATACCTATATAATTTTAAAGATTTTATTGTTTATTTTTAATTATTTCATTCTTTATGATGATAAGTTCAAAATTAAGTTAAAAAAACAACTGGTAATGTTTGTGCACAACTGGTATTTTGGTTCTGCACAACTGGTATTTTGGTTCTACACAACTGGTATGCTTGTGCACAACTGGTATTTTGGTTCTGCACAACTGGTATTTTGGTTTCCCTCAACTGGCATGTTTCTGCACAACTGGTATTTTGGTTCTGCACAACTGATATGTTTCTGCATAACTGTTCTTTTGGTTCTGCATACTTCCAATTATCCTATAATAAGTTTTGAAAATGGCCAAAGCACGAAATCAACTCTAGCGCCATTAGAGAAGAATGCAATACACGCTTCGATTAGAAATGCTACAGATTATGTATTTCTGAGTGTGATTCTATTTCCTAGCACTTATCTTAGAAAATTTCTGATTTTGTCCTTCTTTGATTTACTAATTTCTGTCGTACATTTCAACATTTCATCAAACCTAAAAGTTCACTATCAAATTCCAAAGATTTCCAAAGTTATGAAAAGTAAATTTTGTTTTTTTTTTTGTTTTTTATTTAAAATTAAATG
Organism: Hybos culiciformis; assembly: GCA_964007475.1. NCBI lineage: Eukaryota > Metazoa > Arthropoda > Insecta > Diptera > Hybotidae > Hybos > Hybos culiciformis. Next base: position 10,480,497 of record OZ023274.1, on the reverse strand, counting down.
TAAAAATGTTTGAATGTCAATTTATTCCTTATAAAATATTATTTTCTAAAATGTAGATTCAATATTTTTTTTTTCTCTCTATTTTTATATTTTGAATGAAACAAACATGGATAAAATCACTGCTGAAATAACTATAAAAGTCGTGTGTACATAATAGAACAAAAAAGTAAAAAAAAAAATTCATATAAAACAAAAAACTAAGTAAGTACACAGTATGTTAAGGAAAAAAAAAAAACAATAATAAACAAAAAGGAAAAGATGTATGTTTTTCTATGAAACAGAAGAAAAAAAAATTAAAATTAAATTTTCCTTTAAGTGCAAACAATTGTCTATGTCCATTTAGATCGCCAAATGGGAAATTCGTTACATGACTAAGATATTTTTTTTTCCTTCTATTTAAGCAATAGTTAGTATAATACTAAGTGTATAGTTTCTTATCTGAATATAATATACATTTTTGTTTTGAATGCTTTTTTTTCCCTTTAATAATATACTTCTTTCAATAAATAAAAACATATTAGTAGTTAAATATATTTTTATTTATTTATTTTTGTTTTTTTTTTTTTGAATAGTTAGTTATTATTATTTTTTTTTTTACTTTTATATATTTAAATATTATTTTGTCGTGTCTCCTAATAGAAAAAATAAGATTATTGAAATTATTTTATAATCTCTCAAAATTCTCTAATGTATATCTTATTTTACATTCACTTTATCCTGTGTTAGACTTTTTAATGAAATTTTTTTTTAATATACATTTATGGTTTAATTGATATAGCACGACACGATGATAGTACTTATGTAGAGTTAAATACAGGCAGAAATGAAGTTCGTCTAATTTGAGGGAGTCAACTTTTTCGAAACTATAAACAAAATAGCCACTGTTTATTTATTTTAGAAAGAACACCATTCTCCAGCTACAAACTATTCTATCGATAAATTGAAAAATTTGCTATTCTGTTATTCTGTATCCCAGGGACAACTAGAAGTGTTTTTAAATTATAAAAATAATGTTATATTTAATAAAGTAATTTAATAAAAATGATTTTTAATTTAGTTAAAATTATTAATTATAGCTATTGCTGTGATTCTGTTAATTCCAACCACAATTTTATTCACACCTTTATATACATCGCCGTAATTTCGAAGTTCCTCTTAAGGAGGCCTAAATTAACTAAAATAATAAAATTTTAATTTCAAAGATTTTATTTCCATTTAAAAAAAAACATCTGTGCGATCAACATAATATTACAAAAATTCTTCAGTTGAAAAAAAAATTTATTTATATAAAAATTTTGACTGATTTGTAATGTGATTGAAATCAATTGATAACATATAGAGCCCAGTAACTAAAAAAAAAAAACAACAGAAAATTGAAATAAATCCCTGGCAATAAGCATATGTAAAAATAAAAAAAAATATAAAACAATATGCATAAATTTTAAAAGTAAAGGTCTTCTTATTCTGTAAATATATATACAATATACATATATTGCAATTTTCTTTTTAAGCCTTTTTATTTTAATTTTTATTTTCATTTGGTATGAATTTTAATCTGAAAGACAAGTGAAGAAGATAACATACTTGATTGGTTATAAAATAAGCGGAATACCAGTAGCAGTTAAACAAGAATTTATATTATTTTATATTTATTTTATTTTATTTTATTTTCTTTTTTTTTTCATTTTACTTAAAATATATATAATATTATATTTTTGCATCATCGTGATCGTCATCATTTTCAAAATATATATGTATACACATTCGGAATATCACTTCTGGAGATTTTACTGGGCGATGATATTATTTTTTTTTATGTTGTTGCTCTTGTTATTATTATTATTATTATTATTTTCCATAAGAACCAAAAACTTAAAACTGCAACATAAAGTTGTAGGAACTTATTATTTGCGTTATACATTATTATTTTTATTTTTTTTTTAAATAATTTATTCATGAATCAGGAATAAATTTTAATATACAATTTTTTAATATACAGAAAAAAAAAAATAAAAAAACAAAAATAATATGAAAATAATATCGGATCGAAAGAGAATAAAAACACTTTTATTATGTTCGAGTTTTTTCTATATTTCTATAACTTTATGTTTTCGGAAGGATTCATTCTTAAAATTGGATATCTTGTCTTGAAATAAAACAAAAAGAATATCTTCAAAAGTACATAATGCTGTTTAAAATTAGTTAAAGAGATTTTTTATGGCAAATAAAATAAACTTTTTTAGTGGGAAATTAAAAAACTTAATTATTATTATACTTAAGAATATACTTTTGAATGTACATGTACATAGATACATCAGAATATTTAAGATAATCTAAATAGAAAGAAATAAAATAAAATCATATGATTACTTTATGAGTAATATCAATATCGAGGAAAGTTTTTATAAACATTTTTTGAAAGATTTACATAATATGTATCTATATATAATGGTTTTTTGCATAATTTTTCTCAAAATCAAAGAAAATGTTTATATTAGCTTTTGATATTAAAATACTCGTATATTTAAGTTTTAAATATTTTTAAAAAAGAAGAAACAAGAGCATTTCCAATTCATTCAAAAAAATGTTTATTTTTTACTTTATTTTTATTTTTTTTCAAACAATAATAAGACTGATTTTAATGTCATATTGTTGCAATTCATGGTTAAAAAAAAATTATATAAATAAAAATTTTAATTGATTTATTATAAAATGAAATTGAATGTTTTAGATGTACATACATATTATTTTTGTGATATGAAGATCCATGGACTGTCAAATTAATTTTTCCTTCACAGAAACATTTATACACATAATTATGTTCAATAGGTATGATTAACTATAGAATTAGATGGCGAAATCTGTAAAAGTATACTATATACTTATTATAAAGGTTGATGTTATTTTTTGTCATGTTTTTGCCACAATTATTTGAATGTATTTTTTCTAAGTTATTCAACTGTAATCATTACGATTATATGATTTAACAATGTTTATTTATATATATACTACTTATATGTACAAAAATATTCGAATAATAATGTTATTATTAGTAAAAAAAAAAGCCTAATAGTTTTTCCCAATTAACTACTCTGCGCGATCATAGTAATTTCAAAAACGCAATAATTATTTATGTTTAGTTTATCATAATATATAATTGAAAATGAAATATGCATTTTATTTACATATACGTACCTATATGTACAAGTTTAAAAACAAAAAACTGCAACAACATAAACTTATGGGCGAAATAATTTGTAAAAAACATTTAAGAAAAAAAAAAATTCATTTATTAAAATAAAACTTCACTCCTTAAAAACTTAAGCATTTTGAAAAGAATCTTCTGTAGGCGTTAATGCATGGAGTTCATCAATTTTTGGTTCCGATTATTACATGCTATCTGAACTGAAACTTTTATCTTTATGAGAATCTAGTGTATTGTATCTAGGGCGATAGCTTCTGGTTTATATATTTAGCTCGATTAATTTCTTTGGTAATTCATATTATTCACCTCGTAATTATACATAATGTTTAAATAAGAAAGAGTACTATTAACATTGTTTATAAATCATGTTGTTGAATGCTTTATATATATTAATTTTAATGTCAGATTTCCAAAAACCCATTCACTAAATAGTTTGTTGATCTACACAAGATGAAGATCGGAGCTGGATATACGAATATAATGTGACATCTCATATTTTATTATCTCTGCACTACTTGTTGTGGAACTTAAGTATATTGGAATTATATTAAAATCGCTATTCATTCTAAAATTTCGAATCCATTGGAAAATTCTGTATAGGGATGTCATGTATAGAATCGATGTACTACGAAGATTCGTACAGTACTTTCATGTATAAAGTTGTTTGTATAAAGTTCTTTAATACAACAAATAATGAAGACTCTTCATAATGATCTACAATTCTTATAATAAACAACAAATCCGATATATTGGTATTAGGAAAAAATTCAAAAAATTTCATCATTTTATAAAAAAATTGTTCATAATTAAAATATGTATTTCGAAATTTTGAATATGTCATTATTTTTTGGAGATTTTTTATTTTTTTTTTTTTTACAGATATTATGGTATTCAATTTTTAAGCAAATTAAAATATTTTTCTTCCAAAATAAAATCAAAATACTTACAATGATTCAATGAAGTCCTTTTAAGAAAGAAACATTAAATAACGGTTTAAAATTATCAATCAAAAAAGAATTTTTTTTTCAATTTCCTTTTATTACAAAATATATGTAAAATGAAAGTGAAAAATGATTAAAAAATATAACATAACTTTAAGATATTATGTTGTCTGGCATGTATGGAAGACCTAGTTGAAAGTGGAGCGGAGAATAGGCAAATTTAACTTCTATTTTTAAATTTACAATCGAATAGATAAATAAGTATACCATAATAAAGAGTGTAAGTAAATTAAGGCTGTTAATTGATAATATCACTGCTTCCGTCATCAGCATCGGATGGCACAAGATCTTCTTTTGTATTTTCGGATCCAGATATTTGTAAGCTTTTTTCCACTTAAACATTTAACATTCAGACGGTTAAGTGTGTCTATTTATACCCTAAATAATTTCTTTGATTGTGATAATTACCACCTAACCTAAGTCGAAAGAATTAGCAAAAATTCTGAACGAAATTGATAATAAAGAATTAGATATAAACGCGTGCCTCTTCTTTCATTATTTGACAGTATGATCGAATATGATGAACATTTTTTTTTAATTTTTTTTTTTCAAATATCAGTGATTGAATAAAAAACAAAATAATGCCAATTTTGATTTTAAATATATCTTTTTTTTTTACTCTCCTGACTTCTGGATTTCATAAAAGGACTTTGCATTTATTTTGTATTTGCTAAAATTTTTCAATCGTTATTTTTTTTTTTAGCAAAACAATAAATATTACATATATTTTTAAGCCCAAATGTCAAATAACAATGCAAAAGAATTTTCAATCGTCTTTTTTGTTATATTGCTTAAAATTTTGAAATTTTTGAGTTTCTTGATGACTATGATGATCATGTCTGTTAACTGAAAACACACCAGACTTAAATTCCAACCACGCAAAATAACTCTTTTTTTTTGCAGTTAAATGCATTTAAGCATTTTTTTTTTCTTCTTGCATTCAAAAGAATTAATCCACAAGGAATATGAAATAATGGATTGATAGAAATAGTTTTATTATTTCTGTCATTAAGTTAGATTATGTTGATCGAAAATTGTATCCTTCTGAAAAGAGTGTATAGCTTAATATCTAATCTATATTTATATAATGTTTAGTTTCTTGAATGCCTTGACTTAAGAGTAAGAGTCATGTGGAATTTGAGATCTCTCTTTTCGTGAGATGATTTTTGTTGAGCGACAGTTTAATTTGTCTACTTCAGTTTTACCTTATGTAAAATTGTGAGTAGTATATAAATAAGCAGACAGTTTCGCTAACACAAAATCATTATAGTATACGTAGATGCAAATATTATATAGGATGAAATAATTATATAAAAGTTTGAGTTTAGTAATTGACAAAGCAAATAGTTCACTATAGAACGTTCTTCATAAATTTTTAAAAATTTCATTTAATACTTATATTTGCGTTGTTAGTTCTTAAATTTATACAAAAAAAGGGTTTATCATCAATATATATAAATACTATTTTTGGTGCGCAGAAAATGTAATAAGATTGACGGCCGATTCTGATTTGACGAGACATTGACAGAGAATCAATATATTGTGATTTTTTTTTTGTTTAATATTATTTGTTTTATTTTCGTTTTTATATTATAAAACAAACAGAAAATAAAAAAGCCTAACCATTCAAAAAATATTGTAGGACTATCCTGTAGAAGACAAAAATTTTTGATGTATAAATCGGATAGGGATGAAGATTTATTTCGAGGAATTTTTTTTTGTACCTTTAACTTATGAAAATTTTTTGATAAAAATAAATGTTATTTTTTTTTTTTATTATTTTATTCTTATTTTTAAATTTTTTTTGTATAAAAACGAGACAAATAAACGAGTGGGCAAAAAAAAAAAATAAATAAGAAAATAAAAATGATGAAAATAAAAAATTATATTTTTTGCCTACCTACATTGTTTTAAAGAGAAAAAAAAATTTTTTTTTTATTTTTTTTAAAAAAAAAATTCCTTAAAAAAATATAAACATTCAATCAAGATAGATAGATCCTTAAAAAAAATTAAAAAGAAAAAATTTAAAAGGTTCCTAAAAAGTCATCAAAAGTGTGGTTAGACAGAAATAGTTGAAATAATTGTTACTTAATATTCCAAAATTGCGATAGCATTAAGTTTTGCAGATAAAACTTTTCATTTTACTTAAAGTTTTTTTTTTTTCGTAAAATAAAAGAGTAGTTGTTGTACTATGGAAATAGTGTACTTTATGGAAAAATGTTACAAAAGATGAATAAATCTTTTTTGCATTAAAAAACAGAAAATCTTATTTTACATAATTCCCTTTTTGGAAATTTCAGAACGAAATTAATAATTCTATAATTCAAGACCACAATCCTAATAGAAAGCGACAGTGATATCTTGTCATACCTACTGCAGTGGCGTAACTACAAATATTGCGCCCCTAGGTGAAAATAAATTTGCGCCCAACCACCCCACAATTTTAAAAAAGGAACCAATAATGTTTGTTTTATTTTTAAAAATTTATTTTTTAATTTTCTATAAAAAAATAATTCTTCAGTTTTCGCCTATTATTCTATATTCGCCTATTTTAAGTCGGAAACGACTCACCATCTTTATAGGGTGTCAAGTTTTAGCTGTCATCGACCAGATAGCAGATATGGATATCCCTGCATGCTTAAATTCATTTTCGAAGTAACATTCTTAGTGTGATTTTGAATTAAAATAAATAAAAACTTTTTTTGTGACAAATCATGAATTTTGTTGGTAAAATGATAACGGTGCGCCCTTTAACTTCATTTGCTGCGTTCGGCTACCGATAGTTACGTCACTGACCTACTGTGATATGCATCTAAAATTTTCGTAACATTTAAGTTAAGAATAAAATATTGTCAACATCGTAACTAAAATTTCAACAGTTGTAATTTCTTAGATTTTTCTATCTTTTATTTGAAAAAAAAAAAAAAAACTTCTTTAGCAAGCAGGATTAGATGCTAAGAGAGGTAAGATCCGTTTGTTATATCTTCCAACTTTATCGGATTGTATAACTCCAGAGATGAGTGTGTTCTCAGTACTCATAAGTTCAAATATGTCTATTATACTATTTTATACTTTTTTTTTCGTGTTGTTGCAAAAAATCTAATATTGCATAAGCTCATATCAATTCCTTTCATTTGTAATAATAATCATAAATTATAAATAAAAATTTTTTATTATTATTATACTACTGAATTACGTAATAGTTTTATTCGGAAAAATCATGAAACGTGATTTCAGCCCACCTTTTTAGAAAATTTCAAAAAATAAAAAAAAAAAATTCATTTTGAAGCAATCAAATTATATTTAACGCCTTAAAACATCCTATTTAAATGCTAAATATATTAAATGGAATTCCAATGATTTTTGATAAAATCTTTAGAAAAAAAAACAAAAAAAAAAGTAATGTTTTATTCAGTTGAACATAAGTTATGTCCAACAATATTCAAAATTAAATCAATCAAAGTTTGTAAAAGATTATTTCTTAGCCTTATATTATTGTACGTAATGATGATTATATTCATTAGATATTACAAAATTTTTGGGTTTCTAGAACAACATTTCTAGATTATTACTCTGCTTATAAGGTTTTATAATATATATTTCCATTTAGTTTCGTTTACATCAGAAAGTTCCATTTTCAAACTTGTTGATGATTTGGACTCTTCCATATAAACAAAAAATAAATTCAATGATGAAGATATTACTTAGATTATAGCCAAAATAGGAAAAATATTTCACAAAAAATTAGTCTCGAGTTCGGCAATAATATATCAAAATTTTTTTTTTTTTTTTTTTTTTTTAGAAGTAACATAATTAGTAAATAACTAAATATGTGGTATTTATGATATTTTACTTCTTTTTTATGTTGAATATATTTCCAATTTTTTATATAGTTTATTCATTCAACCATTTTGCTGAGTGTACATATAATAGTCACTTTAAATATAGTTGAAAATTAAATAGACAAACAGACAAAATTATAGAAACTTTAATTCTTTGTTTTTTTCTTCTTTTTTTTTTAATAATTTGAAGGACACTATAGACCAGATGAATGGATAACAAGGTAACATGCAGTGATTCTCAGAAGAATATTATCAACACTATTTAGCATTAAATTAATAAATTATTATTTTCATTGTTTTTAAATAATGCGTTTAAATTAAATTACATTAAATTTTGATATCATCTCAAAAAATAATGTAAATTTCCACAGATTTTACTTACATATTTATGCATATAGATATAAATTTATATAATTTTTTTTTTCTTGAATTTATTAAGGATGATGATATAAACATTTGAATAACAATTTATTAAAATTAATGAAATCAACACTGAATAAATTGACATATTCAAATGTTTTGTATAGATACAGTATGTTGACAGTATATTGTCTAGAATTAAATTATTGTGCGTGCATATCTTATAATCAACTTTAGTTAATAAATGAAAAATTTCAAGTCATACGACTTATAGTTAACTTTTAAGTTGATTTAAGAAATAAAAAATTTATATTAATTTTTTTTCGTATAAAAATACGTCGTAAATTATGTAAATTGAAGATTATTCGTTTTATGAGAATCGACTGTCTGAACCAAAGGTGTTCAAATGATACCTCGTGAGCGAATTTTGGCTCATATAATCTGTTTATATAAAATTGTGTTTCCGAAGTGCTCATTTAATTTGAGATTATTTTAAAATTATTTGTGGCCATTTAAAAATATTTGTCAGAATTCGAAGAAAATATATAGGTATCTATAATTTTTAAAATATTTTTCGAATGTTGAATTTAGAAAAAACAAAATTTGAACCATTCATTTTTCGAATGTTGAATTTAGAAAAAACAAAATTTGAACCATTCAAATCTACGCACAAAAACGGCTCTTTAAATGTGGTATCCTCGTTAACTTTCGCACGAGTTCTCTATCTTGAGTAATAGCAAAACAAAATTAGATTGAAACTTTATACCCAAAAATGCCATCTCATAATTTTATGCTATTTTTTTTTGTAAAACCTGGAAGATTTCTTTGATGTTACAGTTTTTCACTTTTAAGTTGTTAAAAACGGACATCTGTCAGTTGTAGGTATAGAGAATTTAATTAGCGATTACAAAAACAAACCGAATGATGAAACTGTAACAAACTGATTACACTTATTTGATAAAGATATAATACATTTTTTATAATATATGTAATTTTTAAAAAGTAAAAATGTAAAGTCATGACTTTGGAGAAATTAATTTAGGTTCTCTCATGACAGCCCTAAAAAACTACACAGCTTTAGGGAAAGATAATATTAATTTTAAAGTCATTATACCCTTGGTAAATTTTTAGAGCGTAAGGTAAGGATAAAGATCCTCTTTAAAAAATTGAATGTGTTAATTTACATCATCATTTTCTTTAAAATAAAAATGTATATCTCTATAATGTTGCTTGTTTTCTTTATCTTCATTTTAATCTATTTTTTACAATTTTCGTACTAGCGAAATATATGTATGATGATTCAACATAATTTTTAATATAATATTTTTAAACTTAATTATTGTTTGTTTTATTGCAAAACATTATTAGTAAAAGAAATTCAAACATCTTAGTCATGATTGATCGCCAGTACATGTGTCAACTATTCGACACAAACACATACTTATAAATTCGATAATTTTTAACTTCCTTTGAGAATTTTCTTCCCTTTTTACTATTAACGCAATGTGTTGTGGATGACTTCAGAATCTTAAATGTCGTTGTGATCCAACACCAAATAACAATTTCTGAGGAATTTTATCCTAAATGGAGCTAATAAAAATTATTCTATAGATCAACTTCGTTTTAATATTAACACTGTACTAATCGTTGTTTTTATCAACATATTAAAATATAATAATTAGTGTATGTGATAAAAAGCGGTCCACCGTAAACACTTACAAATAATTTTTCATTTTTAAATAAAAAGGATAAAAATTCTAAGAAATGTGGGTTAACAAGGATTTAAAAATCATGTTTGTGTTCACTTAACAAACGGCTAGGTATGGTCGACAATAAGGTAATTTGAATTGAAAAAAATAAAAATAAAATAAATCGTGGTTTTAAATTTCCCAAGAAATCAAAATCAATTATCCTTTTTGATGTTATTTATTATCAATTTGAACCTTCAATATATGAAAAATTGCTACATAATAAAATGTATGTGGTATTTTTTTTAAAATTTTCTTAGAAAATTACTTAATCCAATAAATTATATACAAATTTCATGGACATTATTATATAATGTTTTTAACCATGACAAAAATTAATTTCAGTCAAATGATGCAAATAAGTGTCATGAATTTCCATTTCAGGACACTTAACAATTTAATTCGGCGGTAGAATTAAAATTAGATTCCACAAATATAATTATAATTTAGTTCACGAGTTATAATTGAGTGTTAAGATTACACTGTATTAAAATATTTAAATTTAAATTTAGACAGAAAAAATTTACAATTTTACATCCACATCTCAGAACCATAGATTTTCAACATAATATCTTTTATTATTGATATTGCGGAATTACTCAACTGAATTTAGAAGAAGGAAATTTTTAATATAGGTTTGCTTTTTTGTCGTAGTTATTTTGAGCAAAGTCCCCGCAAATCTAAAAATCAAAATGCCATTAAAAAATAAAACCCTTGTATTCGTTATATTATAATAAAATAATGATGAATATTCCCATATTATTGTTTGCAGAGTTTACGACTATTCAAAATATTCGTATATAAATGTTAACGTGAAATATGTTAACAATAATATGTCAGGAAGCTTTTCTCAGTGAGCTTTCCAAAATTTACACAATTATATATTATGTATGTTTATTTTTATTATTTATGTTATAGTAAAAAGGAAATAAATTTGCATCTCATTTAAAGAATGATACTTCTAGCTAAAAAATATGTAATTTTACGCATTTTGAAGATATTTGACAATCCTTTATAATAATTTCCAGGATTTATTAGACTTAAGAAATGAAATTTATGATGGAGTTCTTGATGAAGAATATTGCCTTGCTTTGATTTTATTTCTAGGGCATCCGTAAGAACTTTTTCAATAATATTTTTCTTTTGGAAACACAGTGTTTGCACCGCAAATAGAATATCAACAACAATTTCAAAAATAGCAGATAGAATATTAAAACTTAGCAAAAATAGTAAGTTTCGTTGATTGGAAATTTATAAATTTTATATTTGAATATGTCTCAACTAAGAATGCAGTGAAACATTTACTTGAGGCATTAAAACACTCTTCCAAATTTTTGATAGAATTATTTAACCTGTTTTATTATAATATTAATTTGGAATAATTTAAAAATATATATATTATGTAATACAAATAATAATTTTTGCAGTAGTAATTTACAGACTTTTGTCATTATTATTTTTATAAGTTAGTTGGAGGTCTCAGGAGAAATGAGAAACAGAAGTTATTTATTTCTACAATTGAAGTTATTATTATTATTGGCTTTTTAATAACAAATCAAAACCTTAAGCTGATAAATAAAATAAATTGTTTAGATTAGATTATTAGACAGATTGGGAGTGGAATTATAAAAAGTATTGTAAACAACATTGATTTCTCTTGTCAAATAATTTTAAAATGAAAATTTTAAACAGTATATGCAAGCTTAATCAAATTTCTAAGTGCGAAAAGAAAAAAAAAAGTAATAATAATGTAACTTCAACTAAAATATACATAATTTTTATCATTTATTGTTATATTCTTAGTAAAATAAATATTCAGCTCTAAAAAATGATGATTTTTTTAGAAGGGTTGTGTTAATACTCAATTTGCATATTTCTAGGTTAAGCCTTTAAGTAAAAATGTATAAAAAAATGTTTTTATGTCTCTTGGAATTCTTCATATCAAAAATTATTTTACATTTACATAATACTTACTGTAAGCACCTTATTTGAAGTGAATTTATTTAAAATCTATGAAAATAAAATATTAAATATGCGATACTTTCTTTGGCTTCAAGAAATACATTTCTATGTATTAAATCTATACAAATATATGTTTATATAAATATATTTCTCGAAATAGTAAAGCAAAATCAATTTTAATAAATTGGAACAATTTTTAAAGATTTTTTGTAAATCAAAAATTTAATAATCTAATAATGTCATGGAACCAAATAGAAATTTGCGAATCGAAATGAAGTTTAATTTATTTATTATTTGTTTTGTCAGTGGTATCAATGTAGAGCACTAGATGGTTAGATACATTTTATGACATATTCATTATATAAATTCGGAATTATTATTTTGTTTTTTTATCCTGTTTTAGTTTGAATTGTCGTTACAAAATGTATGACTTTGTCACAAAATCGGAGCCAAAATTTGGTCAACATAATTAAATAACCGACTCGTTTCTATTGAATTTTGCACAGTGCACTGAATTTCTAGTTCAATTTTAAACGATACTTTTAGTTCAAGATCTGTAAATTATACCATTAATCCATTTCACTTTTATTCCCTTTTTTAAAGGTTGTTATTGTTTGGATTTTACTTTACGCCTTATTTTTTTGTTGAAATAAAGTTTCTTCTACAAAAAACTTAGAATTTCAACAGTTTGTGGTTATAAAATAAATCATTTTTTTTTTTATATATTTTTTATGCGAGACACAAGAAATCATAAAAATTATGTTACATTGGCGCTGCTGTCCTCCCTCGAAAAAAAAGAACTAAAATAAAGAAAAAAAAAAAAACTTAAGTACAAGATTTAAAATTATTTATTATATTTATTATTGTAAATCAAAAATTATTATATTGTAAGCTAAAATTAAAAATGTACAATAAAAACATATAAAAAAACTTTTTTTTTTTGCAAGCATTTTATTATTATTATTTTATTTATTTTTTTTTTCAAAATAATTTACGCGTGCAAAATTTAATCAAAAAACACCTCCACTCATAATTCGAGACATATATAACTTTTGTTTTCAATATTAATTTTCCTTTTGTTTATGGCAAATTAATTGACTTAAATGTTCTTTTTTTGAGGTTTTAAAGAACTGGGATTGAAAATAATGCAACATTGTACTCTTTAAAATTCATAACATTTAAAATGTCACGTTATATAATTCAAGTCAAAAATATGTCAACAAACAGTCTTTTGATACACGATTAGACCCGGCAGGAAGTCTCTATGAACTCTCTGAATAAATTCGTATTTAAGATTTATAAATCTAGTGTGTATTTATGGATAGACTTGTTAGATTTAGAGCGTATACTTAGCCATCTTGGCCTACGATATTAAATTTGGTAAGGCCAATAAAGTTGTTTGGCATTATAAGATATTATAGTATCGCCTTTGAAGAAGAAGGATTCAATTATTTTCTAAGTGAAAATTCTTAACTCCCACGAGATTTTATTCAAATACTTATTAAAAAAAAAAACTTGATATAGGAGGAAATATATCATGCTAAAATACTTAGAATAATTTGAATTATAATTACCTACGTAAAAAATTTTATAAAATATTAATTTATTTTGAACTCACAATATTTTTATAGTGTTATTATTATAAAATACCATGTCATCTTACTTATGAACTTATCTAAATACAATGTATTAATATAACGCTGCAAAAGAAAAGGTTTAAACAATTGAATCTAATCAAATACATTATTTTAAGCTAAGTAAGTAGGGTCGCATTTATGCATGTGTATTGTAAAATGTACTCAAGATACATAATTATTGAAATTAAATTAAATAGAAATTCTTTAAAATGGTAGAGTAAAATGTATGTACATTATATCCCAGCCACATAATATTTATAGTATTTTGTCTCTAATATCATTCATAAATTTTTTTTTAAATTTATTTATTTTTTCAATTCAACATTTTTATAAATACATAATTACATACATATACACTTTAGCACAAAATAATATTCGCAAAAAAAAATAAAAATAAAAAACTTAATAAAAAATAAACAATCCCATCTGACAAATGTCATAAATAGTGTGATTTTTCCATAATTTTTATTATATCAATCTTGGAATTATTGAATTGATTATTATTTTTTCAGTCTGTAAAAATAAAAGTGTTTTAATATTTTTTTATATATATTGAATTAATTTAAAATCAAAACTGTATATATATAGTTAATATTACACCCAGAAAAAAAATGCTAGTTAAATTAACAATTTTTAAGTGTTTTTAACTGTTAAACAAAAATTGTTGATGTTAAAGAGAAATTTTTTAAATTAAACTAATAAGTATTTGATCTAAGTAAAGATGCTTCTTATTTTAACATTTGATTTTGTTATTTTAAAATGTTTCAAACAGTTATTTAGTAAAAGCTGAAAATTGTGATTTTAACAACATTAATTGTTATTTTAAATTTGTTTCATTCGAAAGAAATAAAATTTTACTATTCTCTCTTTTAAATTAAAAACTCTTCTGTTATTATAACAATTACACATTCAATTGTTGATATGACAATAAAAGCTTTTGAAATAATGTTTTTGTTGTTATTTAAAAATGGTACATATAACAATAAAAATTGTCAAAGTAAATACGGCATTGTTAAAAAAAAAGTTTTGGTTGATTTAAAAAGCTACACTCTTAAAATAAATATTTATCTTGTTAAATTAAAGAACTCCGCTCTTAACGAGACAAGTTAAGAGCGGAGTTGTTTAATTTAACAAGATAAATATTTATTATGTTTATATTACCGAATTTATATTTTCTATTTAATACATTGTTGTATATTACTGACATAGCTCAGTGGAAGACTCTACATCACATTGAACACAGCGGTTAAGCAACGTCTCGTAGTGATAGTACTTAGATGGGTGACCAATAAAAAAAAAACAATAAAAAAACAAAAAAAGACGAAAAAAGCAAATAAAAACAAAAAAAAAAAACAAAAACAAACCAAGAAATTAAAAAAAAAAAAAAAAAAAATAAATAAAAAAAATAAAACAAAAAAAAAAAAAAAACAAAAAAAAAACAAAAAAAATAAAAAAAAAAAAAAAAACAAAAATAAAACAAAAAAAAAGAACCAAAAAAAACCAAAAAAAAAAACCAAAAAAAAAACCAAAAAAAAACAAAAAAAAGGCGAAAAAAAAAAACAAAAAAAGGCGAAAAAAAAACAAAAACAAACCAAAAAAATAAAAAAACAAAAAACTATTTTAAAATAATTATTTCGAATAGTTAATTTAACAGTTTGGCACCGTAACAATATATTTTTTTCTCAAACTGCTAAAATTGTTATAATAACAACTTAACATTTTAAATATAACAATTTTGTGTTAATTTTAACAATGTAATATGTCTTTTGAATTAACAATTTTTGCAATTTTAATTTAACTATAAACCCTTTTGCGCAAAATCTATAAAGATTTTTTGTTAATTTTACCTATAAAATCTTTTAATTTAACAATTTTTTTTTCTGGGTGATACGTATATTTTCCATATTTGTAAATTGTCCAATTAATCGAAAATACTAAAACTTTTTCATGATAAATAAATAACAAAGTTACACGCTATTACCGCATTAAATTACTTCATTTTTATTTATTTATATAAATTGGCAAAAAGAAAAAGCTTTACGAGCTGATAAAGCAATTAAAGAATTGCATTACGAATTTATATATAAAATTGAATTTAACAACCAATTCTAATTTTTAAGTGTCTTGAATTTAATATATACCATTTAGTGTATAGTGTTCAGTCACAATATATAGTTTCTCTGTGTGTAAAGTTATTAATATAAACATAAAATAGTTTTAATTTACTGCCGGCGTTAGTCCTGTAATTGTAAATGTTTTGATTTTATTTAAATAATCTTGATAATGTATGTATGTTTATGATTAAAATATTGTCATTTAATTGAACTAATTGGAATGTAGTTTCGTCGTTTAGCTTAGAGCACAACAAGAGTTAAGAGATTTATAGTCCCAAGCTTAAGTCTAAGGCAAAAATTCATATGCCGAGTGAGAAAAAACGCAATGTTGTTTCTGAAAAGTCTAATACAATATATCAATCGAATTAAATTTCGCACGAACAAACTTTTTATGCGTAAACACAATTTTAATCAGAAAATTATTTTCAAATAAAAATATTATAAATATGGTTATTATAACAAACTAATAATATAAATTTTATAGCAATTACACAACGTGTAAAAAAACAGTATAAATCATTATTTTTTAGAATAAAAATAAAAACTATTTAGTTGACGACAGTACAAATTATCAATCATTGGATGCCCTTTTAAGAGACACATTAGAAATCTTCATATTAGCAGCATATTTTTAGGGACATAACTGCATTATTTATATATAACGTAATTTATTTATATTTATAAACTGAAGTTGAATCGAAATTATTTGAAGAGCTTGGATCTAACTCTTATCTTAAGCACGAATTGTTTTTCAATAGAATTATAAAAAGTCACTCAAATATTTAATTAGTTAAAACTAATAAAGTTTAATTTTTCATACATTTGGTCAAAAATTACAAAATAATGTTTGTTCTGGTTCAGTTGACAAAAAAACTAAAAAATTTTGAGGGAAGTAATATTCTAGAGATCTTATGAAGCATAAGTTCGAATAAGATTAAATCAATATTAAAAGAGATATTAAAGAAAACTTTATAGATTTATTTTTAGTTTAATATTTACAAACTTAAAGAGTTAGTGCCTTTTCGAACTTTTATAGTGAGAAAAAATCAAAATAAATTTCACTATCATTCAAATTAATTCTAATTTCTAAAGCTCTCTATTAAATGATACCAAGAATTTTGAAGCTCTTACGAGCCTTTTCCCTGGTATGCAAAATCGTACTGCCTTGTTATAAATATTGAAAAGTTGAATGGAGAATGCCTAAAAAATATTTTTTTTTTATAATTTCCATTTTATTTCCGTTTAATTTAATTTCCATTAATTAATTCAATTTATATAATTTAATTCAAAATAAAAGTTAAGGATGTATGTCTAAAAATAGTAAAAATTAAATTAGACAGATACTTAGGTATTCTTGTAACAAGATCTTTATCGACATATCATGGGAAAACTATGATATTATTTTATGTTTTATAAGTTTTTCACTTTAATAATATTTTGATTTTTAAATAATTCCATTAAAGGAAATTATTTTATTTTATCAATTTATTGTAAGGAAAATATTTTTATTTTATGTTTTTTTTTATTAAAAAAAAAAAAAGGTTAAACTAGACCACCTTTTGTCTGATCAATTAGAAAACGAATTGATTTCCAAGTTGGTCTACATACTTTTTCAGTTTTATGTTATTTTATCTTTACTTATAAGTTTGAATTAAAAATGTTCAGAAAATATGATTGAAATCATTTATATAGGTAGTAGAGTTTTAATTTTTTCTTGCTAAATCTATGGTAAAATTATATGTAGTTTGTTGTGTAGGTTGATTTCATTAAAAAAAAAAAAGAAAAGAAATTCATGTTGTTGTTGAGTATAAAAAATATAAAAATACAGAATAAAATATAGTTTGACTAATTTGGAGAAATTAATTCTAAGCAAATTGTAGCAAGATTTTTAGAAAAAGATTTTAAATTTATTAGTTCTTGTATTATGCATATATATTGAAAAAAGAATATAACTTGTCTTAAATAATTAAAATTCTCGTTAACTTACATACTTGTACATAGGCAGAGCTGGACTGGCCTAACAAACTAGCGGGAGTTTCCCGGTGGGCCGTGCCAAAATCCGTTGTCTAAAATTGTAATCTCTTCTTTTAATTTTTTTTTTAAGTGTGAGAAAATTTTTTTATAAAGAAAAATTTGAATTTCCCGGTCCTAAATTTGTTCCCAGTCCAGCCCTGTACATAGGTCCTGCTAATAACATTTTTGCAAGCCAGGAAGCATTTTTCTTTTACCTCAGTCAAAAAATAAACTGTGAGGTCACAATCTGTTTTTGATTCTATGTTATATTTGTGATCAGATCCGGTCGTATTAACATTCATTCAATACTACCTCTTGCATTACTTTTTTGCTGAATTTTATCCTACGCAGACGTGTCTATTTTGGAAAGAATATAGCGAGTTCTTTTCTTTAAAAACGAAGAATATAAAGTGTTACTTTTTGGTCAACACACAAGGTATAATTAAAATTAGTAATGTTGACAACAGTTTTATATATATATGCAAAATATTCTATTGTGGGCTGTGTCTTCATTGGACATTATATTTCCATAGAATATATTCTGTAATGCGAGTTCTCAAAAGATTATTTTTATTTTTTTAACAATGGACTAAGTAATTTGTTAACCGATTTTATTTATTATTGTTTATTAAATAAACTATAAAAGATTGTGTTAATCTGTTAAGATTATTGTTTTTTTCTTTTTTTTCAACATTATACAAATTGATTTCAAAGGTTTGGTGGGTATATAATATGCATGTAAGTTTCTGTACACATTTTGGTTTAAATTTTAGCTTAACTCAACTCGGTTACAAGTACAACATATTGATTTCAGTAGGTATATTATTAAGTTAATTTATATCAAAAAAATAAGATCAGCAATTTCAAAAGGAAAAGAATGAAAGTTAATCTGTATAACATAAAAGAGGGAAAAATTTGTACAGAATATTGTCAACGCGCGGCAGATCAAAGTGATATTGAGAGAAAAAATACTAAGTTTGTATAATAGTCTTAAAATAAAATAAATTTGTTAAAAAAAATAATCGCGGGAAAATTAATAATGAAAAATCTAAGAATAGCAATTTGTTAAAAAAACAAAAAATAAAAAAAAATTAATTAATATACCGCACAAGCAAGGTATTATTAATTTAAATTAATCCTTTTTAGATCTTTCAGCTATATAATTAAAATAACTAATTTTATTCATTAAAATTAAATAAAAAATGAGATCAATTGACTTTTTACTATACAGATTAATTTTAATTTTATAGCTCAGGTTTGATTTTATGTCCCTTAGTCATTCATTGTTTAGAACACCTGAACAGTATAATGGTATAATTTTCTCAGTCATAAAATGTTCGCCAATATTAAATGCTTGCAAATAGATTTAAGTGAATTTTTCATATAAAGATTATTTTTTTCGTTTCATATTTATGTAATATTGTAGATATTGTATTTTATTATAGTGTCAATATTTGTTACTATGAAAATTAATATTGTTTTTATTTTATTCATTTTCATTTAATATAAAAATTAAGTTATCAATTTTACTACAATAATACTACATACCTATTTTCAATTAAAATTTTGTTGACTACATATGCTTCAATATATGAATTAAAAAGTCAATTACATAGGGTAAAGTCTATGAAGCAAGCAATATTTTTATAATTCCATAAAAAAATTAAGTACATCTTCATCATAATCCTTGAATTCAATATTATGATTTACGAGTTGAAAGTTCCAGAGAATACGTATTTAATGGACACGTGACTTTAGACTTATTAAGATTCTATTAACATCCGCTGTTACGTCACCATTGTAAGGATAAATGATCTTCACTTCCGGTAATATGGTATATGTATATTATGATTTTTTTTTGTTGCAATAAAAAACGAGTTCATTTCATACTAGAAGGGTATTTTTTTTTTTTTTTTTATTAATTTCCTTTAAACATTTTTAGGATTTCAAAGGGTGGGTCAGCTATTTTTCCCCGAGTTATAAAATAATATTTAATGGTTTGTTTACGAGTTTTTTTTTTTTTTTTGTAAAAAAAAGAAATACAAATAGGAATAAAGATATTTTGTTCAGGATATATAAGTTAACTTAAATGTCCTGTTTTTTTGGAAAATAAATCCGGCAGAATTTACTGATTAATGTGTAATATTAAAAATATATTTATTTATTGAAGGGATAATATTGCACAGCGTCGCTTCATCACTAAAAAAATGTATTTTGTATTTAATGAAATATTTTTTATTTTTTTACTTATTCCAAATAAAAATTGTTATTAGTGTCCAGACTATTAATTTTCAAACATCAGTAATACATTTTTAATATTTTTGAACTGAGATTCAAGCTTTAGTTCGCCTAATTTATATTTGTCTATATCTTGAATATATCTTCTGAAAATTTAAAGTTTAGAAATAGAACATCTACAGTAAACAAAATTTAATAAAATTACCAAATAAATATGTCCCGCCAAATATTTTATGATAAAGCCTATATTGA
This sequence comes from Hybos culiciformis, assembly GCA_964007475.1. Classification (NCBI taxonomy): domain Eukaryota; kingdom Metazoa; phylum Arthropoda; class Insecta; order Diptera; family Hybotidae; genus Hybos; species Hybos culiciformis. Next base: position 10,460,125 of record OZ023274.1, on the reverse strand, counting down.
TGGATCCTTTCCAGTTGTAAATTATTTTTATATTTTAACAAATATTTTTATTTTCAAATCTTTATTCCAAGAAATAAAACAAAAACATTTTGTTTGTTTGTTTTGAAATAACTATTTGAAGAATTTCTTAAATAAAAAAAAAAAAAAAAATCAGAGACATAAAGATTAACCATAAAATTTAATTCAATATATAAAACAAGCTCTTAGCTGCCACGAGTTAACCTCAAGCCAAGAAAATTTCTTTAAGCAATTTATTTGGAATTTAATTTTTTGTTTTTTGGTTTAAAATAATCATATATGTATACACATATATTCTCCGTTCTTTAGTTTTAATTTTGTATTTTGTTGAAACACATATTCTACATAGTACAATTTGAAAAAAAAAAAAAAAAAAAAAAAACAAATCAGTATTGAATTTACACTGATGTTAAAAATAAATGGATCACCTTAATAATTTATATGAAAATAAAAACAAATGGTAAAATAAATTGAAAACATATAAAAAATACCTGTTTTAGTTCAATAGTAATTTTAGTTCAATAGTAATAGTAATAGGACTATAAATAATTTTTATTACATATGTATACATTGTACAAGTATTTTGTTGTGTCCTTTATCCTTTCTCAATTTTTTGTTTGTTTTTCATAATTATAATTATTATCTTATTTTGTTTGCATTTGATTTTGATGTTTTATTTGTAATTTTTATTCTTATTATATAAATTCTACTATTTTATAACTTTATCACATTTGTAACTTTTTGGGATTTAATATCTCCCGAAAGCAATAATAATCACTAAAATAATACAATACGCATTTAATAATAGAAAAATTAATTTTCATATTATACGCAAATGCACTACTAATTTTAATATAGTTAATATTTATCGTTATTGTGATCATTGATAAATTCAAATTCTTTATAGTTAGCTGCAATAAATAAATAAATAAACAATTTCAGTTTTTTCATATAATAATTAAAATAAAATATTCTGATGGTTGTCATTATTTTCTTATACTTCACTATGTACAATTATGTGTCAGAAAATATTTTTTTTTATATCTAATATATAAAAATGAAAATTCTCTGTTTCTCTGTTCTCTGCTCTCTGTCCTCTGTCCTCAATCATGCCTAAACCGCTGGACCGATTTGGCTGAAATTTTGAACTTAAGTATCATTGGGGCCCGAGATGGTTATAGGGTACTAGAAATTTTGATCCGAGGCTCCGGCGGGGGGGCTACCTTAGAAGCCGGTTTTGAAATTTAGGTATATTCCAATAAAATATAGTAGCGTTGGACCCGAAAACCCTATTTAAAAAACTCGATGTTGAAAGGCCCTCAACCGTTGTCCCATGGCTCAATTGGGGGCCTATACAACAAATTTCGAAATTTTGAAGTGATAATTGGGACCCGAGATGGTTATAGGGTACTAGAAATTTTGATCCGAAGCCCCGACGGGGGGCTACCTTAGAAGCCGGTTTTGCAATTTAGGTATATTCCGATAAAATGTTGTAGCGTTGAACCCGAAAAGCCTATTTAAAAAACTGGATGTTGAAAGGCTTCCAACCGTCCCAGGGCTCAATTGGGGGTTATGCAACAAATTTCGAAATTTTAAAATTTTGAAAATAAGGAGTCTAGAGACCCGATTGGTTATATTTTTGATCCGAAGTACCGACGGGGGGCTACATTAGAAGGCGGTTTTGCTATTTAGGTATATATTCCGATAAAATTTTATAGCGTTGGACCCGAATCGACTATTTAGTAGACTGGATGTGTTAAGGCACCGGGGAAGAGGCTATTTAACAAATTTTGAAATTCTTTTTTTTTTTTTAGTGCACAAAATGCAATTTAGGTATATTCCGATAAAATATTATAGCGTTGGACCCGAATCGACTATTAAGAAGACAGGATGTGTTAAGGCACCGGGGAAGTGGCTATTTAAGAAAATTTTGAAATTCTGTTTTTTAGTGCACTAAATCTGGATTAAAGTGTTTTGATATTAATATAAGTTCGGGACTACCGTGCGAAGCCGGGTATTTCGACTAATATTTTATATTTTAAACTTATTTCCACATACAATTGTTTATATTTAAATTTTTCCTTGTTTAAAGCTTTTGTCTTTCAATTTCATTTGTTTCAAACATTATAAAGGAACGGTATTCAACACTTACTTATTTAGCTGTGAAAGGAAATAGAATTTAATAAGAAATAAATAAATAAAAATTTCTTAATCAGCATTGATATTATTTTTTTATTAGTGTTTTTGAAATTTCTTTTTATCACAGAAACAGGAAGTAAATATTTCATTTTGTGCAACATTTTTATTTTATTTTTTTTACCCTGGAGATCCAATACCAAAAAAGGGGTTATGCGAAAATTATAAATAAAAATGAAATATGAAAAATTATAAAAAGAAATTTTTTTTTTCTTTAAATGTCATTCAATTATTATTTTATACAATTTTTTTTTGTGAACATTTATTTCTCTTTATAAATTTTCAATTAACTTTTCACTATTTTTTTTTGGCGAGTTTTCCTTCTTTTTTTTAAGTGTATTTTTTTTATTTCTTTTTTTTAATGATTGGTCATGATGGCATTTATTATTGATTTATAAATGCCAAATACAAATCGATTTAATTTTTTATTTTTATTTTTTTTTCTTAAATAAAAATAATCATCAGGCGCCTGAATCTTTAAAGATTAATGATGAGAGTTATTTTAATGCCCTTTTATGCTATTTTATGTAGTAACTATGTATGTACATTGCATGCAATACAAAATAAAATGCAATATGATTTAAAAGCGAAAAAAAAAAAAAAATAAATGAACCCAAGTATTAATAATAAATAACAATAAAATCAATATTGAAAACCAAAACAAAAATACACGTGGGTTTTGTGTTTATTTTTTTTTCGTTCCTTCTAATAAATAAATAAATAAAAAAAAATTACAAAATCATAATAAATACAAATCATTATTTTTATAAAAGGAAATTTTTCATAAAATATGTATTAAATGATTTTTATATGAGAATGAGAAAATTTTTTAAACTAATATTGTTTTTTGTCAAATGAATTAAAATTTTTTTTTGACTCAGGCGAAAATTAGAAAACAAAACCTTTTTTTTTACAATATGTACATAAGTTTCAAATTTTACTAAAATCATATATTAAAAGTAAAACTATTAGATATTTTACCTTGCTATGACCATAAAGGAAATATAAATAGAGGAACTCGTCCCATACAAAAATTGCAAATAAAAATAGTGAAACAAGAAATCATATCACAACCTCATCAGCTTTTTTTTTTATAGTTTTTGAGAATTCCACTTTTACAAATGCTCTTAAAACTTGAAAAATAACAACAGTTCTATACAATTTTTAAAGTTTTAAAACCTTTTGTGAGAGTGAAAGTCTAAAAAATACAAAAAAAAACTCATGGGGTTGTGATATAGATTTTTTGTTTCACTATTTTTATTTGCAATTTTTGTATGGGACTAGTTCTTCTATTTATACTTCCTTTATGCTGTGACAAAATAGCTAACTTTATCCACTAATTCGATTTGAACTACATACATAGAAAAAATATACAGAAAATATAGCTCTCGCAGCTATCTGTTTTTTCAGTATATTAACAAAAGTATGATATTAGAACTAAGGCTAATTATTATGAAAATAATGTCCTGATTGGATAAAAAACATAACCCGCATAAAAACAAAGTTTTTAATACTTTTTAATCAAAAAATTTGAACCTTACCATTGAAATTAAAAATATAAAGTTTAGTTTAGAGAGGCTTCAAAACATATTGACTCAAATAAATGAATTTTATAATTTTTTGGTTGTGAGAAATTTTGAAAATAATTGAAATTTTAAATCATTTCCGTTAAGAATTTGATTAAAAATTTGTATATATAGATAATTTTTTATTTAATTCCTACACATGTACCTGTACGTTACGTATAAATGTATATAGTAATATGTAGTATAAAAAGCATATGTGTATATTTGAAAGATCTTCTGGTAAGGTGTAATAAAAATGCTACCGACTTTTATTTGTTTTTTATTTTAATTTTTAAAAGTTCATTTTGCTACTGTTATTCTATTGTTTTTTTTTTTTTTTTTTAATATTTTAAGATCTAAACTGTGTTTCGTGACGATAAGAAAAAAAACAGAAGAAAAATCTTCATATAAATATTATAAGGACGAATATGAAAACAGAATGAAAATCTTCTCTAAATATATGTACATAATATTCCTATTCTTATTGTTTTTCTTTTAGCATTTAGCATCAAACAGAGAATTATTTGTTTTTATTTATATAAAAGATTTTATCATATAACACAGGGTGACACTTTCATGGAAACTCTATATTTGTTATTATTCCAGAGACGTCTTGAACATAATTAAATTTACAAATTAAATAATGTACTTGAAAATATTACAAGATACTTTGTGAAGCTGAGTTTGTTAAATTTGATTTTGTAGCAAACTTTACACTATCAAATTTTGAAGATTTTGTATGTAGAATTAAATATTTACCTTTTTTGAACATAGTTAATTAATAAAACAGAAATATAAAAGATGATTTGAATGTAGTACAATGGAGTCTGATCCAACAGAGATTACATATAACCATAGAGAATTATATAAAGAGTTTTTTTTATTACACATTCTAGTTTAAATTGGTCCAAGATATTGATGAAGAAGTCATGAATTTTTAAAGAAATGTAAAAAATGTCAGAATACAAAAAAGAATAGATATCCTAGTAATAAATAATTTTTCAATAAATACTTAAAGCAAAAATAAAATATTTATAAAATTTGGCACCTTTTCGACTACGAATGTCCTTCCAAATTACAACCGTGTTCAATGAATTTGATTTTCTGTAATTTATTTCAAATCTATATAAGGTGGTGCTATATCAAAAAAATAAAAACTCTATAAAAATAATCTAATTCCGTAAATAACAAAATTCATTTATAGTTTTTTTTTTTTTTTTCAAAAAACATAAATCTTGAAAAGAAAAAGAAAATAGAAAAATCACAACATTTCCTGCTGTTTTATATATATTTTTTTTCTTTTACCATTTTGTACCTGAATAGATAAAAACGTAATAATTTCCCATTACAACAGGTTGGTCTTTATTGTCTTCTATTTTTTTTTTTTTTTTTTTTGAAAAAGGTAAAACACTTTTGCTTATATAGAGATATAATAGAAGATAGGTAGGTATTCTCACATATAGCAAAAATAAAGTACATACGTACATTATACAATATTTTATGAAAACCAATTTTTAAAAATTTAGTTAAAAACTATATGTAGATAATGATAATAAAAATAATAATGTATGTAAGTATATAAATTTCATATGTAGTGGAAGAAGTATAAACGAGGGAAAAAACCGAAAATAAAAAAAAAAAGATACAAAAATATAAAATTAATATCAGAAAATATAAGAAATAAAATAGAATAACACTATTGCGAGTAAATCATTTTTATCCTGTGATTCAATCTGACACATCCTTTTTTATTTTCTCTGCATATGCACAGAATTTATACTTTCTGTTTTCAGAGATTTTGATAGGTGATTTATATATATATTTTGCAATCAAATTTATTTATTCACTGAAAGAAAAACGTAAAAATGTATTGAAAATTTAACGTATCTGATATATAATACTTTTTTACTTTGCAGCGGTTTTCATACAAATATTTACTTTACATTTTTATGTTTAGTTAAAATTGCGTGTCATAAGTTTCAAAAAGTTAAGAAAACAAATTTTTGAAGAGCATTTAATATATAGAATTATTTATTTATTTAATAAAAATTAAAGTCAATTTTTTTTGTCTATTTCGGCAGTTTCTTCGGTGCAATATCTGTGTAGTTAGAGAAAACTTAGAGAAAACATACAAGGACATTTTTTTAAAATTATTTTCAAAAAAAATTTGATTATTTTATAATTTTCTTTACAATAAAAGTATATAACTCTAATAATAATATTTTGTCTTTAAGTATACTTAAGATTCATTATCAGAATTATTTCCTTATGTTATCCGTCATATAATTTATTTTGAATTAGGTGAACTTTTTTTTTAACAAAATGTAGCTCCCCTAAAAAAAATGGTAAATATTTTGTAGGAAAAATTATTAATTTCAATAATCAAATAATAAGTAAGTAAAAATGAAAGAAAACAATTAAAGTGTTGATAATATTTTTAAATTTTATATAATTCAAATTTATAGAATTCACAGAATAACGCTATTTACATAGAGGGAATTTTGTATGGATTCGATATTTTACTATTCGAAAACGCTTAAATTCTGAGTTTTCCAGACCAATAATGAATTTATTTTTTAAAGATACTCTAAGATTATTATTTAAACGTAATATAGATTTCAGAAGAAATGTATTTTTTAGTATTTTATATAACTAAAAAAAAAACAGTATTCAAGATTGAAGAATTGATGAAAAATTATCACAAATTACTTGGAATCAGTTTCTATTTTTCTCAGAAAGGATACACGAAACAATTTTGTAAATAAAATTTATAGGTACAATGTAACACGTATAATATCCGTACTAAGATTAAGATCTCGATTGAAAAAGGAAATGTATATACTTATCAAATAATTTTATATTAAAAAAAAAAACGTGAGGTTGACTGATTATGAGTAAATTGGCAATCACTAACATGAATCCTCCTATTTTCTTTATTTCTTAATTTTTAAAAAATAAATAAATAATTTTGTGACGTTTTAATTTTATGTCAAATATTGTTATTTACCTTTATATATGGCCGGGGTAACTGGAAAAGGAATAAACAATTTTGTCTAAATCATCCCATCCATTAGACATTAGATTGAGTTCTAGTTTTTTTTTTTTTTGGATTTAACTCATTTCAATATTCATACAGGCTGATACTCACTTGGTGCGGAATACCTTTTATAATAGGGTTAAGGAAGTTTAAACGTGAGTAATAAGTGGAAGAGTTAGGCGGAAATCATTTACACTCCTCTTAATGCGGCTCAAGTTCTATATCAAACGTTCGCCAGAGCATTACAAAGCTCATATTATGCCTTATTGTAATTTAAATGAAGTACATTGATGCATTTTAGGTATTTGGTATTTGTATCTAGGACCGGGTGCTATTTATCGGTCAAGTACAAAGTTGCTTTGTGAATTAAACAAATTCTTTTTTTGATACAATAATTTAATTTTACAGTGTTGTCATAGAAGTAGAATTTAAAGTATTCTTATTCATACAAATTTTGCACCTATATTATAAGCTTCAGGGTGGCCCTGAAAATGATTTAAAAAAAATTTGTTCTTTTTAGAGAATATTATTATTTTGTAATAGTAAAATAATTTTTCATAAAAAGATCAAAAATTGAAAACAAAATAAGAAAAAATAAAATTCTATACCTTTTAAAATAAATAAATTGTTTTTTTTTTTATGGTAGTAGAAGTAGAATTAAAGCAATTTTTGACTTTTTATAGATTTGTTATTGTTTTTCGCTCTCGTGTTATATAAAGTCTCTCTTGCATAAAATATACAATTTGACAAAAAAAATTAAATAGAAGATATCCATATTGAACTGTACTTGTTTCTGACACAATAGAACAATAAAATAGAAGCAGTTCATGTTAAACCAAAAATGGTGAAATTCGTGAAGTCTTTAGTGGAATAAAACATAACATTGTAAATTTCTTTTTAACTTTGTTTTTTTTTTTTTTTTTTTATTATTATTACATGTTGAAAAATTTTTGCAAATAACTTATTTTTTTTTTGAAAAAGATTTTTTTTTTTTTTTCAAAATTGAAAATCAAGCACGAAGAATATAAATTAAAAAAAAAAAATAAGAATGAAATCATAGAGAGGATATTTTTGTTATTCGGCGGACAAATATTTCTGAAAATTGAATAACCATTGAATAAAAATAAGTTATTACAAAAAAAAAGGGGAGCATGATGCATCGAACAATATTTTCTAAGCTTCCACTTGGTGTAAGATTTTTTAGCGAACTTTAAATCAAAACTTAAAGCTTCGTTGTCCCTAAAATATTCTTGACATTTAGTTTGGGTTCAGCAAATTAAAAGAAATAATTAAAATTGTATGTATTGTATGTATAGTATATCACAACGATATATAGAATATTGTTCACTAAATTTAACTCCTAAAATAATATTAAATGGATAAACAATTTATAGATTATGTAAAGGCGGTAATTTTGATATTTTGAATTTATAAATAAACTGGAATAATTAAGCGCAAGTGAGTATTCACCATTTCATTTGACATTATGTTATTTTAGAATGAATAAAATAAGGATATCTGTCAATACTTGTTTGAAATAAATTTTTATTAGAAAAAAATAAATTGGGCGGCAACACAAAATGTACACTATGGCATTTACTAAATGCCATTCATTACGAATTTTTAAGTTTGTTGACAAAATTTCGTGGTCGTTGTCGTAGAGTCATTATGTAGACGCTCCTCAACAACAATGTTGTGAGTTCGTCAGTGATGGATTTACGAATAGGCACACTAGGCTCAATCCTAGGGCGGCAAAATTTAATGGGCGGCAAAATTTAATAAAAAAAATTTTCGGACTTTAAAATAGTATAAAACTTTTTAGAATCGGTTAAGGCTAAGAGCTCAAAATCTGCTCAAACTAATTTTTATGTCATGTTGAAGTTAAATGTATTTTTTTAATGTGTTTTTTTCCGATATTTTTTTAATAGTGCCTAGAGGCGGCAAATGTGTAAATCCGCCCCTGGAGTTCGTGTTAAGACGAACATTAGCGAAAAACTTCGAGTTTGCGTACAAAGAACGAAATTCCAACAAAAATATAGTGTCCACACATGCGAAAAACGAAATTTTCTTATCGTAAGAACAAAAATCCTAATATTCAATATTGGTTTTTCACTACCGGTATTACTAAAAAAAACTAGAATTTAGTTTAAAAATGAAAAAAGCAGTGTTTTGAAAATTAATTGGCTTGACAGGTTCGATTAGAATTTGTATTTTCTAAAATAATTGCACATTTTAAAATTCATATATACATTTGTATAGTATAACTACTTGCAATAATATGTTGAGAGCTTGTTAGTAAATTTCATAAAGTGAAATTATACCGTTCGTTTTGTTGTTGAAAATTTTTTATTTTTATTTTTTTTTCGAATTTATGAACTAACAAAACCAGCATAATATAATTTTTTTTTTATCTTTTAACAAAAAAATAATAATAATAATAATAAAATACCATATCAAAAATCTATCTCACTTAATACATCAAAAAGAAAACAAAAATTATATCAGTTTTGATTGAAACAGTTGATAAGAATTTTTATTAAAAAAAAAAAAATAAAAATAAAATACATATTACATGCACTTACAGAATAACCATGCTACTGATTAGTTTAGTGGAAGTTATATTCAAGAGCGCACAATGTTATTTTATGCAATGCGTAACGTTAATATCACCTGCTCCAATTAATTCCCTGCAGGTATGAATGATATTGTCTGATGCATTTTATTTATAAGAATATAAATTAAGAATTCTGTTTTTTTTTTTTTTTTTTTTGGTTTTTTGTTTTTTTTTTGTTTTTATTGAAATTTTTAACAGCGAACCACAAAACCAAAGAGGAAGAAAATACAAATAAAAATAATAAAATATTATATGTATTACTAAAACACAGTTTAACATTAAAATAAAAATTATTACAGAGGAAAAGTCTTTTCCTTATAATTTCTTCAAGTACTACTTCGTCGTCTAACTCGTTGAAGTCGCATACGAACCAATAATTGCGGGAGGGAATATTGATAAGTTGTTGGAGGTTTTTTATAAAATTGCGTAGTCAGCTAATACAACATCATTGTCTGTCTGTATCGCACTAAATTAAATTGTTAAGAATTAATTTTAATTTTAAATGCCTAATGTATATTTTGCCATGTTATATATACATTTTTTCAATTTAATATAGTATTTAATGTGGGAGCATTGTCAGCTGATATACAATAATTAATATGGAATTATAGATTTAAGCATTGTAGGTCACAATTTTATAATTAACATTTAAAAACGAACAACAAGTATATGTGGATGTATAAATATTTCGGACATATCATATAGAATTTGGACATATGTGAAAGAAGAGATTTTTTATTTCAAAATAAAAATTATAATCTTTTAACCCTCTTTAGATTTTCTCACCTTAAAATAAAAAAATAAATCAATAGAAATTTTTTTATAAATTGAAAATATTTTGAATTGTGTGTACTATTTCAACTAACCACAATTTATTTCAAAGGTTAACCAATCACTTTCACATTCATTTTAATTCTGGGTTTTTAAAGAATAAATATATATAATATGCATATAGGTATACATTTTATAAAAAATAATAATATTGTTAAAAATTGGAAAAATAAAAATAAAAAAAATATATATATGTATGTATATTTTCGTTCAAAGGTTTTGCACCCAAAAATATATAAAATTTATCTGAACATTGAACCACAAAGACCGGAAGCACTTAGAAATGCATAATAAATTTATGTGGTTAATTCAAAATTGGTAAAATTTTGAATTTTATATAGTTTTTTCTTTTAAAATATAATTTTTTTTTCATTGATCTGAGATAGGCATTGATTGCGACATTCTATAAACATTATAGTTTTGAAAAATCCTTTTCCTTAACCCCAAAGATTTAAGAAATTAAACTTTAACTCCTCGTTTATTCGGTATATATTGCAGCGTAATGTAGAACAGATTTTTTTGTAGAAATTTAAAACTCGATTCTGAATTCAGCATTCGCCCATCTACAAATTAAACACTATATAACTTTTGGATCGAATTTTAAATAGTTATATGAAATACCATCCAATTCCAATGGACTGGATATAGAAAATGTACTACATGTAGCTCTTGGTGTAAAATATTGTAAGTTGTCACCTACTTTTACAACATCCTTCTGCGTTATCAAACAATATAATAAAATATGAAATACACTTTTACTTTATTAAATCAAAAAAACTTACGGTGTACAACAATATACTAATTAATGAAATATTTCAGTTTCGAAGTAAAGCAGCTGATGTTTTATTTTTTTTTGAATTTTTAAAAGTAATATAACAAAAATTTGCACACAAGACGACAGAAAAAAATTATTTTGTCTATGATTTTCCATTCTTTCAAAAAAATATTTTATAATAAAAAAAACGACTCTATCTTAAAATCAAGATAAACTGTGGGAATTGTAATATATTCTTTATAAATTTCAACTTAATATTTTATTAGCTACTGGCATTAAACGCTATCAAAACGCATAATAAGTCTACCTATGTTTGTTATAAATTTTTTTTTGCCATAAAAATTTTTGTTACAGACACAATTCATGTTTTTTTTTTTACAATTGTTTTTGCAATCTTATTCGGTGAAGGCGAACATTTTCTAATATTAGCAGCATCAGCTTTTCCGAAGAATAGTTTATTTTGCTTTTTTTTCCAGATAAGAGTTTGTGTTTTGTCAATCTTAATTTGCATACATGTTTTATTTCCTTTGAAGCTTTATCTCGAATGTAATTCTGATTCGTAATGTCAAGGAAATTGAATTGTGAATGTCAAGGAGATTGAATTGAGTGTCTAAAAAGTCGTTCAATCCTCTTTCATTAAACTACCATGAGAATAAAGATAATTCAAAACTTACATTTATTTTATTTTAAGGTTTCTGTATATGCATGTTTTAATATAGATTTGGAAAGAAATATAAGGATCTATAAATTAATAAAAAAAAAATGTTTTTTTTACTTTAAAATATTTCTGTTTATTGTGCTTTTTTTTTCTTCTCCTTCCTTATTTTATTAAAAATTATTTTCACTGACGTTATAAGTTTACTTGAGGCTAGAAAATAAAATAGGTTTTCAATATGCACACGCAATGAATGGTTTATTCAAGAAATATTGCATTTAATTCAATTTTTCCTTGAACTTATTGGATTTATTAAGATAAAATCAACATTAACTGGATTCCATTTGGAAATACTAAAAATAAAATTTGTATTTTATAGATATTAACTAGATTTGTAAAATTTTATTTTTAAGGAAAAATAATATAAACAATTAGATTAAAAAACGAAACTTGAGATTTTAAGTATTAGAGTCTAAGATTATTGATATCAGATTTTTTTTTGTAACTTGATAGACGGAAAATTGGTTTATACGTGTATCGTTCTAGGTTAAAACTTGAAATAATAGTTGCTTACTACTTACTACTACCAGTACTATTTAAATTACACTGTGCCTTTTTAAATTTGGTTGAAGGAAAGTTAATTCTTTTTCAAATAGAATGATTTTACAATAAAAAATAAATATTTTAGAAATATCAACATTGAAAAACAGAATCACAATCTTTGGTAAAGAATTAACTTATGCAATCAGGTTTGTAAACCGAAGGTTTACAATTACCAAACGAAGACTGTAAAAAAATTTTCTTTAGAGTATATTTTTTAATAGAAATCTTGCCAGAAAATTAATTATTTTAAATGCTAAATTATTATTATTTTTTTTTTTTTAAGAATCAGATAAAGGAATGTTTCTTTTTCATTTAATTAAGTACTACAACCAGTTGTTGAGCTATAGATTTTTTTTATTGGAAGTTTATGCAAACATAACAAATATCTTAAAGTTATCGTCATATTTTAATAGATTTTTTTTTTGTTCAGAAATTGAATGGAATGTCCGTATAGTATAAGTATGAATAAAATAAAAGAATGTTGCCTTAAATTATAAGATTAACCGCAAAACTTAAATTTGCCTTTTTTTTTCACCGTTTTAAAACTTAATGGAAAGTTTCGTGTGCAATTTTTTTTTGGAGGTAATAAAAACTTACAAGTCAATATGCGTACTTAAATAGATTTCGATTAGTAGTATGAACGTTAATTAAATTAAGGAACTGAAAGTATACGAATTTAGAGTCATAAAAGTTCCGACTTAAAAGCTGGTGGATAATTTGGGTTATTTTATATGCATATAACTATAGACTCTTCAAATCGAATGGTTTTAAGTTAAGGTAAATGTATTTTTTCACTGAAAAATACATTTTGTATTTCCAGACTTGGAAAAAACCTTATTTGACAACTGTTTTGTTCATATATTATTTTTCGGACTATAAAAATATTTCTAGCCATCAGTGTTAATTTTTGATTTGCCTAGAAGAGATGTTAGAAGTTAATTAACAAAAAAAAACCTTAAAGACCGGGAAACTATTTGCTACTGTCCGAATAATAAAAAAAAAAACGTTTTTTTTTTTTAATTAATTCAAATATTTATGAATCTCATAAATTTACCGAATTATTGGTACGAAGAAAACTTAATTAATACTTTTTTTTTTTTTATTAATAAATTCTAATCGCAAAATTTTAGATCACAATAAAATAATAAAAAAATAAAAAATAAATTTTATATATAATTTTTTTTTCTTTCATTTTTGTAGATTACGTTTTTTTTTTCGCTAATAATAATAATAAACGCGCGTGTAAAAAAGCTGAAAACAATCAAATTAGAATTTTAAATTAATTTAATCGTATTTTATATCTATCTTAAATTTTAATCATATTGATTTGACAAAAAGAAAAAAAAAAGAAAAAAAAACTATATATTTATTTCTTTTATTATTTAATAGATATTTTTGGCTATAAATGTATGGTTTTTAAAGTAAAAACCTTGTTTTTAAATATAGTTTGTTAACATAACGTTACAAAATAAATTGATTATATATGATACTCTCTAAATAGTTTAGATATATTTGTAGGGAAATCTATGACATTTTGGAAGTTTAAAAATATGATAATCTCATTTTATGGATTCGGTTTTATCAGATTTTTTAAAGCAATGCGTACAAGATCAATGATATATTTCCGAACTATAAGTTTTACTCGCATTATTCATCCTTTCAAAAAAGTTTGCACCAATTGATACATAATTTGAGATTTATTATACTAACGTTTATTTTAATTTTTAAAAACCTTGAAACCTTTGTAAATGGAGAGATTTGCATATACTCTAACAATGGCTTTTATATCCTACTAAATTACATATAGGGGTTTCATTATAATGCATTAAAGAATAATGTGAAACTAACTTTCCCCAGAGAGAAATTATTTGCGTATCATCGGAAAGCTTTATAATAAATAAAGTTTCTCTCTGTTACGTTATTCATATTACACATTCTGTTGAACATTTTTTTTTGAAAACCCTAAATATTTTAATTTTTTTCTTTATTCCTATTTTATTGATAAGATATTTAAATAAGCTAATCAAGATTTAAAGTTGAAATTTATAAATTTTGAACTTATTGGAATTTAACAATTTATAATGTTGTCAGATTTGTAAATTTGTTGAAAACTTATTTGAAAATAAATTATACTTTGTATGCTAGAAGTTTATACCTTCATATAAGGTAATTTTTCATGTTTATAAATTGGACCTTGTTATATTACAAAGGTACGTTGACCATATAATTTGTCAATTATTTCCGTAATAAAAGTATTGTCCCTGAAATTTCTCTAAGAAAAGTATGAGGGGCATAAACAATGCATTGAAAATAATATTTGACACATTGAAGTATTCAGGGTTGAAGTATCTTGTTTGTTTTTTGATATTGCCGGACTTTGGCAGATAATCCATTTTAAAAAAAATTCATCATTTCCAGTTTTGAAGTTTGACGTGTGGCATCGTACATAAGAAAAAATTGAACATAACTTACAGCGTGGATGGCACAACTAGCTATGTCGTTTCCAATTTTTTTATATATAATTTTACTTATTTTTATTTTACAAATCGTTGACAAAATTCGAAGAAAATTTTACACAATCTAATGGATTAAATTTACACCGAAAAGGTAAGATCTAAGTTCCATCATCAAAAATTTTTTTTTGGTTCATTACAGCTTACCTTTTCATATTTCCTTTAGTTTCCGATGAGGAATAATTTAGTGCTTCCTAAGATCTTAAAAAAAAAGAGGCTAGTGATAATTTATAAGAAATCATATCTAAAAAGATATATATATATATAAAAGTTTATGAACCTACCATCCATATAGGTACTGCTTTTAGACATTAAACAAAATTCTAATAATGCGTGTTTTTATGTAATTTTTGAAAAAAAAAATTGGCTCAAAGTTTTTCATATTGCGTGAGAAAATCCATAAAAATTGTTTCTTCATTATTTTTGACCAAAATTAAGATTTTTTTGTATTTTTTTAATTAATTATTGTTACTTTTACTTTTAAACATTTTTTGTTTTTTTTTTTTTTTTATTTTACTAATAACCTATTATTTTATAAATCTAAATCATTATAATTTAATTCTTTTTTGTTTTAAATGATTCTGAAAATAATGAAAAAAATAAAATAAAAAATATACATATATATTTTTTTTTTATTTATTTATTTTTTTTTCTTTAGGTTCACAAAAACAGTTTGCAATCAATCATCGTCATATTTTTCTGTTGTCCTATGTCCAGAAAATGAAAAGATGCCATCACGTGCCGTTATGTATAGTCTGTTTTTTAGCGTCTTTAGGTTGCATTTGATTGAAAAAAAAAAAAATAATAAATAAAATAAAAAAAATCAATTTCTGATGAAAATCATAATAAAAAATTTTTTTATTTTTTTTTACGTTAAACAACTTAAAACATTTTAGTTTTATTCAAAAAGGAGAATCCTTTTTTTTTTGTATTTCGTTTTTTTTTTTGAATAAATAGTTATAAAGCGAAAATAAAACGTGCTTACAGCTAAAGGCTACATTTTGTCTTGGATACGTTTAGGATTCAAAACTATTTAGACTTACAAAAAAGAAAAATATATATTTTTTTTATATTAATATGTATGTATTAAAAATAACGAGAAGAAATTCTAAATTTTTAAAATTAATTTCATGGGTTTGTAATATGAATTAATATTTGTTTTGTTATTTTAATATGGCAACACATTATTCAAGATTTATATAAAACAATTCGAAGGATAGTAAAAGATTACATGTAGGTTTTGTGGTTCATTAAATCTTAGTAATTTATTATACCGACTTGTTGTACTTAAGACTATCGTTTTGTTAAGGCTCTTTAAGATTTCGAGCTAAGATTCGAAATTCAAATTTCTTATTTTCGAAAAGGTGGGTAAATTTTTATTTGATAGATTTATTTAACTTTTGCATGTAGGCGATAAATGAACATATTTTAAGTAAATTGCTACACAAGAGAGAACTAAATATTAATTTCTTTGAAATTTTGCAGAGTAATCTTTTTATCAAGTGCCAGACACTTAAAAAAAAACTTTATTTAGCAAATTTTTGGTTTAAATTCTATTACATTTGAATGTAAACGAAAGAGTTAAAAAATATTTAGTTTGGGTGGACAGATATTTTGATCGACGGCTTTAAATTTATGATAGTATAAAAAAGTGCATCGACATTTTTTTTTGTTTTTTTTTTTTGTATACAATCTGCAGGAGGATAAATTAAGAATTAAAAAACATTGTAAAAGGGAATAAAGAAAACAAAAAAAAAAGGATTTTTGTCTGCATAATCATTGACTGTTTTTTTTACTCTTTGGTTTGTTAAATGCCCGGAAGCTCTAAATAATCTATAATTTTTTTTTTTTTGATTCTTAAATGTTAATAAAATAAAATACTGCGGTTTATGTAAAGAAAAGTATTTTATCTAAAACAAAAGACTTAAGAGAGAAACTTTCCAAAATAAACTGATAACTTATAAGTTATCTAAGATAGGAAATTTTTTTGAACAAAGTATTTGTTTTTTTTAAACTTACTAAGCTTTAATCAGACTGAAGAAAAGAAAGATGGTTTCAATACTCTGACCAATTAACAATACGGCCTATTGATTTTAGTTAAGACCGACAATCTAATAATGGCATCAGTTTTACAGAAACACGATAATTAACAAAAAAGTGTCCCAAAATAAAATGTGTTTTAATTTTATAAATTCTTTCTATTCCAATACTTGTCAATGTTTGCAACTTTCGTAATTATCAACCAAAATGTCCTTATTTTATCGTTAGAAAGTAATCCAGGAGTAATCATGAAACCCTTGTACATGTTTTTTATTTTACTAAAATTAATTGTATGAATAAATAAATCAATTTTATTTTAATTATAATCACAACTTTTATTTGATGCAGTTCTAAAGGAAAATTATTTTTAAATTTTTCTATATACAAAAAAAAAAATCAGTTGTTTTGTTTATGATACTGAAAATTTCATCAAATAAATAAATTGGTAAGTCCAAATGGTAAATATTATTTAATTTACCTTTTGGCAGTATTTATTTTTTAATATTTTTATTTGCAGTGCGCTGGTTATTTATTTCGTCCCTTAATCTTTTTTTCTTTTTCTTAAATGTAAAGATATAACTTGTATTAATTTATTTTGTGATAATTTTACGTTTCAACTTTTTAAACTAGAAATTATTTTTTATCTATATTATTATGTATATTCTTTAATGTTAATTCAAGTTAAATAACATTATTATAGAATTTTTACTCAGAGCAATTTTAATATTATAAAAAGTGGGAGAAGATTACAGATTTTTTAGTGTTGAAGAACTATGACGAAGTGATTGCGGAACCATTTGATGTCTCCAAAAATTAAGAACCCGTTCGATCCAGCATATGTAACTCCAAATAGGGATATTTATTTGCAATTCTAAAATTCCAATTTCTTTTTATGCTGAATGAAATTATTTACCCTTCTATACTTCTATATTTTTCAATATAAGTTTAAATAACAATTTTTTACATTATTATGTTTTATTTGCCATCCAAATGCTTAAGAGAAGGTTATAAGTATCTTTTTATAAATAATAAAATTGGTAATTATAACCAATTATTAATAAGTGGTTAAATTAATTATAACATAGTGGTTAACATATTTTGAATTATACAAAAGAATGAATGGAATGCACACTATGATAAAAGGCAAAAGTCATACAAATATTTTAAGGGCTTGCCAATTTCATGCATGATAATAATATTTTAATAATGATTTGTTGGGTTCCATTTTTTTTTTTTTGTGAAAATATTTTCCTAAGTGGCGCGTGTAAGAATCATAGCAAGATCATCGTTTAATTTCTTTTTATTTTTTTTTCAAATAAAATAGAGAATATTAAGTTTTTACATTTGTTCTTTTGGAAAAATTTAATAGTCTACTTAAGAGTCAAATGTTTTGATGTTTTTGGTAATGTGAGGAATTCGAACAAGAGCAAAAAGAACTTAATAAGAACTTAAAAAATAGTACACAGTGTACAAGAGCTCGTGGGCGATTCAAGTTTTGAAAAATCAAAATCAAATTTTTATGCAATTACAATTTTGTTCCTTTGGACAAGTACTTTCATTTGCATATTAAAAATTATTTTTTAATAAAATCAAACTATAAATAAAATCGATATAATTTTAAGTATCAGAAGTAAAAAAATTTTTCATATTGTTTCAATAAATTTAAAAAAAAAAAACAATAATTTTTTTTGTTAAGTAAAATATTATTAACTAACAGTCGATAATTTTTTTTTTAAAGTATGAAGTTTTATTTGAAAACATCACAAAATGGACAAAATGAAAAAAAAAAAAATTAGTACGAATTCATGTCACGTTCTATGGAATATAAATTTATTAATATATAACTCTTCGTTGTGGTCAAAAAAAAAAAAAAAAATTAGTTAAAAAAATATTTTCTTAAATAAAAATTTGTACGATTTTTTTTTTTTATTATTATTATTATTAAAATGTACAAAACGTTTTTTTGCCTGATCAATTTTTCCTGGCTACCAGTTTTTAGCATTTGAACACAGCAGCCAAATGCTATAAAATATCAGCAGCCCAACTTGTGGTTTAATTTAAATTAAAAAAAAAAAAACAAAAAAAAACAGAAAAACCTGCATACAAAAAAATATGTTCAGAAGAATGTACATTAAACGCCCAGAAAAATTAAATTTTAAAAAATACATATAAGTTTAATGTATATCTCACTCAAGAATGATTTAAATTATACTTAAAAAAAAGAAAAAAAAATCAGTTAACGAAAACACTAATAATGATTTCATTGATTAAAAATTCTTTAACCGAAAATAAAACGTCAGAAATGAAATCAGAATTAAATTTCAGAAATATGTGATCATTTAAGCTGGGCTTATATGAGATTACTTATGTATGTATTTATAAAACAAAATATATTTTTTTTTTTTCAGAAACTGACAAATTTACAAGCAAAACAACTTTTTTTTCCAGTATAAATATACTTATTTTGTTGAATAATGTAAGTGATAGTAATATGCTCAGCTGTTCAAGAGAAAATGGTAAATAAACTTTATGTATGCTTAATAAATTTATAGTCAAAATTCTGAACTAAAATAATGTTAAAGTTTTGGCGACAACTTATATATAATATATATATAAATTGTTAAATTAATATGAATAATTAATTATGAAAAATTATAAACGTCACAAATATCTTAAATAAATCATTTGAATTAGCTTACCAAAAAAATATAATGTATTGAAAAACAGAAGACTTAAGACATAAACTTGCAATCAATCAATATCTTAGTATGTTAATAAAATTTCATGTTCAAAATAAGTACAATTGTAAAAAAAAAAATAAAAAAAAAAAAAATATTAAAAATTAAATAAATTTTAGTCAGAAGCTCTTAGGTATGTTAACGTTTTTGTTACTTTTATAACTTTATTTGAATGAATTTTTAATTTATGATATTTTATGCTGTATGTGATACTTTTTGATTCATTTATTTATTTGTTTTTTTTTTTTTTTTGTCTTTAGTTTTTCAACTCTCTTCTTTGTATTCCAGGCACTCTTTGGTACCAGAACCCGGCATTAATAAAATATTCAATATTGGTATTTTATTTTCTTTCTTTTTTGAAATAGTTTTTGCAAAAAAAAAAAATTAACTGAAAATTAAAAATTCAGGTCCCGTTTAAACGATTTTTTTTTTTTAGAGGTTAGACCTTATTTTTGGCGACTATGCAAAAATACCAAAGAAGTAATATAGGTAGATAATAATAATAATAATGATATAAAAACTCAAAAATCGTATGTAATGAGATAAGAATCAAAGTTAATGCGTAATGATTAAAAAACAGTAGCTGAAAGAAGAGTAATCAAAATTTACCAAATTTATATGTGTTTTGATTTTTAAAAATTTGAATAAAATAAAACAATTTTTATTAGATATAAAAACTATATACAGTTATGCCAATTAAAAATTTATTTTAAATAAAATTAAATTGGGTTAACAATTACAATAAAATAATCAACTGTCTTCCAAATATTTGATGGAAATTTTAATTATTAAGGTGAATTATAAGTAATATTGTACCCCAGAATCAGGATTGCAGTCGTAAAATGTTTGACAGCTAACTATTAAAATTGGATGAATATAAAATAAAAATTTCTCAATAAAAACGAAAAATCTAATTTTAATCAAGTCAGCCGAATTACAACAATGCCTTTTAAGTGGGTATAGATTTAAGTTTAAGTTGACGAAAGGTTCTTTGACTCCATTACAGCTGTATTAACCTACTCCGAGCCAATTTTCTGATGTGTATACTGCAGGCGCCATATTTACATTAAGGCCTTCTATTTGGGACCTTCATTTTATCCGAATGGCAAACCATGATGGATAAAACCGAAACGCCGGAAGAAACAAAATTTTAAATTTGTATTTGACGGGCATAGAATCGCAACTCTCACTATTTCCACTGACCAGTCACTTAAGCGATTGCGCCAGCCTGTTACATATTATGTTTTGATTGTATGAAAATGCATTTTCATTAGAATTAAACTTGCAAATAAAATTTCCATTCATTTGTAATCAGACAAATGACAATAGTAATGTGAAAATAAAATACAAAGAAAAAAGATTTTCTTTCCTCATTTATCTTTAACAAAAAAAAAATTATAAAGAAAACTAATACTACTTATTTTTGAAATATATAAAAATTAATTTTTTTTATTTACTCCATAGGTGTATATAAAATGTTCAAAGTTCTTAAAAACAAAAAAAAAATAAAAATAAAATAAATCTATACAGGAAGTCTTAGCACTTGAATTTTAATTAATATTTATGTTCTTGTTTTAAGAACCCAACGTAATTACCTCTGTTACACGTTAATTCATTTATTTATTTTTAAATAATTTTCCCTTTTCGTTCATTTTGTTTTCTCTTATAATCAAAACTTAATTTATGTTATAAGTTCTAATTTTACATACGATTTTTTGACAGGTAAAAAAAAAATAAAATACGAATTATATTAGGTTTAATTTTCTTTATTATTTCTTTTTTATTATCTTAAAATAATCAAATAAAAAATTTTCATTTTTTTCAAAACTAGAATATAATGTCCAATTTTTTGTTATTTTGAAGTTTTTATGTTTTACATTTTAGTAAAAGTCACGATTAATTCCATATTGTTTCATACATTTAAATTAAAAAAAAAAATAAAAATAGTTAGAAAATGTCTGAGACGCCGGCAGTATAAAGAAAAACTTTCCCACAGTTAAATATTTATTAATTTCTTTTAAACTTTTTTTTCCTGATACAATTATTTTTTTTTCATTGAAGAAAATATTTCTTTTTGCCATAGGAAAATCCAAATTATTAATTATTAATTTACATTATTTAGATATTAAGTTCAACTTCGATAGTAGGTGCTTTCAGCATTCTTATTTAAGTGAGTTAATCACACAAACATTTAGTTCGAAATTAAATCTATATACTCTGCAGAAATAACCTACTTGAGATTTGCAGTGTCAAAGGCTTAACTGTTTTTAACATTAAATACTCTATTTTTCGGGTAATTTTTAGAGCAATTTAAATTTAAACACCCGTCAGACAATTTTTAAAATAAAAACAAACTAAACAAGTTTTCAAAGTCTGAAAATCCCGAAATGAAAATTTTCAAAAGTCCGAAATGAACAAAAATATCTGTAACCGATCTTTGAAACCATTTAATAAGTTTATCAAAATTTAGTTAAAACAGGTGCAATAATAATCTTCTTGAATTATGTTTTTTTTTCGTTATAAAAAAGTATGATGACGGTAAAGTTCTGAAAAAAAAAATATATAAATATTTTTGTCATTTTTAAAAACATTTCTTTATCTTTTAAAATTTTATATTTTTTATAAGCGTAAACATATAAACCTTGATGTGATAAAAATTATGCTTCAAAATTAATGATCTAAGATAATGTAACTGCATTTAATATGCATTTGCGGAAACTTCAATATTACATAAATAGTTTACTGTTAAAATTATGGAAATTTTCATATTCTTAGTATAGACATGACAGTAACACAAATAAATAATTTTATTTTAAAGCAAATAAAAATCATAGCAGGGCTAAATCATTTCAGGATCAAAATTGTTAAAAATTTAAAATAATTCTTATCAGAGTGTTGAAAACAGATCAATTATTAAGGTCAATTACAAAGGATTTGTTACGTGTTACAAGGTGAACGATCTGTATATTATTATTGGATTATAGTTGTCGAAAAATCTAAAACAAATTAATATTAAATAAAAAAATTTGAAATATAATTTTTCATTATTTTTTATGACGTTATTCTCTAGAAATATTTTAATACTTTGGCAGAGCTTTTTTTTTACAACCAGAAAACAAATGAAATTGCCAAAGATTCATCAAAATCACGTATTGTCCGTCTATCGGTGCGACTAAAGATTATTATTTTTATTAAATGCATTTTAAAAGAGTTTCTTTTTATTACCGACATATAATACACATTTATATACATCATACATATTTAGATGTTTTTATATATGCATTACATATATTTTTTTTGTGAACATAAGAAACATAAAATTTAACCGTGATATTGAATCAAAAGTGAATATACTACCAAGTCTGAATGTAAAGGCGGTGGCTGATTTCTGCGGGTGTACTTATCTTGCTCTGAAAAAAAAGGAAGATTTTACGTGTGATTTAAATTTTTTTATTTTTATAGTTAAAAGCAGTAAAGTTAAATAATGGTAAAGTTATCTTTTGGATTCAGAATTAATTTGACAAAGTTTTATATAAGTTTTGTTAATTTTGTTTCATTTTGAATTAGGATCGGTTGAATGTAGCAAATTAAGTGCAGGTTGTGATCTATATTTTTTTTATTTTACTTCAACTCAATGTTATCTGCAGCGAGAATATTACAAAGAAAACTCTCTAAATAGATAATTTATATATCTAATAATTGTCAGATGTTTGGAATGAGAATTAGTCGGAAAAATTAATTTCATAGACTGGTGGCGTATAAATAATAAAAAAAAAAACACTTAACTTCAGACATGGATGCGGTGAGTAATCTGTAGTAGGAATATCGTATTATTTTAAAAACTTATGTAAAAAAAAATTTTTTGTTATTGGTTCAAATGTCGGTTTTAAAGAAAAATTACTTAAAACCGAAATAAAAAAGATTTTGTTCATGAATTAAATTATATACATACGTATATCTTTGCAAATTAATTTTTTTTCCTCATGAATCACTGAGATTAGCCTTTACTATATTTCATTCATATTTTCTTTGTTTATTTATTTTTTTTGTTTAGTATAATATGCATTTTCAAAACTTAAACATATTTTTCATGTAAATTGTGCCATGGACTTAAAATAATATCTTATTATTATTTTTTTTTTTAAACATATACGACGAAAGATAGAATTTAAAATAAAATAAGATAAATGCATTTGTACGTAAATTAAATGAGGGATCATTTTTGATGGAATCTTCAATTTTGATTAAAAACTTTTTTTGTGCTTTGTTTTTACTTTTTCGGTAAAAGATTTAGGTATAAAATTTTTGTTTTTCATGAAAAATAACCGGATATAATAAATTCAATTGATTTTAATAATGTTTTTCTTTAATGTCAAACGAAAGAATGTTAATTGATATTCATATGTTAAAAATTTGAATAATTTCTTCATGCAAAATATGCTTACTTCATGCAAAATATGCGGCGGAAAATTATAACCAAGGTAGATTTGTTGGCAGAGTTAAACTTAAAACAGATATAGAACCACAATTTTTGCAATGTGATTTTTATATTTTTGTGACTTAATTTTATTATTTGAATTTAAAATTTAAATTTGAAGTTTTTGAATGAAAATAAATTTTATGTTTATAAATTTCCTTCTCCCATAAAATTCTCTTAAACAATTTTTGTGCAGACAAAGAGAAAATTTCCTTCAAATTGTCCTAGAAAATCGTTTACTAACTTTTCCATAAAACATTTTCTTATTTCAAGCGATTACAGCGCCATCATATAACAGAAAATAAGGTTTGAATCTAAAAAGGATTAAAATAATTTCCTATTTGAATATTTTTTTGCTATGAAAAATGATGTTTATGTATTTGTGAGAATTTTATGCTCAAGCATAAATGTTTAGAAAGGATATTTTTTTGTATATAATATTTATAAATGAGATAGAAATGAAATTGAATATTTTATGTATTTATTTACTTTCATTAACGAAATTATTGAAAATATTTTAAAAATTTGATTTGAAAAGGATGTATACATAAGTTCAAGCAGATCAGTTATCAACCATGTAATGCAGATTGGTTCACATCATGTAGACTAGATCTTACATTAGAGTTAAATAAAAGAAGAATGGTATTAACTCAGGCTTATCGTTTTTATTTTGGCTTGAGACTTAAAATAATTTAAGATTTAGAAAAAAAAAAAATTCCATTTCGGGAGTAAATTAGAGTAAACGAATTTTTTATTGTAATAGAAGTTTTATATTTTTGTTTCATAATAGATATTCGAAATAATTCTATCGATATAAAACTCAAAAATTCTCCCAAAACTCAAGAATGATTGAATTTTTTTCTTTTAGATGATATGCGGTTAGATTTGTTTTGCTGCGCATAAGCTAACGATATTGCAATATAGATATCAAGACATACTCAGCGCTTACTTTTTCTAGTCAAAATAGCTTCTAAATTTCTGTCAGCGCCTTTTAATTCAAAATATTATTGTCTGTGGAAAAAATTATTGTTTTTTTTTTTTTACAATATCCAAAGATATTTTGGAAATTAATTTGCAAAAATTTTAATGCATAAAAATGTTTCATACCATGACAAATTCATAAATATAAAATTTCGTATTTTTTTTTTCTTAAGTTTATTTAGGTTTAATTTTTAATGATATGCACCCTAATTTTTATGTAATTTCACCTCTTTCATTGAAAAAAAATTATACAACAAAATAATGCTATTTTTTATCATTATAATTTTTTTTTTAGTGTTGTCTGACAACGTGAATGTGTCTTTTGCACCCCTTGATCCAAATTCGTTTTTCTTTTTTTATTTCAATTTTACCAAAATGAAAGGAAAATAAATAGTTTTCTATCTCTTTATTACCTATAAAAAATAAAAATGAAATAATTTTTTTTTTAAAACTATTGCACATTAAAATTAAAGTTTCCTACATTTCATGCTGAATAATAATAAAACTAAATTTTTATATTGTGTCATGTGTGAATCATGCGAATGCAAGGAAAATGTTTAACATAAAGGCAAAAAATTTTATCAGAAATTATATGTTTTCAAAAAAAAAAAAAAAAATACTGAGAGCCAAAATGAAGCAACAAGCTGCAAGTATCCTGTTTTTTTTTTTGGGAAATTTAAATTTGTTTCCCTTAATAAGTACTATCAAAAAAGGAATATTGGAAGGAAATGTATTTCCCAAAAAAAAAAAGAAAAATTTCTGCAAATAACTTTTTTTTGATGTCAACTATTTTATATAATTTTTTGAGTTTTCCGGATATTTGGAGTTCTTTTTAATTGGTTTTCGAAAATTCAAATTCTAGGCTTGATTTTGAGACAGAACTGTATAGTAACAGATATTCTCACTAAGCAAGAATTTTTGCATATTAAAACTTCTATAAATTTTTCGTATTAATTTCATTTCTTAATCTAAGATTATAAAATTGGCAAAGAGAGAGGTTTTATTTATTTATTTCTATCAAGTTCTATCTACGACAGCTCAATGTCAAAAATGTTAATTGCATAAAATCGCATTCTTTATGGATATGCATAATAAATCAATGAAGTCAGCTTTCTTTTTAAATTATTTCTAGAAACCAACCGGGAAATCATCATTCATTTTATATCACTTTTTCATTTCTATAAGTTCCCAGATCAGAATCAGAATACTTCCTGTTAAAGATAAAAACAAAATTTTATTTATGCAGCTGAAATCGAAAATTATTATCGGCAAAATAGAATAGAAAAAAAAAATTAGAATATTGATAATTTATTGTGTTTCTAAATGAGCTGGAAAAAGAACGTCAACCCATTACCCTAAATTTTATGTTAATTTTATGCAAATGTGATTTCTTTTAAATTTTTATTTTTTTTTTTTGCGAAATTCATTTTCATTTCTCTAAATTTATCACATTTTTTTATATGCATATATACAAAATGTATACTATATGTATTGTGTTGTCTGTTTAAGGATTGCACGCTTGATTTTATTTTAGTTTCTATTTTATTATTGACGATTATGCAATTTAAAGTCCTTTAGTGTTGTTATTTTTTTTTTGGAAATTTTCCTGATCCAAAAACTAACTTGCATTCCATAATCATGTTATGCATAATTTTTTTAATGTATATTTTATATTCAGGAATTTTTGTTTTTTTTTTTTTATTTATATTGTTTATGTTCATATTTGTAACATGTGTGTTATGTCATATACATATATGTATGCACTAAGCATTGAAGAGGAATATTAGTTAATTGTTTCCATTAAAAATAATGATTTTTAGGTATATATGTATAGAAAAATATGCTTTCGCCATTTTTATTTTTAAATATAAAGTTTTTTTTTGACTTAAAATGAGAAGTTATTTATTGAACCAATCGTAAGATGTTTTTAAATCAAGCTCTTTAGTCACAATGGCAAACAAAATCAGATTCTTTCGTGAATTCAAAAAAAGAAGATTTGCACCAAAAGATTGTAATTAAATATATTCAAACAAAACATAAACAAATGAAGGATTGTATCTAAGCCTTCGAAAACTTTATATCCATTCGAACAAATCCATGACAAAATATAACCACAAGATAAAAAAAATGCACAATTTTTTAAATTCTTTAGCATTTGCTACTGACAATACCTTTATTAAGCTTTAAAAAAAGTACGGTTCGCTAAATAAAACTTTTTATGTCCTAATAAAGTTACAAAAACTTGTACTGTTGTATTTTTTGAAAATAAATTATTATGAAAATTGTTGTTGACAACAATTTTCATACTCGTAGTTTTTTTTCTTATTTGAAATATGTGTATTTTCCTTTATTTCCTTTATACATGTAGTACGCGGAAAATTCAAATATATAGTACATATTAAAAAAAAAGAAAAAAGTTAAGTAAAAAATTATGGAAAATATAAAAATGCAACCTTTTTTTTCTACGTAACTGCTTAAGTTACGTAATAAGCAGTTAAATAAATAACAAAAAAAAAACTTTTCTTAATAACATAAAGCATTCTGTGGCATTTTTATAGTTAAGTATTTATTTTTATATATAGTTATATATATACTTATATATATATATATATTTTTTTACTTATTTTAAAAAAACAAAATTAATATTTTTGCAATGCAACTTTCAATTTCTATACCAAAAAAAAAAAGAAGAATATTGAATAAATTTTTCCTTTTTGTAACGACCAGAACACATTTTGCTACTCGCATATCCATAAAAAAAAATCGTCTTTTTTTTTTTAAAGTAATAAAATTTTTATGCTAATTTATTAATTCCGGAAGGGTAAAGAAAAATATTATGTCTATAGGAATAAAATAACATGTCCTGTTTACACAGATAGTTTTTTTTTTTATAGATAACTACGTAACAGGATATCTAAAAGAATAACACATAAAATACTTTGGTTTTGAAGTTATGCAGAAATGTTTTTTAATATACATATGTGTAAAATTAAGAATAAGGAAATATATCTTTTTCTTTCGAATTATTTTTAACTAGGAGAATATTAAAAAGTTTTAAGGGTCTGTAAGAATTACAGAAATCTAGGAATTAATTTTCTTAACTATGTGTTTTTTTTTTTTCAAATTAGTTTTTTGTTGGAATCGTTGTTTCAAAATTTGTTTTTTTTTTAATTAATACTGCAATTAAAATAAATAAAAGGAATTGGCAAAGATAAAAATTTTAAAATATTCTAAAACTTTTCATATTTATTTTATTTTATCTAAATTTCCATTTGATTTACTTTCAGAAGCTTCAAAACATCGAAGAATTGTTCAAAAACAATTTCTGCCTAATCATAACATTTCACTCTTTTCAGCCTAAATAAGTTTGAATCAATTCAAAAGAAAAATAGTTTTCCCTTTTTTTTGTTTTTTTTCTTGATATATGCGTATATTGAACATAAGAAAACATTTTTTTTTTCTTCATTTCAGACCTAAAAAGTTTTTTCTTTCTAATTTTTTTTTTCCCTTTTTTTTGTGTCATGTTAAGGAATCTACAGGAAAAAGGACTACTAGGGCATACAAAATATTTTTTAAGAGATACAATAATGAATAAAAATAATATTTGCATATCTTTAAGTTATCTTTGTATTTAAAAAAAATTATTGTCTGTTTGACAATATGTTATAGTATGTGTTATATTATTGATTTAAAAATTAAAAAAATAATATGAAAAAAAATTTAAATATTTAAAAAAAAAAAAAATTAACCCTAAGATTAAAATTAAGAAAAAAAAAATGTCTAAGGGTTAAATTATTTTTTGCAAAATAGTGTTTTTTATATAGTTATTTTTCTAACCGACAAAAAAAAAACATTATATATACATATATCGGAAATTTGGCGGGAACGCGTAATTAAAATACATAAATATTAATGTATATTTTATATATCTCAATTCATCGAAATATAGTGCTGATATAAATTTTGAGATTATCTTCCGCGCAATTAATCTTATCATAATTTTATATGTCTATATATAAATACTCTTTCAAGCTTAAAGTTTGCCTAATTTGATTAATTTATAAAGTGATGAAATGTAAAATTAGCCGTAGTACAAACTGAATGGCATGGCGTTGTGGACATTAATTTTTGTAAATTAAGATTATAATGTTTGTGAAAATATTTTGATCTAAACCTAATTTAAAAAAGAAAAAAAACTGTGGTTTTCGCCACTAAAATGCATTCCTTGGTCAAAATATGTTTGATGACAAGAAAATATGAATACCTACAATAACTTATTAACAAACAGTGTCAGTATTACAAAATTCTACAGCTTGTTTTTAGTTTAATTAGAAATTGAAAAATCGTAACTAGTTGTAAATTAATCGTAAATGAAATTTGCTATAAAATTTACAAATAATTATAATGTAATTTATACATTTTTATGCGACATTTTCCCTCGTGATATAGTAAACATGCACTATAATCCTTGTTATTATTATATCTGTAATATAGGTATAGTATAGGTATATTATTTTTGCGTTTCACCCAATTAATATTGCATCAAAGTAAAATAAATAAAAATTATTATGATTATTATTATTTATAATAACAAATAATTTATAATATATAAAATAGTAAGTACTATAATATACACAGTATGTCCTTCTTTTGTATTATTTAAAAAAAATAACAAAACATATCCTTTGTAGTAGAATTTTTTTTATTTGGTCATATTTAAGTTATAATAACAAGAATGACCATAGAAATTAAAAATTGCGTACACATTTTTTAATGGTCTTGCGTATATTTAATTTTTCTTTTATATATTCTATGCTATTTTTATGTTGTAGTTTTTTATGTTCTCCCTATATGTAATCAAGAACATAATAAATACTTCTAATTTTTTTTTCTTATTTTTTACTTAGTATTCGTGTTTGAAAGTCATTTTAATAAATTTCTATTATTTTATATGTACCTTTTTTTTTGTGGTTACCAGCAAAAAGAATTAGTAGTATCTAACTACAGTAAAAATTATTAGAATAGAGAAAAATGAAAATAAAATAAAAAATAAAATAAATATGGCCTCATTTATAAAAGTTCGCGGTTTTTTATTTTCCCTATGCCCGTCATTTTTTTTTTCCTACGTTTCGTCATCGTTATTACAGAGCGTGGTAACCACCGCGACAAATACTAAATAGTTAAACCATAAATTAAAAAAAAAAAATAAATAAATACATGGTTACATTAAAAAAATAAAAATAAAAAAAATGAAATACACAAATATATAAAAAAAAAAAGGTTGAGTAAAAAGAGCAACAGAAAATAGCATAATATTAATTTAAATGGCCACCTATGGCTAACTTTATATTTATTTTAGTGCTTTTGCATTACATTTATTTTTTTTTTTTTTTTGTACTTAATTTATACATTATATGTCAATATGTGAAGAGGAAAAAGGGTTAAACCCCGCGATTTATTATTAACTTTTTTTTTTATATATTTTTTATTTTTCATTCGCATTTTGTAATTTTTTTATTTTTTTTTACCTTAATAAATTTTATTTTCAAAAGAAAAAAAAAATTGAATTTTTTTACCAGTTTTAAAAAACACTGAAAAAATTATAATTTTTATCATGTTTTGTGTATAGATTTCAAAGTTGATTATTTTATTCAGTCAATATATCAACAAGACTTTTATTCCAATAGAAATTATCTTTATTACATTTTTGTCTAAGTCATTTTAATGTTTTGAAATATGCATATCGAAATATCGACTTTATATATATTATATTACTAGCAGTTTATTTTATTAGAATCTGATTGGGCTGGTGCTGTAAAAAAAGTTTATCTAGATTGCTCGTATTTCAAGTTTTGTTTTATAGAAACCGACCTCGGCCGATCTCAGACCACCCTTACCTAACACGATCCATTCAGTAGTTTTTAAGCTTGTTAAGCTTGTCTGACAAAACAAAACTTTTGATGATTTTTGAAGATAATCATAAACTATTTTACGGATCATTAAAGTGGTAATTGAAATTGGATTAGTAATTAGATCATTTTCAGATTTTTAAGTTACGTATAATCATAGATTAAGAATACACAAAGATGTTTAGCTTCATACAACATTGTTCTTGGTATTTTTATGTGAATGTGTTAGTAAAACAAAATAAAATACGTGATAATTATCAATATATGAAAAGAATTTTATTTAGTTTTACTAACACATTCACATAAAAATACCAAGAATAATGTTGTATGAAGCTAAACATCTTTGTGTATTCTTAATCTATGGTATAATCTATCGCAATGGAGAATATATTTAATAAATTGTTATACGAATAAATATTGTAACTACTTGTCTTGCCTTCGTATAACGAACTCAAAATTTTTTTTTCAGTGTAAATAAAATTAAAAGCTGATTAATTATTAATTAGATGCAAATTTATTAGGCCACAAAATACAATTATTTTTAAATAACAAACCTTTTATCGAAGCACATTTTTTAATGTTATTTCATTGAAAAAATGTTTTTTTTTTTTTTATTATTTTTTAATGTTTTCAATTTCCTCACTTTTTGTATATTTTCGTTCACCATGATTTATGAATTTTTGGACATTACTGGTAGAAGTCTTAATTTTCATTACATGATTTTTTTTTATTTATAAAACAAATTTCCATTTACTGTTATTTCTATAACTAATTTTCTTTTTAACTTAACTCTAAAAAAAAACTCGAAAATATAAGAAAATGTTGATGTGAAGTCAGAGAATATTTTTGCTTTTATAGCAATCTGATTTTCGAGTAACAGCGTTTTTTCTCATATTAGTAACTTTATAGAATCATTAAAATTCGGAATGAAATTCATCTTGATTCATTTCAAACCAAAAAAAAAATTATAAATTTTAATTATATAAAACATAAATATTATTATGGTGTATTACATTAAATTGCTTTCCTAAGATGTTGTTTATATATAGCATTTCCGGAAGCTTCTACCTTTCCTGAATTTTTTATAAAAAATTCATTAAAATTTTCTTTTGATTAATATTTTTAATGAATTTGATTGGGGAAATCATGTAATAAATCATTTTTGCATAATTTTAATAAATAATATTCTTCCTGTAAAATTTCCTAAGACAAATATATTTACTTATTACTTCAAGAATCAAGATACTTCACTTGAATAAAATGTCTATGAGTTAACAAAAAAATACACAGAGAGCTATTATAACGTGTACTTCAAAGCGTAAAATTATAAGAGAATAGACTTAAAAGTACAAGTTTTTGTAAGCCAAATGATGTTTAGGGTTCAATTTCAAAGATAAATACTGTTGTTGTGGCTATCGTAGTTTCAATTCTGTACCTTGTTCCTCGAGTTGTTCAAATTAATGGATCCTATTAAAAAAGATAAATCTGTTTCATCAATCATCATTGATTTTTTTAAAATATTTTTTTGGAATTTTATAGTTCAATATCAATTAATTGATCAATTAATTGATTCATTGATAAAATTAGAGTTAAGTATTACAAGAGATAAAGCTTGTACTTTCTGTCACTTTATATAAAATAAGATTCTTCATGATATTTTAGTTTTCGGTAGCTACTCTTTACGCTTATACGTTTTTATGTTTTCTATAGCATTGAGAAGTTCTTCCATCTTTCATTCAAAGTTTAATAAAAACCACAAAACTACATTAGGGTAGGTCCACTTAAATTTTTAAATATTTTCATAATAAAAGATATTTATGCTTTTTTTTTTTCCGGATATATTAAATTTATTTCCTGGTTTTCTGCGCACAATATTATATTTGTTTTGACTTTTTAATTATATGCATTGGTCTTTTTTTTTTGTTTATTTTATTATTTTTTTCTTTTAATTTAACGCGGTGGTTTTTCTTAAATACAGAGGATATTCACGTGCCATTTTTCTTAAAAAAAAAATACTGAAAGAAAGGGATATTGAAGATAATTTTTTATGATGTTATTTTTTTTTTTTTTGCCTTTCAAAAGTATTTAGTAGAGAGGTATAATTATAATTTTTTTTTTTTTACTTTTCCTGAATCTGAATAATAATGATTTTTGGAATAATTTAAGTCTGGTTTATCATTTCAAATATGAAAAAAAAAGAAGCATTTTTTGTTTGATACATGGATGGAATAAAAAAAAAATATACTTTTTAAAAATAAATATTTTGATTAAGAAATGAATTCCTTAAAAATAAGGTATGAGGATGGTGGTTTCTTATACTGATGACTATGGGTACAATGCAGTTAACTGAAAAATGAAAAAGTTGAATATGTTTGAAAGGATATCAGAAAATTGAATATGAATAATATTTAAAATTCTTAGACTTCGCGACAGTACAAAAAAATAAATAAATTAGATATTAAACAGCTACTTGTCACTTTCCCTTCGATGACTTTATGGAACGACGCTTTCCTGCTCTCTAGACTTGGAAGATTAACAAGTTGAAGTCTGTCAGTGTACGGAGCTAAATTTGAATTATTCTTTCAATTGAGACGCCTTAAAGGCAAACGAAGAAAATTTTTTTCGAACCGATTCCAATCTAGAGACATGAGTACCTTATGTTGGACTTCAGACTCGGCATGAATATTCCAAAATTGGACGGTCAAAAGAACAATATAGAAGTTTCATAACATATGGATCTTTGAACTATCTTGGTTGCCTCTTGATAAAACCAAAAACAAGAAGAACACAATTTATCAAAAAAGCGGCCGATAAGAAATTGTTAAAAGAAACTTGATAATAGCGATCTTCTTAAAATCTGAAATAGAAATGTTTCAATGAAGACGACATGGCATACAATTAAGTATGTTGTGATCAAAATTTAAATGTTGATAAGATTCCGTAATCACAATTTTAGAATTTTACTACTAATTATTATTTTATAATTTACCACGAAAAAAACTATCACTTATTTCCCATACTTATAAAATTTTTATTTCCAACTATGGTTATGGTGTGCGTATCTGAAAAAGATGATAATATAAAACTGTGAATATGATTTAAAAAAAAAAAAATGTTCAAGTTCCGGCAAAAAAAAAAAAACAAAATTAAATTCAGGACTAAGGAAAAAAAAGTTTGTTTTGACTTTTTGATTTGTTTTGTTGACGTATTTTTTTGTTAGGTATATGCTAATTATTATGTTTTTTTTTTTGTTGCAATTACACTTTTTATTTTTAGGAAAAAAAAAGGATATGTAATAGGGCTTAAGTTATGTAGTACATTGTGTGTACTCTCTTTTTTTTTTTACATTATAAATGTAAATTATTAAATGTTTGATGTTTGTTACCTATAATGTTTTAATTTTTTTTTTTTTATTTTAAAAATTATAATATTATGTAAAACAAAATCTATTTACATAAAAATAAAGCAGAAATATTTACAATGACAAATTTGCGGTGAATAAATTTAAAATGAGAAGAATCAATCTGAATGAATTAAATAAATAAATAAAAAAAAAAATTAATTTTGAAATATTATTGGGGGTGGTTAGCTGTGTATAGTTATCGTAATAGGACTAAAGGATAAATATTGGTCTTGGTGTCTAAAAAACAGGATTCGAATATTAAGTCCTTTGATGAAATTAAATCCTTTGACAGGAAATTTGTCTTCCTTCGCGTACTCAGTATTTTATCATATATATTTTTTTTAACATATTTGTTTTATTTTTAAATTAAAAAAGTTTGGCATAATTACTGATAAGTTCTTTAATAGTTAAAGTATATATTAATATTGTAAAATCTTATTAAAATACATGTTCTGTAATGTTATTAATTTATTGCTGATTAACTGAACTAGACAAATTCTACCGTAGTTCTTATTACTATAAGTTTTACAGGAGCTTGGAAAAAGTTATTAAAAAAGTATACAGTAGTACCGTTTCCAGACTTCTACTTAATTGAGTCTTAATATAGTCTTTTGGAAAACTTTCTAGTTATTTAGACAACAATGTAAAATTCAATTTATTAATAAAAATTTTGCATGATTTTGACAGGGTTTTGTATGATTGACTTCCGAATTGAAATTACAGCTAATTCAGTGTTAGATCCGGATCTAAATATTGTAGAAAATAGTTCAAAATAATATATATACATTTTCTAGTAGGTATGGGCTTTAAATGTGAAAGATATTAATCAATTATACCAGTATATTTATGATTTATTAAATTTTTAGTACATAATTGAAATTATAATTTAAAAAAAACATAATTTAAAATAAATATGAATATTGAAAATAATTTAGTATCTAGATCGGGATAAATTTACTTTTCTTTTCAGGAGGCATAACATCTAATGCTGAGGAACTTTTTTTTAGCTTCACCTTGTAGGTATGGGCTTTAAATGTGAAAGATATTAATCAATTATACCAGTATATTTATGATTTATTTTCAGGAGGCATAACATCTAATGCTGAGGAACTTAATAAAATAAAATTAACACTGAAATAGAAAATTACGAAAAATTGTAGCTTGTATGTTGCCTGCCAAAATAAAGTTAACAAATAAATTTTGTTGTTAACAGAAATTTGCATTTCATATTTTTATATACATTTATATAGTTTTTATCTTTACTATATACATATTAAAATAAATTTGTACATTTAATTTTTTTTCTTTTCTTATACTATTTTGCATTTTAAAAGTTCAAATTAAATAGACTGGAAAATAATTTCATAAAATGTTGTACCTATATAAATTAAATGTAAATAAAAAAAAAAACTAAATTGTAATATTATGAAAATTTTTTTTAAAGAAACTTAATTTAAATTTTTTTTTTTCTGTATAAAATTTATGTTAAAATTTGTTTTTTTTTTTTTTTAAAGAAAAATTATTAGGTATATTTTTTTTTCTTTCGTATGTATATGCTTTTGATGTGGAAGTTCAAGTTCAATAAAACAGTTAACACCATAAAATAGAAAATTTTTAAGTCACATTCTATTTACAAAAAAAAAACACTCCTAAAGTAGTTAATAATATTCAAAAAAAAAAAAAAAAATGTTATTTTTATTTCAACAACAACACCAAAAATTATTTTTTTTTTATGAAAATTTGTCTGCACATTTTCCATGCTAAACAGGGTAAAGAAAAAAAAAACTGATTATGTACGAATAAATATTTAATTTATTTAAAATAAATTCAAATAATGTGAAAAAATCATTGATAAATATTCAAATTATGTTGTTGTGTTTTTGTTTACTTTTTTTTTTGTTGTTCTGAAATACATATATGCGCATATAAAAAAGTTTTCATGTTATCTCAATGGAAAAATTAAGGAAGATGAAAAAAAATTTTTCTTTAAAATTATTGATTCTTTGTGTAAAATATATAAAATAAATGTTAAGGATTTAAAAATGTTAAAAATAAAAAAAATTAAATTTTTTTTTTTTAATATTTTGACCTTGAATTTATTATTAATATTTATATATTATGTTTATATATATTTTGTTATTATTAAAATTACGATTTATTGAATGAATTATAAAAAAATTATATGTATATACCTAATAGTGTAGTATAGAACCTTGGAAGTTCATAGTTTATTAAAAATATGAATTTAAAATTTTAAATTCATATTTTTATAATAATAAAAGTACCTATACTAGATTTTTTAATGATATGACTAATTTAACAGATATATTGTATGTTTAATAAATTTATAATTATATTAAATTGTATCTTACAGATTGTAGTGTATAAATTTGACTTTGATTAGATAACATAGATTAATATCAAACTGCGGGATAGTATCAAAGGGATGGAGTTTAACATTTTTTCTACAGATAAAAAAATGTCATATAATATATAATACACTAATTTAACTCATTTTCATTTGTTTACAACTTAAATCCTAATGTTTGTTTCAGGAATGGAGGATAAATGTTGAATATTATTTTATGGAGTCTCTTAAAGAACTCATTACACCAGTTACATTTTCTGTCAAAATTTGTGAACAATCAGTAAAGATACCTCCAAAGATTAAAATGTTAGCTTGGTAATGAAAAATTTAAATTCTTTACTGTTCATTTTTTCGCATTCAGGTACAAACTGTTTTTTGTTATAAATTTTAAAGTTTTCATATAAATAAACTTATGGCCAATCATATAGTGGTAAAGATTTATTTTATTGAGTTCTTTTTGATATAATTTTAGTAGTTATAAAACTTAACACAGATTAACTTTAAAAAAAAATAAGGAAATAAGATTCGTTGCAGAAGATCACTGAATTCCACCGTAGTAATAAAAAATACACCCGTGTAGTAATATAAATGTTGTTGTCACGGTTTTTAGAAGATAACGAAATCTTTATTGAATATCAGTATGCAGAAATAAATTTTTACTTACTTCTTTCTAAGTTTTGTTTTTTTTTTAAATTTTGTAAATAAATATAAAGTCTTTCCTTGGTTTTTTTACTAAGTTCCTAATCTTAGATTTATTATTCAAATTATTTAAATTTTGCGCGTCGGAATAGTTAATATTACCTAATTCAAAAAAATGAAGAAGTATCTATTATTCTAACAAGAATGATTCGTTATTTTACGAAAAAAGTTGTAATAAACAAAAAGGTTGAATTTAAATAAAAAATAACGAACATATAGTATTGGCGGGATATTCAACATATAAGTAAGAAATTGGCAAGTTACATAAACTTCAATATTAATTAAAAAATATAAAATTCTTTTAAAAAATATATAATATAATAAATTCCTTTTTCTGAATATCCGGTAATTATAATTAATTGGAAAAAAAAAAAGAAAAATAAAAAGCATTAAATTATAATAATTGATAAATTTATATAATTTTAAAATTATAATCTTTAGGGGATTAAACATCAAAAGCGCGATATAATTATTTTAATATTATTCCGAAAATCATTGGGAAAAAAAAATTATTTTCTGATGCCATTTACAAAAAAATCAATTTTATTAAATTTAAAACAATTTTTTTTTATTTTATTTAATTTTTCGTTAACAACCAAAAAATCAATTGAATGTTCATCTTTAAAATTATCGATGTCATTTTATGTTTTTTTTGTTTTTTTTGTACTTTTTTGTGGTGTTAAAGTGCGAGGATTTTTGTTATGCAAAATTTATGTGTATTTTTTTTTTATGTTGGTTTATTACTCTTTTTTTTTTCAATTTTTTATTTTATTTATTTTTTTTTTTGGGGAAGAATAATGCGATATGCTAATGAGATTTTATGGATTTTTCTTATTTTTTTTTTTCATATACATAAATATTGTTGTATAGTATAGTACTCGTCTATATATATATTATGTACAGATATTTTTCTCCACTTTATAAAACATTATGTTGAGTGTATGCAAATTTTTTTTTCTTTTTTTTTTTTTTTTTTAATTTTTGCCGGTAAAAGTTTTGTTTTGGGATTTATTTTTTATATATTATATATAGCTATAGAGAGATACATACATATAGCATATATTATATACAAAAACATGGAAGAATATTATAATAAAATATCTATAGATATTTTTAGAAAAAAAAAATAAAAATAAAAGAAAAAAATAAAATAGAAAATCGATATTGATTCTATTCTTTTGTGCTGCAAGAATAATAATTATATAAAATTTTTTATTTTTTTTTAAAGAAATTATATCCATATACATAGGTATATAATACTATATTATGTACACATACATTAGATACTTATAAATTCATAAAAAAAAAAATTGTTTTCAATGGCGTATATTTTATAAAAAAAAAAAAAAATTAGAATAAAAAATATTTCGTGTCAATAAGTTACAAAATGTTGTAAATGGAATAAAAATGTGAAAGATTATTGTGTTGTTGGAGCAACAGAATAAGTTTTATTTTATTTTTTTTTCAATTGCAACAACATAATAAATTCTAAATTTGCGCTTTTTTTTTGTAAAATTGTTATCGCGCGCAGCTTTAAGAAGAGAAAGTTTGATTGAGATTTTGTTTTTTAGTGGCCTAAAAAGAATTTTTTAAATTAGAAATATTCTATTTTTCAAAGTTATTATTTTAATATTAAAAATCTACTTCTACAGTGAAAATATTTCCAAAGCTGCAGAGATAAATTGTTAATCCAACTTTTTGTTTTATTGAATATTTTACAGGTATTAATATAAATACGTATCTTATAAAATGGACCACCAAGTTTACGCTGTCTTAGAAATAAATGGATTTAAATCAAAGGATGCTTTGCTTAAAAAACATTGTTCTTCTTAGTATGATTTGGAACAAATTTACAATTGATTATGAGATATGTGACATTTTTTACTCACAAAGTGTGTTGCATCAAAGAAATAGTCAAAAATTTATCAATCCAGCTATTTTAGATTCTCACAATTTATCCAGAAATTTATAAAAATTCGAATAAACCGTAGAGGAAGGTGAAAAAGTTAGTTGTATATACATTGTGATTGACGCAAGCACTATTAATCTATCAAACAATTCGCATTACAAGTTATTATATGAATATGATGCCAATTTGGTGATTTGGTTGTCGGAGAATTAAACAAAAAAAATTTGAACTATATCTTTAAGTTAACATTTTTAAAAACTACAGATAATAATGACTTTTCAATTATTCGATATATTGTTTTAAAATAAACTCTGCTAATAATTACAAAAATATTATTTTCTTCTAAAATATTCATCTAATTGCGCTTACTAGAATTTTTAAATCTAACTTTTGCGTTAAAATTTCCAGGATGATCATTATTTGAACCATTCAATAATTTGAAGATGAAAATAGGGCTTTGCTTACCTTATGCGCGAAATTTTAAGTTCGATTTTTATTGCATCAAGCTTAAAGCCGACGCAATTTAATTTTAAGTATAATGATGTTTAATTTTTTAAACTATGAAACTCCCTACATTGACACAGAAAACAAAAATTAATTTCGATATCATGTAGGTTCGAACCAATCCTGTTGCATGTAGTTACACTTTTATCATAAAGGTGTAAAATGTGAAAAATATTATAATTTTATATCAAGCACAACATTAAAAAAAAATTGTATTTTCAATTTAATAGTCGAGATGATCATTCAATAATTTTTAAGTGAACTCGTGCTAGAAAACTAAAATTTGTGATTTTTTCTCTTTCAAAATTGGACAATCTTATATGCAGATTGATTTCAAGGATTCGTTTCTTTTACCACTCTTGTGAAATTTTCCTTCAATTCTACATATGATTATACCCAGTCGTGATATTCAAAATTTTTAACAACCGGTACGCTTAAAAAAAATATTATTCAATATTTGTTTATACATATAAAAAATATTTATTTACGTAAGAAAAAAATTTAATTAAATAATGACTAATTTAAATTTTGGTTTTGGCACGGCACAATTGAAGCAGAATCTTAATGTGTAGTTTCAATATCAAGAAATACACAAAAAATCAATCATTTGATAACTTTAAAACACCCTCAAAGCAAAAACATAATATACAACAACCGGTACGGAAAATTTTGAAAATTTTAACAATCGGTACGAGCGTACCGCCCCGTACCGGCTGAATATCCCACTGATTATACCACAATCGAGAATGCAGATTCATTAAAAATTTACCATTAAAGTACTTTTTAAATTCTATATAATTTTGATTTTTGTACCTCAATGAACCAACGGCAGATAATATTTTTTGAAGAAAATTTAATGAAAATTCTAACTGAATAAAGAGCTACAAAGAAGTGTAATGAATTTACATTATTAATATTATTATTATCTGTTGACATATTTTTTAAATATGAAATTTTATCTACAATTCCGATTAAAATTTATGCCGGCGGCCGAGCGTAAATATTATTTTGCTTTTCAAAATTAATTTTTCTAAGCTTCTTTATAATTTTTATTGAAAAAAATTAAAAATTTAAAAATTACTATAATTACACTTAAAAAATAATTTTCACAAGCTTCCGTGCTTAAAAAAATTTACTGGAAAAATTTGTCTAAAATATTTTTTTTTTTTCCTTTTTGAAATCTAAAATTTCTAAACTTATTCAAAAAAAAATTGTTCTTTTTTTTCCAAATTTTCTCCATGATTATACCACCCACCGGCTATTAATAACTCCCAAAAAGCTTTCTTCTCTGAGAATATTGCAATTTCAATTTTATGTTTATTTTTCTCTTATTCGTATAATTTGAATTTTCGCATTTCAGCTTTAAAAGTAAAATTAGAAAGTTATAAAAAAAAAATCCAAATTTTTAAATTATTATTAATTTTTTATTAATTAAAAAAATATCAAATTTATTTTTCATTTTATTTTTTATTTTTAACTTCACAATATTAAAAAAAAAAAAAACAAATTAATTGGTCTCGAAACGTCACAGTGAAATAATATGTAGAATGTGTACTTTGCATTAAAAAGCAAAGAAGAAAATTTCCGTTCTTTATCACAAGAATATGAATTGGGTAAAGAAAAAAAAAATATGGAAAGAAAATGTTTTTTCTTTTTTACATACATTTCCCAAAAAATTAGAAAACTCATACAAAAAAAAAAACAAAAAAAAAAAAGGAAAGTAAAAACCAATTCAAACCATTGGGTTTTGAACCACCCTCACTTCAAATGGTGGAAATCACATATTTTTTTTATTTTGGATTCATTCAAATAGGAAAGCAAATAAAAATAAAACTATTTTCTATCCAAAAAAAATTCTTCCAGTGAGAAATAAAAGGTGGAGCACTGGAAATTCTCTTTACAGTGTACAAGAAACAAAAATGAAAACATAATATTAAAAATATTATTTTCATATAAATAATATATAGAAAATAAGAAATTAAGAAAATACTTAAAAAACAAAAAAAAGATAGATGAATCTTGACAAATACATTTGTAAATTTATTTCCCACCAGCATACCCACAGCATAGCATAAAAATATGAAATGAAAATATATATAAAAATAATTTAGCTATTCTGCGAAAAAACAATAGAGCAGAACAATTGAAATAAAGGCGTTAACGATTTATTTTTGTCATTATTACCAAAAAAAAATAAACTAACTATACACACATTTTATGAGAGAATGTTGTGTTAAAAATTCTTGTATTTATTTTTAGCACTTTTATATTTTATAAGATATTCGTATCTGTGTGTGTAGTTGTAATTATTATTGAGTGTACTTTTTATATATTTTATTTATGTTTTACGAATGACCACGTGACGTCAGTATATGTTAAAACATTTTTTTTTGCACGCCATTTATGAAATAATGAAAGGGATAAAAACAAAAAAAAAAAAGATATTAAATTTCTCAAATTTTATATTTGATGAAATTTATAAGCATAATAATCTATGTTTGTATTTGTTTAATTTAATAATTTTTTTTTTCAAGTGATGTGGAGTTATTTTTTTTTTATTATTATTAACAATCAGCTGGTAGGGTGGGCACTATATTTTCTAATTATTATGCTCTCTGATGCAGAACACGCACATATAAATGTCGGAGACATTAAATTTTGAGTACAAAAAAAAAAAAAAATTAAAAAAATTAATTAAATTTTAAAAAATAAAAACAAATTTTCAATAATTAAATTAATTTTTTTTTATTTTTAAATTTTTTTTTGAGAAATTTGATATTTTATAAAATAAAAAATTATTCTCTATTTCTCCTTGCTTGGCTGTATATGCAACTATTCTCATTCTCTCAAATTGTATTTTTTTTCTTTTTCCCATATAGCGAAAAAACTAAAAACACATTCCACTCTCAAGTTTATCAAAGCAAAAACAAAAAAAAAACAACAAATATATTTCGTATTGGAAATTTCCTATAAATTTTATATTTTCAATGTGTTTATTTACA
This sequence comes from Hybos culiciformis, assembly GCA_964007475.1. Taxonomy (NCBI): domain Eukaryota; kingdom Metazoa; phylum Arthropoda; class Insecta; order Diptera; family Hybotidae; genus Hybos; species Hybos culiciformis. The sequence continues at coordinate 10,417,288 of OZ023274.1, read as the reverse complement.
AAAAAAAAAAAAAAAAAAAAAACACAAAACTAAAATATATAAAACTTCGTGTTAGTAATATTCTTCGTACGTTGTCAATATAAAAAAAAAATAAATATTTTATATTAAATAAAATATGTGTTAAAGTGAAATAAGAAGCATATATACACAAAAACAAAAAAAAAAAAAAAACGTAAAAAAAAAAAATAAGATACAAATATCTCACTCACTAAAATATAGTTGGAATAATTGTTAAGTTAGTTCGTTTCGATAGCTCGTTGTGTTTGCACGTGAAATAAGAATTTTTGCTCTTTGAAAAAAAAAAAAAAAAAGAAATAAAAAATTTTATAAAATTATACGGTTTTTTGTTTAGATTTAAAAAAAAAAATTATTTTTTTTTTTTATCCAAATTAGGCATTAAAAAGATACACATAAAAAAAATATCATCCAAAAAATAAATAAATAGATAAAAAAAGAATATACACATTGAAAACAAATTTAAAATTTATTTATTTTAATTTTTTTTTTTTTAATTTAAATAAAAAATTAGAAAAACAAGAAAAAAAAAATAATTGTATGTTAATTTGAAAAATTTTCATAATTTTTCAAAAAAAATAATAATAATTTTTATAATCAAAACGGGGGGACTAAAAGACGAGAAAAAAAAAAAAAAAATTTTTTTTGAAAATTTATTTTTGGTATCAAAGAAAAATAATTTTATTTTTTAAATTTGATAAAAAAGCTTAAAAATTTTCATTCACTCTTCTATACGATTTCGAAAAGAAAAATTTTCGAAAATTGATTGTTTTTTTTTTTTTTTTAATCAAATAGCGCAATTTTGAAAAAAAAAAATTATAATAAAATAAAACAAATATTATAAAACAAAAAAAAAATTAATAGTTTTTTTTAATAATAATAAATTAATTTTAAACAAATAAAAATGTAAATAAAAACATGAAGAAAAAATAAATACATAGTGCTCAATTGTATACGAAAAATAAAATTAAATAAAAATTTCATTGGCCAGTTAAAACTACAAATAAAAAATAAACCAAAACAGCTAGTCAAAACTTAAGACTAAAAACTAAATTCCTTGGACTATTTTCAAAGTTATATTTCTTAACTAACTATCGACTTTAAATTTTGCATGACTCACAATTTAATTTTAAAGTCAAGCTTGAAACGACGACGCATACACGCAATGCTATTGAATTTTTCGAAAAATATTTGAAAATAAAATATTATTTTTATAATTATATTGTTTTGTTTTTTCTCTCTGTTAAATAAATCTTAATTTTTTGAAGTTTTCTTAAATTTAAAAAATAAAAAAAAAAAAAACTCTAAAAAACAATAATAAGGACATCCTAGTTCAGAAAATTAAAAAAAAAAAACTAAGAGAAATAAAACAGTTGTGAATGTACAGGTTATGAAAATTAATAACCAAGTGAGAAATTTTTAATTCAAACTGGTTCTAAACGTCGTTAAACTGAGCCCCAATTTGGAGCCCTACCCCGCCAGCGTGGACGGGCTGAACAGCCCTAGAGCGGTGGGGATGGCCGCCACCACATATATGACAACAGCACCCGGTGACTTAGATATGGCCTTAGGTGGTGGTGGTTATCACAATTCATCACCCCGAAGTGCTACAGATGCCGGCGAAATGAAATATTTAACACAGCATCATCATCCATCACATCATCATCATCATCAATTGCCTTCGTCACCTAGTCCAAGTACAGGCGGTGGTGGTTTAGGTTCATTAAGTGGTTTAGGTGGTGCAACAAATCCATGGACTGCATTGCATCCAGCCGCAGATCCATGGAGCTTACAATCCCATCATACACATCATCATCCTGCCGACGTTAAGCAGGAGATGTCAGCGCATTTGTCGCAACAATCAAGAGTACAACAAGGTATGGCATCGCCACATGCATGGCATGCTCCCGTACATGCCTCACATTATGCACCGACCGGCGGTTCGCCACTACAATATCATCATGCAATGAACGGTATGTTACATCATCCATCAGTTCATCCGCAACACCATAGTGTTACTCCATTACATTTACGGGGTGAATCACCACAATTACATATTCATTCGCATCATTTAGGTGATCGCGATGGATCTGCTGGTGAAGAAGATACACCAACTTCAGATGACTTAGAAGCGTTTGCTAAACAATTTAAACAACGTAGAATAAAATTAGGTTTTACACAAGCTGACGTCGGTTTAGCTTTAGGTACATTATATGGTAATGTTTTTTCACAAACAACGATATGTCGATTCGAGGCTTTACAATTAAGTTTTAAAAATATGTGTAAACTGAAGCCATTATTACAGAAATGGTTAGAAGAGGCTGACTCTACAACCGGCTCACCAACATCAATAGACAAAATTGCTGCACAAGGCCGAAAGCGAAAGAAACGTACCAGTATAGAAGTATCAGTTAAAGGTGCTCTGGAACAGCACTTTCATAAGCAACCAAAGCCTTCAGCACAAGAAATAACAAGTTTGGCAGACTCTCTGCAGTTAGAAAAAGAAGTTGTAAGAGTGTGGTTCTGTAATCGTAGGCAGAAAGAAAAGCGTATGACACCACCAAATACAATGGGCGGAGATATGATGGATGGTATGCCACCATCCCATATGGGTCATCATGGTTATCATCACCATGATATGCATGGCAGTCCAATGGGTACACATCATAGTCATAGTCATAGTCCACCAATGCTAAGCCCCCAGAATATGCAAAATGCTGGGGGTCATCAATTAACGGCCCACTAGCAATCAGAAATCCAGGAGTCCAACTCCGCTGTTACTGCATCGTCGACAACGACGGGTGCGTCATTGCATCATCAACATCACCAACAACAACAACAACAACATCAGCAACAACAACAACAACAACAACAACAGCAACAACATCAAAATAATCAACAACAACAACAGCAATCGACGACACCATCATCTTCAGGTTCGGCAAATTTGGCAACAAATGTCCTTTCACCAAATAGCCCTCTAGGACATCATAATAACAATAACAACAATAGTAGTAGTAATAATAATAGTGCTAATAATAATGATCACAGTTCTAATCAAAATAATAATAATAATAATAGCAACGACAATGATCATTCACAAGTGCTTAAAAGTTCATCTATAGCGGCTGCTGCCGCCATGTATATGGATCCCCGATATCAACAACATTCGCATTTAAATCATCCTCACTTATTCCATACAAGTGATCATCAATTGAATTTAAGCCATCATCAGCAATTGCAACAACAACAACAGCAACTTCAATTGCAACATCATCATAGCCAGCAGCAGCAATCACCGTTGTCACCATTGTCTTCACCTGCCTCACCGTTGTCAGCGATGAATTATCATGCCGTACATTCACATCATCATGTAGCGGCAGCACATCATGCACAACAGCAACATCAACAGCAACAGCAACAGCAACTTCACAGGAGGTTGTTCCACGAGTGGACCCTGCAATTCGGTGCCAGTGCACCACCAAGTGTTCGACATTTTAACTCATTCACGGGTGATTATAGTAATCGTAATGAATGATAATATTATAATTGAACATAATAAAAAAAACTTTGTAAAATAAATTTTTTAATTTCTTATAATAAAATTTCTTTTATAATTTATGATAGTAAACAAATAAAATTAAAAAAAGAATTTCTTTTGTAAATAAATTTGTATAAATGAAAAACAAAAAAAATTAAATTTATATAAAATTGATGTGTGAGTTATAAAATTTGAAAAATTGAATGAAATAATATTAAAATAATAATAATATGAAAATTCTATGCGGTGAATAAAATTTTATGCTCTAGGAAAAACATAAAAAAATAAAAAAAATAGTGATATATTTTTAAATAAAAAATTTATATTAAAAAAAATCAAAAATTAAAACTAGAAAAATTAACAAAAAAAAAAAAAAATATTGTGTTAATAAAACGAAAATTCACTGCATAAAATTGATAAAATTTTTGTAAAATTCAGCTCACTCATCATTAGCTCACTTAAAGCAAAAAAAATAAATAAAATTATGAAGGTGTTTTTAATTCAATTTATATAAGAAAAAAATTCATACATAGAGATCAATGTAATTTAATTTTTCTTATTAACGATATGCAGAATTTTTCCACAAATACAGAAAACTAAAATTGTTATTAAAAAGGTAATTCAAATTTTATTTCAATGTATCTATAATTTAACTAAAGTGAAATCAAATAATAAAGTTTTAAAATTCAATCACATGTAATTTGGCGTAAATCACACTACCGGAATCTAATGTTGTAAAGTTGTTACCATTTTCTTCAGGTTTCTTTTTTTCGGCCAATTCTTGTTTAGTTAGCCTGATGATTAGTTCGAAACCAATATGAGGAAAGTGGGATTTACAAATTTATTCGAAATTTACTATATTCGCAAATAAGCAAAATTATATATTTGCGTTATAAGCCTACTTATGATAAATCAAATCTTATTTATCTTCAAAACGTTCAAAACTTACAATTTGCAGAATATTAACAACGATTGCCATAAAGAATTTATTTAACTTTTTTTTCCTGTTTCCCCCGTCGGATTTATTAAATTAGATACAGTATACCAAAAGGTTTTTATAAACAAAAAAAAAATCAACATTTCCGACGGCGAAATGAATATTATGCCTCAATTGAGTTTATTTTTTATTTCTTTCAATCGGCCGAATATTTTGTATTTAGAGTTTTATTATTGCAAGAAAATATCGGTCTCCAGTTTAAATCAAGATTAGAAAAAATAATACCAATTATTTTTTAATGAGTAAATTTTCTTACATACACAGCCTAGAAATGAATTAAAATAATACCATTTACTCTATTTTAAAAAAGTTTTTTTGCAAAAATGTCTAAGTAATTCCTTGGAGATTGGGCCAACAATCTATGAAGATGTCTGTTCATGTTTTATATCTTTTTTCAATAGTAATACAATAGAATATTTTTTAACAAGACAATGAATTCTTATATCAATTTACTGTACAGAACAGTAAATATAAAATTTGAAACAATCTGAACCGGGAACGTTTATTCATATTTAAACTTTTATTTTTAACAAATCAACTTTAAAAATTACAAAAGATAAATATTTAATAATATCTAATTATTTTGTTCTTTCATAAACATGTAAAATTGGAAAGATTAACAAGAATCTCGAACAACTCCAAATAATAAGTAAAGTATCCTAGTTTTAGGGCAATTTTGTTAACTTTGCCGTATAATTTTCTTCAAAGCTTCTAAGTTTTTCTAATCCATGGCATTTTCGTAGCATGAAAGTAGGAACAATATAAAATTAAATATATTTTAAGTTTTTACTTCTTTATTGGCTTTTATAACCTAAAAGGTAATGAAATAATATACGATTTATTGATTAAGTTATGTTTAATTTTATTTTGAATAAAATTAATTTTAGCTATTTTTGTGGCTTCTAATTTAAATTTAATTAATACTAATATTTATAAATCTCTAAATTTTTTCATGACAATAAAGAGTTTTAAATTTCATATATTTTTAATGAAATTAAGATGCTATTCTTCACTCATTATCCTTAAGGAATTTTAAATTGCATTAAATGGCTTTTTCTGAGTCTGAAATTCTAAATTTTGCTAAACTTACTTCGTTTTTTTAACCCAAACAATTACTTATAAACTTCCTAAGATAAGCTTGGCATCAAAATATAAATACATTCATGGTTTGAACTCATTTTTTTAAAGATGTATCTATATCGAGAAGTGCTCTAGAACCGTCAAGTAAAAATGGAAAATTTTCGAAATACCATTTCATTGGAACTCTAGTATAATATTTCTTACATATTTTGTAAATCATTCAAAACTGTCTATATAAAAAATTTAAATTCCAATGCTTTCAAGAATAACTCTGATTTTCAAGATTATCGTACGTTTTAACTTATATGCTTAATTACGCCACGTTGGCCTCAACCATCACAATCCAAAAATATTTTTATCGCGTTTTTGTTGATTTTCTATTTTTAACAAATAATTTAAAAAAACCTAATCCTTAATTTTTTTTTTTTAAATCTTAATTTCTATAATACGTTCTGGAAAATAATATCTATCGCTGCCGCCACTTTATACTCCCACTGTAATTTTGGATGTGTATATATACACCTAACTAAAGTAAAACGGATTTAACAAGAATAAAATCAATATAAAATTTTTGAAATTATATAATCAATATTATTATTAGTATATTCTTTTCACATTTCCAGAAGAATTTTATTTTACGATTTTTAAATTTTTTTTGGTATACTATAGTATATAGTAATACAGTATTATCAAAATTATTTTGAAAAATTAAAGCTTTGCATCCGGTAAAAATTTCCATATTTAGAGAGAATAATACTCTTTTTGCATAAAATTTGAATTTAAAATTTTTTTTTTGGCATATTAAAACTTTTTATTTTTATTATTATTATTATTTTTATTAAAACGTCACATGTGAATGAACTTTAAAACCAAAACATTATTATATTTCTTTTTCAGAATCTTTATTTGAAAAAAAAAAGAAACCTTTAACAAAATTATGTTAAATTCATTTTTTCTTTTTATTTGAGGAAGAAAAATTTTTTTTCTCTTAAATTGTCGTTGATTTTTATATTTTTTTTTATACCTTATGTACATATACTAATACTACATAGGTTTTTTTTTTTCAAATAAAGGAAGAATTGGAAAAACACTGAAAAAAAATCGTATATATAATAAAATAAATATATATACTTAGAACCATTAATTTCCATACAAATATTTAATTAAGAATACTATGTCGCATAAATTTTCATATTGAACTTTATAATTTATGTGTTTTATGCGAGTTTATTGTGTATAAAAATTACATTTGGATTTAATTTTTATTTTTTATGATTTTTAAAATCAATCAGACTTCTTTTTTTAGAATTTCTAGTTGAATACAGAAAATTTTGTAGATCATTTTACGATTGAAGTGTCCACTTTAGAATAGTGTTTTTCGCTATAGATTTTTAAATGGTTTTCGAACTAATTTTTTCTCATTATCTTATAGATAAATATCAGACGATTGGTTTTATATAAAATTTATAGCATTTTTGTGTTCAATTTATAGATTTAAAATATAGAAATATTTCTACGTATTCTTTGAATATATTTAGTTTGACCTGGCAATGAATATTAAATAAAATATGTTAAAAAGTAGGTTACGCCAAAATTTTATATAGATTAAATAATTTTGTTTGAAAACCTAATGCAACATTAAATTTTCAAGTTTATTACATTAATGTGTAAAAGAGATTAATTCCATCTTGGTTTCAAAAGTATAATTCGATTTTTTTTTTGTTATATTGAGACAATTTGAAATGACATATAAGGCATTACCAGATATTCCTGCCTGATATCATTAAGAGACACTGAAATTTCATTCATTTCCTTGTCTTTTTTGTGAAACTTCCTTCCTCAAAACTCACTACGTAAAACCTAAACCTCAATGATAAGTTAAAAAAAAATTTATTTTGGTTTACAATTTTATTTCAATTTTGTGATACTGATTTTTATAAATATTTTTTTCAATAAAATAAAATAAAAATTCTATTATATTGTATATACCTGCCCACGACTAGTACATGTGTGATGTAAATGAAGTATAAAACCTCATAATCTGTCAAAATTTCCAACTTTTATACAGAAATACTTGAAATGCATATTTTTTGCAATTAATTCAAAATTATTAGAATTATTTTAATAATATTAAAAAAAAAATTATTTAATTCTTTTATATTAACGATGACACTATATATTCGCAACTGATGTAATTTTAACATTGAAAATAAAATTTTCCAACGACATAAAAACTAAAATTTCAATAGAAAAAAAAAATATCTTAAAAATAATACCGATTTCACACAATTTTTTTTTGCATATAAATAAATAACTTTTTCTTAAGATTTTATTTTTTATTAACCTTGACTATTGCGTCTATTCGCTTTAAAATAAAATAATATAAAATAATAAAATTTTAAATTGAATATTATTTTGTAACATATTTGCTCAATTGAATTTTGAATTATTAACTGAATGGTTTGCTGTACTATATTCAAAACGTTGTGATTAGTTTCGCCTAAAATTTTCTTCAAGTCACTGTATAATGTTGAATATTTTTAAAAATTACACAGAATATTTAGTGCCGGCACCCTTAAGAAAGAATAATGTTATCACGGAACATTTTTTATCAATTAGAATATATCGCCTGCTCAGAAATGAAACAACGTATAATGAAAAGTATAGTTTCGAGTAATTTAAATTTAAAGGTTTGAAAATTAAAAAAAAAGTATGAAAAAATATCAAGTAGCGTTCAATTTTCATCTAAAAAACACATTTTAATCAACATTAAGAATATTGCAAAGTAGTTGTACTTATAAAATCGAGTACGAGGAATCGAATGGTGCTATTGTCAAATAATGACGTATAAATGTCATACGTTGTTTCATTTCTCAGCAGACGATATCACATATTATAAGCGAATGATCACATATAACATTATTGAATTAATTTAAGATTTTTTAATTTCTTATCCCAACATTTCCAAACTACATAATTGCAAATCTTTTTTGGAAGAAATTTGGCATCTCTACACAATTACATATCTGTGCTGTCACAGTCATAATTTTAAGCAAACTCTTGAATAAACTGAATTTGAACAAAAAGTATAAAAGTTTTTTTTTTAACCAAATTGTTATCAGATTTATCAGTTACTTGTAAAGCTCAATCCTTATGTGATTAGTATAAAAGTAATATCAAAAGTCAGAACAAAAACACTATAACGAAAACCGCATAAAACACAGACACAGAAAAACCATAATCGAAGTATTTATGTTTGGCAAAAATAAAAAATAACAATTTCGAACCATTGTTCTATTCGTCATCTGATTATCGCAATTTCAGTATGTCACGATATAGGTAATACCTTTCTAAATTCATATTTTCAGAAGGTTTTTACTACAAAAAGTTATTAAAAGCTTTTTATCTATACAATTCATTCTCAAAAAAAAACAAAAAAAAATTAAGGATCTTTTGTATACCTTTAAACTTTAAAACCGAGAAAATTTTTTTTGTAAACAAATTCGTATTACAACCATCAACAGACATTATTTATTTTTATGGAAATTAATGTATTTCTATGTTTTTCGTTTTTTTTTTCTCATTATAAAACAGAAAAATAATAGGAAATTTTTTTTTTTTTATTTAATTTTACATATACATATTCTTATAGTAATAAATAAATAAATACAAAAAAAAAAAATTAAAAAGAATACAAAATATATAATTTTTCTTATGTCAAATTCTTTTCAAACAACAAAAAAAATAAATAAAAAATTAAAAACAAAACCTCACACCATTGTAAATAGTTAAGTCATTAGTGTAAATTTAAATAAATTTAAATAAATAAGTAAAAATAAAAAATAAAAAATTATATATAAAATAAAAATAAAAAAAACAAAATTATTGTAAATGTTTTTATTATTAAAAAATAAAATAAAATAAAAAAAAAACAAAATTATTATTATTATTATTAAATAGAAATATTTTTTAGATTTTAAAAATAGTGTAAAAAAAAACAAAAAAAAAAAAATAAAATTTATTAAATACGCGAAAATAAAAAGTTTTTAAAAAACATATTGAATGAAAATTTAAATAAAAAAAAAAAAAATTAACAAAAATTTCAAACGCAGTCGCAAAAAAACCTAAATGTTCTTTTTTTTTTCCTTTTTTTTAACAAATTTTATTTTATTTTTTATTTTTTTTGTTGTATATGGAAAATACAAAAACAGAGAAAAAAATTTTTTTTTTTTAGATAAAAACATACAAAAAACAAAAATATACGTCAAAAATAAATTTGTAATGTTTATATTATTATTATTATTATTATTATAAAAAATATAAGGAAGACAAAAGATAAAAATAATAATAAAGAAGAAAAAAAAATAATTATAAAAAATTTTACATTATTGAAAAAAAAAAAAAAAAAACAAATTAAAAACCCAAAAATAATATAAATAACAAATATTAAAAAAAAAAAATTGCATAACAAATAAACTACAGAAATAAATAAATAAAAAATAAAAAAAAACAGAAAAATTTTAATTACTTTTTTTGGTCCTGATAAAAAAAATACAAAATTTTTTTTTTTAATTAAAAAATAATATACCTACCTATTTTTTTTTTTTTTTTTTGCCATTTTATAAAAATATTTTTGCATATTTTTGTTATTTATATATACATTTTTTTTTTTTATATATTTCGTAGTTTAGAATTATTATATTTTGTTATGTGCGTTTTTAGATCGAGAGCTTAAGATATATAAAAAGAAACTACATACTGCCTAATGTTGTACACTATGAAATTTTTAAGATGATGATTGTAATATTTCAGCACATATTTAATAAATTTTTGCATTAACATAAAAATATATAAATATATATATGAAATCTGTAATATCAATATTAGCATTATATTGATGAAGTTTTTCTTTTTTAGTAAACCAAAAATATTGTACATTTTTTTATACTTCAGGCAAATTTAGGCCAAAAAATTCGAAATTGTTCATTTTTCGCGCTAATATTTTTAACGAATATTCAAATTCTAATCTTTCACACATCAAATATCAATAAAAAATTCTACAATTTTTCTAATGTATATATGTATAACATTATATTTATTTTCATTTCTATAGAAGTGATTTTAGATATTTTTTTCTCCAAATATACAACTCTATGCTATATGCAAGGACTATATAGTAAATGAACAACTGTTCATTCATGAATATATTAAACTTTCAAATCGATATTTTTTATTTTTCCTTTGAAAATTCATCTAAAATTTATCTAATATTATTGTATTTTTTTTTTCTTAAGCTCCAGATCTCTTTATATATACAAAAATTATTTGAAAATATGTTATTTATTACTAAAATAATAAAAGAATAAAAATATATATATATAAATTTTTTATTTTTTGTTTATTTTAGTTCTGAATAAAAGGTATGTAAGTTATTTACTTTTATGACATTCCAATCTTATACATATATTGTAGAAAATAGTTTTTTTTTTCTTTCGTATACCTAGAACGTGCTTCTTCATTTCTGTATTTTGTTATAATGATGAATGTTTGGTTTAAAAATTAAAAGCCAAAAAAAAAAAAAAAACAAAGTTACAGGTATTTTTCAATATGAATTTTATTCTTGACCGGTAATTCAGTTGAGGATATATATACAATATTTTCCTGTATTGGATTAATAACTAGATATATATAACTTTGTTTAATATCTAAAGCTCACAGCATGAACAAAAGAGATATATAGTTTCATATTAAAATCTCATATTTATAGTTTTTGATTTAATTCGAATTGAATTTCAGTTATAAATTCTTCCTGTTTTGTTATTTTTGGCAAAACTAAATGAAAGTTGATAGCCGCCTTTATTATAAATATATAAATATTAAATAGCAAAAATGATCCGTATACTAGTAGTATAATAGTACACTATAATACGATAGTGTATTAAACATAGACCCTATTACACACTATAATTCACTATACTACACATATATGAATTTAACAATGATTACATACCCTTTATTCATGGTTTTTAGAACTTAAAAGTTAAATTATATTTTTTACATTCCTGTACATTTTTCGTAGGTTTTATTTTTATGACCATTTAATTAAAAAATAATAATAAATAAAAAAATTAAAAAAAAAAAAAATTGTTAGTTATGGAATGGAACACCAAATTTTTTTTTTTCATATCCTAAGGATATAAATTATATAATAATATTAAAAAAAACAAAAAACAAATATAAAAAATAAAATGAGAAAACAGAAAATAAAAATTAAAATTGTAAAAAAAAAAAATAATGAATAAATTAAATATAGAATAAACATAATTTTTTTTTTTTTATTATAATTATTATTAATATTATAATTATTTTATTTGTAATTGTATAAATGGAAGTAAAAAAAAAAAAATAAAAAAATTAAAAAAATAAAAAATTGGATATATGAAAAGAAAATATAATTTCTTTTTTGTTTTACGAAATATAAAAATAATATGGAAATATTAAAAAAAAAAAAAAATATTTATATTTCTTGTTTTATTTATTTACAAAGAAAAAGGGTTTTACAAAAAAAAAAAAATGAAAATCAAAACAGAAAACGGAAAAAAATTATGTGGAAAAACCAACAGGAAGGATATTTAGAAGGATATGAAAAAAGGAAAAATGAAAATAAAAAAATTTAATTTAATTAAATTATGGAAAGCGCAATGAATTTCGTCTAAAAATCAATTATCTTGTTAAAAAGGCAAAGAAGAAAAAACTAAGAAAATTGAGAAAGTTGAGAAAAAAATGCTAATTATTTCAGAAGCTACTACCTAAATTAAATATACGAATAGGGAAATAAATTATATATATAAATATATCTTTCAAACTATTTTGAATACAATTCTGTGGTCGTTTAAATTTATGAGCTTGAAAATAACTATATACGAATTTTATCAATATCACTTAAATGTAATGCAAGATTTGAAAAAAACTTAAAATTTTTATTAAACATTATACCAGAAGCTACGAACAAAGCTCAAACTATTTACATTCAATTGCTTTTCTAAAGCCAAAATTTTTGAATATCACGATCATGTTAGTTTATGTACTTAAAAATATCTACAGACCAATTTTATCAATATAGCTAGAACAGTAGAATGTAATGCAAAATATGGAAAAACTTAAAAATTTACTTTACTAAAAATGGTAAAAATAGTGTATGACTCTTTATGTCAAATTTCGTTTTTAGTTATAGGAAATATTTTGTATGAAATTTTAATCAAATAAATATTTTCACATAATCAAACATACTGCACTTATTAAAAATAAAATTTTGATAAAATTATCAAGGTAATTATTTTATAGAAAACATGTTAAAATTTTGCCTTTTTTTACATTCAGGCTATAAAGAAATTTTTTTATGTGAAGAATTTTTTTTTAATTGTATTTGATTTATGATCTACGACTATAAGTTGAAATATTCCAATCCTTTTTTTTTCAAATAATAAAACCAAATTCCTTAAAAATTCTTTCACTAAAATGTTGAATTTTTTTTTCGTTATTCATATTATAAACAAAAATTACCTAAAAATTAAACTATTCGATGACCTCAAGGAAAATAAATAACAAACACCATTGGGCACTGGCTAGCAAAAGGGTAATATTTTACATTTTAATTATATAGGACAATTTAAAATAAACATGTATAAAATCGAAATTAGAATAAAAGATATATGTAGTGTTTTTTAATTCCCGGCTTCAATTATGTTCAATGGGAATTTAACTTTGTTTCTATTTATAAAATATTGTCGAAATTTTTATATCAATATGCATACTTGCAATATTAAGTCATAGTTTATATAAATTTCATACATTTTAAAAGAAATTTATTCTCCCCTTATAGTTTTTTCGTTCCAAAGGAAATGAGCAATGAAATGGACAAAAGCTAATGCAAATAAATGTCATTAATTTCTTACTTCTTTTTCCTTTGTGAAATTTTTGGTGAAATTTATATTTTTATTAATAAAAAATATATAAATATTGCTATTTTTTTTTTGCTTCTTTTGAGCTAAATTTCTTTATTCAGAAATTTATTTAATACATATATATAATTAACATATCTTTGACAATTTATTTTTTCCTAAGACAATTTGCCCCAAATATAAGACTGGCAAATATTTCTTAATAAATAAAAAAACAAAAATACACAAACATTGGTAATTAAAGTGAAAATAAAAAAAAAATAAAAAAATAGTTCAAACATTTACGTGTACGTATATATTTTAAGTTTGGAAAATGTATAAATTCACTTTATTTCGCGATAAACTAAAAAAAAAAAAAAAACTGTGGGCTTACATAGGTAAGTAATTGGCATTTAATCTAAATCATTTTTGTAGTCAAGGTCGACGTTATATGCAACGAACGCAACCACATAAAATAATTTTTTTTATTCAAATGAAATAAAAAAAAATTTTTATATATATATATATAAAGTTTATGATTACTTATTTTATATAAATTTACAAAACCAAATAAAATATATAAATAATTTTTTTTTTGCAGTCATTTCACTATTCGCGCTTATATGGCTTATCTAATAACAGAATAAAAAAAAAACCTTAGATTGTAATATAAAATTTATTTTTTCTTGTATATATACAAATATTGCAAACTCTAAACTTGTTGTTATACGTTGCTTATGCAAATAATATACATCTACTATATTTTTTCAAGGCTTCATATGAAAGAAGACTATGTGCAGTTTTTTTTTTTGTTTCAAACTTAATATGTATAATATTTATTAGGAAACTTCTAATGTAAGATTTTAGTATTAAGCGAGTCATGATTTTGTTTGAAATGTTTAAAATTGTAATTTAAAAAAAATTTACGTTTTATTTGTGTTCAAGATTAATGATTTCTTCTTATGAAATTAATTAAAAGGACTCGTATAAATATATTTTAGAAGTAATATGTTTCGGCCTCAAGTTCTAATGATCTCTTTAAAGCTTGTAAGCTCTTTCAGTACAAAGAAACAAAATTTCGGGCCAATTTGCATAATAATCTTCATTTGAATTACACGAAAATTGATTCTCATTACAATAATATAGACTACCTGTATTATATTTGTTAAATAATTATTTTGTTTATCTTTGATTGGGATTAATAAAACTATAACGGGTGAAAGCTGAATTATAATTTAGCGATGAATTTATTTTTTTTCCATTCTGGAAAAGAAATTAATTTGATAGCAATAGATTTAATATAGAGATTGAATTTTAAAATATTTTGATGAAAATAAAATTCTTCAAAAAGTTTAATCAGTTTAAAAATATTTGAAAAATTTTTACCAAAAACAAAAAAACCGAAAATAACTAAACCTGAAACTTAAAAAAAAAATTTGTTTTTTTTTTGTCTTCATTTTCAAAATACTTTTACCTATTAAACCGCAATAAAAAAAAAAAGATATAAATTTATAGCCAATAAATTATAATAAAATACTAACATTTTTAATCCGATCTAAATTAGTTTCACCTGTACACATTTTGAAAGTATATACATATGTAGATATATATATATAAATAGAAATATAACATAAACTTTTGGTTTGATGATGCGCAACGGCAGCGGCGATCGACTGCTACATTCCCTATAGGTGGAGTTTTTTTTTCTGTCTTACTATTTCTCTTTTTTTTTTTTTTTGTTTTGTTTAGTTAATTTTTATATGATATTTCAACAATAATATTATGTTTCAAGATCATGACTTTCTAATAAACCATAAAATTTTGATAACAATTTTATATTAAAAAGAAAAAAATAGAGGGTCTCTACAAAAACCTTCTACAAACCTTATAATTTTTAATGGGTAACTTGTTTTTCAGTGTATAAAATTTATTACTTATTGGGAATGTATATATGTATTTATATTGATTTTCATGGGGAGATATTCAGAAATTAAAAGAAAAAAAAAAGATAAAACCGAAAATTTATTGAAATTTTGGGAAAAAAATTATTTTTTTTTAATTGTCGCCTCGGTTAGTTAAATATAAAATTAACATTGTAATTCATAATGAAATAAAAGCACTTTCTTTTAACTTTACTTGTATCTGATTGGGTGTAATTTCATAGTCCTTTAAGATTATACTAATTCTACATAATATAGTATTAGTTCTAGTTATGAACAAATTGTTAGAATCATTGTGAGCTAAAACTGTTTAAAAAGTATTTACCAATGCTTCGCTCAATTTACAACTTAGTTAAGTTCTTAATATGATTATTGGAAAGTTTATTTTAATTTTAGTTTTCAATATCTGATCTTAAGTTCTGACTTAATGACTCAATAACTAAGCTAAGGGATAAAAAGTATATTTGATTTAAATTTTACGTTACTATTAAGGCCTAGAATAAATTTTAAAACTTTTCGTTCTTGAATTACAAACTAAACGAATTTATCGCTGAGTTATGTATCGTTACTTTAATGTAAATAGTAATAAAAAATAGTTATTAATTACAAATAAATGAATTTATCAACACATTTATGATTACGTTCATTTTATTTTATTTTTTTTTTAAATAATGACAAAAAAACATTGGTATGAAATTAAAAAACAAAAATTCATTCATCATTTCACATATTGGCGCCAAAATTTATTAGTTTGAATAATAATAATAATTTTTTTTTGGTAGTAATTAATATAATAAAAAAGCATTTTTAATAAAGCCAAGACAGGTTTATTTTAATTTCCCCAAACAAAAAAAAAAAAAAAATTAAAATAAAAATCACAATTTGTCAAAAGAAAAACGTAATTTTGAAAACATTTCATATAAGCACAATTTTTATATTAAATTAAATATATGTACATATATACAAAAAAAAAAGTATGTTATGATCAAGTGGTGTCGATGTCATAAAAGGTGAGGTCATAAAACTATTAACCAAAAATAGTTCAACTATGAATGAGTTTTGAAAATGAAAAATGAAAGAGCAAAAAAAATAAAATTAAAATTAACTTTTAATAAAAATTTGTGTGTAACTCCAATTTGAATTGTTAGAATACTCCCAACCACTTAGAATATAAAATTCTTTTGTTTCGTTATTTTTATTATTATTATTTTTATATAAAATTTATTATTATATTGTTGTCATCCGCATGATTTTTTATTTTTATTTTCATATTTTTTTACTTTTACATCATGTGTATCAAGATACAAGAAAAAAAATACAAAAACTTTTAGGTGTGAATTAGGGTGTAACGATTAAAGATTATACATGTTCCTCTCTATGACTGAAAATTGAATTGTCCTCTACCTAAACGAGACGATTTTTGTTTTTCCAGAAACTAACACTGCAAACACATGTGAAGGTGAAGTATATATAATTATATGAAATTTTGCTATAATGTTACGCTCCTAAATGAACGTCAGCATGAATTGAACATGAAATAATTGTGAAATATTATTTTAACAAGAATAATAATGCTTTTTTGCATATATACTTATGTATAATTATCTATTAATTTATGAAGAAGAAAAACACATTTTTTATCGTATTCATGTTTTGTAAATTTAATTTGTGTTAAATTAAATCTCACCAGGCCACTAACAGTTTAAGTTTAAGATAAAGTTAAGCCATAAAAAGTTATGTTATATTAAAAATTCTAAGTAATTATTGTTCCCAATTTGTTTGACGAAGTGTTAGCAATTAGAGGAAACACCGTTTGTTGCCTGTAAAAATCTTGTTAATAAATCACATCACATTCACGCGCAGTTTATGAAAAATCCAAAAATAAACATCATTGGCAAAAGTTTCAGACATTTATTTCTAGACTGGTATGGAATGGTATGGAAGTCTTACTAGCATCTAATTTGTAATCAGTACGCGATTGTGGCTATAACTATGTTTTTCCAGAACCCTAGAAGTATTGAGGTAAGTAGAAATATAATTATATTTTAACAGCAATCGGCTGCGTAACATACATAAACAGAAATTATTTCCTCTTTCTATGCTATGCAAAATATTAAAAATTTTTATGTTTTTGATACATTCTATAAGTGCGTACACCTTTAACAACACTATAAGTACGTTATCTTTTTTTGAAGATTTTTTTTTATTATTTGGATTTTTCATGAAGAATATTGTGGTATCAATTTTTATTTTTTTTTGTAAATTTTTTTGGGACTAAATTGATATAATTTTTTTGATACCTACACGTACATCCTGTCGTGGGTGGATGGATGAGCCTATATAGAAAGAAACTATATATAAAAGGTGGAAAATAAAAATTGTTTTTTTTTTTTTTTGATATTAAGAAATATAAAACAGAAGATTATTACAGTATTACAGAATTATTTTCGTCTCTTGGGGAAATTGTATAGTGTATACTCTTATAGGTATTAAAACGTTTCGTATAATGCTATATATAAATATAAATTTCTATATACGAATATATTTTTATGATTTTATATTATTATCTGTGGATTGAAACACAAGAAGCCAATCTCGATTATAGTAAAAAGATGAAATAACTGCAAGGATAAGAAAGAATATCTAAATAATCCAATTTATGGATATAATATAGCTTATTTCGAAAATGCCAGTAAGTTTAATTTTTTGTAGATAAGCAATGCCATAAAGATTTTTCACTCTATATTACATATTTCCATATAGTTTCAGTCAAATATAATTTTATAATCATCGTGATATGATTCTATACGTTATTTCTGACAAATTTCCACATATCTAGCTTCAAATTTTAAGATTTTTATGTTTTTTTTTAACGAATTTCAATCTTTCAGCTGCGCTGTTGATTCGCAATTGTTTACATAAAACTTTTAAAAGCATTATAGATTACTTCATGATCAGTTTTTTTGTTTCAAGCCACAGAAATAAAAAATAAAATAATAAGAAGAAAGGAGCCTTAATATGAAAAATGTATGTAAAGAATACACATTTTATGTAAAAATATCGCATATAGGCTGATTTTGCTCTTTAAATATTTAAAAAAAAAGATTTTAGATATGAAAACTAATGCTACCGATTTAAATTTTTTGTTTATTTTTATTTTGTTTTTTAATAAAATATTATAATATCGCTGCTACCTGTAAATTCACATATAAATTTTTTAGATATTGTATGCATTTTGTGACTGAATATTTAATTGAATTTATTACCCATAGTTATTCATTGAAGTAAAATTAGTTGAAATTAGTTTTTTTTTTTTTGGCAACACAAAACGTCATAATGAATTTGAAAAAGGAATAAACAAAAAAAATTTTTTTTTAGGCATTACGTTTCATGTAAAATTAATGAAAATTCTATTTCTAAAAATTTTCATTTAAAATTAAATCTTTTTAGTGCAATGTTATCAAAATAAAATTATGTTTGTTCTAAGAGTGAGTATCTTGATGAATATCTTGTAAGTAAGTAATCGGATGGTTAGATTTGACAAATTTCAGATTTTGGGGGATTTATTTTCAGATATATGATACTGATTAGAATTATATAAAAATCTATTCTTCCAACATACTGCGATCAAATCCCGATTTTGATAACATTGGAAAAAATAAAATTATCAGTCTCACTATGAAGTCTAAATTATTTTATAAAGCTTTTGTCTGCTTACTTGCATACTAGTTTTTAATACAAACTTTAATACAATACTTTAAAACAAACTTTAATACATGTCATACTGACAAGATCTCCAAATTGTAATAATATTTTTGCAATAACTTTAAACATATATAATATACATAATTAGATATAATTCTTAAAAAATATGGTAGCTACATTATCTCAGGTAAAACTATAAAAAGCTCACGCCCTAATTAAAATTTTATTGTTTTTTAAATTAACGTAATTTAAGTTTTTTTATGACTCATTTGTGATCACATTATAAATTTTTAATAATGAATCAGATTTTTTTTTTTTTAAATCTTTTGTAATCAAACAAAAACATAAAATATATTATACATGTAGTTGTTTTTTATTTTTATTTTTTTTTTTTCAAATTTTGAACCCTTTTTTAAATTAAAAATCTTCAAAGTTGTTAATTTTTATGAATGAAATTGATTATGAGAGAGAACAAAAATTTTATTATAAAGGGAACAAAATAGAAATACGCTTAATAAGAGTAATTTAAAACAATTGATAGAAGCTTTCAAGCTAATAATATTGCGGTTTCCCAGCTTTATTATGTTGAAGGTAAAAGAGTATGGTATCAAATAAGAATGGTTCTTCGATAAGGTGAAGATAAATAGAGTTACTCACTTTTTAGGAGTAAGAATAAAAGGTTCAATGTGAATCTTAATTAAAAATTTTCCTCAAAATAAAAATCAGTAAAACAAAAATATAACTTTATCAATAGATATTGTAATAATAGAAATGTTTAAAATTTTCGAGGCAGCATTTAGCTCTAAGAATATTTTTACTAGTCCCAAATTATGCCTGAATGAACTATATGTCAATCATTTTGAATATATTAACTTTATAAATTATTTCAAAGTTCATTCAATAGAAGTAAGCGTTTGGCAGACAGATTAGTGAAAGATCTCATGGTTTTATTTATAACAGATCATTGGAATTAAAAATATCTACTTTTCGTTCCGATAAATGGTTCGAAATATTATAGTCTTCTGTTCGGTGTATTCACCTTGTTCTATTCTAAACTCTAATGCAATACATATATATTTTTTATTTTAAGATTCAGAAACACATAAAATGAATTTCATTGAGTTTTAATTTTAATGTTTTCTTTTAAGAAGAAAATTAAAATAAGTGAAACTGTGTGTACATATATAAATTAAAGTATGTACATACATATAAAATAAAAAGTTGATTTAGCTTAATTAAAATATAAATAAATTTTTTTTTTATTTCAAAAGGTGTTGTTAAAATCACACATTACTACATAAAGCATTGTTTAAATTTATGCAGTATCTAAAAATAATGTAATGTTTTTTTTTTTCTTTAGTACATAATTACAATCTTAGGGAAAAAAAATAGAAAAATAAAAATAACAATAGATACTTCAAATTTACGTTTTTTTTTTTTTTTTTTGCGCATTTATTATTATTATCGCGCCTCCACACATAGACGTAAATTATTTACACAGTTTTTATATTTACAATATTTCTATATATTATATTAAATTGTAAACACGCCAAAATGAATGTTGCTCTAAGTTTTGTTCAGTCTTCAGAATTTCCCAATTGATTTTTTTCATGAAAACATATTTATTAATGAAAAAATTAGAATCCTTTTTATTATTGTTCAATATTATAAAAGATTTAAAAGCATATCGATGCCAGTACAATTTGATGGGATTTGTGAACTGAATAAAGTCAATTTTGAAATAAAAATCTCATTGGAAATTGCGGACCATTTTATATAGTGATTGTGTTTATCTTACGCTTTTGTGGTATCCAGCGATGATTGCAGATATGATTTTTTTTTTGTCCGGCGTATAAAGGTTAACAATTGATAATACAGCGTTATAACATGATGCTAGACACTAATTCAAATATATACAAATAATTGTTTGCAGTGGGCAATAAAAAGTAATTGAGCTGAACGTTTATTTTCAGACATTAGGCAAGTATAAGTAAGTATTTAAATTTTATAATTTTTTTGTTAAAATAATATTTATATAATTTATAATTCAACGATTTATGTCTGAATTAAAAAAAATAAAATAGAATCGTAAAATAATGTTTAAATCAAGAATTCGGGTGCAGTAGAATCGGGTCAAGGTAAGTTTTCCAGATATTGAGAAGAAGAAAATTGGAATAAAGTTTTATCCCATATTTGAAATTCAACTCTAAATTTACAAAAAAAAAGAAGGTGATTATGAAATTTGGAATTTTATTTTTATTAAGATATTTATCTTTTTTGTCTTTTTTTTTGGTACGAGTTTAAATATAATTTAAAAATTCTTCTTATATCAAAAACTTTTTAAAATTTCAGTAAATTCATTAACACATATTTGCCATTATTTTATTTTTATATATGCGAGAAAAATAAAGAATAAAATGAATTAAAAAAAAAAAAAAAACTCATTTTTAAGTTTCTTTCTTATTACTTTTTTTGCTCTTAATTTCAATATCACAACCAATAAGCTTGACGCCTAAAGGTTTATTGTAAAATAATGGCGCGCAGGCAAAAAATAAAAAAAATAAGATATTTTAAAAATGCGCATGCGAAAAATATAAAATTTATTTGCAGGAAAATATTTATTCAAGCGAAATCTGATTTTCGAATACTACAATATGTTTTGCTAATAAACTACACTAATGACTGCTCAGAGTTATAGTTTCCCAAATAAAAAATCTCTCTTAAAAAATTTGGCACATTTAAAAATTGGCATTGTTAATTGAATAAAGTTCAGCAATAAATCCCGTCCTCTTCTTAGAATTTAGAATAAATTTTTACAACGTTATAATTAGAATCCTGTGGGTATATATCAATTATGACGACGACATAACTTAAAAACGTATACAGTCATTTAACAACAGTAAATCTTGATTCCGAAATAATATGCCATGGTATAAAGCTCTCGACTTAGACGGCAACTCTACCTAGTAAAACAGATGTCTGGAACTCCATCCTTTTTGTGGATTCCTTTTTGAGTATATAGTGTAGAACAAAATATTAAAAAGAAAATGTACAGTGAAACCTGTAATGAAATTGAGTAGGTCCGAAGATTCAAAAAACATTTTTCTTGAAATGGCAATAAAAAATTAAAAGAAATATTTTGTTTTCGATTTTTAATTAACTTAAAAAATGCATCTTAGCTTCTACCTTTTTCATATCGGAAATGAAAATGTTTATAATTTTTTTTTCTGATGCAATTTAGTCCTTTTTGTGTATCTCGAATTATGTGTTTGCATACAACTAATTGTTATGATTTTTTTTTGCCAGTAGGAATGTCATCTATATAAGATTTTTTCATTTATTTTGTTCTATTATTCTTAAAAGTTTCAAATAATCAGCAGTATTGTGTTTGAAGAGTCTTCAATTTTCAGATCTATATGATTTTCGACGTTTTTTAATTCATCTCACTGCTAAGTTCTCTTTTTGAAACAAAAGTAATATCATAGCCGTTAGCTTGTATATATATTATATAAAAAATTATATGATTTAATTTCTATATAATTTAATTTTTACATAATCCAAATCAAATTCAATGTTATTTATTCAGCAAACCCTTATATTTGTTATCGATATAATTTTCTGTTTAATTTTTTTTTTCAAGTAGCACATTTATATCGTTCATTTCATAATATCGTTTATTCCGTCGTGTAAAATATTGTTTCATGAGTTTTTTTTTTTAATACGTCTTTAACTGCCACTGTTCGATTTCAGTGATTAACCGGTTTTCTTTTTAGTGTTATTTGTATATTTACTGAAATTAATAGTACCTTGATAATCTAATTTTAAGAATTTCATGTACGTTGGTTACAATAAACGTCATGATCTTCTAAAAGAAAAGTATAATCCATGCTGCTATATATAATATGCAACATAGTACTTGATATTTAGTATATATTTCCTTCGTATATTGAAGCATTTAATTAATTATGATTTTTATTAATGAAGTTTAAAAAAAACTTATCGTCGTACATTCGCCGGAGGGCGCCGGCTGCTGAGCCAACATAAATTTTAAAGATCGCAAAAAATTGGAAGATTCTTACAATACAAATTTTGGAACCACAACTTAAAAAATCCAAACTCGCCTAAAAAATATCTGTGTTGAGATCATTGGAAAGAATGGGGAAGAATTGTTAGGACATGTAACTCAAAAACCATACACATTTGAAACTCTAAAAAAATTTGGAATAATCTTTGAGAATACGGAAGTAAATTTCTCAGCGCACTTCAAAAAACATTTTTTTTTTTTTCGTTTCGACAACATGGGGGAACATGAATCCATAGAAGCAATTACATTTTGGTAAATTCAAAAAGTTTATTATCGCAGTTTGTATGAAAGCCACTAGACACCAGTATTAAAAATAAATGTAAGTATAAAGTAAAAAAGAAATATTAACAATATATAATAGTTTTACCAATTTTAGCCGCTTAATTCAAAAACTGCGAATGAGATACATATTTTTATTTCGTTAAAAAAAAAAAAAAAAAATAAAAAACAAAAAAAAAATGGAAACTTAAATTACAATAAAAAAAAAAACTTAATAAAAAGATAACAAAAAAAATTTATTGGCTGAATCAGCTACATATGTGGTTGGCGCACGTGCTGCAATCTCACGTTTTGAAGCTTTCAATTTGCATTTTTATTTATTATTGCGCGAAAAATAAGAAATTATTTTCTTTATTCAATTGTAACTTTAAATTATATCTTTTTTTTTTGCTTATATGCAACAGAAAAAAAAAAACTAAACTTCCACTTAAATTATTTTTTTGTGTTCGAAAAAGCTTAAATCAAGAGTGCAAGTGCGGGTGTAAACATTTCAAATTTTATTGGACATTTGTTTCCTACGAGATATCTTAATAGATATTGGTATATCTTTAAGTTTTACTATCTCACTGATATAAGTATGATGCTAAGCTTTCAATCCAGAAAGAGTAAAATAGAGTCATATACACATGTTTTAAACCTTATTTAGTTCGATGGACTAAAACGACTAGACTTAGGATTCCAATTGGTTTCAATCCGTCATAAGATTGCGTACTTCCAAGAAAAAAGAAGAAAAGGAACTTGGATTTACTAAAGCACTGAAGCAAATATGGTGATAGTATTCGAAAGCATGAAATATTTATTCTTATTAAAAATTATTATTGAAAATACAATACTTTTTTAATTTTTTTAAAAGGTTACTGTTTAAATTGAAAAAACTTAAACAAAACCACATTCAATTGCATTGTTCATAATAATAAGTATAGTTTATTTTTAACTACTGATTAGGATTTTAAAATGGCAAATTGTTTTGGTAAAATAGTTGTTAATTCAAGGTACTTTAAGAATTTCAAAACTTAATTTCGGTATATATTTATATCTATATTTTTTATGTCAGGAATAAAAATGATATTAAAGTTGGTTCGAGCTACTTGTTTTCCTATTATACGTGTTTTCTATATATAGAAATAGGACAATTTTTTTTTTGGTCAGATTTTCAGATTAGATAGTTAAATTGTTTTATGTTTGATTTTTTATTCCCCAATTTTCAAAAATAGTTTTGTTTCTGTTTAAAAGCATAATTTAATGTTCGTTGAAGTTGTCAGTATTGAAAGAATTTCTTTGCTCGTCAATGAGTTCTAAGGTTCTGATAATTATTGGAAAAGAAAATGAAAAGGCAAAAAAAAAAAAATTAATAAAATATTTACTTCAAGAAAAAGCTTTTTAATTAAAAAGTATAAAAAAAAATTTTTTTGGGGTCTCCAAAAACCACCTGTTATTTCTTTACTATTTTTTCTTTGTTTTTTTTTTTTCTACACATGTAAGTTTTGAATCTGAAATTATTATTTATGGCCTAACTAATTTAAACTTTTTTTTTTTATCTTTGCCTCAAAAAAATAATATGGTACTAACCAGTTTAAAATAAAATTTCTTTTTTTTTTAAATTTATTAAAAAAAAAAAATTATCGAAAAAAGATATATGTATATATTTTTAAATACAAGAATTATGTTGAAAGAAAAACAAAACAGAAAAAGTAATAAATTTTATCGGTTTTTATATATGTATATATTAAAAAAAATATAAACGTACATATTTATATATATATATATATAACTAAATTTATTAGTCTTTGATTACATGATTTTCATTTTTGGTTATTTTCAAACTTTTATGAAACGTTCATAGAAAGTTTGATACATATATGGTTCAAATAAAAATATTTAAGAAATATAGTTGGTAGGGTATTATGTAAGGCTCCACTATCCTGCTGAGTTTCAAGTCTGTTTTTTTTTTGCAATGCAACTTATTACTTGAAACGTTTTCAAAGAATTGGTCAATAGTGACTTAGATTTAACATTTGCCAATTCAAAACAACACAAAAAAAATAATAGTAGAAATCTCGAAACACATTCGTATAGATTATATGCCTTAGATTAGGAAGTTTAAACATCGTGTTAGAAATATAATATTATGGAAAATTTAATTACTTAACATAATAACAATTGTGTCACTTTTCCTTCGAACTCTTTTCAAACTATAAAATTTTTTTAATTTTTTTTTTAAATATTTAATTCATTTGATCACATTTTAATTTAAACAAAAAAGAAATATATAAAATGGGATAATAAAAATCTTTAATAGAAAACTTTTATTAAACAAAAAAGAAAAAAAAAATGTCACAATTTTATCACATGCGATTGACAAAAAAAAAATTAATTAATTAGTGATATAAATATTAATTTGGTAATCTGAAAATTTTTAAGGTAAGAAGCTCGAATATAATATCGTAATTTTGTTTTTTAATCTTTTTGAAAATTTGGCTAATTAAAATTTATAACTCTATAAAATTAATTTTTGAACTAAATATTGGATTCGTAATGGGAAATTAGATTTTATAGCGAGGATTGCATAAATACGAGCATAAGATTAATTATTTTTTTTAAAATTAACATTCTGTTTATATTTGTTTCTTTTTCGAAAATTTAAGAAGTCATAAAGTGAAAGGAATGGAACGACTGGCTATTAGAGATATTTTAGAAGCAATGTTTTCATCGTATTTATTCTGCTCTCACAAAAAAAAAAATCCGAAAAAAAAAGTATATAAAATTTTAAGATTTTAATTTACTTGTGGAGCATCAGCCATCCGTCTCATATACAATATTTCTTTGGTACAATATTGAGTCTGCTGGAAGAAAATACAGTGTGCCGTAAGATGTATTCCAATAATTTTAATTGAAATACCAGAAAATTAACTAGATTCTTTGTAAATAGAAAAAAGAAACTTTCTAGTTGACAAAATTTTACAAAACTTCCGGGAACTAGGAATTTTATTCTAAACAAATTAACTCTTAAATGTTGTAAAAGTACAATAATTAATAAAAACAAGAATTTTTCTATAATGAAAATTTAATAAGAATTTTTTTTTTTTTTTAATAAACCAACAACATCACAAATATTTTAGCCTCAATGTGGATGTGACGGATGAAAAAAAAAAAAAAAAAAAAATTTAATAATTTCCAGTATCAAAGTTTTTGATTCTTCTTAACTTTTCTTTTATTATAGACATATACACATATTTCTTGTTTGTTAAAAATCTCTTTTCATAATATTTAATTAAATTTCTCTAGCTAGCTACCGCGTTTATGTGTACATCATTCCTTCGCCTATCTTTTTTCATTATTATTTATTTTATCCTTCCATCTGTATAGTCAAAATTTTTGCTACTGTTTTACCTAGAAACTATATCTTCTTTCCCAAAAGCAGTGTAACATACAACTGAAAAAAAAAAAAATTGTTGCAATAAGATTATAATATTTACTAACAACTTAAATCATAATTTTCAAAATATAAAGTGTTGCTTAACAGTGTATATTGAATAGTTTAAAAATAAGTCCAAAATTATTAAACAACTAAATCATGCAATAAGTATTTAAGAAACTCATAAAAAATTCGGGTTCTCTAAACAACGTATATACCTACAATTTTAAAATACAAGAAATTTAATTTCAATGCACAAGAAAACATCGAAAACATTTTTGAAAAACATAAATCAAAATCTTCGGTGCATACATCATAAAAAATTCAATCAAAAAACATTAATTCAAAAGTTTTCTTTCGTTTTTTTTTCTCAAAAGAAAATCTAGAAACTAAAAATATGTATGAGCAAATATAATAAGAGCACAGTTTCTTCATCGAAAGTATTAAGGAATATTGCACGCCTGCGAAAAGGATTTAATAAGAAAATTAATTCTTCATGAAAAATCTAATGTTGCAATAGTATAGAAATTAGAAATTGGGACAAAATACTCGTTATATTAAAACTCGTTTAGAACAGTGTTTCATTATTTTATACTCATTTTACACTTATGTCACAGGATAAATAAGTTTTTGTAGATACAAAAATTCAACTTTTATAACAACTAGCCATTGCACTTAATTGAAATTGAAAATATAAAATTTATTCGTTAATTTGAGGGTTATCCATTAATTAAATATTCATAAGATCTGACGAAGATCGATCAAAGGTATTATTAGATTAGATTTCATATAACCACAATAAAAAAAAATTTAAAACGGATTCAACTAACATTTAATAACTTTCTTTTTTGACATTTTTTTTTGCAAATTGTTTAAAAACTTTCTCATATAGATAAATGTATATTTTTTTTTTGTCAATAGTAAACTATATTAGTAGATAGTAAAGAATAGTGCCTTAGTACCAAAAACATTGAATGTTCGGAATGTACAATAAATTTCAGTTTTATCGATCTCATTGGATTTTCTATTTCAATGTGCTTCTTGCATTTTACAAAAAAAAAAAAATTGCAAAAAAAAAATATTTTTACATGAAAAATTGCATTTATGAAATATTAACATAATTTACTATCAACAGTAGATGAATTTTTTTTTTATTATTATTATTATTATTATTTCATTTAAATAAAGAACTTTTGAAAGAAAAATCTCTTTTATTTAATAATTTTTTTTTTTTTTTCATTTAATCGATTTAATATGAAAAATGAAAAAGAAAAGTTATATGTATATATATGAAATGATAAGATTTTGCGGATACTTGTAGGTAGCATGTTCACCATTCACGGTAAAAAATTAAAAAAAAAAAAAAATATTTATAATATATAAAATAAAGATTTTTTTTTTTTAATGTAATAAATCTTTAACGTAACTTTATTATGCCTGAAGGCATCATTAGGTTCCGTTTATACCCATCAAGATTTTTTTTTTTCTGTTAAATAATAATTTTTTTATTTTATTTTTTCGTAGGTAAATTTATTAAAAGATACAAAATGCTTTAATAATTTTATTAAAAAATATAATAATAATTTTTTTTTTTTGGTTTTTTTTTTTTTTTTTTAGATTTTTCCAAAGGAGTATCTGAAAAGTCGCAGGAGAAGAAATAACAATTTTTTTTTTCGTTTTTTTTTTTGTATAGCTTCGGGTTGTAAAAGTATAATTTTGTTAAAAAAGAAAAGTTAATCTAGTGATAATAAAAAAAAAAAAATAATATCGAGACAGTTTAGTTGTTGCATTTATTTTTTATTTTTTTTAAATATTGCCTCGCCTAAGGATCAGAATTTGGGAGAATTAAAAAGGAAAAAAATATCGAAGAAAAAAATTTTTTGTCTCTTTTTTTTTTTTTTTTGATATAAAGAAGTAACTAAGAAATTTAAAACTTATTATTTAGAAGAAGTAAAAAATGTTTTCTCAGCTATACTTAAAGGTAAGCTTCTAGAGACGAGGTTAAGACAGTATATTTATTAGTGACTTTCCATTTATTATTGAAATGGTTTGAACTTCAATCAGGATTAGACGGTATTCCTTCAGCGATAATTAAACTTTTTGCTGATATATTTGTTGAGCCTTTAACCTACATATTTAATAAGTCGCTTGCTGAAGGAATTTTTCTTGATGCTTGGAAGATTTCTTCTATTAAACCTATTTTTAAATCTGGATCGAAATTCTGTGTTGAAAATTACCGTAGTATAGTGAAAATACCAGTAATTGTAAAGATTTTTGAATCAGTAATTAAAGATCGACTTTATTTTCACATAAAAAATCATATTTGTTCTGCTCAACATGGTTTTTTGAAAGGAAAATCATGTGTAACTAATTTAGTTTCTTTTTTGAATTATTCCTTAAATGGAATTGAATCCGGTCTTCAAATTGATTGTATCTACACAGATTTTGCCAAAGCATTTGATAGGGTAAATCATGATTTGTTAATTTTGAAACTTAGAGCGCTTGGAATACATTCCATGTTTTTACAATGGGTGCAATCATATTTGAAAAATAGGAAACATGTAGTTATGATCGAGGGTTTTATATCAAATTTTATTATTAACGTAAATTCAGGTGTAGGACAAGGTACACATTTAGGTCCATTGTTTTTTATAATTTTTATAAACGACGTTTCTTCTATTTTTAAAAAATGCAATTGTCTGATTTTTGTTGATGATCTTAAGTTATATTCTACAGTCTCTAATAGTGATGATTGTGCATTGTTACAAAAGGATCTAGAGAACTTAGAGTATTGGTGTGATAAAAATAAAATTTTATTGAATGTGAGCAAATGTAATGTAGTATCTTACTATAAATCTAAATATCCAATTTTTTGTGACTATTCTTTTCATAATATAAATTTAAATAGGGTAAAGCAGATTAAGGACCTTGGTGTTATTTTTAGTTATGATTTGACCTTTGTTAAACATATTGAAATGATTGTTTGTAAATCTTACTCAATGCTAGGTTTCGTTAAACGTAATTCTAAAGAATTCACTGATGTATATACATTAAAAGTTTTATATAATTCCCTAGTGAGAGTACACTTGGAATTTGCTGTTGTTGTTTGGATGCCTTTTTATGGAATCCATATTAAAAGGATTGAGAGTGTTCAGAAGCGTTTCGTGAGATATGCTTTACGTAACATGAATTTCCAACCGCATGTATCTTCATTGATACATTGATAAATGTAAGTTGATTGATTTAGACACTCTTGAGTTTAGACGTAAATTTTTAAGTATAATGTTTGCTTATGATTTATTAAATAATAATATAAATTGTGAGGAGTTATTGAGTCTGTGCGCATTTGAAATACCGAGGTCTGGATTACGATCCGCTCCGCTTTTATATATTCCGTTCCACAGGACAAACTATGGCTTCTTTGAACCCATGTCAAATTGTCTGAGGAATCTCAATTTGTGTTATGATGTGTTAGATTTTCATCACTCTAGATATTCATTTAAAAACATGTTGCAGAAATTTATGAGGATTCATAGTTTGATCATAAATTGAAGGTGTAAATAATCTTACATTATTTTAGAATTGAATTTTTACTAATTCTTCACATGAATCTTTTGTAATTTAATCTTTAATATTTCTATTTAACTTTTATTCTTTTTTTAATTTAATTTTTCATAATTATGTTTTCAATTTATGAATATATGAATATTTATACTTATTCTTGTATTATAAATTTAGCTAGGATGTGTATTTTCTGTTAGACTAAATAAATAAATGTAGGAATGGTTGAATATTTTTATGCATTTATATGAATTATTATATTATTATATTTTTATTTAATTAATGATAAGATTGAATAGAAAATTATATAATAAGTGATTATTTTTATGAATTATATATAAGTTGTTATATTTTTATTAAATTGATTATTATGTAAGTTTTAAATTTAAGTTAAAAATCTGTAAGGTAGATACGATAGATTAAAATGAAATAAATAAATAAATAAATAAATAAATAAATAAATGTTCGATCAGTCTTATTTTATATAAATCCTTAATGATAACGTTGTGTGTAAAACATAAGACTTGATGCAATCAAGCTAAATTACTCCGGAGAATTAAAAATAGAATAATTTTCTTGAATTTTTTTTAACATTATTTTTAAAATATCTTTACTCCATAAACTATCGTTTGGCAAGTTGCATCGATATATAGTTAATCTTTCATATTACCATTGGTTCCAATCATTCTGTGTACCTTTTTATAATTGTCATTAGAAAAATTTTCCCTCTTCTTTCTCATAAAAAAAAATTCATTTTATTATTATTTTTTTATTTTATTTTCCTAAACAACAGCATATAATTTTAACTCGATTTTATAAATAATTTAATACAAATTGCATTAAATTAATTTGTCTCTCATATAAAAGAGTAGACACTTTGGAAAAAAAAAAATTATGTACGTATAATAAAAAATAGTTAAATATACATATATTCAATTATTATATTCATTTAAATTTTTTAAGAAAGATATAGCTTTGAGATATACAGCATAATTTAATAATAATTAAAAAACATAATAATAAAAAAAAAAAAAGGGCAACACTTTATTTGCCATTGAGATCAAAGATAAATTAATTAAAAAAAATAAAATTATTTTGTTTATGAGAAAAATAAATTCTATTTTGGTTGAGCAGGAAATCTTGAAGATGTGAATTGAAAATAAAAGTTCTCTTACATATTTTTAATATATATATATGTGTGTATGAACTTATTATGGAACTTAAAATGATCAGATTGTGCAAGATATAGTTCTTCAATTTAATTTTTTTTCTTTAATATTTTTGATTTGAGAAGTCAATAAAATATTTGTTAATATTAAGCAATTTTAATATAATATTATTTCGGAAAAAGTTGAAATAAATATTGATTTGGGAATGTAAATAATAATAAAAACATATCACTGGAACTATGTCATCGAAGTTGCTCAGTTATCAAGATTTATTTTGTATATAAATCAAACGTTATTATAATGAATGTTTTCTTAATCAATAATAATAATCCGACAACTTAAACATTTCCTACATATTTTTTCGTTATTTCTATTTATTTCTTTATCTGAAAATTCATAAACTCATAAGAATCATAGTTAAATTAGTATCTGAAGCTAATTATAAGCAAAATGTAATTAATTGTACGAACAAAACACAATAATAAAACTATATAATTCGTGTTTACGTTTTTATGAGTAAAGAACAAAAAAATGTATATTTATTATATATAAATATAATGTTATTAATGGTGCTATAAAGATTTCCAGTCAATGAATGAATTTAATACTTTTCTTCATTAGTGATTGAAATGAATATACACAATTAATATTATTATGCAAGAAAGGAAAAAAAAATATATAAATAAATTTTAAAACCATTAAATTTTTCTCCTTTTGATTATTATTATTATTATTGTTATTATTATTATTATTTTACAACATTGATTATCCATTTTTATGATCAATCTTTTGGCTAACTGTTATTATATGCGCTTGCGTATTTTAAAATGTTAGTTATCAAATGGAACAAATCAAAATTATAAAATATTATGCAGCTTACATAAGACTATATCTGATTTAAATATAATATCTTGAATTATCCAAAAATAATCAGAATTTATATGCAATGGTTTATTTAGAGATTCTTAGAAAATGGGTTACTTTGAAGTCCTTAGTGGTACAGTCATATGTTTTATAAGAGTTTAATGGGCCTGATGTCATAAATTGCAATATAATGTTTGCTTTTTCGTATTGCATTATAATTTGTGCTATACATATTATTCACAGACTTAGCTTTCAGTATTAAAATTATTAGAGCTCGAAGACCTGATTCACTAATTTAAATAGTTTAATTTTAACATTGATTTTTTTAATTTTAAGATTTTTATGATTTCACATAAAATGTCTCAATTTAAAATTAATGAAATAAAATTACCAACAATTTTCAAAAATTTTAAAATTAACAATTAAGGGATTTTGCAACATAATTAAACTTTTAATAAGAAATATTTTTTTTATTATTATTATTAACTTCATCAATGAAATTGACTTTATGAGATTTTACTTTTTTTCATATACATAATACATACATATAATTTTTTTTTAAACAGAGTAGATTTAGAGAGGCGTCTTCAAAATTAATGTGTTTTGACCATTTTTAGATAAAGATTTTTTTTATGATAGTTTTTGGTTATTTTTTTTTTTTATTTTATTCTTTTTTTGCTGGGAAAGCGCAATTTATAAAAAGGATTGAAAGTGTCTGAATGCACTAATTTTAGTACAAACAAGAGAACAAAAAATAATAAATATGTTTAAATTAGGTAATATTTATAATTATATTTTAAATATTATATTATTATTATTCTGTATAAAATTAATGAGTTTTTAAGCAAATTAAATAATTTTTATGATTCCATAAAAAAAAAATTAAATAAAGATTTTTTTGCACTAGTTTCATGTTTTTATCGTTATACTTTCTATTATCCCAGATGGTTAATTTTATGGGAATGTGTGATCCATAAATATATATAAAAGAACTTATGGGAGAAGAAAATGAAATAAATATTCTAAGGAAAATATAAAATAATTAATTATTAAAAAAAAAAATTAAAATTAAAAAATAATAATGAAAAAAAAAAATGCATAAAACTTTAATTAAAAAAAATATTCTATGTAGGTATATATATATATAATTTTTAAAATTTTAAAAACTTATAAAAAAACCAATATTCAGCGAAGATAATTCTTACCAGTTTCATTATATATCAAATTAAGAACTAAATATTATCAGAGTGGTATAGTGCGAAATTAAAAAAAAATGGATTGGCTTAATGTTCCATTTTTCCAATTTGACTTAGAATTTTCCGATTTTGAATTATATAGAACTATTTTTAAATGTCTTGCCGATTTAAATAAATGACTGAGAGACTAAAAAATAAAAATTGTTACGATTATATTTTCAGATAAGTACACACTAAAAACTAAATAATTATAGTAATTTAACATATCTTATATTTATATCCAAATATCATGAGATCATTTTATGAGACGCAAGTAGTGCTAAAGTTTCAACTTTTTCAATGAGCCTTTTTGTAATGAAGTATACCTTTTAATAAAAACTAAAAGTCGACAGAATTTTGTTAACGGACTGTAGAAGCAGAACAAAAGATTTTGATGGGAAGTTCAGAGCTCAAGTGATTTCGTAAATAAAGAATTAAAAAAAAAAATATTTACACGATTTTAAATCTCTCAACAAATCATACTTTAGAAAATGATTATGATGAAAATATAAAAATAATGATTACAGCAAATTTGAAGATTTTTAAATATTTTTTAATAATTGTATGTCTAACCTCACGCAATTAATAAAAATTTAAAAAATGTTGTTTTAAAAATATTGTGTTGCCTGATATAATTGACCATGGTTAATAAATATATATATTTTTGTTTGTTTTTTTATTTCTTATTAATTCTATTTATGTTTAAATTATTTGAACTTATGTTTCAAATTATGTACATGAGTATATTGAGTAATTAAATAATAATATTTTTGTATAAATCTGTCTTTTTGATTGTATTGAAATATGCTTTAAAACGGTAAGGCGATAATGATGATTGTTGATGAAAAAATTTGCAGGATGAACAGAAAAATTCTTTCCACAAGTTTAAGTGTGATGAGTCAATTTTTTAATGCTGGTTTATATCTTAGTGGTGTTCTTGTGAAGTTATATTCAAATGAGATCGTTATTAAAATTTTTTAAAACATATGGTTTACTTTTTCATGTCAATCATAATATGCATTTGAATTGGAGGATACTTTAATCGGCAAACTAAACATCAGTTTCTTATCTAATGTTTATTTTTTCCTCTTGTTCGTATATATTTCAAAACTACGACCTCTCTTCCTAAAGCATTATTTTGAAAGTCTAAATACAATTTGCCTTAAAAGATTAACATTTCACATAAGATATAACTCAAAATGCTGACAAAGAAATATTATTGTTGAATTTCGTTCACATAGTATTACAAGTATAATTATAATCATGAAAGTCAATGTAATTGAATTTCTATAGTAAATAATAATTATTAATTAAAGAAACTTATAATTTATTATAATAAAATCGAAGATGTTTTAAACATTTTCATTTAAGGCGTCATATTTTAAAAGATATGGTAACCACTTAATGTCCTCAAACATTTTGTAGTATTTGACCTAAGAGTGCAATTTTTAAATTCCTTTTTTTTTTACAATTGAATGTTAAATAGAAGAGCGGTATTTTAAAGTATTTTTATATTTAACAACAAAATAAGCATAAAACATTAAAAATTAAATAAACTAAATAAAGTACATATATGTGTGTGTATATAAAATTCAATTAATATTATTTGTTCAATTGCTTGTACATTTTGCTCTTGTATTTTTATCTAATTTTTTTGTTTTGTTTATGTGGGATTTTCAAAGACTCGGCATGTTGTTTCAATATCAAATTCTTAGATAAATTTATTTAACATATCGCAAAGCGTGCATAATTTGACTTTCGTTAAGGAAAAATAAGTAACTTTTTTCTTCTTTTTAGTTTTCAGTAGCGTAAATTAATAATTAATTTTTCACTTGTCGGTTATAAAGAAAAACTATGCATACAATTTTTTTCTTTATTTGCCATTGAACTTTATATTATTGGATTTTTGTTGCCCGATTTCATGGTTTTTGCATTAAAGGAATTTTTATTTTTATTGTAAAAGTCTGAATTCTAAGATTTTGCGGTAGAAATTTTTTTTGTATATAAAAACTCCGGACAGTAGGTTCAAAATTTGTTAATTTAATGTATATAATGCATTAATTTCGAGAATTGATGTACATAGAATATTTTGAGTTACGGAATTCTAAAAATTTAAAGATACATTGAGATTTTACGTGAAAATTTAATGATGGGTCTAGAATATCGGTTTATTACTAATAATCAACTGAAATATTTAGTTGTGGTAACTCTTAAAATATTTTCCAAAGTAGGAGGTTTTTATTCTATAACGATTTGATATAAACATTTCAATTTTCCTTCAATAAACTTATAAAATAATTATTAACTGACCTTATTCACTACAATAATTAATTTTTTTCTTTAATACAATTAAAAATTCTCTTACATAGTCTTTTGAGATTTAGGTTAGAGTTAATTGAATATAACAAGATTATGCAATAAAGAATTTTATTTGTTATATGATTCACTTGAGAAGAATTAAAGTGGGATTAATTATTGTATAACAACGTAAATAAATGAATCAAAATTCTTCATTCTATTAGTTAAATAAATTTTCTTTTTTCCAATTTCGAAACTTTTTTGACTAAGGGGTTATTATATGTACACATGTATAGTATGTTATTAATCATTTAATACGATATTAATGAACGAAAAAATAAAAATATTTAAACTTAAAAATTCAGGTTTCAATTCACTGCTTGCTCACAAACAAAACATTTTAACTATATCAACGAAATGCTTCATAGACGACAAATTGATGGTAAAATTGGCTCAAAAAGAGTGTTCTTTTGATTATGATATAGTACACACTTTACATTACATAATGTAAATGGCTATGGTTATAACAATTTGTTAATTAAAATGCAAAATTTAAGAAGTAAGTATTGTGATTGGTTAATGTTGAATTCCATCTGTCAAAAAATTTATAAATAAATAAATGAATATGTCTTCATTAATTTTTTTTTTGGAATTTAACATAAAAAGCAGTGAAGTGATGAAAATAAGATGTAATCGATAACATTATTATATTTTATGTTCATAAATGATTTGGGAAAATATCTATATTTGAAAATTTCAGACATAATGTTAACATAAGATTTGATAAACGTTGGACATTTATGTGAAATAAATTTCTATTAATAATAAATACCATTATAAATTGTATTGAAGGTTACCTTACCATTGTAATTTTTCAAACAAGAAATAAAAATCATGAATTATAGCCATCGAATAAACAATAAAATAATTTATAGATAAATTTTAATACATTAGCTATGAAGCTAACATCAAATTAAATGAAACGAATAGTTTTTTCAGATGAAATAAAAGAGCATTATGGAAAACTTTAAGAGCAACTAAAAAAATCGTTGCAAACACAACGAAAAAAATTAAAATATTGTTAAGTTTTCAACAGTTCTACTAGATTAAAATTAAATCAAAGAAAGGTAGGAGCAATTTTAATCCTAATACGAAATGTTATCTTCATCCTTATCCTCATTTAATTTAATATGTACATAACATTTGAAACGCTATGAAATCGTACTAAATATTTTTACCATTATAATACTATAAAACTTCTTTGCTGAGCATACCTGTAAGAGAAATTTGAAAAATATTTTGATGACCGTTCTGTATTTCATCACAAGTCGGTGATTATTAACTAATTCAAAAGATGTTAGAAAAAAATATATATATATAGATAATGTATCGTATGTATAATTGTATATATAAAATCAATAATGATGTTCAAATAAGCATTAGGGTATACTCAATATTTTTTTTAAAATAAATTAACTTGAAAAAAAGTTGTGCTTGACTGTCCAATGAAGTTTATTAATTGGGTTCACGATACTACTGGGGATCTAGAATTGCGAACAATAAGTTTTTAATTGTATTCCCCACACTAAAACTGAAAGATAAATTTAAAAATTTCCGGGAAAATAACTTTAAGCATAGTATAATAAATTTCTTGAAGTTTTTTTGAATATAGAATCCGGAATAAAAATTTTTTTGCGAGTTAAGTTGGAATAATCAAATTAATGAGATTTTTGTCATATCTAACTCTACGAAACCAAGACAAGAATTTTTTTTGACCTTGCCGAGCAGTTTCTTGTCAGATTAGCACGTCTTAAAAAATAAACAAAATTTATTAAAAAAATTATTAAACCAATCTAGTTTTAAATTATGTTTGGATAATAAATATAAATACTAAAATTATAAAAAAAAAAAATAGTCAACATTTTTTTTTTTTTTGTGATCAAAAGAAAGTCAATGCACTTTCTAAATGGCATTTAAAGACAAACAACGAAAAAAAAAAGAGACTCTAAAATGTTTTCTTTTCGACATACCACCAAATTTAATTCTACAGTCTTTAATTTTCGAAATTTTGTGTATTTATTTTTTTTTTGGTAAAATGCAGCGAGAGTGATTTATAGCAATAATAATAATCGAGTTTGGGAAAAAAAAATTTATAATTTTTATTTTAAATTTTTTTATAAAAGTATTCTTATTATTATTCTCTGATTTTATTTTTTTTTTCACTTTACCCAATAAAGGACGACATTTATTAAGAAGCTATTAGTTAGATATATCTCAGTATGAAAATATGTAGGTTCTTTTGGTAAAAAAAAAGTATGTGTGTAATCTTTATATAGAAGAAAAATATGGGATTTTTAATTAAAAGTTACATAATATAAAGGATCAAAGATAATGTTCCGAATTTAACGAAAAAAGAAAGGAAATATAATTAATTTATGTATTTTTTTTTTAATTATAAAGATTTACTATTTTTATTATTATATCCAAATGACAAGCTAGAGCTCTGAACTTGTTGCAGGTGCTGTTAAATTATATACAGAGTCAGCGTCTTTATTATTCTCACGATAGTTTGCAATATTATAAGTATAAGAAAGCTTTCATATTAGTTAATGAAAAACTTATGTTCTATCCTGTCTTTGTATTCATTCTTATCAGCTCGGAAAGTTGCGAGCTATTGTCACAGTCATACTATTTTAGTGTCATTTTTTTTTTGAATTTGATTAAAATATGTGGGAACTGACATTAGAATATAGATAAAATATTCTCTAATATTTTTTTATTTTTCTGGATGGTAAAGATTATTCATCATCAACATTTGAACTAAAATAAAATTTTCAAATAAATTTATTAAATATAGTTTTGAAATTACAGAGATTTCTAGAATTAGATAATTTCTCAGAAATAATTTCTTCATTTGAGAATATTAATAAAATGTCAATTTTTTTTCTTCGAACATAATATACTTTACTTTGAGTTATTCTTATTATATTATGATGATGATGATGATGATGGGTTTGTTTACAAAACAAAACGTAATAATAATTTGTGTAAATAAATTTGCGTTACAATAATTTCTTCTTTTTTTTTTTTTTATTATTTATTTTTTAGTAAAATACAAATTTATTTTTTGTAAATAAAAAAAAAAGATTTGTTTTTATTTAATAAATTTTAATACATATATTAAATATAATAAGAAGAATATAACATAAAATTTAATTTAAAAATTAACATATTTTCCGCATCAATTTACATGTAAAAAAAAAATACAAAAAAAAAAACATAACTAATAATAATCAATTTAGGTCTTCTCTATACCCCAAAGATATATTATTATGTTTTTAATTTTTTTTATTTTTTTTTTTTTTTTTGTTATTATTATTCAAACAAAATATTTATTGTAATTAATTTGAATAATAATTGATTTTAGCCATATTTTTTTTTTGCTAATTCATTACAATTTATTCATAATTTTTTATTATTATAATTTTTTTTTTTTAACAATATTGCTTACACTCAAAACTCATCCACCTAGACATTAAGACGTTTTTGACTATATGCTTAGTTGAATGTTAATTTATATATAAAGTGTTTGTTATATATGGAAATTATTTACTTAATGACTGTCATTACATTACGTATGATTTTTCCATATATTTATTGAATATTTTATATTAATAATAAATAAAAAAAAAAAATAAACAAATTATTATTTATTTATGTAAAAATTTTGAGATTAGAAAATTTAATAATATTAATTTTAGAATTCGCTAACATTAAGAGTTAATTAATTATAATGAGTTATTAATTGGTAGCATTATTATTTTATAAGTTAATCCAGATAGCGTTAAATTATACGTATAATTAGTAATTATTTATTAAATATAGTTTGAAAATACATTTTCAATAGAAATTTTAATCAGTGTTCGAACATGTAATAAAAATAATTGAAAATTGTTTATTAATAATAGTATAATAATTGAGCAATAACAATCATTTTTACAATTCAGATTTAGAACTGAGAGTATACCAAAATTTACCACATGAATAAATCTTCGTTATTTTTTGGCATTTTATTTTAAATGCTTTTGAAACAAATGAATATAAAATTCAAAAGCAAAACTATTGAATGGATTACCCTAAACATAAGAAAAAAAAAATCCATTTCAAATGATTCGCGACTGATTTATTAGATACACAATTTAATGTGGGTGAGATGCGCGCGAAAAAAGATTAATTGCAACTCATTATGACTGATGATTAGCATTGATGTTTTTTTTTATTATTTTTTTATCATTATTATTGTTTCGTTTATTTTTTTTTTTCGTATCTAAACATTTGTTATTTAGTGTGTTTTGTTTTTGTTTTGTGTTAATTTTTTTTTATTGAAAATTTCACGTCTATTTATCTTTTTGTTAATTTTTGCATATTCTCTTCGAAAAAAAAAAGAAGAAAAATATGTATATATGTATATATTTATATAAAATTCATTCATATCTAGAAGCGAAATATATACAAAAAAAAAATGTATATGAACCTATATTATTTATATTTCTTGTTTAATTTTCATTGAGAACTCAAATCATTCATAAAACATAAAAAAAAAAATAAATTAAATTGTATTTTATAATTAGAAATTTTTGGTTGGTGTATCTATAATATTTTTGAAATTGAAAAATAACTTAAAAGATTCATCGAAATGATTTTAAATTTATATATTTTCAACGTTATATGTATCTTTGTTGTATTTTTATTTTGATTAATTTCTGGGGTTGGCATAAAATATTCTCGTAATTAGGTAAGACTTTCAAAAGGGTATTAACCTGAATTTTTATTACACTTTTTTTTTTATCTGAACATTAGAATATTTATTTTAAGCTATCAAATTTGTAATATTAATTTGTTAAAATTATTAAATGAAAATAATTAATACTCAGTTGATGGGTGTTAAGTAGGAAACTGGAAATATAATAATACTTCAAAAATTCTCAAATTGAGGATTTGAAAGATTGAAGTTAATTTTCTTTTTTATAAAGTTTAACATTTGAACGTATAGTATTCTTATGCTGTCGGAATTACATTTTCATATTTCGGACAGACCATATACATTCTGTGAAGCAAAATTGGAATTAATGAGTAGCAACTAGCAAATAAAAATAAGACAAAATAGAAACGAGGAAGAAAAAAAAAAGTTAATAAAGAATTTATTCACGTGTAAATAAAGCAAATTTATAATCTAGACCTAGAAATAATTTATTTAATTATAGAATTTTAAAGTAATTTAAGATTGGGTTCATAGTAGTAAAGGAAAGTCAAATTTCCAACTCTAAAAACAGATAAGTCAGGCAGCTATAATTTCTGTATATTCCTTGGTAGGTATATTCCGTGGTAGGTATATTCCTTGGTATGTATATTCCTTGGTAGGTATGTACATGTGAGTATGTATTGAATAATAATTAAAGGATTTTGAGTATTATGTTTCCAGAAAATAATACGATTTTTGTTGTATTTGTGGCATATTTTATATCTGATTTTTACTGAGTTTTATCCAAAAAAAAAAGGACCTACATAAAATTGTGCCACTCACTTGAATATTATGATCTGTTAACAGAGGGACAAGTCATAGTTGACTATTACTTGTCATATCCATTCATACTCATTGTAACTATATAGTCATAGACTATAGTCATAGTGACTATGACTAGTTGACCACTTACTTGAATATTGTGAGCTGTTAGACAAAAGGACAAGTCATTGTTGACTATGACTTGTCATGATAGACAAGTCATAGTTTTTATGCGTTTATTTTTTGTACAGATTAGTCTTAACTACATTTTAAAAGAGTTAAAAACCATATATAGTTAAAATTTAAATTAAGGGAACCGAATTTATTTTTCGTTTTTTTATTAACTTTTGTTTTAGGTCACGCCAGAAATTTTTAATTTTTTTTTAAATTTTTAATTCTACAAATTAAAAAAAAAAAAATATGTAAAATTTCGAATATGTTTAGTTTTTATGGAGCAATAAGCTTTCCAAACCAATAATAATAATAATAATAATAATATGAAAATTGCCTATTTTAATGTCATAAAACATACAATTTTTTTTTTTTTGTTTTTATTACCAAAATTCATTTTATTACAGTTTTAACCTCTTAATTTTT
Organism: Hybos culiciformis; assembly: GCA_964007475.1. Lineage (NCBI taxonomy): Eukaryota > Metazoa > Arthropoda > Insecta > Diptera > Hybotidae > Hybos > Hybos culiciformis. Next base: position 10,375,005 of record OZ023274.1, on the reverse strand, counting down.
GGATGACTATAATACTAATTAATTTTTTTTTTTTTTCATTTTTATAATATTTTACATTTTTTTTGGTAAAATGTTTTCGATATTTTTCAATTATGAAACAATAAAATCTTTAGTTTTTTTTTTTTTTTTCTTTAAATTTATTTAACATTTTATTTTTTTTTTATATAAATCTTGATCATCTTTAGGCAATAAATTTTTACGATAATATCCCCAACTATAAAACTATAATCGGCTAATAATTTTTAATTTTTTTTTTTTTTGTATTCAAAAAAGCTATAAAGTTTCCTCTGTTCAGGAGCGAAGTTAAAATTTTGTATGTTTGATTTATGCTAAAAGTAGATACAAAATATATTTACTGTGATTTTTGAAATTTCAGTTCTGATTAGATTATTAATGTTTAGTGGAATTGTCATTAAACTATGAGGTGTTCAGTCGTGGGTTCGACTCCCGCTTTGAGCTGAAATTTGATTCTTGAATTGAATAACTTTTTTTTTCAACAAATAGCGAACGTATCGCAGACAATTTGTATTTTAATAAAATTTAATTAGATTGGGTTATTTATCTTATATTTAGCAAAACATCGAAATAAAAATTTTAAGAATGTATTGTTTAATCGTGTTTTAAGCCTAGTGATATAGTTTTCGATTGGTTGTAAAAATGTTATTAATTTAATTTCATCCTGAAGAGATTTAAACGTTTCGTAATGTGAAAAGAGAAGTTATTTTAGAAGGTACTGACGAGCCAAGGATGTAAAATGATGAAAATAGGTGCTTTAAAATGTAAATTGAGAGTTTCTTTTTCGAATTTTTAAATTTTTTTTTTTTAATTTCCACACAAAGTTAATGGATTAAATTCTTGTTCAAAAAAAAACCATCACCTCGGCACTGTTTAGAAGAAGACAATTTCTCTTTTTGTTTTGTTGCTGTCTGAAGTCATTTTTTTTTGTTTTGGGAATATCAATTTTTGACCATTTGAAATTCCAATGATTAGAATTTATGGACTTTATTTATACGTATATATTTTTTTTAAGTTATAAAAAAAAAAACTTAAATTTTATTAAAATAGTGAAATTCTTTTTTTTTTATTTTTTAACCATATATAACGGTAAAAGTTTGACAAAAATTTATATATATTGGATTTTTATGGAACAGGTTGTTGGTATTAAAATTGTTTTTTTTTTTGTTTCTCATTATTATTATTATTTATTTTTTTTTGTAATTTATAGCCAAAAATAATTTTCCTGTCGCTTTAAAGTTTATTTCATTTACAGAAAAAATACATGATACATTTTTCTTGTTTTGGGTACAAAATGTAAAAAAAAAGTGAATTATGATTGCGTTTATCTCATTAAGACTCCATGAATATTAAAAGATCTATACGTATTATGTATAATTTTAATAATATTGAAAAAAAAAAATTAAAATCGTCTTTTAGTTCTTTTCTTTCATAGCAGCAGTTAGAAGGCGCTATTATTCCATTTCAAGTTTTGAAGCTTACCATACATATAATGTCTAGTGCCGGTATGCATATGTAGGTTCCTATATCTTAAGTTCAATATATTTGTTATCACTTATAAACAAATGATTTTTTTTCTAACCTAGAAATGAATTATAGCTGTTTTAATGTCAAAATTAAATTAAGATTTACATTGCGTTTACAATTTCTAAGTAAATATTATATTTAATTACTAGCGTACAAGTCTATAATGCTAAATAAACTAAATATATTTTTTAAAACCAACAGAAACACTTAGTTCAAGTAAACAAATGGAAATTACTCATTCCACTCTGAGCTGGAAATAGAACCTACTACTGAACACATAGTAGGATAATGGCAGAACCAGACACCATAACGTGCAACTGATAACTTTATTCTATTCTACAATCTAGAATATACTTGTATATTATATTTTGAAGTGATCCTTGCTTCACGGGATCACTGAAGTTTTCATCCTTTATAAGCCATTAATATTATATTTTTTGATTTTATTAGAAAGTGATTGATTGATTTGAGTTCCTTCCATTAGACTTTATGCATTCGAAAATTAATATTTTTTAATTTATGCGTTTGAAAAAGAAAAAAGAAAAAATCATTATAAACATTTGTAATAAAATTGCTATGTCAGCAATTTTTATTTAGAAAATATAATATTATGTAGGTATATAAAATATAGATAGTGAAAAATTTTATGCTATTTTATTGTTTTCCCTATTTTCCTTTTCAAATTATAATTCCTAGACATCACAGGATTAACCTTGACTTTCACTCTTAATATATTCAGTTTTGTGCTATTTTTTTTTTTTTTTCAACATTTTTACTATTTTGCTGCACTTAATTCGCATACCAAAAGGATATAAAACTTTTTTTTTTTTTCTAAAATACAAAATGTTTTGAATTCCTGGGTATAAGGATATTATGTATATATATGTTGTTATGTATGAATGTATACATTATCGTATACGACGGCTATTCCTGGCAAAAAATAAAAAAATAAAATATATGTATATAAAATTCATACATAGAATTTTTGAATTATTCATGTCGTATAACAGAATTCCTCATTATTATTTATCCTATGTGCACAGGATATTAGAAAGAATGAAATTTTTTAGAACGTTAATTTCATAAAAGACTACTCTAACTGGTTTAGGAATGCAGAAAATTTAACTTTTGTAATATTATTTTTATAATATTTTTATATAATCTAAATTAATTCAGAGTTAATCTTTTTGTCATTATTTTTTGTGATTTCGGATAAATAAAGGTTTAAATAATTATTAGGTTTTTACTTCCAACAGTACTGAAGCTTGAAACCAGGTTAAGAGATTAAAATTAAAAATACGAATAAAAATATAAACTAAAAAGGAAAATTAAACTTTTTGGTTGCCATCGTCCTAAAATCGTAATATCATTTCGTTACCGTAAACATGGAATTTAATTTTAGTTTCTTGATTGTCAATTTAAGATATATAAAATAAAGAATCGATAGTCAAAGTTTCATTAATTTTTTTTAAGATATCACTATTCACTCGAACAAATAATAAAAATTAAATTTAAGATACAAAAAACTAAAACTTAAAAATTATGCACTTGTTGCAGACTTGCAATGTAAAACAAAAAATACACCTAATATCGTGTTTTTTTTTTATTCGTATAAAGTTACAAAAACAAGTATCTCTCGTACTATACAGAATACTAAAAAGAACGCGATTTAAAACTTTTATCATAATACTGAACAGAATTTAAATTAATTTGACAAAATCAAGATGTCCAAAAATTGTATTTCAGAATTTGTTACTTGTTGTTGTTAAGTTTTTTTAGTTAGGTATTTTTTTTTTTTTACTGAATGAAAAATGTAAACATAAACATAAACATTAATTGTACTTTTTAGTATTCAATCTATTTGGTTTATGTGAAAAAGGATTTATTAAGAATCTAATACTTTAATTGAATTAGATGTTTTTATATAAATATATATTTTTTTTAAATTTTATGCACAAATAGTTTTGGCCGTAGGAAAATGTTTAAAATGTCTTTATTTTTTATTAAAATTTATTAAAGAGTTGGATTTGGAGATTAGTCCATATTTTGGCGGCTAATTTCATATTTTTTTTTATTTTTATTTACGCAGAGCTATTGAAAGAATATCTAATATCTTTGACTTACAACTGTTATTTATAGAGAAATTTAATTTCGTTTAGAATACTGAAGTTATATCAATGAATGATTAAATTTGAGCTTCGAGCTTCCTTTTTCAATCAATTTCTTACATAACTTTAATTTTTCTTCCAACTTCAAATTAAAAAAAAATTAAGTTCATTTAAAGTGTCGCCCGTCAAATTTTAGAATTTTTTTTTTGTAAAGAGTGCCCTAATTTTTTATTATACATATATTTTAAAATGGATAATTATTTGTGTTATCTTTGCCATATTACAATTTATTAATATTTCCATCTATGATTAAATTTTATCTTGAAAAAAGCCAGATGAACGTAATATTTTATTGAAAAAAAAATGTGGGAATGCAAGAAAAAAGTTTGAAAGAAATATGATCCAAACCCTTTTTTCACCTTTTATTTATTTGTTATAAAAATGCTTTTATTGATACTCTCACCTAATACATATATTTAGAATTACATTTATATTTGTAATGGCTAGTTGAAGTTTCGGTATGTGTGATTTGAGTATTCAGTATAAGTTATTAAACTAATTTTTTTTTGTACTATGTAGGCGACTATATTTTGGTGTGTTGGCTAGTTTGAAAGATTTCCAATTTTTTGTACTCAGACTTATCACATTATGTTCCAAATAAAACAAGTATCAAGACGAGAACTCAAATATTGTTCCATTTAATCAATATTAGCAATCCCTTCTTTAATTCATATATATATTTCACACTTTTGAGAGTTATTAAGGATTTTGTATGCTAGGTCCTCGGCTGCCATTTTGAATGTTTCGAGCTTACTGAGTACAAGATGTGGATTTTATATTCCAAAATACTGAAATAACTAAATAAAATTTTCTTTTAAATAAAAGTATTCTACAATCTTTATTCTTTTCGCAGGATCTTATGTTTGTTATTTTATTTTTCTTTTCCTTGGTCTTATTCAACCAAAATGTAAACTGGTGCAACATAGAAGGTCACTGACATTTTTTTTTTTGTTGTTCTTATTCCTTTCCTAGTTTCATTTTATTTGTAACTTAAATAATACAAAAAAAAAATTACTATTTGCACCTGCTGATATGGTCGTTGATGGTGCCAAGACGGTGTTTTATTTTTACCAGTTTATAAAAAAAAAGGATACATACATAGAAATTTTTCTAAAATTTTTTATCTTAAAATTTATGATCAAGACTACTGTGTTAATTCTTTTATTTAGTTTTTTTTTGGGAAATGACAAAAAATAAAATTCTCATGAAATTATTGTATATGAAATTTTATAGTATTTTCGAAAAAAATATAATTTCTTTTAAAGGGTTAAAAAACAAATTAAATTACATAAAAATATATAATATATATTTTTTTTTTCATTATTTTTGATAAAAGAAATAGCTGTGCAAAATTATTTCTTTTCAAAATCAACAGTTATTTAAAGGTATTTCTCTTCTATTCAATCCTTTTTCCATACAGGATAAACGCATGTTAAAAAAAAAACGTTAAAAAAGATTCCAGTTAACAATAATAATGATTACTTGCAAAATAAAAAAAAAATTACAGGTGAAAATGTTTTGCAAAATCACAAAAAATATACTTATTTATTGACGCAATAATAGCATTTTCATAAAACATAAATTATTTGTTCAGACGACCGTGTATATCTCCAATCGAACTATAGTAATCATCGCTGATTTCCTTGTTAACCATATCTGACAAGCATTTCTTATATCTTTATATAATGACCCGTTTCGCTGGGCTTTGAGTAGGTTGAAGTACATAAATTGAAAACTTAAAATTAACAGCTAAGTGCATTTATGAAAGCTGAACTAATAAATAGGAAGGTATTATTTATTTAACAAATATCATTTAAATATTAATCAAGCCTCAAGTTAGAGCTGTCGATAGTATTACAACGACAGATGTGTATGTTATAGCTGACAAAGATTCTGTAACTATTATTTTCAACTATGTCATTAATTAAACATATTCTAAAAAAAAAATACCTTTACACTACAAAGTGACATTATTCATTGAAAAGTATATAATTTGTTTAATTTTTTTTTCACTCTAAAATCGATTTCACGCAGTTAAATATTGATGACTTTAGTGTGGTTAGTATTTTTTTTTATTTTTTATTAGTCCTTTTTAACCACAAAAATTCTAATTTAGATAATTTTCTTCTTTTTTTTTTCAGTATTTATCTTCGGCACACGTCGTCTTCATAATTTAAAATAAAAAAAATGAAATTTAAATTATACTGCGTTAAATTGCAATAATTTTTATAGTGGAAAAAATGCAGAAGAATACCACAACAACCTAATTACTTCTCTGTTATGAAATCCTTAATCAAAAAGACACAGGTATTTAACGATCATGCAATAAAAATGAATAAAAAAAAAAAAACTAAATGACATTTTAAAAGTTCATTTAATTGCGCTATGAAAATGCTGACTTGAAAGGCACTTAAAGGTAGTTATTTTACCACATTTCAAGAAATTATAAAGATTATAATTATATTATCTCAAATGTGGTCTACAATGATGCGTTTTTATTCTTCACCTGTCAGTCAATCATCACCTTCCGTTTAATATTTAGCTTTCGGTTCATTACATTATTATTTGAGAGAGAAAGAAAAAAATCATTATCTTTTTATTATTTTTCGTATATTTTGTTTTTTTTTTTTTTATTTTTAAAGCCAGAAATTTATATATTTTTTACAATTGTATTTTGTTATGGTCAATCAATCGTTACCGCCGCACTTTTCTACAATAATTCTTTTTTTTTTATTCTTGGTTTTTTTGTAATATATTAATTCAAATTATATTCGGACTTACCGAAAAAATGGGTTCCCTAAAAATTTTACTTAAAATATTTGTATGATTTTGACTTTTGACCAATAGTGTGTTAAGTATTAGTATTTCAACTTTAATTAGTTATGTAGCTTTCTAAAAGTTTGGAACTCTCCATAAATACAAAATTTGATTTTTATAGACTGATTAGATACTTCTTGTGTTAATTACAACATACTTTTAAGAACAGTTTTAATGTATTAATATATCTACTACTCCTTGAATAAGAGATACGTTATCGTGTTCTAAGGCATGACATTCATTTTTGTTTTAAGTTCTTTTTAAAATACTGACCTTGCTTGATAACATATCAAATTATCACTGCAAAATTAAGCTATGGATTTTATTATTTTAGAAAACTCAAGTTTAACAACTCATTATTAAGTTTTGAACAACATTTTTATCTTTAATTTTATTTTTATTTTAATATGTTGCACTTGATTGAAGACAAACAATTTTATAGTGATTTAGGTCTGTCTAATTGTCGGAATAAAAAAAAAGGTTTAAGATAAAGTTACAGCCCACCATGTGTACTTTTGAAAGTTAAATTGATATATTTGTATTTTTCAAAAAAAAAAAAAAAAAAAACAATCATCATTATTAGAGGCTTGAAAACATATCGTTAGCTAAACTAACAAGATTAATTTGATGGATTTGTTTGTTAGATTAAAAATATTATATATATAGGAAGTAACGATTATAAACTTCTGTTTGCTGGCGGCCGGATTTATTATTTTACATATATGTAACATATGTATTTTTTTTTTGTAATTTAATTACATTTATATGGCAATTTATCTTAGTTAAGAAATTAAATTTATAATTATTATTATTTTAAAAAAAACATAAATTAAGACAGTAATATTGATTAATTGCTGTAAAAGGTTTAAATTTTTAAAGAAAAAAAAAATTGAACATAACTTTTAATACATACTAACCATGCTTATAGCTTAAAGCTTACTAGCCCATACTATTTTCATTAAACTTTTAATGCCTTTTATTAAAAATTGCAATTTCATTGACTTTGTTAAATTATAATTTAGAATGAATAGTTTCAAACAGAAAACTATTTTTACATTGCATTAACATTGTCTATATAATGATAACATAGTTTGAAACAATGTTTTCATTGATTCAAAGAATTGGAATCGATTAGGAAGTTCATTAGTAATAGACGAACGTTTAGTGGAAACATAAAGTCTGTTTTTTTATTTTTGATAGAAAACGGACAAAAATTACTGTGTTTTCAATTGCCATGAAAAGGTGTATGCTAAATTGGTTTATTCTCTGATTTTATATAGAATATGCAGCCAGACATTATACCTATTTAATAATTTTTTTATTTGACATTTTTAAATGAAATTGTACATATTATTTTATTTTCAATCATTCTTTTGTTATTACCAGATTTTATTGTTTATATATTTAAAAATGTTATTACTATTATATTATATATATATAGGATATAGTGTAGTAATTTTTCCTGTTTCATAAATGGGCGAAAGTTAATAAAATACAGAATAAAAAAAAACAAATTAAAATCAATAACATTAAAAAAAAAGTAATAATAATAATAAAAATAATTGATAATAATAAACTCATTCTTTTATATTTTGATTTTCTGACAGTAGGTATAGGTTAAAAAAAAAACACGAAAAACCAACAACAAATTGTCGCGAAAGACAAAAAAAAAAAAATATGAAATGTAAAATAATAATAAAATATATATATTAAAATAAAAATGAATGTTTCGATTACAATAAAAATAATAAAATTCTCATTTTTTATTTTTCTCATACAAAAAAGGGAATAAAATATAAAAATTAAATTCTATTGGGGTAGATGTGGCAGTTTTAATATATAAAAATGAAAAAAAAAAATAAAATAAAAATAAACATTCAATGGTTTTTAATTTTGTAATAAAATTGTCTGCTTTGAATAACGGGATTTTAATGTAACATAATTTGATTTCTCAATTTATTGTTAATTTATTTTTTTTTTTGGTCAATTGAAAAATAAAAGGGAAAATTATACAAAACTATATTATGTATTATGAGTGTGTATATATATAAAAAATATAATATAATTATTAGAAAACGTGCTTAAAAATAATTTTCCATTTTTTTTTATTATTATTATATTTTTTTTAAATTTAAAATTGAAAAAAAAAAACCAAAAAAATGTTGTAATAAAATTAGTTTTGTAAATTAGATACACGATTGTTCAGTTAAAATATCTTTTAATGACAGTTGGATGAAGAAAGATACTTTAAAGAGAGTGAGTGCATTTTTTTTTTGTGCTGCATTTTAGACTGTACTGCAAAAAAAAAAATTAAAGAGTATTTTATATTTTTATTGTGATTAAATACAAAAATTGTCTCCACTGCAGTATAGCCGGTGCCAACTTATAGGTATCAATAAGTCAGATTAAAAACAGACTTTAAAGAAACTTTAAATTTTGATAAAAAAAAATTATTTAATTTAAATTTTAAAAATCATAAATTTTTAATTTTTAAATGTGTTTTTGTTAAACTAAACTACATTTTTCTTTCATTTGAATAACATTACTGAAAGCTTGTAATTCTGTTTGTCATCAAAGTCACATAACATTTATAAAAATTAAACAATTTTAATGTTCAAAAATTATTTTCTTAATATTTCATATTTCAATATAATTGTAAGTATTTCTATGTTTCGGCGGCTAAACTCAAAAAAATTTCCAAAAAAAACTCTGTATATATGAATTGTCAAAATTGGGTTTTGAAGTATCGTAAACAGAATTGTATCATTTTTATTTAAATATTAATAATTTTTATATTAAAAATTGATGTGGTATGATGAGCAAAACTAAAAGTGATTTATGAGAAAAAATGACAGTATTTTGTATTCTACCATTTTTTATTTATTATACAAAACTTTCGAATCAATCATTTAACTGGAATGTCCAATTTAATTTTGAAAAAAAGCGCGTTATTAAGACTTCTACATATTCAGCCATAACTCTATTTTATATTTTATTATTCTATGAGTGAACTTAAAAGAAGTTTTTTCTTTTTGTTTAAACAAACATATGTAGATATATAGTTCAAAAGTTTTTTTCTTTAGGGAAAACTTTTTGATCTACGGGAAGAAAATTCAAAAATATAATTTATGTTGTGAAGTAAAATTAAGTACCTATAATATATATATGGCAAAAAAACAAAAATATAAAAAAAGTGTGTCAGTGTCAGTGCCATCAGTGTCTGCATACAAATAACTTTCCACACTTAAAAAAATTATACCATTTTCGTATCGTTATTTTTGAATTGTGAACTTTTTGCTTCTTTTCTTCATTTTTATTTTATTTTTTTTTTAGGGGTAAGAGGGTGTTGGCGGTGCACCATAATTTATTTTTATTTATTACATTTTTTTTTTTGTTGAAATTGTATTTTTAAAGCATTGTGTGCCGCATAATTTGTTTTGGATAATTTCAACCTGTTTTGAGTAATAATGGCGCGCTCATACTTTTTTTTTTTCATTTTTTACATTTAAATAGTTCAGAGATTGTTTTTGAAATGAATATTATTGCAAATAAAAAAAAATATGGATATTTATTTTTGACAGGACTTGCGCATTGAATTCCCTCTAAAATGTAGAAAATTTTTGGTAAAATTTTCTTTTAAACGTCATTTATATAAAATTTTCTAAACTAAAATACTGAACTTAAGATTAATAAAATATCTATTTCCGTCTTCTAAAATTTCTTAATTTTCTCATATATTACATTTCGTCAAATTATTATTTTGAAAATTTCTTAATTTTTTTAATATTAAAATATAGATAGATATATAAATAAATATAATTAGATTTATAAAATAAAAATTTTTGAATCCAGTTAACATTCGACCTACAACATAAGGGTTTTGGTATATATCACATATTTTTAGTAAAAGTTTTGCAAATGTTATGCTTTGATTTGAAAAGTAAGCAAAAATTTTTGTGGAAGCTTTTTGCATACAAATATTGAAGAAGAGAGAGGGGTTGAAAATGATTTTCGTTTATTTATTTTTTTTTTTAACTAACGTACCTACATTGCATACAAATGTTTTAGATAATTATTTGGAAAAGGACATTGTTTGGATACCAATGAGAAAATTTTTCTGTAATGTTTTTTAATTTTTTTTTTTTTGTCAGAATATAAATATCCTTGTACGTACAGTAATATAGTATGTTTGTATATATAACTATGACATGGGTTAAAAATCCGAATACATATTATATTATTTGTCTCTTTTCTGATTTTATTATGTTATATAGAAAAAATATAATTTTGGATGGAGTTATAGAGATAATTTTAAAGCATAAGGTCAATAAAATTATGTATTTTAAACAAAAGCAGATATATACAATTTTTTTTTTTTCAAGTAAAAAAAAAAAATAAACTTTTTAAAAAAAAATTTTTTAATACATAAGCCAGATTTTATAAGAATAAATTTTATATGAACTTTTTAGAATTAAGAATAAATTTTATATGAAAATAAAAATGTTTAGGTATATATATATTCCTATTTTTATATTCAATGATTTATTTATGTTTAATATCAATCACGATAATAATACATATGTGTATAACACTAAAACTCTTTGAGTTTTTAAGTTTTAAGTCCTTCAAAATATTTTATGATTTTCTAGGTGATTTCTTTAAAATTGTAAAAATAAAAGAATAAAAAGTTCTTTAATTTCATATTCAGTAACATTAAAATAATAATGCAATAAAATAATAATGAGTAATTACTGAATATATATAGAATTATATGGTTGGCATTAAATTTATGCTTTCTATTAATTACTATGTCAATGGTTTCAAAATATTTGTTCGCACACAAAAATTTGATGGAAGTCGTACACGTTACTACAATTATAGTACAATATAACGAAAATTTGAAGAAAATTATAAACTATTATTTAATAAAAAAAATATTTATAATAATAAAATACAATTTCAACTATATAATAATGCTGCTCCTTATACATTTTTATAATGTTATTTTGATTGATTTTTTTCCATCCATTGCAAATAAAATTCTATAAAAGTCACATATGGTCTTCAATGTATGAATTTAGAGTCTTAAAAACCACAAATTTGTTAAAACATTCATATGAAAAAAGAATTAATTTTTGATCAACGCCCTAAAAACTGCAAAACAAAAAAAAAAAGAAAGAAAATCGAAAAATGAAAATCATAATCAGTCATACTGTAAAAATCCCTATACATATTTTATATATTTAAAAGATATCATTTTCGCATATGTGACGTTTTTTGTTTCCTGTGAAAAAAAAAAAAAAAAAATTAAAACGAAAATATATAAATTCGTAATCAATTCATTTTAGGGGTGACTTCAACACTATACTCTGTTCAATTTATCTTTACTTAAAATAAAAAAAAAATAGATGTACATATATATACAAAAAAACGTATTCTATGATTTCCTGGTTTATTATTTATTGATAACTCCTAAAAATGTTATCTACAAAACGAAAAAAATAAATAAATAATAAAAGAATTGTTTTTAATATAAAATGATGTCCCAAGAGCATAAAAATATCAATTCACGTTTAGTTATTAAAGTTATTCGAAAAAAAAAATTGTAATTTAGTAAATATAGGATTTAATATTTATTTTCATATGTGTCTATATTGCATATGCTAATATATAGTCGAAATTACTTTTAAATTTGGCAGCTGGGATTTACATATGTTTCTATGGTAGTAATTTTTAAAACACTCCGGTAATAATATTTAAATTTTACTGATTTAAAACAAGCACAGTGATTGACCGCTCTGAACTAACATTATTTGGAAGATTTTACTTCATAATCCAAAGTTTTACAGCAGGACTTTTGAACAAAAAAATCAGTATATACGTGTTATGTCCATTAATTAAGTTTTGTTTTGCTTTGTATAAAATATGGAAAGAATTAGTTGCATTTTCTACAATATTCAATTATTCATCCTTCACATTAAAAAAAATTTAATAGCTCGAAATTTTGTTCGGTCATCATATAAAAGGATTATATGGGGTTAAAAAAAATTTATTGAATTTTATAATAAAATAAAAGAGATGAGATGCACCAAATTTATTTTATTACTAGATAGAATGATATTTTATGCATTTCGAAAAAAATGTCATACCAATCAGAAGAAAATGTCAAACTTTCAACATCATCGTAACTTCAAGTTTATGGAGTAGGAATTATGTGTGTTCTCTAGCTTAAGTTATGACTATACATGGTGTTTGATTTTCAATTTTATACTTTTATCATTTTGTTTTGAGTTGCTAAAATTCCTAGTCTCTTCATATTCTCGAAAATACGCTTTTCTCTAATTTACAGAATGCTAGAAGACATTCAATTTTTATTTTTTATTTTTTTTTGCTTTTAAAGCCAAAATTTGTAAAAACTTTCATTTGTTTTTTTTTTTTTAATAATAATTCATAAATACATATAATAAAAATGTTAAGAAACAAAATTTTATTACTTCAACGAAAGTGAATATAATTTTTTTTTCAACGTATAGACGAGGCTAGTACTTTCAATTAAATGTACAAGATTTGTATAAATCCGGGATATTTCTGGTAATTTTACTGCTCAATCGTAAATTGTAACTTTCTGGTACAGACATATAGTGTATACTGCATAGAATCAATCTTTTTCACGTTGATTTCTCAAAAAATGTTTATTTTAGGGCTTATTTTAATCTACATAAAATTACAATAGACATTAAAAAAGCAAATGTAAAATTTTTATATTAAAAAATTCATTCGATTCTTTATGTCACAAAATTTGTCTTATTATTGACTTAAGTGCGTTTTTATTATTCCAATTTATAACGAGAAAATGTTTCTTCTTCTTCTTCAATGGCGCTACAGTCCATTTCGGGCCTTGGCCTCCTCAGAGAAAATATTTCATCTAAGCAAAAATTCGAGTCACAAACTATTCAACCTACTTGCGTTGAAAACAAAATATTCAAAACTTCATAATAATAAAAAAAAATCTAAAGATCCGCGACAAGGATTTAAGATCTTCTTCGTTTTTTTTATTTTTTTTCGAACAATTGAAATGAAAAACAAATGAAATCTGTATCTTTTGTTTTGTTTTTTTCCACTTTTTCTTTTTTTTTTTTTTTTTGAAAAGACACTTAAGACTATTGGAAAATAAACTTAAAAAAAAAATAAAAATAAAAATAAATAAAAATTATCGTTTTGTTTAATAAATAGACCCGGGTGCAAAAGATGCGTGAACCACGATATGTCACGTACATTTCTTATTTACAATATAGAGTTCAAAAAAAAATTTTTTTTTATTTTTTTAGAGAAATATTTTTATCAATTCTTAATTTTATATATATGTATATATTTTTTTGTTTTGTTATCCCGCATTTTACACAAAAGGTGGAGACATCTCATAAAAAAATATTAAAAAAAAAAAAAATCTTACAATTTTTATTTTGTCTCTAAATAAAATGAAAAATAAAAAATTTGTATATCTTTTGTTGAAAATATGTTTGGGCTATTGTTGAAACATAAAAAAAAAAAAAAAGATACATTTTACTTTTTTTTTAAAAACGCAATATTATCTTTTTCATTTTTAAGAATTAAAATCCTATTCAACAATAATATATATTTTTTTTACATTTCTTTCATTTTCAATGTCTGGCCTTTGAAGCCCTCTTTACAATTTCAGTAATTTTTATTTTTTTTTTTAAATTTTCCTCTAAAAATAAATATTTTAGATTTTTAAAGATTAAAATTAAAAAGTTTTAAAAAAAAATTTTAAAAAATTATAACAAAAATTAATTTTCTTAAAAAATAACGCCATAATGACGGCTTTATATACAAGTCTGATGGTGATAGATACTGCCATAATTCACATATACAGATAATTAGCAGAAAGTTAGCAGGTCCTTTATGTATGGTACTATATTAAGTGAAAATAAATTTTAATATAATTTTTTGATTGCAAATAAATAAATGTTTTCATTAGAATGCTCGTATAAATTTTCAAAAACACAGTCTTATGTGTATTTTTCTAGAAAAAGATACAATCTCTTTCTTCAACGCATCATTACTATGCTATTAACCTAAGTGTACAGAAACATAGAACTAATTTAATAATGTTATTAATTAATTTCAGTAGGCATAATAAAATCTTTAATTTTATTTAATTACATAATTTTATTATTATTAGCTTCAAATTTAGTTTCTCTAAGCCTCAAATATCACTAAAAATTATGTTGATTTATAAATGTGTTGTAATTTTTTCTTATGCTAACTTTTATTGTAAGTATCTAAATATTAAAAATTTATTCTAATTTTTTTTATATAATATTATACAGATTTTTATATAATATTATACAGAGCAACAGGAGTATCTTTTACCTTTTTGTTTTTTTAAGTTAAATTTTCAGAGTAAGAACAACTTTAATGGTTATCATATACTATTTGATATTATAAGAAACATTGAATACTTTTAATTTTTTTGAAATGTCAGAAAATTATGTGAAATTTTAAACTAGAAATAGACATAAAGCCATAATTTTTTTTCTATGAAATTCAAATACAAGATACATATATATTTGTACAAAATACAAATCATTGTGTTTTGAAAAGTAAGAAAAAAAAAAACTTACTGACCTATAAAAAATTAATATTTATTACTTTAAGGTCATACAAAATTTCAAAATTGCAATTGAATCATAAAAAATTTAGAATACCTCAAGAAATCTTAATTTTTACAACACAAACAACAAACGAGAAAAAAATCAGATCGTTAACATTTAATGTGCACTTATGACACATTTTCATCTAAAATGCAATAATTCATTTAACAAGCCTAAATTGATGGGATAGGGGTCGCCTACTCAAAATAAAAATCTGAAGAAAAAAAAAAATAAACTCTTTTTCTTGGAACATAAAGAAGTCATTTTAATTTTATTTTGTTACATAATAATTTCTGTTTCCTTTGAGGGAATATCGTAGATTTTGATGTGAAAAAATAATTTTTAAATTCAAATTACCAAAAGAAAATCAAATTTGGAACAAAATTATTTGGTTTTCATGATAAGATACCTTATTTCTACCAATTATCCGCTTATCTACGCATATAAAACTTTAATTATAATTTTTTATAATGTAAATTCTAGATTATCTGGTCCCGAGGAAATTTAGACATTACCATTTGAACTCAATGCCCTTACAAGTCTACAAAAACATCTTAAACTTTATGTTCTAATTTTTTTTAAACATTTTATCTTTTATTTCGGTTTAAACATATAATTTATTATAATTTTGCTTTAAAACATATTCAAAGTAAAAAAATCTGAATAGTGCAATACGCACGCGTTTTATGCACTCTTGTGAAAAGATACAATTTTGCGTTTTTAATAAAATTATTTCAATCAATTGCATTTATTTAAGAAAACTTGTTGATTTTATTAAATTAAGTCACTAAATTATTATTGTTTTGTTGACCTAGTCAGATTAAATTTATATTGTTCGCGTTATATAACTTCTTTTATAAGAATTGGATAAAAATGAAACATGAATTCTGAATAATAGCATAAATTAGGAAAGTAGAGTAAAATATATAATTTTTTTTTTTAAGTTATACAGAGACGCCAGAGATAAATTTAAATTGTTTTTTTTCTTATTTAGGCAATTATTATTTTTTTTTGATTCAATCTAAAATTATACGATGGATTTGAGAAAAAGGTTTTTAAAAAAATATAAGAAAGTTTTATAGCTTTAGCATGAGAACAAAACTAATGTAAATCCATTTCCATCAAAAATTTGACTTGATGTACGGACTAAGCATTTAGTTCATTGACCTATAACGTTTCTTGAAATGAAAGTAAAGAAGAGTTTTGTATTTGCGACAAAGATCAAAAAAGAGTATTAGATTAATAATAACAAATTTAAACAGTTCATTCATGGTTCGATTATGAAGAGACAAACATCGTAGCTATCATTCAGGTATACATTTGTAGGTGCATAGTTGTAGAATTAGATAATATTTAGATGCTGTCAGAAACAAAAAACAGAAACTTAAGGCAAATTATTGAAGTTCTCAGGAAAAGTGCTATTTTTGTTGAGTACAGCGGTCTAGAAAATAACCATTAATCGTCGAGATTTTGTTGTTATTTTTTTTTTTATAATTTTCAATGAGATACATTGCAAAAGGGGTTAAATACACAATGTAATAATGATTCAATTAAAAATCATGGTGTTATTAATCCAATAATAATTGTAATTTTTTTTTGTTATGACCTATTTAAAAAAAAAAATAAAAAATTGTCACAAAATAAAAATGATATTAAAATTCACATTGAATTTCACTATTTTGTTTATTGCACATTTTATTTTTATTGTGTTCAAATAATATATATAAGACATACAGAATGTGAAAATTAAGTTATTTCATTTTTTGTACATTATACTTTTCCATCGTCATCGTTATAAAATGATAGTTGGCCTCTAGAGGTCAATTGATCGAGAGAATTTTTTTTTTTTTGGTTTGAACTTGATGATCTTGTCAGAAATTATGATTTATTTTTTTAAGTTCTCATATTTGATTATAAACTAAAGTTTTATAATTTTTTTTTTTATGATTTAAATTAAGCGCCATATGTATTCATTTTCAAAACACCATATAGAGAAAAGAAATTTTATTAAACGAAAACTTCAATTGAAATATTCCCAAGAAATTATTATCAATAAGTTTTAATAATATTTTAATTTTGTCGAAATTAATTTGGATTTTGCAAGCCGGCAACTTATGTGTATAACTATGAAACCATTGAGAAAAATTTCCACCGTGCAAAATTGTTTAAAAAAAAAAGATGTGAATGTACTTTTCTACAAAATAGTTTAATTTTTGTCAGATAAGATAAAAATATAATATGCGAAAATTTAAATTCAATTTATTTCCTTATAGGTACATTGTTCAGAGCTTAGGTAGTAAAGATTCTTTTCTTTTTTAATTTAAAAATAAATAAATTAAGTACTGTTGTAAAGTTGGTGAAAATGACAAAACTTTCTAAGCTGAAAATAGGAATTTAAAATTTAGATAGGAAAAAACTGAATTACGTATATGTGAAAAGTTTTTGCTGCAGTTGGAAAAAACTCATTTTCACTGTATGCTTAACATATTTCAGCAATTGTTAGAAACCTTCAATTTTTAATTCAAAATGTGATAGAACGTACTATAATATATATTTTGGAAACTTGTAATGTACACAGTGTGTATTATAACTCTATTATAACTCTTTAACTCTGCATATCTAGTTCCATTACTTGAATTGAATTGAACATAAAGTTTGCCTCACTTCATATTTTACTATATGGTTTATGAAATTGTGTCACATTATATTCGGTATATTAGACACTAAATATTATTGTAAATAATATATATAAACGAAATGTTTGCCCATGATCTTTCAAATGAATGTTTTTTTTTTTTCGCTAGTGACCAGAACATAAAAGAGTCACCAATAAATAAATATAAATAAAGATAAACAAAAAACCTATAATTTGCCATTTAAAGAAAAAAAAAATTAAATAAAATAAAAAATATGTATAAAAAAATTTTGTCCATTGTTTGATAATAATCTTTTTAAACTTAAATTTTTATTATTATTAATAAATGATTTGTGTTTTATTATTATTTTTGTTATTTTTTTTTTCACTTTTTAGTTAACAAATGCAATATTAACCTTCGAAAATGTTTATTTATTTATTATTTTTTCTTCTTTTTATTACCGTGGATTTTATTATGTGTCATTTCAACAAACAAAAATTTTATGTCATTTTAATTTGTCAAGGTTATACAGCGCGCACCACTCTTCAAACTTACGTAATAATAACGAAGAAAAAAAGAAACAATATTTTTTTTTTGGGATTTGTAACAAAATCAAAGCTTTAAAATTGTTGCAATATTATTTTTTTTTTTTAAATATTGCACATCAATTTAATCATTTATAAGTTTAAGATATTATATTATGTGAAAGTCTTAAAAAGATGAGAAAAAAAAAAAGAAGAAGAAAAAAATATTAAATAAATTTTTTAAATCGTAGAATTTGATACCCTAATTTATATAAAATATATATGGTTGAATACGTTGAATTTTCGATCCAATAAAAGAAAGAAAAAAAATTCGAAAGAAATATTGCTTAATCAATTAATTTAATGAATGAAATAAAGTTATTTCATTAAAAAGTGAAAAAAAAAAATTAATATCGTTTTTTTATTGATAAAATAAAATTCGAAAATTTATATATATAGGATTTTGTTATATATGTATGTAGATAAACATATATTTTCATTACGTTGACGTTGACGTTGACCCATAGTATTGAATTTCATTTTTTCGAAAATAATATTATGATGGCTACATTTTGTCTTGTCAGAAGGTGATCTTTTTTTTAAATGTGGTAAGCTATTTTTCATCATTGTTCATCAAAAATAACAAAAAGGGACTATATGTTTTCATTAAAAGTCCGTCCGTCCGCGACTAAAATACTTTTGAACCAACTAAACGATTTTAACGCTTTTTCTATTTCACCTCGACAAAAATTGTGATTCTACCTCTGAAGTTATGAAGTCAAAAAATTAAATTTTTTATTTTTAAAAATAAATGTTTTTAATTTAAATATTTTGTTTTTGCTGTTTATATTGCGAAATTGATAATAAGATACCCTTGTTAATTTCAAAATAAAGTATATATATACTTTTAGACTTTTGGCGGTCATTAAAAAATAGGTTAAGCTGACAAATTGGCCAAAAAAACAAAAAAATCAGAGCTGTCAATGAAAAAGTAAGCCACCAGCAGTAGTAATTTCTCAAAAGGATCATATAACTGAACTCAAGAAAATTCTATAATAAATTAAGATTGACTTTTTTCTTCAAAAATTCTTTGACGAAAGGAGGGATAAAAATTAATTCCATAAAAATTCTAACTAAAAGAAAGAAAAAAAAAACATTGATTTGATTTAATCACGATTTCTTTAATTTAATTTCTTTTTTCAATATTTTTCATCATCAAACATCAAATTATTATTTTTCAGCATTTAATCAAATTAAGATAAACACTAATATTTAATATACCAAGAATAAAAAAAAAAAAAAAAATTCAGTATTTGTTTTTGAAACTCCCAATATAAAACTATGTAGCCAGCTTCCAATTTTTTCTTTTGCAGGCAAAGATGTTAAATGTGATGATAGTGTCTTCCGGTCGTGTCGTTATGTTTTTTTTTTATTAAATTTTTCTTATAGAAAAATTTTCCCGCGTGAAATTTTAAGTCACGGCACTTTTTTTTTTTCTTTTCTTATCGCATTGTTAAGGGCAATTTTTTCGTTATAATGTAATCACTTAAAGCCATCAACATTTTCTTTTTTGTAGGTGCAAAATTAAAAGAAACGTCTTCAATTGAAAATTGGCATATAAAAAATGCATTATTTGCATTGATTTTCACTTTGAAAATAATTTTTATGTAAATATTGCGGTTTAACGTTATAAATTTATGATAGTTCATGAGTTTATAGTCCGTTTGATCTAATGTATGAGTTTGTCTAGAATAAAATATAGAATAAATAACAAAGATTAACGAGGTGGTTAATTCAAGGGACTGCATTGATGTGCATAATATTAATTAATAACTAAATCGGTGAGACTAAGAGACTGCACATTGTTCACTATAATTCAAAACTTTGCGGAAAAATACTTTGAGTAAAACAGAATATTCTATCCATAAACTCTATTCTTTTGATCAGAATAATTTAATTCATAAAAATACTTTCTTCTATCTTCAACCGTGGTACATGTTTATTCTCAATGTAAAAAGAAATTTAATTTGCTGCTAACAAAATCACGATAAATTTTATTTTAAAGCAGTTTAAGGAAAATACTTAGCACAATAGAATAAAATTTGTCTATATTTATTTTAAATTTTTTTTTTGTTCTATATTGCATAGTGCTTCTATTTTTCACTAGATCGAGATATGAAACTATGAATTTATAATAAAAATTTGCAACGATAATAAATAATTTAGTTTTACTAAAGCAATATAATATTTCGAAAATATTGTGATACATTTTATTCGGGGAAATTTCGTTATCTCACAATTTTTGTCCTTCACTGTTTCTGTTGATGTGCAGCTTTTTATAAATTTATATTTTTTTTATTAATCGGGGTCTCAAAGAATGACACGCAGTTTTTAAAATAAACTCGAAAGCCAATCAAAATGAGTTTTGTTGTGTTATAAAATTTGAATTTTCTTAAATCGTTTGCAAGCAATTTTTTTAGACTGAAATTGTGGCGTAAAAACAACGAATAAATCATAATTTTGTTATATAGCTTTTTATGCTCAATTTTCTATGGTTTGGTAAAATTATTGAACGTGAGGAATTCAACGAATGATGCCAAATTTTTTAAAGCAATCAATTGGTTCACTTTTAGAGATTTCTATTGATTATATAAATTATGGCATACATACCTATTTTTTTATTTCTGTTAAAAAAAAAAAAACATAAAATCGTGTGGCAAGTAGCCGAAGGATGTGATAATTTCGTATTACATCAAAGGTATTTCCATAGTTCCAGTGAATTTAAATAGCGTGAAAGAAGATTGCATTATTTACAGAAAAAACTATCTACAAATTTCTCAATTTTTTTGTTTATGATTATCTTTAAAATAAATAGAATTTAAAATCAAGAAATAATATTTTCAATCATCGAACTATATTTAGTAATTATTATCTAGTAGAAAATAAAATTTAAAATAATTGAGGAAGAGGATATCTTTGGAAGAGTGTTGACATAAAGAATGGATTTTAAAATACCTTTTACTTAAGAATTTCGTCTCTAGAATCTAGAAGAAGAAGCTAGTGAAATCTTACAAAGAAAAGTAATATGATTGAAAGTTCTCGATTTTACGTCTAAAATTTGTCCAAAATCACTTCCTTATCCGTGTATATTGTAATTAATTACACGTACCCAAATGTAACAATATTGAAACCACAATAGTTTGATTGCGCTGACATATCACAAGCTAGATACGTATATTTAATTTGAGGGTAAAAACTATTGCTGGCCCGAAAAGCTCAGCTCGGACCTATTTCTATGTTTTCCACCAACTTCTAATTCTAATTTCGCCTCAAATATTAGATATTTCCTCATAATCAATCATCAGGCTACAACATAGTATGTGATTCATTAAATGAATGTGCGATGTTAATGTAGTAATGAAATATTTTTTTAATTCAGCTTACATTATGTGTAGCAGCAGAAGACGAGTAAAATTAAGACGAATTACATGTCAAAGTGTCTTAATTAACTCCTCCATGCTGAGATTAACATTTTTTTTATTTAAATTTAGTATATAAATTGTGTATTAAAATTCTTTGTATTTTTTTTTCTTGCAAATATTGGCATTTCAGTTGATGTCCTACTATTATGTGTCGGTAATCCTTCCAAATGTAAATTTTAACAAGGGACACCTCACAAGCTGCCCATACAGTAGCTTTTAAAATGACCAATCTTTAGTGCTTCTTAAAAAAAAAACTGTGTTTATATTTATTTATAATTTTTTCCCCCTTAAACATGGATATTACAAGAACTGAATGAAGTTGCATTAAGGAATAAAATTCAGGCAAAAAAAAGTGCAAGACAAAAATGATATGCTAATGAGATCATTCTGACAAAAAATTATATATTTCTCACGCAAAACTAAAATTCACTGAAAACATTTTTATTTCGAGTAAAATTGAAATCATCAACGAAGCGGCAATGAAAAGATTTGATTAAAAACGGATGTGGAAATTTTCATACTGCTGTCGGGAATCGATTTTTGAATTTTATTACAATATCGAGATAACAAAAAACCTCTCTGACGGGAGAGTAGCTGTCACCGTATGTAACCGTAAGAAACTCCTAAAAACATTTAAACATTTAAATGTTTTACCAAGTTTTACACATTATGTTTACGTGCACCATGCCGTCTCAACCGATGATGTCATCTGCAGCATCGTCTCAAAAAGCTAACATCTAGTTTATTTAATAAGTAAGAATAATAATTTGAAATAGATTTGAAGTATGTATTTGAAATATTTTATAAGCTTTAAATTATTCAAGCTCTTAGTGTTTTTTTCAGTGTTGGCTTGGATTACAATTATAGTATAAAATCAAGTATAAAATATCAAATTTTGTTCTTTATTTTTATTTTAGAAATCAGACATATAGAATTTTATATATAGAGTGGACAACATAGTAGAACTTTAATTAAAATAAAAGAAAATAACAAAAAATCGCAGGAGCATATACTTTACACTAAATTAAATTAAAATGTTTTACCACTCGTATGCGTGCTATGATCAAATTTTTTTACAATAAAAGTCCATTCGAAAAAGAATTAAGATTTTAATAAGGTGGATAACAAAAATTAACCAAATCACCTTTGCTGATGATGTAGTTGGAATAACATTGCTACCAACCATTCATTAAAAATATATATCGTAAAGCACTTTAAAAATTTTTTGCTGTTCAAATTTGTTTAAAGAATGATTCCAGTATATGGATTCCTTATTGACTTCATCATTATTAGTTTACATCAGAAATGCTTAACCTAAGCGATTTTAGAGATTAGTATATAATATGGGAATTAATTATTAATTTATATACTAATTACATATATAATTGTTATTAAAGGCTTGAATTTTAAAATGTTTATGTATTTTCACCATTTTTACAAATTTTGTTTTGTAATCTTGAAAATAGTTAAATATTTAGGGCCTTATATTTGAAAAATTTGTATTTATTTGATTTTATGACGAAAAAGTATAATTTTGGAGACTAGATGTATACCCAAGCTACATATATTTAAACTTAATTTGAATTAATATCACGTACAATCAAATACCAAAGTTTCACATTTTGAGTGAATAACTTTTGTTGAATCAGGAAACTAATTTTTTTTAAATCTCACTTTTCATTTTATTTTTTTTTTCAGTTAAATATTTTTAATCAGAGTAAAATGTTTTTAGTTGAAATAAGAACGTCTTTAAATTGTGTAATTTTCCATGCTAAAAAAATTAAATAAATGTATTAAAATATAAATAAAAAATAAGCCGCAAAAATTTGGGTTGTTAAAATTATTTTATTATTTTATTTTTATTTCATTTCTGAAATATATATTGGTAATATTCTTTTTTGTCGGTCAGACTGATTTTTAATTCTTCAATTGATAAAAAATAAAATTAATAATAAAGCATAACCGGAAAAATCTGGAACAAATTTGGGAATTTATTTAACACGACCAGTAACTTTAACTAATTCTATATTAATAAATAATTAAATTAAAATATCCTTGAACTGTATAGTCTTTTGCTAAATATTTGAAATAAACTTTTAATTACCGGAAATTGATTAAAACTTCAAATTCTTGCTTTTTTTTCAGGTATCAACAGAAGTATGGTATTGTTATTTTAACTTTTTCACTAGTAGAATGTTAATGGAGGAATGGTTTAATAATTTGATTATAAAAATCGTATTGGAGATTGAAAAAGCATATCATCACTGTAAGAGAAATTTTGTGAAATAGCACGATAAAAGATTTTTCATTCAAAAACTGACTAAAGGTAAATCAATCATTAAGTTTTATTCATTCGTTTTTGATTTTTTTATGTTCAATCTGTGGCAATTCGCGCCAAATAAAAAATCTTATGTTTTCAATATGTATAAGACAATTTGAATACTGCTCGGCTGTTTTTTATCAACAAACTCTAACAGACTGAAAACTCTACAATTTTTTTCTTATTTGTGACTTTATTTCATGAAAAAAAGAACAACCAAAAAGATGAATATTCCAAATAAAAAAAAAAAAAGACAAAATATAACCAGATACAATCCGCATAATAAAAGGACATGCGGTTACAATTTCTTATTTTTCTTCTTTTTTTTTGTTGTTCTTAATTTTTATATTTTTCGGAGTATTCTAGTCTGTGAGTCTATTGAAAGTTGGAGTATAGTAGAATAACAAAAACAACAATTATTAAAAATATTTTATTTTGATTTTTTTTAGTTTTTTTTTGTGATAAAATCCTTTTCTAAAAGGATTTTCCGCTTTATCGTTTTAGTTGATTTTTTTTTCTGCTCTGTTTTTTTTTTTTTTTTTTGTCGAAAATATCATAATCTGGTGGTCTTTTCTTTCTTTTTTTAACCATTTATTTTTATGTTTATTTTATATTTTTTTTTTTTCTTTTTTAGGATAAAAAAAAAAATTCAATTTTCAACATCAATTTTTGTTTCATCCAAAAGATATGGACGGATTTTTAAGTTAATTGGATGTTTGGTTTTTGGCGCCATTCGAATTGCAAAAAGCTTTATTAAATTAAAAAAGAAAATGAATTTTGATTGAAATTACTTTATTAATTTTATTTTTTTTTGTTCTTATTTTTGATTTATTTTATCTAATAAAAATGTTTGAATTGTTAAAATAGATCCTTATTTTTGTCCATTAAACAGATCTAACTAAATAATGTGAAATTATTTTAAATGAAACAGAATGTTGTAATGAAATTGAAATATAATATAGGTATGTGCTTTATTTTAGATACCATAGCTTGTGCTAAGCAGTCGTTTGGCACGGCGTGCCATACAACATAATGGTCTTGGTCTCTGGATGAAACTATGTACTAAGGCTATGAAAAAAACCAACATCTATGTCAGTATACGTTGATATGGGCATTAAAACAAACTATACACTTTGAAACTAACCCCCGCTTAGACTAGTTGTTTTAACGATTAAAATGAATAGTTTGTTAAATATTTTGTGTTAAAAATTGTGCATAAAGAAAAACTTTATAC
Source organism: Hybos culiciformis (assembly GCA_964007475.1). Classification (NCBI taxonomy): domain Eukaryota; kingdom Metazoa; phylum Arthropoda; class Insecta; order Diptera; family Hybotidae; genus Hybos; species Hybos culiciformis. The sequence continues at coordinate 10,349,607 of OZ023274.1, read as the reverse complement.
ATTTTTTCACATGAACTACTACTATAATTATAAAAAATTCCAAAATACGTATTATTTTAAGACTTTATATTTCATATTTCCTTTTTAAATTAAGCTATTAAAAGTTTTCTTCAAACTCTAGAGATTACTTTTTAATACCGACTAAAATTTCGAATATAAATAAAGTGAATAGATTCAAAGATTGGGATCTAATGGTATATAGGATTCAATTCGTAATAAATTTATTCCAGAAATTGATAGCTCATTAGAACCAAAATTTCACCAAAATAGTTATATCTGCAAATGCATAACTTTCGGAAGAAGAAGGTAATTTTTTTTTTTGTTGACATTTTTAATGTTTTAATTTTCTTTTTGATTTAATAATTTTGTTGGAAGTATTTTTGTAGCGGGGGCGAAAAAAAAAATCAAAAAATAAAACACATAAATTTTCAAAAACAACAAAATTTATAAAACATTATTGAAAATAAAAAAAATAACTTTTTAAATAAATATAAAAAAAAAAAACAAAATTACTGTGTGTGGAAGAGGTTATCGAACATTCGTATCTGTTGCCTGTGCTATCAAACATTTTATTTTAAACATTGGTCATAAATTAGAGAAATCACGTGTAAAAAAAATATTCAGATTGCTACAACTCTTCTAAAAAACAAAAAAAAATAAAAAAAAAAATAAATGCAAATTAAATAAAAATAAAAAGGTACAGATAAAATAATAAAAACAAAAAAAAAGGAATCTGAATGGAAGTTTGCAAACAAATTAATTTTTGCATACATCTTTTGTGGTTTTTCATTCAAAATAATAATAATAAAAAAAAAAAAATTTGTTTTTTATCAGTATTTTGTGTATTTTTTTCATCGCATATTTTTCTCTCTGGTGTTGTATGTGCAGAGAGTTTTACTATTTTTTTTTTTTTGTTTTTTTTTTGCTTTTGGTTTGTTATTGATGAGGATAATTTTTTTTTTTGTGTTTCTTGTAAAATTTATGAATGGGAAAAAAACAATTAAAGAAAAAGATAAATTTAATTGCTAACTGATAAGAAATTTTTTTTTATTTTATTTTTTTTTTTCATATTTGTTGCACACAAAAATTCTGACTGTGAAATGTTGTCATTTTAATTAAAAAAATATTTTTTCTGCAATATGGTTATATGTAGTATATATGTAGTTCTAACCATAGATTAAAAAAAAAAACTATATTGATGAGAAAATTGGAGAGATTAGTTTTGACATTTTAATTTACTTTTCTAAATAAAAAAGATAAGTTATCTCAGAAAAATATAAAATTTTAAAATATTTTATCTTGAGAATCATTAATTTGAAAATCGTAAAAAATTAATTTACTTTCCCACTTGAAGAGGTAAAATAAATATATCTGCTAAAAAATGTATTGGAGTTCAAATTAATAATAAGTGATACAAGAATATTTCAGCTTAATACTTTCTGTGTGTAGAAGGCTGCCTTATGCTCCTTATGTTACTATGCTATATAATAAAAATATTCAAAATTATTCCACCTAAGACTTCAACTAGACTTCCAGAACAATATTTCTCCTTAGACGGAAATTTATCTTAACTATAGTTCCTGGCTGTTACATATTATACATATCATAAAATCATTATACAAATCTGTTTACATGAATACAGTTATGATAATAAATTAACGCCTCGTTGGCAATGTGAATGAAAACATTTTTTAATTTTTTTTTTCAATTTTTTTTTTGTTTTTTATTACAAGATTCACTTTTTATAAAGACATAAGTCATTCGGTTCATTCATAATAATATTTTTATTTACAAACCAAAGAAAATCATAATAAAAACTTCTTTTATTTTTTTTTTCTTATTTCATTTTTAAAGAGAGATTAAAAGTAATAAAAGTATTAAAAAAAAAAAAAAATGCATATTTTATTACTTAGAATCTTAAAAAAAAAAGGAAGAAAGTTTTGAAGTTGGAATATAATAAATATACTCAACATACTGATGACGATATTTATTATATGAATAAAATGTTCATGTCTTGTTTACTTTTGAATAATATTATTGGCTTTTAAACATAACTTATTTTAAAAGAGAGAAAAACGAAAAAAACTATATAGAGGTATATTAAATAAAAATTATGTTGTAATGTGAATGGAGCCATATGATTAATTTATTATGGAACATAGAATTTTATAATGAAAGGATATAATTCTCGTAGAAATAGTTATGGTGTCAAGAATTATATAAAGTTAGAGTTAAAAAAAAAAAAAAAAAAATAATAAAAAAATTTATGTCACAAACATAAACGGCACTGTATACAATATTATGACAATATCATTATGTTTGACTAATATAACATTTTAAGCAGTCGGAAAAAAACATATAAGTGAATAGATTCACGAAAACGCATATCTCGCTTATCATATGGAAAAACAACCTGAAAATAGAAGATTCTTGACTTAAAAATTATTGTATGTACTTTCAATACAGATTATACTCCACTATGAATGTTATAGCAAAAATTGTAATAGGCTCCTTAAATTACAGCATTAAGATTGTAAAGTATTATTATATTTATAAATTGTTTTGGGTTTTTTTTTTCAGTTTATAAATAAATATTAAACGCGTGATTCAGTAGCAATATAATCTTGGGCTTAAATAATTTTGACCATGATCCTCATTCAGGTACAAAGAAAAAAAAATAAAAAATTAAATTTAAATGTGTAAAACTGGTTTGACATAAACGCCTGAATGTATATAGTGAAGAAAATAAATTTAACCAAATTTATAAGTGTAAAAATCTGCGAAGCGAATTTTTTCCAAGATAAGCTTCTGAAATATTTAAATAAAAAGTCGAAATAAATCTGTGTAAATAAGTTAGAATTGTGGTTTCTATTTATTAACAAGGATTTGGACAGCAAATCAGGTTAACAAATGAAGGAATTTTCTATTTGATGTATTTAATAAAAAATTGTCGAAATTTGGATATATGTTATGAATTAGTAATGGATAAAATTAATAAAATTAATAAAAAATATGAAATATCTCAAATTTCAATAAGTTCATCGAGAATATCACAATATCATCTTGCGATAGGCATACTATGAAATAATTATTTATAAAAAGAGATGAGATTTATAACGAATCAATATCAATAAAATTTCTTGACTCTTGTTGCACTTTTAAAATTACTACTTTATTTTTTATAATTCAATGAGGCGCTTTAACAAACCGCTTATTTTCTGGTAGTTATCTTAAATTATTTTTACAGTTAAATGATGATCTAAATTTTGCAGTTGTTAAAGATACTTGAAAAATAAACATTACACGTCGTCTTCATTTTTTTGAAATATGTAATTTAAAAAATTATGCTCAAAATTCTATGATTTCGAAATTATGCTTTAAGAGTTTTCCATACTACGTAATAAATTCCATCCTCTTTTGCTTTTTTTTATAGTTTTTCGTTTAAAACAACTATTATATAGTTTAAAAAATTATTTTTTGTATAAATATTGGAATATTTTTTCTTCACAATTGGAGTGCAGTAAGTGTTAAAATTATTCTCCTGCCTTGTCATAATTTGTCAAAGTACATGTTACAATGCCATATTGCTTAGAGTTGTAAGGTGTTTTTATTTGTTACTGATGTTTTATAATTTAAAATCAATAGTTTTCACTGATTCTTAACTTCAATATATCTAAGCAAAAAAATGTTATTATCTTTACTGTTTCTAAGGTAAGATAAGATTTTGTATAAACAAAAATCTGTAATTAAACTTTAATTAATTACAATATTGTCTCAAATATCTTTAGTCCTTCAAATCTACAAACATATATTTCCAAAAAGGTTATATTTTCGTTCATTTTTTATTCAGTCTAGTAAAATTTTTTTTTAATTTTTTGGTTCAATATTTTTTATTCCATCACAAATTTAAATTAATAGTTTACTCTATTTCGTACCACTTGTAATCATATACCAAGTGGTTATAGTGTATAAATAAATCATAATGTTTTCATAATCAAAGACAGACCATTTTAGTATCTAAAGAATTAATGAGATGATTTTAAGTTAATTTTTTTTTATTTTTTTAAATTCTTATAATAGACTTGAGAAAACAAAATTACTATAAAAATACTATAAGCCTCCGTTAAGTTGAATTATATTATTGTTGTACTTTAAACTTCCTCACTATTTACAAAATAATAACTAATTTACAGGATGTAAAAAATGTGCAAAATATAAATTTCATTGAGCAAATTTTGTAATATAATATTTTGACTTTCAATATTTGTGTGCAAAAGAAAAATCTTCATTAATAAAAAAGATTTTATATATTTGATAAAAATCTTCAAAAAATAAATCTATCTATCTGGTATAAGAAAAAAAAAATTTTAGATACAATTTATGATAATAATCATAGTGAGGAAGGAAGTTTAAATTATTTTGAACTATTTTTAAAATTTAATATTATTAACCAGATTTTGTTTTTAGAACAAAAGGGCACTGATCTAGCTTCCACTCTTATGTAGACGTCCGTCATCGACTCAGTGCCAACATTTATGTTAATAAGAAATTCTTTTACTTCGTTATGGCAGCCTCAGGACTACATTTATCCCTTTTGGAGAATAAAAGCTTTATTTGTTTTATCTGCTGAACCTAAATAAAATAAAGTACTTTTTAATATGTTTTTGGAAACAATAGTTTTTATGACTAAAAGCAGAATCTACAAATCTCGCGTTCTTAATTTAATTATTTTTCTTATTATTTGGATCTTTATGAATTATTCTTAGTTAGTTAAAGTCTACTTTGCTCTGCAAAAAAAGATAATCTAAATATGATCTTGGAAATGTCATCATATACTTGTTTCGAAAACAATTCATGATCTTCATTCATTTTCAACTCAATTTAATACAATTTTCCGTCACATGCAGTTCTAATTATTGATAAATTTATGCCTTATATTTTTATATATATGTGTACTAAACGATATAAATTTATAATTCTGAAGAAAAATAAAAAAAAAATAAAGCAATTCTTAATGACAATTTCGCAGACAATTTAGTTTGTTAATATTTTATTTTATAAATTATATATAAACATATAATAATCATCTAACTACGTTTATTAATTCACCGTTTAAATTGCCAATGCCACCGCGCCGCCATATCGTTGCTACATGATTAAATTATTTTTTATTTTGTATCGCTTTATAGAATATTACATAAATGTATCTTATGCAGACAAATAATTTAAACACTTTATACTTTCTATATGCTTATAATAAAGTTTTTCAAAGATTTTATCATAAAGATCCAGAAGCCGCTGTGATATAATGATTTCAATTTAATGAAAATAATAAAAATTAAAAAAAAAAAATTAAATAAATTTATATACGGAATAAAATGTTTTTTGTATACATGAGTTTGAAGAAAATAATTGTTAGGTGTAAAAATTTAACATCTGCATATTCTTTGAGCGAATCTTGGTAGTTTACTTATAAAGTTCTGTTATGTAAATTGAAAATAAAAAGTGTTAGTATGTTCTTTAATAGTACTACAAAATTAGTTGAAAAAAGTAGAACACCATGTATAAACAGGATGATAACAGCTTCAACATTGTGAATATGATACAAATTTTTAAAATTCCAAAATTTCTATCCTGTAATATTACCCTTAGTAAAAATCATAAATATATGAAAAATAAAATAAAAAAAAAGTTATAGAGCTGTAATAAAATTTAAGAGGATTTTTTGGTTAATCTTCTAATTATACAGATTTAGTAAACCGAGTGAGTAAAAAAAATAAAAAAGATAAAAATATGAAATTATTCTTTTATGGCTTAAAAATAATTTTCACACCGTCAAAAAATCTGCAAAAAAAAAAAAAATTAAAAAATTAAATTTTTGTTCTCAACTCATCTATTTTACGATGGGAAACTATAGTAATTTTTGGTGTTTCTTTATAGGGGTTTTACGAGGGTCTTTTATTGAAGGAATAAAAATATGAAAAAAAAAATACCTGCGATAGAAAAGACATAATAATAAAGAAGTTATTATAACATTAACTATAAGGTAAAATAATAAGATTCATAATAATTATAAGATGCGTTCAACCATATTACAATACAATAGAATTCAATCATGAGTTATGTTTTAGTAATTATCACATATTACATAAAATATATTCAATGTTACAGTTTCTTAACATCAATTACAGTTTTTGTTCGTATATTACCAATGTTGAAATTGTTTATTTTGGTGGAAAAAAAGGTTTAGTTTTGGCAAAATGATGAATTTCAAATTTTTTTTTTTAATTATGAATTTTTAAGACATTATAAAATTTAGAAATTTCTAATCAAAATAGTTCTGCTTTCATCTTATAGACTCAATGACAAAAAGCTTAAACATTTATTTTAGCTGCCTAATGCCTGTAGACATTTTTACTTAGATATGTGACATTAGAATATTTATGTAAATTTTTCAATTGATGAAGCTGTTTTTTTATTTTACAGATTTCGAACTAATAGACTGTAATTCTTAAATTATTATATTTAAATACCTTTGATGTTTGATCAGGTCATAATGTTTTCCTTGTGCTATATTAACAACCATATATAATTTCATATTAAAATTTATCGGAATATTTATTGAAAATTTTGAGCGAAGTCTTTAACGTTTAAATTTTTAATATCTAAGATCTCTGTATCTTCTATTTTATAAATTTACCTAAATATTTTATATTCCCACCATTTTTTAAGAGGTAATCTTCTTTCGTTTGTTTTTTTTTTTTTTTTGCCAAAAATAATTTTGTTGCTAAAAATAAAAATTATTATATTTTATATTATACTTATATATATATATATGTATTTTTTTGTTATAATCTTAATTTTTATATATACATATATATATATATAAAAAATTTTCAACCGCCCCCAAGGGACACGTGAACAATTCACAAAAATGAAAATGATATCTCTTTAGCACTTAAAAAATTGTAAAAAACAAATGTAAGAACAAAACAAAAAAATAGCATGAACTTAAAATTTATAATTTTTTTCTTCCACTACTGGAGATCTTTTAAAAAACAAAAAAAAAAATAGAATATTAACTTGAACACCATTTAACCACCCCCTGGAGTAAACATAAGCGATGCGCTCTCCAAAAGTAAAATAATAACAAAATTGCAAAAAAAAGGCACCCTTTTTCATGAAAAAAAATTTATATTATTTTTGTATAAAATATTTTTCATATTTCTTTTATTTTTTTTTTAAATAGAAATACTATAAATTTTCATTCTGAGATAACTTTTTATTTTATATATATATATTTTTGTTAACAAAAATATATTTCATATCTTGAAAAAAAAAAATTATATAAAATTAAATGTGGCAAGATATTATTTTAAATGTTTCTGTTTTTATTTTTTGCGTGTCTTTTGAAAAAGTTTTCTAAATGGAAAATTGTTAAGCCACTTTTCTAGTATTGTTTCATTTATGGCTATTAATATCACCCCCTCAAATAAAAAGTTATGAAAATTTTGTAATATACATATAATACTTATGTAAATGTTCATGGAATGTGAATGAAAGTTTACAATATATTAACAATTAAGGATTTAAAATTGATTTAATAGATAAAAATATGATTTAAAAATTAAAGAAGAATCGATTGTGAAGTATTGATACAATTTAAGATGAAATTCACTCGAAAAAGATTGGTTCTATATTTGATTAACTATATAGATACTTTTATAGCACTGAAGATTGATTATGTCTTCTATATTTAAACATTAAAAGATAATAAAAATTGTAAATTTGAATTTAGGGATAATTCTTAAATCTTGACATTGAACATTAAATAAAATTTCTATTGCACTAAATTTTGAAGTTGGTCTATTTTTAGACCACATTTACCATTCTTTTAAAAATTTTATAGAAATCATATGGAATTCATATTATACGAAATTCTCTAGAATCCAAAACTAAAAGTTTTCTTTTGAATACTCCAAACTTAATGGAAAAAGTACCAACTTTTTTTCCCGGTATACAATATACATATTAAAAATAGGTTTAACATTACAAGTTCGAGTAGACAATTTACTCCAGAAGGTATTTAAGAAATTTTAATATTTTTAAGAATAAAAAAAAAAAAAAAACAAAAAGATTATTACAACGATTTTTTGACTTAGAGACTCCTTAAAAAAATAAAAAAAAAGAATTTTAACATTGGTCTTATAAATACTATGGGATTATTAAAAAAAAAGAAATAAAAATTTATTATATTAACAAAAAAAAAAAAAAAAACGAGCCCGAAAATGACAGCCACAATTTTCACTGAAATGATTAATGTGATTTTAAATTAAAACAAACAAAACTGCGTGCAAAAATAATAAACATTATTTCGAGAAATATATATTTTTCATTCAATTTTATTTTATATATTATTATATATATTTTTTAATTTTGTTCAGAGAAAACAGTGAAGTTTATATAAGTTTAAAAAGGAAAAGATAAAATTTTAACAAAAACAAAAAAAAGAATTTGTTTTTTGGGCACCAAAAGTGTGGGTGTTTATTTTTTCATGATAAGTGTTAGCTAATTTAGATCAGAGGGTCAAGATTTTCAAAAATTATTAAAATTAATAAACAAAATACAGCTTTTGAGAGAATAAAATGAAGCACAAAAATTACATGAAAAATTGCTTACATTTGACAATAACTTAAAATTATAATTTCATGCTTTCACGTAGTTCTTTAGCATCCAATTCATTAAAATAATTAATTTAAAAACAAATTTATGAATTTAATTTTTGAAAAAGATAAAAATAAAAAAAGAATTCGTATTTATTGTTTAAATAAATTAATAAAAATAAAATAAATTTATGTACGTTGTACATGTACATAATGTATAATCTTCAAGTGCCAAGACTGAAGCGGAAAAGCTGTCGAACGAACACTCAGTAAATATTATATTAAGCTCAGTAATTCGATTCATTCTTCAGAAACAAGATGCCTAATTATTCTCTTTTACCGTAGTGCCAAAAAGTGCAAATTAACTACACAACTTTAACGTTAAATGAATAATGCACATGGTACACAAAGCTTTAATGATAATCTTATTTACTCAAAAAGGCTCGAGGAGAAAAATTTATAGCTCTATCTCAATATTATAACATTTTTAATACCAAAATAATGGTATACCTTAAGTTTTAAAACTTTCTACAATTGTTATTTTTAAGCTATTATCAATTACTTTACTCATTCTACACAGAGTCTGCAAATTATTTAAAATAAATTGTATTAAGCTTAAATTCTTTGATAATACATTCCAAATATAGAAATTTTTTCAGCTTTTATTATTATTAGAATAAAAATTAAATAGCTAGTGTCAAACTTGGAATATTTTTTACCCGATGGCAAAATAATGTTGAATGGTTTTACAAAACCACAATAATAATAATAGTAATGGTAAAAAGAGCCCCTTTCACTTTTTTGTTTTCCAAAATTATCTATTTCTAGATGTATATATATAATATGTGTATATTATGTACAAATGTATTTTATTTTTCCCTTAAAGGGTTAACACACACATGACCTCAACAAAAAAAATACATAAAACACATACTTAAAATAATACATTTAGATAGATTCATTTTCATTTATCTCATACTTTAAAGGTTAAGCATGATAAAGTTTTTTTTAAAGGAAAGGAAAATTTAACTGGGCGGAACAGAATAAAAATAATTTTTTGGTTTAGAGATAGAATTATTTTTTCAGTTAAAGTCTTGATTCCTTTTAGTTTTTTTTTTTATTTTTTATTTTTTAAATTATTATGTTCTTTCATTTTTTTGTAGAGCGAATTAAATAAACTTAGGCATATTACATTATCCAGAATAAAGTTGACACTTTTTTTTCTTGATTTTTTTTTTATTTTTTTATTACAATAGCCAAATTGATTGATTAGATTCTAATCTTCAATGAGGTTTGAAAAATGACATGTGTGTTGTATATTTTATAAAAAAAATAGCATAAAAAATAAAATTTATACATAATATTATAAAAGGATATAAGAATAATAATATCTTGAAAAAAAGCATATATATGCTTTAAAAGTAATTAATCTCGTTTCTTGAAGTTTAGTTAAAGCGCTGAGGAGAATTTGTACTTATTGGGGTTCCGTTTATTCAGGACTTGAATTACATATTAGCCATCGGACACAATGCTTCGTTTAATCAAAATATTGAAAACCTTATAAAATTTTGAGAGCTTCTTTTTCAACTAAACTAAGTTAACAAGGCTCCCTATCTACTCTATCTTCCTAACTATACAAATTACATTAAATATCCTTGAAAATGTTATTGTTATAAATTTATTCATATATAGAAATAAAAAACAATTAAACCAAAATTTATTTTCAAACCAAAACAAAATAAAAATATCGTCATAGATAAATCGAAAATCAGATACAGAAAATTTATTTATAAATGTCAAAAAGAAAACAAAAATTATTACACTCTCTACCCATATAACAAAAAAAATAAAATAAAAAATTTCCCTAAAAAATTATGAAAATAAAAACAAAATTAAAATAATTAAACCGAAAAGAGCATATCATTACTGATAAAATTTATGAACATTATTAAAATACAAAATTAATTTCAATTTAATGAAAAGGAAAAGGGTAAAAGTTTATTTCAATTTTTCCTCTTGTAATTATTAATAATTCTTTTTTTTTTAATAATAACTGCTCAAAGGGAAATGATTGAGATATATACAACGTAGTATACTGTTTATTTATGTATATTTTGATCTCGTTTAAAATAGCATAACATAAATGGGGATTTTAATAAAGTCACCAAGTACTATAGCGCTTCAGTTAACTAAAAATTATAAATTTTATTGAAAATTTTGTTTTTTTTTTTTTGAGTTAGAGCACTTAATTACAATAATTAAGAATTCAAATCTTCATGGTCGATTAAAGGAAGCTGAAAATCTATTTTACTATTAAGATTCATTAATCAAGATAAGCTGGTCAATTCGTAACGATTATAGAATGAGTCGCTTATCTAAGTAGAATATGAATTTAAAACCAAAAAAAAAAGATGAAATTTTATGTTTTTCTCAAATATATGACAGCATTATTATATGATTTGAAAAGAACTATTATCGCCCAAAAACAAACTTAAGCTTAAATAAAGAAGAAAGAAATCATTCAGAAAATAATATAGGCATGACAGCTAAACGTTGAATAAGTTGAATAATATACTATAATTTATTTAACTATTACTTAATTAACGTAAAATGTAGGTAGTATATTAACTACTTTTTGTCTTTATGTCAATTGATTAATCAAGGACATTTTTATAATTTAGTGATGTGATCATACATCGTAAACTAAATCATTTGACACTATATAATACGACTATTGAGCTTGATTATATACACCGATAAATAGTATATATATATAATATAACGATCATATTATTTTAAGCTAAAATGTTAACATTCTTATGCACCTGCGCGTGCAATGTTATCTTGTTTACTTCTAGAGAAAATAAAACAGGTCTTACAATTTTTAATTAAAAAAAAAAAAAAAAAAGATAAATTACATTTGATTTCATTGTGCAACTGGCACCTAGAGATGGTTTTTTTTTTTTGTCTAAGCTGGAAAATATATTTGTGGTCAATTGATTCAGAGGCAAGATTTGATTTATAATTTTTACATTGAAGTCATATTGTTTAATTTATTGGCGCAAAAAATTTTATAAAGTTTTTTTTTTAATTTAATAATAAAATATAGCAACAAAAATCAATGTTATAATCTTGATTAATTTATTTCAGATTTTGTTATTAAGTTTCAGTATTAGAAAAAGTGTTAGGTTTTTTTTTTGTGCAAAACTAAATGAGTTTTTTTCTATAAGTTTCTAATTGCTTCTATACAATTCGGTTTTTAACTAAAATTATAAACACGTAGAGCCAAATAATTATTTTTCTTCAAGTTCTGTATATACAAATATAATTTCCAATAAAAATCGGTGAGAGCATTAAAGCGACGTGTTAACCCGTTATTAATTTCTTAATTGCAGGGGAACAGAACGTTCAGGGAACTATACTATACTAAGATAAGTCGTAAACACTTTTGGTGACAATAATATATATAGGCTGGTGAATTTAAATTTTACTTCAGACAATTAATATTATTTATTTTACAACTTGTTTATTTTAATTCACTTGTTTTTCTAAATCAAGTTTTAACTTTAAATATTAATAAAATTTCAATTTATAACAATAGTTAGACTCATATATTCATGTATTGATTTCAATAAGAATTATAAACATATTTTACTAATTAAATTAATTATTTATTTTGATTTTCTTCTTTATTAATATGAAGAATATAAAACACATAACAAATAATTCTATATTTTTTCTATTGTTTTCTATTTTTGGAATTTTTTCAATATTAACTTAATTAGGAATTGATATTATTATAAAAAATAAACATATTAATTCTTCTATTTTTTTTTTAATTTTTAATGATCAATATTGTTCTTAAATTATTTATAAAAATAACATTGTCAATATAATAATCTAAATAAATATTGAATAGAATGGGGAATGATAAAAAAAAAAAAATTGAATGGGAAAAATTCTAATAAAAGAAAAAGTGACATAAATTTTTCACGTTTTTCATGTTAGGATTTATGTTTTATTTTATTTATATTTTATTATTTTAAATGAAAACATGAAAGCATGCTAAAAATTAATATAGAAAAAAAAAAAAAAGAACTGGTATTAAATAAAATGCAAAAATGATCACCATATACATATATTTTAATTGAGGAAAAACGATTATACTTGTCTGTGACGTAAACTACTAAACATTCCAATCAAAGAAAAATATTATTAAATTATTAAATAAAACTGTTAATAAATGTATTTTAAAAATTAATTAATTAATATTAAAATTTATATTTATTTTTATGAATTATATAATTACAAAGAAAATTCAAATTATGTTATAAATATGCTATAATTATGTTAGCACTATGAAATATGCATTTCAAATTAAAAAACTATAGAGAATTTAAAAGAAAAATTATAATTATAAAGAAATATTTTCGTTTCAGAAATTTTTTTTTTTTACTGCTAAGTGAATGAAAAAGAATGTACATAGACTGCGAAATATGCAGTGAAAAATTGAATTAAAATATTGTTAAAAAATATATCCACCATTGGTACCAACTATATAGCTTCTTCGAGGCCATTATAATTCTTATTTCTTAGTTACGTAAATTGTAAAGACAATTTTAATAATATGAATATTATATTCAATTATTCCAAAATATGTAAAAACATGCATTAATTCACTAATGAGATTATTCTCGAAATTTCCTTATTTCCCATTTCAGAGAGAATTTAATTTAATAATGATCTCACTTTATATATTCTGTGTTTTTTTTTTTAGTTTCTAGTATTAAAATTGGTGAAAAATATAATATACTTGAATATTATATATTTTTTTTAATGTTAAGAAAGAAATTATAATAAGAATTTTATGTCATATAAAAGTCATGTGTATAAATGTATATAAAACAAAAAATAAATAAATTTATATACTTTTTTATATAATAATTTTAATCCATTTGAATCCATCAAAAGTCCACGTTAGCACCGGAAGCCATATCAGAACGTGATTCAAGCGAATGTAGGTATGTATAGCTTTATATAAAAAAAATAAAATTCATTCTCTCTTTTTGGTTATGATTCAAATAGTAATGAAAATAATAATAATAATAAAAAATTGACAACAAAGAAACAACTACCTTATATCTTAAAAAAAAAAAAACGTAAATTTTTTTTTTATTTTATTTAAAGACTTTAACTACTTAATCTGTACGTGATACAACAGAGGGAATTATGACTTCGAGACTAACAAAAATTTTGGTTTTTTTTTTCTTCAAATTTCTTATCTTTATTTTATTTTTTTGAAAAAGAATATTCTTTGATGGAATTATTATTTCTAAAATCAGGATACGAAAAAAAAAGAAATGAATGTGAATCAGAGAATTGTCTGTAAGTTAGAATATCCAATTTTGTTCACATTAATGACTTTGACATTATAATCATATTAGACAACCATGAAATTTTGTTAAAGTCAACTAGTCTACGGTATACGAATAAAGAAGATAATATAAATTTTCTAATATCAAATTTTAAGAAAATTGATTCCAAAACTCTCTAACAACTTTTATCTATTTTCCATTTTGCTCTTTTAAAACTTTGAACTTTATACAAAACCTGTATTTAATATCAGTCAACATTATTTGGGAATTATCAAGAATTTATTTTAATTCCAAATTGCAGTGAAAACGAACTAACGATCGAGTATACTATATCCATAATGCATATTATAATCACGTGACCAAATATACTTACTTTTATTAAAACAAAGCTTCCCGATGCAATGCAAAGCGACGGTGTTACTAGATTTATTTTTATTCATATTATTTATAATTTGTTATATATTATGCAAATATTTTGAAGAAAAATAATTTAATATAAATTTATAATAAACATTATTTTGCAGTTGTTTATAGCTTTGCCAACACAAAAAGAATCATTTACTAAAATCTTAATTTAAAAGAAAAGAATAAAAGGGTTTCTAATTTTTATTGCAGGATGAAAACGTCATTCTTGTGGTATAAACCAATTGCGGGTGGTATTGGTATTACATTTATTTTTACTACTACTACAACTTCCTTTACTTTTGAGTATACATTTCCAATGCTGAAATTCACAATCAGATATGATACTCATGATCCGACAAGAAGTTTTTTTTTGAAATTTTTTTTAATTTTATATTGTCGAATTTTAATTTTGTTCTAAGCTATATGCATCAGTTTTGTGAATCTGTTGCGCGCTCGAAATAATAAATGGAATAGTTAGTTCACTTCGACATAATCTATACCATAGCATTTATATTAATATAATAAAAAAAATAGCGCAGTAATAGTTAAAAATTGTTAAATCTTATTTTATTTTAAAAGAAATTTGTTGTCGATTAATTCAATTCAAATTTAACTTAAAGTCAAATCTCTTTTTTGTAGATATGAAGATTTTGTAAACATTTTTTTATCAAGAAAATCATTTAAATTTTCAAAAATTAAAAATTGCTCACATTCAAAAAGAAAACTGAATTCACTATATCTACTCTTCAATTTCTTTAAAATGCGCATTCTAACGTTTACGTATTGTGAAATTTTGTTAAGATTGAAAAAGGCGCAGACAGCACTCCTTGATGAATGAATTTCTTTTGTTGGTTTGGAAAAGGTGTTTGTAAAATTTTTATTTTTAAAAACATTTTTTTTTTTAATCATTTTATTTTATTAATCTACCACGGTCTGATAATCGCACTCATATCTCTGATAATAAAATTTTTATTAATTCATGCACCTGAGATTTAAAATTTAGGTTTATATTTTATGTACATGTTTGTTAAAAAAAAAAAATCTAAAGAACATTTTATTTTATTTTTAACAATTTCAGTTTCTTAAAAGGTATTCTAGAATCAAAATGCACTTCTACCGAATGAAATAAATTATATAATCAAAAATAAGTTTCCATTGTTAAAAAAAATATTATATTTTATACCTACTTACATATAAATGTACATATTTTTACTTACTAGACATACGAAAATGTGTGAGAGTAAATATGTGAAATACATAATTAATATGTATTAAAGGTGAGGGTATATATTATATGGTGCATCATATATTTCATATACATATATGTTCATGTTATTTTTTTTTTATATAATTATTTATAATTTCCGGTCGCATTTGCCAAA
This sequence comes from Hybos culiciformis, assembly GCA_964007475.1. Classification (NCBI taxonomy): domain Eukaryota; kingdom Metazoa; phylum Arthropoda; class Insecta; order Diptera; family Hybotidae; genus Hybos; species Hybos culiciformis. Next base: position 10,333,782 of record OZ023274.1, on the reverse strand, counting down.
ATGAAAAAAAAAAAAATTAAATGTGTATATTGAAAATAAAAATAAAGCACTGAATATTAATTTCAATTATTATATGATTCTGTAAAAAAAAAAACAAAAAAAATAATTTACTTTTAATAGATTTTTAAAATCAAATTATTATTATTTTTTTGTGCGCATATCTTATTAAAAACATTATAATATATGATATACATGCATAAAACGAACATACTTGAACCTGAGCTTATTTTTGTCTATCTATGATGCGGGTTCTATTTACAAAATGAATAATATAGGTACGTGTAAGTAAGAAATATAATAATAAAAAAAAATTAATATTTTATTTGTAACCTTTTTTATTTTACATAATTTTTTTTCTCAAAGTTTATTGTACTGTTCTTACTTTAATAGTAAAATACTCAACAGAACCCAAAATTATTAAACTTTTACTATAACGAAAAAGCATTGTTTGGTATTCACACTATTTAGATATTGATATTAAGCTCAATGGCAGGCTATTGAGTCTTCTTTATGTAAAAATAAATATGATTATAGATAGTTATACTTATTCGGACACAGTTAATTTGGAGCCTAACCCAAAAACAAAAATATAGCATAATTTAGTACAGTATAGTATTACCATAAAATTTCCGTATATTGAATATTTATGATTTCTTAACTTAATCTGTAGAAATAATGACATTTCATAGGGATTAGGAAATTCACTGGTTAATCTTCATCATTGTCAAATTTTAACCATCACTACAATATTGTCAATGAATTAATTTTTAATTATAGTAAATTATTTTCTTTTAAGGAAATTATTTATTTTATTTTAATTATTTTTTTTTTTTCAAAATAAAAAAAAAATATTTGTCATTTTTTAATATTTATTTGAAAAACATTTTGACATCTTTTCCGGTAAATATTAAAAATAAAAAAAATAAAAAATAAAAATAATTGAAAATAACAATGTGTATTTTTGAAAATGAAAAATATAAAGGAAAAAAAAAAAATAAATAAAAAATAAATTGGAAAATGCAGTCTTTCTGGCTGTTTTATCAGGTGCATTTTTATATGAAATTTATTTTTTTTAATTATTTTTTTTGTTTTTCGTTGTCGATATTAAAATTAATTATGCAAATTTCGTTTTAATTTAAAAAAAAAAAAATAATAAAAATATAAATAAAAAATAAAACTATATACATACATAGTTATATATATAATTTTTTTTTTTCAGTCTTCACGCACTATACATGTGTGTTTATTGCGTGGAATGAATTTTATATTCCAATTTTTGTTAAATTATTATTTTTTTTTCTCTATTCTCGTAAAAAAAAAGTTATTATAAATTTAATTATTATTACATAATAAATTAATTGGTTCTGGATGACACTAAAATTAAAAACTTGTTTATTGAATGCAGATGAGTTTTGAAAGTGAAGTCATGGTACATACTTACAAAAACAAATTTCTTAATTCTTTTTAGTTTAGAATCAGTATCTTTTACCTCGCTGTATTCTTTTGTAGCCGACCAATGTAAGGCCAAGCAATAAAATTTCATAAAAATATGTTCAAAAAAACAAACGCAACATTTAATTTGCCAATTCAATTATTCCTTTTTTAATATTTATATAGTAAAAAATATTTTATACACAAAAAATGTCATCTCTTTATTCTGTTAAGTTTCAACAAAAATTCATATGTCCATTGAGAAAACTTGTTGATATTGAAATCAAAGATTTTCATGTTTTATATAAATATATATTTTATGTTTTATGACCATTAATAAGACTATTATAAAACTATAAATTTAATAATATTCTTGTTCTAAAATAAAAAAATAAAATAAAAAAAAAAAAACAAGACTATGTGAAAAACTATAATATTCTGGGAGGTTTTTTGTTTAATTTTAAAATTCAAAGTCTTATTTACGCATGATGGGGACATTATTAAAACATGAATTTGAAAAAAAAAAAAAATAAATTTACTAAGTAATAATAATAATAATTTTATTTTAAAGGTAATTGACCCTAATATAAATAATTCATTAAATTTTTTTTTTTTTTAATTAATGCTATAAACACAATAACAGATTATGTATTTTATTTTGTTGGTTTTATTTTATTTTTTTTTTTGTTTTTAATTTAATTTAATTTGACCTGCACTAAGTTTTTATGCATAAATAAATTTTTAAATAGACATACAAAATTCTAGAAAATTCACTTGACAAAAATATAAAATTTTGAATATAATGTAGGTATGGGTATAAGCAGAATATTATATCTACTATTCATTACATTTTTATATGAAAAAACAAAAAAAAATTATAAGAAACTGAAAATTATGTTGTTTTTTTTTTTGCATAATTTTGCATAATTTTCAAGGTCACTTTAGAAAAAAAAATAAATAAATATATTATGAATTTAAAATAATGTAATATATATATTTTTTTTTTATTCCTTCAAAATTAACATAAATATGCATATAGAAAATTTCTTCCTTTTTCTGATAAAATAATATTAAATGTTTTTAACCCTAATTTATTTTATTAAAGGAAATACTTACGATGATAGTATGCAAAGTAATTTTATGTGTCATTTGTTTTTTATGTCAATTTATTTGTGTTAATTGTAGTCTTTATTTTCCTAGAAAGAAAATCTTGTAATTTTCCAAATATCCTTTTAAAATTTTTTTTGTTACATTTTTGTTACATACTTAAATGGATGATTTCTAATCGACTTGGGTAATTATTTCAAGATTTTTAACTTACATATTATATAATAGCTTAGATTGGAATGGAATTAGTTTTCGGGCTTACTCTTCTTTTTATAATTTTCCAAATTATAGATACCTGATTGGATCATTTGCTTAGAGGATTTTGACATATTACATCGACATTTTATTTTAGGGAGAAATGTGATCAATTACTGGACATTCTAGATTTCTATTTTGCCATATATTTGGCCTGTCATAAATTATCAATTCAAACAACAAAGACGCGTAAATATATTGATTGCCCAGTTTTACTTAATTTAGCATTTACATTGTCTATGTTTTTTTTTAAATAAATGAATTTATAGCATAATAATGATAAAAAGTTTTCCAGCTGGTCGAAAATTTTTTTTACACTATATATATAAGCTTATTAAGGAAATTAAGAAAATTTTATTAAAAAAATTGTTTTTTATTTTCTTAATTGAATGTCCCATTAAAATTTAAGTTAAGAGAAAGAAAAAATTTAAGGAACAAAAAAATTGCAAGCATCAATGAGTATAAAAATGTCATTTACAAATGTTATTTTTACATTATTTATAACGCTATTTACCTTTAAAAAAATTTTTTTTTATTATTTTTAATTAAATATCACAAATTATTTGGTATTAAAAAAAATATGCCTGCATTATTTTTAATTAATATAAAAAAAAAATGTTTACCCTTTTACTTTTCTTTTTTTTTATATAAATTTAGCAAAATGTATTTAAAAAAAAAAAATATTAAAAATGTACGTGCGACATGATATTTAATAAATTAATTTCTTAACGAATTATCCGCCGGTGTTACAACAGAAACCCGATTATGCGTTTTATTAAAGCAAAATGTGTAAGAAAGGGTTGCATTTTCATTTACATTTATCTTCTAATCTAGATATTTTTATCCCGAATAACTTAAATTTGAAACAATTAACAGGGATTGATCTAAATTGTGCAAAACATATGAGTTTGGAAAGCAATTTTATTCTGGATATAGATATTTACGTAGTGTTCCAGTTTTTCGTATAATAAACATTTAATTTATTTTTTAAATATATCTATCGACATTACAGTATACAATAATTTTCCCAGTAAAGTCCTTGTTTTGGTAAAAGCAAATCTCGAATTTTTCTTTTTAAAATTTTTTGTTCAAAAAGAAAGAAGATAATATCAAGAAGAACAAATGAACTATTAATCATCGCTACGACATCTAAAACACTGTCAATTCTATGTCCCACTAGTGTTTTTACATTTTCTCATCTTCGTCCTCATTCTTGAAATTGGAGAGAAAATAATATATTGGACATTTATATAATAACTAGAATGCTTATATTTAGCTATCGATAAAATATAATCAATTTTCTTTCTCCATTTCTAGATAACTATAAAATTAGGGAATAAAAGTGAGAAAAATTTTGATGTAAAACATATATCGAAAAATACTGACAGATATTAAAATAAATTTTTGTTCATTGGCATCATAAGGTCGATAATTACAAAGTGAGTACGCGGTATTAAAAATTCGCGGTAATATTTCACTAGTTTTTATTACTTTATAAATAATTTAAGTTATTCTTCTACTACCTGAGAGAATCCCAAGCATTAATTATATGAAAAACAAAAATAATATATCGCGCAGGTTTACGTAATTTGTGAGTAAAAAAATTATAAACTAACAATTTCGGTTAACTAACATTTTCGGTTAATTTAATTATATATGGGAATTAAAACAAAAATAAATTTTGATCCCTAAAATCTGATTTCATGTAAACCATTATGGTCGTCATATAAATAGCTCAAGTGTTTTTTTTTTGTCTAAACATAATATATATGACTACTTAAAAATCCTAATTCCAATATTATCTTTATTTGTTAATTGGAAATTTATTCAAATTGATCTTTTCTGTATATTCAAATTATTATTATTATTATTTTTTTTTTTTGTAAAACACTACAAATAAAAATGTTTGCTTAACTTTGATGCATTCGAATTTTAATTTTTGGTTCCTTTAAGTTGCTATACTAAAATATTGTAAACATATCTACTCAAAGGTTGAACTTCATTTCAGTTCGATTCGATTATATAAAATTAGGTTGTTAGTTCTATATTTTAAAACACCTTTTTTTAATTAAAAATAAATTTTTTTTATAATATAGAAATATAGTGCTGTGAAACTATAAAAAAAGTGTTCATTTTAGATGATAATAAATATTTATAGCTAGTTATAAGTTATAAGTAATGATACTTAATAGCTGTAATTATTTTATAAGTAAAATTAAAGTAAATACGGAATTTTAGAGCTAAAGTATATTTTTAGAATATAGCATAGTTATAAAATAGAGAGTTTTTGAAGAGAGTGGTTTAAAAAAGGAAATATTATATTGTTATGAAGTTTTTAATACTTATCTTAACAAAAATGTAAAATTGATAGGAAATTGGATATTTTAGTTTTGTATCGCTGGAAATACCCATTTAATGATACGTTCTTGGACCGAATAATATTCATAACTAATTCCAATAAAAAAAAATATATATATATGTTTAGCTTAATATGATGGCCTAACAAAAATTGATTTTAAATTTCATAATAACCAATACTTCTTCCTTCGATTTTCTGCTTGACCAATAGAAAGCAGAACAAAAGCAGGTAAGCATTATTATTTTTTTTTTAATCAACATTTGTAAAATATTAAATTTGATGATATGTTTTTTTTTTTTATGTTATCATTAAAAGAATGGATTTAAATTGATAAAACAAAAAAAAAATAGAAAATTTTCAAAAAAGAACAGTTATATCTTTGATAATTTTACCGCATTTAAAAAAAAAAGTCAATTTATTGAAACTAAAAATAAGAAGAAAAAAAAAACATTGAAATAGTTTTAGAAAGTTTCTAATATTTAATTTATTGATCATTATGTGAGAAAAATTAAAAAAAAACTTGATATTCTTATTTTTTGAAGTAATTAAGAACCTTGCAACCTTTTTGGCAGGAAAATATATTTTTCATTTTAGTATATATACAAAGAGAAAAAGCACTGAGTTTTTTCAACCCCAATTGATTAGAATATTTTTTTTAGAACGAACAAACAATAAATTCTAGTTTTGCAAGATGAAAGCGGGAAATGCCGTACAAAAAAGTTCGAGCTCGTTAAAATGAAAAACTTATATGTGTATATGATTTCAACCTCGACTGACGAGGACATACTTTTATTTTGAATTTGAGGTTTTGGGTATAAGGCTCACAACCAGCCAACGGACTATATATGATTTTCATATAAAATTTATATCTTTTACATTTATTAGTTAAGTTTAAATGGTATCATTATGTGGTTTTGAAGGAACCTAAGAAATAAAATTTAACCTATGGCTGTGACAACGGTATCTTAAAACTAAAATATCTTAATTCATGGGCCATATTTCAATTATGAGATATACTGCTATATTTATTTTTTTGTTGGTTCCAATATTTTTCAATTTTCATTGCATTGCATTAGTCAAGATTTATTTTCCACATACTTAATTGCTTTAGAGAAAACAAAGGCCTTAAGGTTAGACTCGCATAAATTAATTTCAAATTGAAACTAAAACAGAAAAAATAACAAAAAATTTAAGACCAAAAAAAAAAAATGATTAAAGAAAAATTATGATAAAATCGCGTTCAATATGAATTATTAATGAGTTTTATAAAGGTAAGGTACAATATATGAACTAAAAATTTCTTTAAAATCTGTTTAAATTATCATAATTAAATATTTTAAACGATTATAATTTTAATTTAATGAAGATGAGAAACTATTAAATGGTATTTAATTACATTAATTAAGTTTTATAGTTCATACAATTTAAATTATATTTTGAAATTTTTGCTATTAATCGGTCATCGCTATTTTATTTAATATGAATTTTCCGAATAATAAATTTATATTTTCATAATTTTTATAATTTTTAGATACAAGGAAAATTAAATTAAATGTCAAATGATTTTAAAAATTTAATTTTATGCTACACCGAGAACGCATTTGTTGTGCGAAATCTATCGATCGCTATGTGATCTATATTATGGTCACTCTTTTGTCTAAACTTTTACTTTTATTCTTTTATTCTTCTAATTTTAATTTAACATAATTATATCATACGGTTAGCGACAAAGCTTCATTCCTTTTTGATTATTTGATCCCGCAGGAAAAACAAGCTAATCAATATGTTAACTGAGAACTACACATTGCGTCGATAGAGGTAGCTCTCACATATGCCCATGTCTTTCAAACCAATTATTGACATAAATAACAATTTAATGTTATATTGCAAATTGATTCTAGAAAATAAATTTTACAAATTTTTAGAGGATTAGCGTTGATTTACTAGTCATTTTATTGAAAAATACTTATTAAAATTCATAAAATATTTGAATAATAATTTTATATAGAGAAATTAATGAATAATGTATATTTGATGAATTAAATAAAACTTAACTTAGCTTCTAAACTTTCCCTTTTAAATGAATGTAAGTTCTTTGTTCCATAACAGAATATTATGGTATGGTGCTTTTATATAATTGGTACTACATCACAATCTTAAAGTTTACAGCAACTCCATAATGAATATGAAATTTATAATAGTTGGAAGGATGTTTTTGTTTAATTGATTGGTTGGTATATTCGTCGCATAAATTTTTGGTGTATTTTCTAATTAGCTTTTGTGGATTTATTAATGAGGTTGACATTAATATATAAAAAAAATTCTTAAAAACGAAAATAATGAAACCAATTCTCATTTAAATGTAATAAATAAAATATTATTTTCAAATTTTCCGCCAAAAAAATTAATATTTTCTTAAATTGAAATTTCTTTGTTTTTTATAGTTTTTTTTAATCGGAGCTACAATGGTCTGACAAAGTTTTGAGCTTTAATTTACTTACAGTTGACATAAAGCTCTTCGTAGATAAGTTAAGTTACGTATTCTTGCTTAATTAACGATTTGTAGATCGTCGCTATACCGAACAAAATTTAATATCTAAAGAAAAGTCAATAAGATAAATTGTATTATTTCAATTCAGAGTTGAAATAAACGTTTTAATTTCGAGAAAATCGCGATTCTTAGACCTAGTCATTTTTCCAGAATAATTTTTTTATAAAATGTTTTTGGTATGGAAATTTTAAAATTTCCGAAAGTAAGAAAATAATATTTTTTTTATTACAGTCATTTTATCTATTATTTATGAAGAAAAAATCTTTTCTTTCTATAAGAATATAAATGAAAATCCCAATGTTAGAAAATAATTAAATTTTATTTTGGTAATTTATTAACATGATTAATTTAATATTGGTAAAGAAATTTAAAACGATAAAATGAGCTTGACAAACTCCAGCTATGAAATTGACCACTGACAGCGCTTTTTATTAGGCGATATTTTATCAAATGGTTCATTTTGTCAAAGAATCTAATAATTATGTTTTCTTCTGAAAAAATAAATTTTATTTTCACAATATTTAAAATTTTTTTTTTTATTGGTATATATTGCATATATGATTTCTAGGTGAACAGCATTTAACATTTAATGCATTTTTTTTAAATTTCATAATGTTTTTTATGATATAAGATAACTTTTTATTTATTTATTATTAATAACGCTGCATGGTCACTGCTATTAGCGACTAGGGAAACTGATGACAATTTTTTTTATAGCTTTCATATGGAATTCAGTTTTAGATATTTTACTCTTTTGAAGACGATAATTTTTTGCTCGAATATTTGAGAAGAGAGTACATTAAGTAAAAAATATTCATATTTGGTAGCGTTTAGTAAAAGATTACTATTCAGATACTAAAAAAGAATATAATTGATAAATTACGTTGTCATCAATGACGTTTTCTTTGTTGTGTTATTTTAACAGTACATTGTTCTGTTAAAATAACTTAAGGAATGTCTCTTAAGGAATGTCTTTAACGGTCAAGTAAAAATATATAAAAAGAGTGTCAAGTCTCCGTTAGCCATTCTAAGTATCAATAAAAAGGTTTAAATCTATAGGCACCTAACATTGAATGTTTGATTGATGCCATACTATTCAAATGAATTATATTATTCTTGATTTGGAGTGTAAAACTATTTATGTTTTTTTGTCAAATTTCAACGAATCTCCAATAGTGAAAATTGCTTATTTTTTTTGATAGATATAAATTTCTGCAGGTGATTTTGCTGAAGCTTTTAAATATATTTTACATGACATTTTTAATGAAATTAATCTTAATTGATTAAATAAAATTAATTTATGTATATTCATAATCCAGTTTATGAATAAGTTTTTTATTACAATATTTCAAAACATTAATCATTATTAAATTAAACTGAATTTCCAAAAGCTGAATTCTTTACTCTATTAAAAGTGTTTTAGATTTTTTTTTTTATTTCATTCAATTTTTAACTCTTACTTTTGACATTAAAGTTCTATGTTTTGGGTACTCGCAATTAAATAAATAATGACATATTGCACACATAATAAATAATGTAAAAATAATTACTACGGAGTCTGCAAAATACTAATAATTAGTGAAAACTAAATAAAACTACAAAGTCATACTTAATTAAGATTTTGAATCGAAGAATATCAATCAAATATTAACTGACAAAGAGTGTAAATTCACTTTATCTCATATTTACGTTACTATATTATTTCATAAATCTAATCTTGCATTTCTGGGTCTTATGGCACAGTAAATTGAAAGAAATATATTAGTCGCATACAAAAACTTCTGAATGTCCTTTCTAAATGTTTTCTTACTGATTTTCTAGCGAATTAATCTACAGCAAAACACCACTTTTATTAAATTACTTAAGATTTCATAAATTTTGATTAGTTTCAGAATATTTCCTACTTGATATTTTCCCATAAGATATTTTATTCAAGGAAAAATAAATATTATATATAATAATTATTAACCACGACAATCTGTTACATTACAAGCTGAAATGTTATTTTAAAATTAAGACATTTTAATGTATTTTCAAATAACTCTCTAAAAATCTAACAATTTCTCTGTGGGAAAAAACATAATACAATTTGAAAATAGAAAATTAAAAACAATAGAAACTTGTTAGAATTTTCCACCATCAAATTCGAACATAACATCAGAATCATATGTTGTATAGGAAAACATACCGCAACACGGTTGTTTTGTTATGTTTCTTTTATAGCTTTTAACTTTCCAACCCTTCGTGAAAATAAAATGAAAAATATAATAATTATATATATACGTAACATTATAGTATATGTACTGTACATGAAAAATAATATTTTCCATTTGTATTTTAGCTTAAAAATTGAAATGAAAAAGTTTAACACAGAACACAAAAATGGAAACAAATTTAAACAAAAAAAAAAATATTTTGTTTCTTTTTTCATTTCTTTAATATTATATTACATGAAAACGACATAAAAGTTCTCGAAGCCTTGTTATGTTTCATTTTTCGCAGCATATTTTGATAGAAAAGTTTTTTCTCTGAAAACAATGAAATCAAATTTATAATTTTTACACTGTACTTGATTTTTTTTTTTATTTTATAATTTATAATTTCTATTTCTACTATATTAGATAAAACGAATAATTTTATTTTGATGATAAAGTTTCTTTTATTTTTTTTTAATTGAAAATTTAAACATGTATACATAGGATTATAAGGGAATTAACTACTGTATGAAAATAGAAAAATTATATCATATTACACACTATTCTTCTTCTACCATATGAAATAGCTATGATTATTGCAAAATATTTTCTTAAATTTATGAATTTATTAATTAATTAATAATTATAAATTTTTTTTTTACATTATTGTAAAGATACAATTTTTATAAAACTTTTCACTTGTTTATTTTATTTTTTCGCAGAGACATATAAAATCTAGGAATTGTAAAATGTTCATTTACAGACATTTTAAGACCTTTCTCAGGAAAGAAAAAATTCAGTAATAAGGTTTGGTAAATGTAAATAGATTCAAAAAGATAATGTGCAATTAGAATATTTTATTCTAACTTCAGGGTCTACATGAAAGAATACATTAATATGTTACGTACAATGTACATGCATAAATAATAATAAATATTTATTATAGAGTTTTGATGACAAGAGAAAAAAAAATCATGAATACGGATTATGGCCTGATAACATTAGGTTAAATAATTTTTCTAACATTTAATATCTATTTTAAATTAAAAGTTTATTAAGATTAACTACCATGTTACGCGAATTTGATAATTTTATAGATATCGTCCAAGTTAATTATAAATTATAAAATATAATGGCGAACCATAATATATTATTAAAATTATGCTGCTTGAAGCATTTTCTCATCTTAAAATGTAATAACGTTTTAATATGTATAATGAAAATATTAAAAAAAAAAAAATGCCTGATTGTATATATCAAGTTTTATGTATAATATAGTTAATGTTTTTCGCGACAGTTTCCTCAATTAGGCAGAAATGTCTTTATAAAATTTTTTTTTTATGGAAAAGAAGCCTGAATACAACCAGCATTTAAGCTTAAGTAGTTTTGTTATTTAGAAAACTTTATAAATGATTAGAAACAAAACTCTGTACTTTGGTATATAATCTTAATATAAGATTCTTTTAGAATTAAAAATGACTTTATAATAGAAATTAAGTCGACAAGTTGTCTCAAATATTCAAAGGAAACATGTAGAGATTTTTAATTTTTTGGGTGCTTTATGAATGTCAAAAACACTCAATATAATATAAAAAATAAAATGAAAATTGAAATTTCTGCAAATACAATTATTTTCATATGCATTTTCTTTCGTCATCCACTACGACTTCAGATTTAAAAAAAAATTTATATCTTTTATATTTTTTTTTTATGATTTTTTTTTTTTTGAAAAAAAAAATTTATGTTCCTTAATCCATTAAGTACAGAACATCTCACAGAAATCTCTTGAGACGCAATAAATTTACATATCGTATTGATTTTATTTCGATTTTATTTTTAGCTTAAATATATATATTTTATTGAAGCACCAGATAGCAAAAATAAAAGATTTATCAAAATTAGGACAACAACAATATTCTAAATATCTATGTATAAAAATTATGACAATTTTGCGAAATTTCTAAATAATAACTCTAAGTTATTAAGACACTTAACACTTCAACTCTTACAAAATTATTAAAATTTTGTTTTTATAGTGCTACATTGCTCCAATAAACGAAGAAATAAAATAAATAAATAATAAAATAAAAATATGTAATATATGAAATGAAAATGAATGTATTAAAATAAAGATCATCTTTAGCCTCGTTTTTAGAGTTTTATCGCTTTTATAAAATAAAATATATTTGGAAATTTTTTATAACGATATAAATCACTATTGCGCCATTTAAAACAATTTTACATCATACATGTGCAAGCTAATTAAGTTTATTATAGGATCCTTATAGTTTTGATAACTTAATATCATTATTTTGTCTACACTGTGACTAATTATCTAAACATAATTTTTAATAGTAGTAATAACTTATAATAGTTAATTCAAAATTTAATAAAAAAAAAATTGTATTAAAAGTAGGGGTTCCGCACCTTTATGATGCAAATATTCAATAATTTGAAAGGAAAAGTTTTGTTTTTTTTTGTTATTTACAACTCACATCGTTTTCTATTTTATATAATTATATATGTAAAAAAAAATAACACAAAAAATGAACATTCAAAAAGAAATCTTTAGTGAAAAATAAATAAATAAATTTTTCAAAAGTATAACAAGACTTAAGCAAAGTTTATGTAAATGACTTGGCGAACTTTATTCAAAATTTAAAATTTTTTTTTTTTTTGGTCATTTCACCTTTCATATTTAACTTTATTTATTATTTTAAATAATTTCTGTTCTTAACTTCTGGGCTTATTTTAACTTCGTGACTTGCAACATTTTTATTGTTTTCAGAAAATTTTTTATATTTTTATTTAAAATTAAAAACACAGTACAAGTTAAGTATAGTTTAATGACTTTTTGATTAATTTTATATATTTACTTTCGTTTCTCTGTGACACTGTGTCATCCAATATCTTAATAATTGTTTTTATATCGCAGTAGCAGGAAATTAAGTTTTAATATTTTTCATTAATGGTCTCCAGTACATACATCACTTAATTTGGTATAAACTGATATTAAAAGCATTTCATCCCATCTTTAATCTTATACTGGTTTTTTAAAGAGTAATTTTCATCATTATTCATTAGTTTTCAGCAGAAACTTTATACGCCCTAACGATTTCATTCGGTTTGCAAATATTGTTCTAAACTATTTAAAATATGACAACCTTAAATATATTAATCACAACTTACATCTAAATGACCTTACCTTATAACCTTAAACTATTTCATTTATTTCCTATACTGTGTTTATATTTCTGTACCTACCCAAAAAAAAAAACTAAAAAAAAAAAAAAGAATCTGAAAATAGGTACTTGAACAATTGTCTCAAGTATAGAATGAATAAAAGCCAGTAGCAAGATCAGATTCAAATTTTATTTATTATTTATTGAAATTGAAATAATAATAATAATACAAAAAAAAAAATTGTACCAGAAAATAATGTTTATATTGTTTATTATTTTATTTACCCAAGATATTGTTTTTTTTTTTTTTTTTAATTTTTTTCTTTATTTTCATTCAATTGAAATTAAAATCATTTATATATATATACATAATATTGAACAAGTAGTTTTGTGGCTTAAAAACTTACTTAAAAAGTGGTATGATGTTGTTAAGTGACTACTGTTCATGATTTTTTATTTAATTTTTTTTATTCTCGTTTCATATCTGGAATTTTTTATTGTTTTGACTGCATCACGGGTGGTACTCAAAGTATTTAATGTAAATAAAAATACACGTAACTTTTCATTTTTATTTTTGTAAACAAAAAAAAAACTTGGATATACTCAATGGTGCCATGTTATCAAAAAATGTTTGCTCCCAAGAGGGGAAAAAGTCCCTTAAAAAAATATAAAATAAATAAATTTTTAATAAAATTCATAAAAAAAGATCAGTCAAATGAATAAATTGATGAAAATATATTTTTCATCAATATAAAATTGGACGAATATTAATGTTATACAAAAATCCTTCTTGATATATGTATAAAAAAAAAAGTTTTATGCGAAATTGTTTTTTGGGACTTTCCATATTGGAGCCTTGATGGAAATTTGAATTAAAAAAAAATAATAAACAAAAAACTTATGTGGAAACTTATTACAAAAAATAATGATATCAAGTATATTTGTGAAAATTCCATTAAATTACCAGTTAATTTGCTGACAGAGCGTCAACATTGCAAAATTATATTATTCTCAAGTAAATTATAAACCTCAAAACTAGAGTTTAAAGCTCGTTTAATAATAAGAAATTGTATAGTTTTAACAAAAATTTATATGACATATTGTTGATAATATAATTATGTATCGATATGTATTATTGAACTTCATAAATTACATATTTCTTGTTTATATAATTAACAAAAATTTCCTTAACAAAAATTAGCATTATATTTTGTTAACAAAAAAAAAATATTAAAAATAATTCTATCGTATATTTCTGTTAACAAATAATAAATATAGTATTTTTCAAATTCATTCATTTTTATTATATTATTATATTTATAATTAACACTTTATTTTCATTTCATTAGATTTTCATAAAATTTATAATATTATTAATATTGTGACCCTGATTAAAAATAACCCACGCAAATTTTTCAATCATATTAAGATTACTGTTTACTTGTAGTTATATAGAATAAATATGAACGTATATAGATACTATGTAGTATGGTATGTATTTTTAATTTATTTTAATATTAATTTATTATATCTTATAAAATATTGAAAATACTTAGCTTGTGGCAAAAATAATTAATTTATTTATAATTTTTGAAACATTATATTATTTAATAAAAAATAAAAAAGTTGATATTTTATTATGCCTACCGAGGTTCTTAATTAATGAGAATATTTTTTTTTTTAGAAGTTGATTGCATTAAAAAAACTGTCTTTGATACCCTGATCATATTCGAATATTAATGGAAGTATTTGTAAAACATTTGCGAGGTCGCAGGTTAAAATATTCAAAAAGTAAATTGAATTTAAGTTTTAAGAATGTTAAAAGAAGTACATAAATCTTGTAGATAGAGTTTGCTAATTCACATCTGATACTTTTAAAACTTTAGCTGCAATATCAGTTATTTCTTTTTTTTTTCACCGAGCAATGATCACAATTGTTCACATCATCATCATCCTAAAATGACAAAAAAGGAACCATATATACTTGTTGTTTTGTAGCAAATTATTATTATAAGTATACAATGTTACATGTATTTTGTGTCATAAAATTGTCATTTTTGTCATAAAAGGTGTTGAGAAAAATCTTTAAAAAGTCTTTAATAAATTTTTCCAAGGGATAATGTACATGTATCTTGTAAATGTAAAACTTAGCTCATTTATAAAGTTATATCTTATATATATATATATAACATTTTTTTATTTTTATTTTAAATGTTTTGTTTTATGCATAAAATACCTTTAACCATATCAGAATTTAGAAAAACTTTTGGACAAAATGAAAAAAAAAAAAAAAGGAAAAATAATAATAATAAAAATACCATAAATAAAAAGAAAGAAAAATACTGAATAAATAGTTGACATAACTTCGCATAACTTTGAAAGATAAAAGTTTTTATTTTCAAAAAAAAAAAAAAGAATAATAAGAAAAATATTTTGTTTATATATTTTTTTTTCCGTTCATATGCTTTGGTGTTGTCGCACAACTTTTTTATTTTTTTTTTTATTTCTTAAACATTTTTTTTAATGACTGAAACTACATATTTAATAACAGGTTTAACAGGTTCCAGACGAGCTTTTTTACAAAAAAAAAATAAGATTGTTTATTTGATAAGTGTATTTATTTATATTATTTTTATCTAATTTATGGCACATATTAGCTTTCAGATAGAAATATATATATTATACATATATATATATATATATATATATATATATATATATATATATATATATATTTTATTTTAAATAATAAGCGTCCAGTTAAGTGGTCAAAATTTAATTATAGTTTCCCTGTGAATTATTTTTTCTATGTTGTTTTGTGTTGCGGGAGAAACTAATATGGCGATTTCCTCTCTTAATTCAATGGTTGTTTTAATTTGTTACAATTACATTAATCACAAACTGTAATTTATTAAGGACACTCGTCTTAATTTTTGTTTTCTTCTTTAATGTTTTATTTGAAATAAATTTTTTTTCAAAAAAAATTTAAATAAGATCATATTTGTGTGAACATTTTTACTACTTAGATATTATGGTATTAAACAGATATGGATACTTATGCAAAAATTTACTTAGGAAATTCGCCTAAATTTTTTTTCCAACATTTATAATATCAATTTTAAAACATAAAAAACAGAAGAAAATATCTGAATATGCCAAAACCGTATACATATCTTAATGAACTACCGCAGACTTTCGCGGTCAAATAAAAGAATTTCAGGTTCCGAGGTTTTTTGAAAGTAGGAAATTCTGAAGAATTTTGTTAATTTAGCACTTCTACAAAAGATTCAAAGAATCTATTAACTACACTTCGAAATAAATTGTCTTTACATTTTTCAATCACAAATTTTATAATGAAAA
The DNA here is from genome assembly GCA_964007475.1 of Hybos culiciformis. NCBI lineage: Eukaryota > Metazoa > Arthropoda > Insecta > Diptera > Hybotidae > Hybos > Hybos culiciformis. The sequence continues at coordinate 10,317,342 of OZ023274.1, read as the reverse complement.
ATATAAATGATTGAATTAAAGAATCTTATTACTGAATATCAAAAAAAATAAAAAATAAAAAATGTTATAGATAGAATTTTTTTTCTAAATACGTGGGTCATAAATTAACTAAATACTTCACCTGTTATAAAAAATATTACAACGACTCTCAGGTTACGTAAAAATAAGTCATATGAATGTAAATTAATATTTTCACTTATTATAACACCTTTAAAGCTTATTCAATCAGACCTTGAAAAAATGTATATATAGATATATATATATATATATACCTAACGTAAGGATATGTCGGCTGTTTATTTGAATTTGTGATTCATATAACCTTAAATTGTGCATAAAAATATATGTACAAATTAAAATTTATTTAAATAAAATGAAAAATCCAAAAAAAAAAAAAAAAATAATTGTCCTTTCCAGTAACGTCTTTCAAGGACGAAATAATATAGTTATTGATTTACCTTACCTAAACGTTTCGAAGCAAAAACACATAAAACTGACTGGAAAATCCTATAACTAACAAAAAAATTCAATTATAAAAATAAATAAAGCTTTATTTATGTCCATAAAATTTCCCAATGTTTTTACCAAACACAATTGGGGATCACCAAATGTTCATATATTATAAGTGGGACGTTGAAAAAAAAAATAACATTCGGTTGTTGAAATTAATTATTCAGGTTTTTCATAAATTTCTGGTTTTTTATTTTCTCTAATTAGAATTAACTTTATTTAGTCGAAAAGTTTCTTAAGACAGTGTCTTTATGTTTTATTTTCTAACATTTCTAGTTATAAAATCGCTGTTGTCATATTTAAATGTTGTTCGAATTTCTAACAAAATTTATTATATAAAATTTAAAAAAAATATTATTTTCAAAACACATGCACTGCAATGATCCCTACTAGTGGACTTTAGTGGAAATATAAGTTCATTTCACAGTTACGCAAGTTTTTTTTTTTCTTTTTAATCTTAAGTTTATCAATATTAAGTAACAGCATATGAAAGACTTTCAATGTAAAAACTTGTTTATCAATTTAGTTTCCTGATCTGATTTTCAAAAATAATAAGTTTAATAACTTTGATAGTGAAACTAAATTTGGAAAAATTATACTTGAGAGAAAGATTAAAGTACTGAAGTGGAAGTTAGAATGAAAAAGAATTTCTGTTATTCTACAACTTCAATGATAAATATAAATAGGATACAAGGACAAGTATTGCTTGAAGATTTGACCTCAAAGAACCTCTAGGCAAAAAAGTCCGGAATATAATTGAACGAAAATTAACTCACTAATCCTCGGAAGAAATTTTATTCAACAAAATTTAACTTAGGTTTATAAGTACGCATATAAGGAAAACGTTCACTATAGGTACGCTTTCCTGCAGTTGCTTCCAAGGTAATCATGATTTATAAAATAAAAATTTAAAAACAGTTCTATGGTCTTCATTTATTTTTCTATAAAAAAACAATTTGTTTTTATTAATATAAATTAAGTATTATATTAACAATATTATTCACACCAGTACCGCGCATCTACATTGATGAGGTGTATATTATGTTAACTACTATAATATTACTTACCACTCTTTACCAATTCGATTAAGTATAAATAACCCCGATTTGTGAATTTAACTTGCAAATAATTTGTTTTTTTGGTTAAAATTTATAAAACTGTTGATCATTCAGTTGTCGAAATGAATTTTTTTATTTCTACTTTAATATTAATTTTAACTATTATTACATTAAGTATTGCCGCCAAAGCAAAAACTAATATAAAAGCCAGCTTTGAAGCACCTTTTATCGATGGTAAATGCTTAATAGAAAAGGAGGAATTAAAATTAAAAATTGGAAAAAATTATTATCCACACGATAATTGTTATTACTATGAATGTCATGATGGTGGATACGTTGAAGTTATCAGGTATAAAAAAGTATTTCAAAAATTATTCTTTTTAAATAAATTGCCAGATATTTTCCAGGAGGTTTTTTTTTGTTCCAAACTCATTCAAAACATTATTAGCTTTTTTCACTTGGTATACTAATAGAAGTCAAAATATGATTGCTAATTTCTATAATTTTATTTTAGGAAACAAAATGAGGAATGTAATTATTGAGTTGTATCACTAAGGGTTGGCTCAAGCTATCAATGTAACCACTATCGTCAGCGGATGTATATATTAAGCAAGATATATTTTAATCATGGGTGAAGGATTCTACAATTTTTTTTATAATTTTGAATCTTAACAATCTTAAAATCTTCTTCTACTTAAATACTGAAAATATAAATTTGTTAGTTTAAGGTACATATATTTTAAAACTACATTGACAAGTTCAATTTTTTTTTCTTTTTGTAATACAGAATGCAAACGAGAAAAATTAATCTAGAACTAAAAGCGTTGAAAAGCCCAGAAAAAAACAAGTGTTTATTAAAAAAAAAAAGCTAAAAGAATGATTTTTCAAAAAGATTGATACATTTGTGTTCTTTAACTATTTTATATGTAACTGCTAATAAATGGATATGTACAAATTATTATATTAATAAAGAAAATAAAAAAAAAATATACTGTTCATTAATTTTGATTTTCTACAAATTTACTGAAAGTCTTAGATTCATATAAGTAATAGGTTTTAAGGTAAAACTAGATAATTATTCGTTTCAAAAACATTATTGATATGGTCAACTAAAATTAATAAATTCAATCCGAATTCTATGGTTAATATCTATTATAATATCTGTCTAAAGTCTTTTATTATAATATCACGGACTAGTTAGTTTTGACCCGAACAACAAAATTAAACTATGTCATGGTGGAAGTTGTTATTATAAAAATTATAGAGAGGAAACTTTTTCTTAATTTTTTTGGATTTTTTAACGACTATTTGTGATATAAAAACTTCAACCTCATTTATTTGGAGAATTAGTGCTAATATTTTAATTATTGAAATCGAATCAATTTCTGTGAAAGCAAACGATAAAAATTATTAAATATCAATACAAAAATGAAAATCTATTTAATTTTTTTCATAAGCTTTATAATAATTTTTGAGAGCTTGGCAGCAGGCGATAAGTCGAAAGGCGCCATTCAAACACCATTTAAAGATGGAAAATGCTATGTTGCAAACGATGAACTTTATTTAAAAGTTGGAAAAAATCAATATCCCCATGACAATTGTTATTACTATGTCTGTCATGATGGAGGCTTAGTAGATAAAGAGAGGTGAGTACTTAAGTAGTGAAACTAAATTAATTAGTTCCCCACAATTGAATATAGTGTGAGTAAAATTTCAGGATTAAATTATTTTGCATAAAATTTACTAATTTTATTCATGAAAAAAAACTCTTGAAAATCAACATTAAATCAATTTGTCTTTAAAATTTTTATACATATATACATACTTAAAAAATTATAAAATATTTTTAGGAAAATAAATGATGAATGTGGCGGTTCAGGTTAAAAAATTGTGCTACATTTCGAATTAGGACAATTCTAAGAGGATGGACATTCCATTTTAATGATAAAAAAAAAATTATTTTATTATTTTATATTTGTACCTTTTCAAAAATTTTGAATATTAGCTTTCCATATTTAAATAAAATATTTTTTAAAAATATGTACGAAGCGTTTGTGAAATTTTTATGCACATTTTTTAAGAAATCAACTTTTGAATTGTTGTTTGAGAAGAGAATTATCAATCAATTGGCTAATCTGGTAAGATTTTTACAGCATTGGATTTGATAGATTGATTTTATGTTGGTCGTTTTAATACAGTCGTGCTAGATATATGATTTATTAATGTATTTCAGTTGATCAGCCTATATAACTAATTGAAATGATCTTTTGTTTGTTGCAAAATACTTAAGACACAGTAGAAAATTAAAAAATAATGAAAAATTTTGAAGATGTATACATAGAAGAAGATAATTGTTAATTATAGGAATTAAAAAAAATACACAATAAATTATGTTCTGCGTTTCCATATAATGTAATTTCTTGAACTTTTTAATTTAAATTAAGCGTATTTTTTTTTTGTGTCTATGAAGGCAATTCGATAGTGAAACATAATAAACATTATCTTTGTCATACTTATATGATTTTTGTTTTAATGTTTTATTTTTATTTTATTTTTATTTTTTTATTTTTTTTTTTTCATATAAATAAAAGTTTTTATACAAAAACACCTGTCGCATTACAATAAAATTTATGTCCACCGGTAGACCTTTAAAGTTTTCAAAGATAAAAAATTTTTGTTTATTTTTTTTTCGTGTTCGCTTGTCTCGCTTTTAAAAAAAAAATAAATAAAAATAAATTAATAAAGAAAAAATTATTTTTCTATAAAAATTAAATTGATATCATAAACAGATTAATATTAACTCGTTTTTTTTTGTACCTATATATAAAAATATACACAGAACAGCATAAACATATTTTATGTATGATGTGATTCGTATTAGCGAACACACGGAGAGAAAAGATTGCTAAAATCATGTAAAATCTGAATAAATCATGGAAAAAAAGGACTTGTTTTTGACCCGTTCGCCTTTTTTCTGGAATCTTGTATTTGTTTTACATAATTTTTAGAACTTTTTCATACACATAACAATCAACTTTACTTCATGAAAGAAATATTGTTTGCGTGAATGAAGAAATAATAAGACATTGCAATGTGCGAGTTTTTTGATAATTCGTGTAAAAGAAACACGAATCAAGAAACGCATGATACATTTTTGATTTCAATAGCTCAGCCTATAGGTAGAGATGCCGGTTTGCAACGCTGAGGACCCAGGTTCGAATCTTGAAGAGGACAATTATGCGAAAAAAAATTTTTTTTTTATATTTATTATTTTTTTTTATTTTATTTTATTTTTTTTTTATTTTTTATTTATTTTTTTTATTTTTTTTTAATTTTTTTTTTTTTTTTAATTTTATTTTTATTTTTTTTTATTTTAATTTTTTTTTATTTATTAATTTTTTTTATTTATAATTTTTTATTTATTTTATTTATATTTATTAAATTTAATTTTATTAAATTTATGTCATTTATTTGATTTTTCTTATGCCCTCTTCGGGATTCGAACCTTGTTCTTTTGCATTGCAAACGTTCAACTCTACCACTAGGCTAAGCAATTGAAATTTAGGACGTGTGTAAAATAGAAAATATAAATTCTATACTGACTATAATATCTTTCTTAAGATTTAAAAAATTTCATTCAATCAAGAATAATTTATTTAACTTATGGAAAACTGTAACCATATAATATGAAAAAATTATCATCAAATAAGAAATGTATTCGCAAAGAATCATGTTTTTAATTTTCATGTTTCGTTAAAAAAAAAAATACACAAACGAAGGAAAAAAATTCTTAAACTGTGTTAGAATAACATTAAGTAAATATTTACTTAAATTAAGAAATATTTACATAAATAGAGAAATAATTACATGATTAATGAAAATAAGCCAATTACATCTAGCAAAATAAGTTTACTTGAATCATGGAAAAAGCCATAAATAACAGACGAGAAAAAATTGCAAAATTCAAGCAAGTATTTAAGAAATCAAGTGAATTCGCTTTGAATTATGTAAATTTCGTTTTTTGTATAAATTTTAGTGATTATGAAAGTGTATTGCACGATTCTAGAAAATTTTTTCCCTCAGTGCAGAACTTTTTTTTTTACAAACTTATGTATAGCATTAACATAAAAATGATTTAAAAACATAATTTTGAACCAATTTAATAAACAGCTAATGCTCATAATTTTTATTACAAAAAATTGTACTTAAAATTAAAAATAATTTTAATTTTTACTTATTAAATTGTAATATTAATCATAAATTACAGTAGATGGAAAAAATATATAAACTATATTGTCAATGCTACGTGATTTCAATAATATCATATCAAAAAGTCAATTCAAATAAATTGCAAAATAAATTAAGTTGCAACTGCATTTAAAACAATTTTTACTTAACATGGTTTATCATTAAAAAATCTAATTCGGAAAAGTTCATAAAATGATGGAAATTTGATTGAACACGAATTTTAGACACTATAATTTTTGAAAAATATAATAATTACTGAGTTATACAATCCTCCAATGCTTTAAATTCGCATTTTTGAAATAATTAATTTATTTGATTTTAGTTGCGATCTCTAATTAAATCAACCGCATTGTTACATACAAAATGATTAAATGAATAAATTTAGGTTTAAATTAAAAAATAAAGCTTAAAGCTAGTCACAATTTATTATTGTCAATGATTTGTTTTTGAGAATTGTGAAAACTAAATTTTCATTTCATTATTTCAATAATTTTTAAAGTGTTCGGTTTTCGAAAAAATCTCATATACTTAATTTCAAATTCATATTATTTGATTCAAAAAAAAATTCCAGTTAAACTAGACATAATTTTGGTCATTGAAGTAACTATAAGAATTTTTGAACATATTAAATAAAAAACTAAATATAAAAAGTAGCATATTTTTCTAAACATAAATTTTTTTTTTTATTTTATGTATAAACTAAAAAGTAATAGTAAAGATGTTAACATTCAGATTTTTTGATTTGTTGTGTCTATGTTATAATAAAATGTCACCATAAATTTCAAGCGCAATAAAACTTAGAGTGAAAAAAACAACCATTATTCTTATTATTATTATTTTTTGTGCAAAAATTATTACATATGAAGGTAGACTTGTATGAAACTTTTTTCTTTGATTTTCCTTTTTTTTTGAAACAATCTAAATTGACTAGAATTACCTTGAAACAATCCTTTACTCTGCTACCGATGGAAGTTTCATGGTTATCAAACATTAAATCTGAGTAAGAACAACGTTTAAATCTCAAAAACCTTTTTTTACAGCTGAAATCAGATGAAAAGTCTTTATGTTTTTTTGTAAAATATCATTTCCGTACCAAGGCCAAAGGATAGATATAATTATTTTCATGAATTGATTGAGCCCCAAAACTATCAAAAAAGCAATTATATGATTTTTTCTGTAGTATTTTTTTTGAATACGTGAAAATAAAGGCAGTTCCGAAATTAACAAAATTAACACTTTTCTTCGAAATAATTACATCGCAACATCAACAAACCTTTCTTTAAGATTTAGATTTAAAAACATAAAAGTAATATTATTATATGTTTAATTTTTAATCTTAACTGACATATTTTTGGGTTTGTAACACATTCAATAATTTTGGTCTTTGAATTTTTAAGTTTCTTTTATACACTGCGGCCCATAGTTATAGAAGCATTCTACTTTAATATGTTTTTTGAACATTTTTAGGATTGCAAACTTTAATTCCCACTTTTTGAATTCCCAGCCTACGAAATACGAAATTCTCTTTCCTTTATGGCATTATTTCCACATATTATCGACATACGTTTGATCCATAATTTCCACTAAATATAATTTTTTTTTAAAGACTTTAAAAAACGCTTCTTGACGCTCTTTTTCATCACAGCATTAGCGACAAGTGAATTTTAAATAACATTGCATCTAAATTTCTGCGAATAATCAATAATAAGCTGATTTGAAGACTTTTGAAAATTTTTTGTTTTTGTAATTGAAAAAATATGAAAAAAGGTTCGTTCCCATTATGAATTAGAGAAATATATTACTTAGGAAATACGTAAAAATTATATGAACAAAAAATATGAAAATAAAGTGATTCTATAATTATTGAATGGATTATAATTTTGCGTACCCAAGATATCAATTTTTTTTTATTTATTTACAAATTCGAGTTTAATTTATAAAACTTTTTAATGTTAGAATGATTTGTTAAAAATAAATTAATAATCATTTACTACTGTCTCGAAAAATACCCAAAAATGTAGTAGGTATATAAAAAGAAATTGATGAATTGAAAATTAGAAATGAAATTAAATTTAATTGTGCTGAAAACTTCTGAAGGTTAGATGATTTAATTTTTAAGTTTTTCATATGAAAGTATTATAAAATATTAGTTTACAAAAGAGTTGGAGTCGTTTCAGAACCAAATAGAAATTTCACAAGTTTCCATTTCTTGATATCGTACAAACAACTCCCTTAGTCTAACAATTTTTTCTGTAACATGACCGTTGTTGTTATGACACTATATTGTTTTGGCTAGCCTTCCGTCTTGAAAAAAAAATTTTATAACTTTAACGTAAATATTTTGGTTGAATAAATTTTAAATAATGTTATCAATTTTTTTATTTTCCTTAAATTACCAAACCTTGTGTTATCATCATAAAAACACATTTATTTTGTAATTGTCAAATATAAAAGTTTTCAAATTTCAACCAACCGCGAAAATGTGATAAAATATTGGTTTATATTTTGTGACCGCCAAAAAAAATAAATTTAACTACTCTACCATTAACCATATCATAAAAAGTATATGTAACTATGTTTTTTTTTTTTTCATTTTCTCGTCTTTCGCTTATAATTTTCAAAAGAAAAAAAAAACAGAACCAAACCATTTACAAATGATTGAGAATTAACCGTGTACTTAGCTGACACGGTAATAATATCTCGTGGCATAAAAACCTACAAATAATATCTATTTTAATTTTCGTTAAAAGCATAAAATATAACCGCGAGTTAAGTGGCGGGAATATTGCATTTTTATTTTCATCAAAAAAAATAAAAAAAAAAAGGTTGACTTAAATGTTTTTTTTTTGTTTTTTACATTTTGTCAGTAAATTGACAGTGAAATTTTTGATCTTGTTTATTACGAAGAAAAAAAAAGGAAATAATTAATGTTAAGGTATTTAAAAATGTTAGGGTCAGAAGAACAAATAACAAGGTGCTTCCTTAAAACCGAAAAAGATCAGTATGGTTTTATTTTTGTTTTTTGTAAATTTGTCCTTTGAAATTATAAGGGGGTGCCTTAAGCAGTGTCTTAAAATGCAGATGGTTTTCATTACATGGGTTCTTATATTTCACTATTATTTTTTTTTTCCTTCATTCACGTAATAAATTATAAGGTTAATGACTCATAGCAAAAATAAGATAAATAATTGAAATAGGTGCTGTTTTTTTTAATATGACAAATTTTTTAATTACATAAGAATTTGAAAAAAAAAAAAAAAAGGAATAATCATTATACCGGCTCGTCTACTTTTAGCAACCCTTTCTTGTCATATGCATTCGCAAAATTCTTTTTTCAGTTCAAAGTCTTGACTATTGACAGGCTTAGTCACTTTCGAACAAAACATTCCTTTTTGCAGACTGAATATAATAAACATAACAAAAACCGGCGCCTCAGGTCACCGTGATCTTATGATGCATCATTGATCATTGATGTTCTCATTAGAATAAAACTGCACACATCTATAATGTAATTGAACAGGGTTTGATATTTACATGAATAAAAATTCATATGATGATATGTCAGTCCTTATAAATTAATATCCAAAAACTCTTAATGTGTACAGTTAGTTATGTTAAAATTTTACAACTAAAGGAATTTTGCTAAAAAAAAAAAAAAAATTAAAAAAAAACTTATACAAATATTTATTATGGCTTCATAATTCCAGTTAAAGTAGCATAACAAAAAAATAAATAAATTTTATCTTTCCTTTCCATTTTATGTGATTTTTGTCAGAATTATTGTAAATATTTGTTATATATAGATTTCACGGAAAAACTTTCAATGTGAATTTTAAATATTATATATATGAAAAAATATTGTCTTTGGTCAAACTAAAAATGAACAATCCATATATATATATATATATATATATATAATATTAAAAATGAAATTAAATAAAAAAATTTACAATAGTTTGGACGAAAACAATTTTTTTTATTACTTTTCAAATAAATGAAAGTAAATATTTATTAAATAAATATTAAATTTATGAGGTAATCTATTCTATAGAATACAGAGAATAAAAAAAAAATAAATCAAATAAAATATTTTAAAATAAACTCCTACAGATTCTGGTTTAGGTACTTAAAAATTATTAAGTTAAAACTTATAAAATAATGATTCATAAGAATTCTGTGAGTGTAAATTTATAAATCACATTCATATGGTTAAATAATAAAAAAAAAAAATCTGTTGATATTGATTGTAGAATAATTCGTCTCAAAACTATTGTATTCAACTATTGAAATATTGAATGAAATTTGTATATTAAAGCACAAAAAAAAGCAGGATTCAAATAGGGATTTTTAGTTAAAGACCAAAAGATTTTTCCGTGATAGTTTTTAGATGAGCATTATAAAAAATATTAAAAACGATCTATATTTAATTTTGAATTCATCTAAATGAATTATCCACTTTCAAGAATATCGAAGGTGATATTTTATCATTAAGCGAGAATTGAAATGAATGAAAAGTTCTAACATTTTTAATAAATAATTTGAAAGTGATAAAAAAATTAACTTTTACTAAGAATACTCAATAATCCAATAGTTTCTGAAACATAAATGTTGAGCATAAGTAGAATTAAAAGTATATTTTATTTGATGGAGTTATAATAGCTTACTAATTTGTTTTCGGTAGAAAAATGTTATACAGTGTTCCCTCTAATAAATAATATTCATTTAAATTCATCTAAGCTAAACATGAATATTAACGTCACAAGAAAATTGATAAAAAAAACTTCAGAATTCGAGATGCTAGTCTCAATTGATGACTTTACTATAATATTTGTATTACTTATGTTTCTAAAAATATGTAAACAATGCAAGTAAAGTTATTTTTGACATTTTATAAGGTGTGAACATAGGAATTAAAAAATAATATGTATCGAGTAGAGTATTAATTACAAAAATAAAACTTTATTATAACTATTATTACAACAAAAATTTTTAAATTAAAAACTTGTTGAAATATAAATAATTGTGGGATTTAAAGAAAAACAATTTTATTTTGACACTCCCATGATGAAGTGCCGTCAAAATATTTTCGCCATATATTATTAAAATTATTATTAACATTATAAAAAAAAATAAAATAAAAAAATTAATTACAAAATTAAACTTTACCATAAAAATAACAAAAAAAAAAACATTCGTTTTTGTTTTTATTTTAATTATATTAATAGAGCGATTTTTATACGTCAACTTTATTTTGACTAAATTGCTATACAGCACGTGTATAATGTTTCAATATCAAAAATATATAAAACAAAAAAAAATAATGAAAATATTTGCACGTAAAAACACTTAAAATATTTTTTTTTGGACAATTAGAAGAAATTATCTGTTAAAAAAAAAAACGGAAGACGTAATATTATTTTTCTAAATAAAAATTTCATAAAAGATTGTTATTAAAAATGTTATATTTACAATATATGAACAAAATGTTAATTAAGTAGTATTATGACAAATTCTATAACCTTTTCTGTTTTAATGTTTATGTAAATATAAAGAAACCGAACTTTATTTTCGCAAACCCAGGAAGAATTTCAACTAAAATTAATATTGTTGTACATACCACCAAGTTTTCTAATTTCACTATCAACAGTGCATATTGCACAAAGCAAACTTTTTTAAATAAGAAATTAAGTGGTACAAAGGGCCAACCTCCGCCCGTGCAACCTAACCTAACTTAACCTAAGTGCTATAAAAGTGCTATAAAAATTTTCCAAAATCTTAATCTGAATTTTAAAAATCTGTGTAATTGGATTTTGTTTAAAAATTTTGACTTTTGAAAATTTGACAATTTCCCGAAGGACATATATAATAACGAAGGGCAAACAGATCAAGGACATATTATCAAAAAAAAACCATAGACGTGTTATGGTCTTTAATTTTGTTTTTCCTTTTCGTATATTTTGTAAATAAAAAACCAAGAATCAAAAATAATATGAAATAGACAAACCGAAAGCATAAATTTCCACAAATTTAATAATAAGAAAAAAATATTGTTTTTTTTTTTTTTTTAAATATTTGACAGAATAAGATGAACACCAACCAGATGTATTTTGATTAAAAAGTTAATTTAATTTTTTCTGTAACACATTGAGACAAATAAATACCAAACATTTTTTTTTTTTTTCATTATTAGACCAAAAATATAATTTTCTTTTTTATTTTGATTTTTTTTTTTTTTTTAATTTGAATACGATTTCATTATAACCACATAAATAGAAAAGCAATGAAATTACATCCCTTTGGCTTGCACCTTACCGCAATTTTATATATATTTTTTTTTTGAAAAGCAGAAACAAAACAAAAAACCAAACCAAAAAAAAAAAAATTACAAAACCCAAAATGAAGAATTATTATATTTATTCTACAAATAATAATAATCAGTTTTGTTTGAATTTTGTTGCTACATATATATAAATATATACATATAAATATAGTTCTTTTATATATGGGGGAAATATCCAATTTCGTTAATTTTAATCCTTTCCGATTTGATAACCAAAAAAAAATAAAATAAAAGAAAATTCCTTCTTTTTGCTGTGTTTGTTTTGGAAAAGTCAACAAACCACTAAATTATTATTTGTTGTTTTCTAATAACGAGAAAATATTTCCTAACAAAAATTTAAAAAAAAATCTTTTGCTGTTAGGAATAAGCTCTAAATGACATTTAGTCTTAATTTTGGGAAAAGAAAAAGTTTTCAAAAAATTTGTTCTTATTTCTTCATATCGTCAAATTTATTGCATAGATTTGTCCACCAAAAAACTCTTTTAAAGCAGAAAAATCGATATTTACATATATTTTTATAACTAAAGTTAACATTGATCCACTCCGACAAAATTATGAAAATAATTAACTTTTAACGGCATAACTTTTTTAGACGTCATTAAATTTTAAAAAATGCGAGCTATATTACACATTTCTTGTACCATATTGATATTTTTTCCTTTACTATATATGGCGCCGTAGTCATACTATACTTTGTCATTGAACCATGGCTTTATAATACTTTTTGAAATTCTACAACATCCAATTGCTTAAATGTTTGTAATAAATTTTTCCACTTACTGTCATTTCTAACATAAATTAACTAAAAAATCAAAATAAAAAATTGTAATATTTCTTCGAAACTTTAATATTTTTACAGTTGCAGATTTGCCATAATGAAGGGGTGCACTCCTTTGAAAATATATATCAACAGAAAAACCAGAAATGAAAGGATTTGATTTTTTAACTCAATATAGACACATTTTTCCCAAAATGAGAATAGGAAAATGAAAAAAAAAAAAGTTTATTAGTGGGAGAAATGGAAAAATATTAAAAATATTTTTTTTTTTTGTTGAATCTGTTACGGTTTGTTAAACATTATTAACTGTAGCAAAATTCTCATCATCAATTTAATATTTTTTTAGGCTTTTGTGTTAATCATTTATACTTTGAGCTCCATGAAAAAATCTGATGTATATAAAAATTAAAATCTATCAAATATATTTTATATTATGTCGAAACAATTATTGACGCCCATTAACATCTGTTGTTCTATATATATATATTTTGAAGGCTATAAAATGTGAAAAGACAAAATATTTTTGGAAAATGTATTGTTAAAAGGCCGGGAAATTTATTTTTTTTTGTATTTTTTTATTAACTCTTTCACCAATCGAAAAAAAAAATGTTGTTAAATAAACTTTCTTAAACTATTGCATAAAAAAATCTTCATACAGTCATGAGACTGGTTTGACTGCAGGCCCGAGTATATGGGTGCATCGGGGTTTTTCAAAATACTATAGTAATCAAGTTTACAAACCCAAAAGTCAAGAAAGTAAAAATATTACATTATGCCTTGAAATATCTCTTAATCTAGAAAAACAGGAACCTTAAAAGATATGTTTATACTTTTTTTTTTTTTTTTTTTTTTTAAATTTCTTTTATTGATCTAATAAAAATTAACATATTTAGTATTTTTACAAAAAGAAATATAAAACTAGAATTACTTAAATTATTAATGTTACTTATGACCTGGGGTCTAGGTTCTTAAAGTAATTTGCTATATGTAATTTTAACGTTTGGTCTAAATTATTTTTCTTTTATTTAGTAGAATACAGAATTTTATGGTTATTCTTATGCATTATTTGTTGATATGTTCAATTTTTTGAAAAAGATAAAAAAACAAAAATTTATGATAATATTTTGGGGAGGATAAAACTTAAAATATGTTTATACTTATACCATACTGTCGTTTCGTTTTGAAGAAATTTATTGTTGAGGTGGTCTTTTTAGACAAATGCTTCGAAGAACCAAATTTTTAGTCCTTTTCAGAAAAGAATGAAAACTAAATGAAAACAATCAAAATAATATTAAAATAAAAACGTTACAAATATTTTAAGCTTATAGGTATATATAGTGTACAAAATGTTATTATATTAATAAAATTTCGAAATTGTTACATTTTTTTCTTGTATCGAATTAAATTAATAAGTTCAATTTGAAATTGTGTCCCTTATGGAAATTAAGATAATTTTTTATTGAAAATTTAATTTTATTGAAAAACTGTATCCGCCTATAAAAAATTTTTTTCTTTTCATTTCAAGAAGAAATTATTGAAAGAAAAAAAAAAATAAATATAATTTATATATATTTTTATTGAAAAATTCTATAAAACTTATTTGCTAAGAAATGTTGTACTTGCATAGTTTTTTTTTTATGTATAAAGAATTTACAAATTTGAAAATTGTTGAAGACGAATTCTTTTTATTAGTTCAATGGAAAGTGGCATCTTATAAGATGCTTTTCAGTATGTTTGAAGTCTTCATTAATACAAACACATTTAAGAAAATGCTTGAGAAATTTAACATCTTAAATGTTAATTATTAATTAATTTCTTGGAAATTGTTGATATTATTATCAAAATATATTTTTCCAGTGTAAACCAATACATTTCTTTCAAATTATGTTAATTTATTTTTTGGACATTCTTTCTAAGAGTTCTTTCCATTTACCGAAATTGTGCAATGTGCAGTAAATTTCCATTTATAAGCGAGAATTACAGTATTTGGCAAAAACCAAGTTTCAAAAATATGTCTTTTATAGAGTCCTGTAGAAATTACTAAAACATGGCCCAAACTATATTTTACCATTAACTTTCAAGCTAATTACATGTCAATGATTATGCGATATTAAATACTTTTTAACTTCTTTCGAAAAAAAGAAATATTTTTACATAGCACGCCAAACCTTTTTTTTTTATATATGAACCTTAATTTTATGCATAAATTATTGAAATTATTTTTTGTAGTAAAAAAAAAATTAAAGTATATTATTAATTTTTTCAGTTTCTTTTTTTTTGTATTTTATTCTATAGATTTATTGCAAGTGTACATAAAAATTATACCTAGAGGAGAAAAAAATGTTCACCCCTTATATGCTATGTCTAGAAAATTAAAACAGTTGACACTATGTTTAAAAAAAATTAAATGAAAAATCTTAATAAGGACATCATCTATAGTTTTTTAAATGGCAAAAAAAAAAAATGCCTATGCTGTGATGAAAATTTTATTCTATTTAATATGTATGTATAGTATATTTTCAAATCTTTGGAATCACATAGTTTTGGAATAAATTTGGTTTAGCAAACTCTATTCGTGAACTATAAAAATACTCTCACGCAATCCAAAGATTTTAAATTTATCAAGCTAACTATCTTAAACATCTTGGGAAAAGATCTTTTCAAGACATTAAAAACTGTTCAACATATAACCTATGCTGTTTTACTCGGACTAAATTTTCACATGAGTAGAGTAATTAGTGTGACTTTTTTAAAAGTTAGTGTTTTTTAAATTATTCAAAAACATAGAATAGAAATGCGTACTTTTGAACAAATACCAAACACACATAACTTTAATTAGAATTTTTAATAAGATGAGCATACAATTGCCAAGATTTATCTAAATTTGTCGACTAAAGACTTCTAATAGTTACTGATTAGTTTATGCAGATAAGGGTTCAGAAACGTTATTTTGCTTGCTATATAATTCCTACAATTCATATGTTTTGTTCTTTCATCTGCTTCCTTTGGCTTAGCTTATTTTAATTTTTCTAAATTTAAGTGGTGAATTGAAGTCCTCAATTTAAGTGGTGAATAATTTCTCTTAAGTTCTCTCTTAAATTTTAAATACTATATTTTTTTTATTCAATCATATTTTTGTAAATTAAAAAAAAATGCATTATCGAAAAAAAAGGGTTATCATTTACATATAGGTAAAATCAAATAAATAAAAAAAACTCTAATGCACGACGGATACATAAATATCTTGATTTTTTCTTTTTTTTTTTAATATTCAAAATAATGATGAGTATTCAAATAGGGTCTTTCACGTCATCACCGATGAGGATCATTAAGAAATTGTTGCTTTCATGTTGGAAAAAATATTGTTAAAGGGTTTGTTTGCTGTGATTTAGTCGAATAATAAAACAGCACTGCGGATATTCATGAAGTACTCAATTTATGTTTTTGAACCTTTAGAAATATTATAAAAAATTTGCAAAATTAATTTAAAATCATTTTAATTTTAATTTTTGATCCTCGCATTTCTTTATACAGAATCAATATTTAATATATGAGATTAGCAAGTGGACACGTATATTAAAGCTGAAAACAAATTAGTATATGTATCTTCTTGTTACGATAATATTGTGTATTATAATGATTCAGAACGTTAGACATATTCCAGTTCACAAAACACAAAAACAACTTCTACATCTGGAACCGACAAACCAAAAATTAAATTTAAAGGATATTATTTTAATGTACCTTTGAATTTTTTTTTGGGAAAAAATCTTTGGGGTGAAAAAGGATCTTCAATTTGGTCTTTTTTTTTTCCTTTAACCATAAGAATTTTTTTTTCTTATGCATACAAGATAATTTTTCTTTTCGTATTGCACTGAAGAAATCAACCCTTTTTTTTCTGTTTAATTGAAAACCTATTTTTCTTATAAGGTATTGGTATAAAAAGGACATATGCGTATGCAAAATAAGTTTATTTATATATGATATTTAAAAGAAGAAGAAGACTCTTGCATATATTTAATTTTCTCATCCTTTCAAGAGATAAAAGGAAATTTTTTTTTTCTTTAAGGATATTTTTCCAGTTGTTTTGTTGACGTTGTTGTTGTTGTTATTATTACAGGAAGGGGTTGAATTTTTTTATATTATTTATATTACTTATTTTTGAATATTCAAAAAATAAATAGCAAATTATTTTTTTCCCATGAAAATTTTTTCTTAAAATCGCGCAGCTTGCATAAATTAATTTAAAAAATTTTTGATATCAAAAGAAGATGTATATTATGTTTAATAAGGAAAAAAAAACTAAAAAGGATAATAGCATATAGTGCATGTATGTGTCTCCTAAAAGGCTATTAAATAATAAATTAGGAAAAAAATTCCATGGGATAGGATTGAAAAAAAAAAATGAAAATAAATCAATAGTAATATTTTTTATGCTTTGTAGGTTTTTGCAAAAAAAAAATTAAACCAAAACTGTGCGAAAAATCTTTGACATAACCGTTAGAAAGAAAATTAATCAATTGCCCAAAACAAGAATATATAATGTAAAATTGTCTGAAGTATAGTTAAAATTAAAAAACGATTTAAGAAGCTGCAATTTTTGAACTGTTTTAAAGAAAATAATCAAAAACGTTTGCTATGTTATATGCGTTAAGTTTAAAAGCAAAGGATGTCACTAAATAAAAATATTTGGCAATGAGATGGAAATTTTTTACAAAATAATGTTAAATCTGTCATTTTGGCTGTGATGAAACAATACTAGAATTAATAAATTTCGGTTTTAATGTTTAGACAAATCTGATAAAAAAATTTAAATAACGAAACACCGATTTATGCTAGAATTTTACGATTTTTCATTTATAATCATAAAACCTTTCTGAATGAAAGATCAAAATAATGAGAATCGTGGTCGGTTAATATAACCCAACACTCCATTTTATAAAAAAAAAACTCAAAGTAACTGAAGTAAAAATCAAAAAAATCCCAAATTAAAGAATTTACTTCAACATTGTATCTATAAAGTACATATACGGAAACTATTTAATATCTTTTTATTGTTTTCATTTAAATTTTAAGATTCTATATGCATATTTGATGATTCTTCATGGTGCATAAGAAAATACACATATAGGTATATATTTTTTCAGGATGAATTCATTTTCTTTTCATTTTTTTTTTTTTGCATTTGCATTTTTTGGTAATATCCTTTTTTTTTTTGTCAATCAGTTTTAAAGAGTTTAAAAAATCATTGATTCAATAAAAAAAAAAAAGAAGGAAATCTTAAAAAAATGCTTAAAGATGAAGATGAATTCAATAATGATCAATATTTTATTATCTTGTGGAATTTTGTAACGATTTTTTTTATAGAATTTCATTTTCATGCAAATTGACTATGTATTCATTGAAAAAATTTATCCTTATTTCCGTTACATTTTTATTTGCCCTAAAATGAAAGTGAAACTGTGTATAGTCAAATATTATATATATAAAGAAATAATTTCGGCAATAATTTTGTAAATATGTAACTTAAGATTCATTAAAATTTTTTTTGAACCTTTCATTTTGAATTAGAGATATTCAAGGATCGTCTTTTTAAACAATACATTAGATAAAATTTAGAAATCAAAATTTATGTTTAGATATGTGATAAAATAGCTTATATATAGTCAGCTCACTCAAGCTAGAAAAAAAATATTAATAATCAATTATAATAATTTTTGCAGTTTCAATCAATAATTTTTGCAGTTTTTTTCATACATTTTATTTAATATTTATCTAAATTCTTTAATTAAATCAAATATTAAAATCAATTAAGCATACAAATTAACACTCACTTGATAGAGAGAGACAATATAAAATATCAAAAAAAAAAAAGAACGATTATATACATTTCATTCATAAAATGTTTAATTATTATTAAGTATTAAAAAAAAATAATAAAAATAAACAAAAATATTATGAATGAAAAAATAAATAATAATTTTTACAAATCAATCAAATCTTTTGATATTCATTATTCATTTATTCTTTTAACAGAGGTATTAAAAAAAAAATAAAATTAATTATTATTAACATTATACATATACATATAAATATACATTTTTTATATAATATTCTTTTTCATTTAAATTAATACATTTTTTTTTTAAATTAATTAAGATATTTTGTTTATAATGTTATACATACAATTTTTTATTTTTTTTTACAACATAATGAATTATTCAAAATATAACTTGGAAGCAATGATAATTTTATTCAAATTAATTATTATAATAAATAGAATAGTTATCAAAAAAAAAAAAATTATAATTTTTTACTTATACCTTAGCTTGAAGTATATGTATATATTTAAAAAAAAACTAACTTAAAATGCGTAACTAAGTCATTATTCATATATGAATCATTTAATTTACATATAGTAAGAAAGAATAGACATTATTATATAGTAAACTTATGACTTAAAACTTACTTAAACGTCTGTAATTTAAAATTGCTGTTTTAAATATTTTTTTGTTATTTTTAATTTAAAATAATTATTTATATAAATTCTTCATTCTTAACAGAGAAAAAAACTACAAGCTTTAATTTCTTAATTTCTGTTGCTACGTCAAATCTAACTAGTGAAGTAGTTAGCATGATTATCTATTTGTCATAAGAAGAAAAGAACCTAATACTTTTGTTATTTAATACATCTTGTTCATATGATTATGGGAAAAATATTCAATTTTTCGCAATTTATTTTGCTGCAGTGACTTTTGCTGCAATCAAGCACGGCAAGAAAATAACCCAGTTTAAGTTATTGTAATCTTACTGCTTTATCTTATATATATAATATACCGTCTTTGTTATACGAACTCATCTATTTTAAATTAACAAGGCTCACCCAACCTTATATTACTATATGAGTATACTATGTGAGTGTAAAAATATTCCATATTTTGAGTTAATTCATAATTATCGCCTATATATTATTATGAATTCTATGAACAAGCTGCTAAACAATTTGAAAGTCTGAAAATGAATAGAATAATATATTAAATTAAATGAATAAAATAAACGATCAACTTATATTCGAATGCGCAAAGAGACGGTGTAAATATATATTTAAAAAATAAACACATCATTTAAACACTTTCTAATGTGAGAAAAAAATCCTTAAAAACATTTAAAAAAAAAAGTAAACAATAATGAATATTATTTTCATTCATGGAAAAAAAAAATTATATATATATTGAAAATTAATTCATATAATTTTTTTTTTTAATATTCTTTAAATGCCCATTTAAGATATTTATGCCATAAATGATATCTTTTTTTTTTTTTTCTTTTTTGAATTTCCAACTCTGTTGTTGAAAATTTCGAATTCGTAAAAAATATAACTATAAAAATTATACAAAAAATTATTCAGCAAAACAAAAAAAAAAAAAAACAAATCATAATAAACGTGCAACAAGTAGTATGATCTTAATTATTGAATTATTCATTAAAAGAAGAAAAAAAAAAAAAAAACAAATTATTATAATGATATGAATTTGAATTAAGATAGTGAAAAAAAATAAAATAAAATTAAAATTTCAAAATATTAATGCGTTTTTTTTTGTTTTGGTGTTACTGGGTCACAACTTTTTATTGTGATAATCGATATTGACAAAAAAAATTTCATATTCATATATAATAATTATATATGTATATAGATCCAGCATATATTATTCTGTCGTAAACGTATATAATAAATAAAAATTTTAGAAAGTTAGAAGTGATATTGTCGTTGGTTCTGTTTTTGAAGTGGAGTAAAGCGTTCACAATCCCTGCATTGAAGCTCAAGCGTTTGCTTTGAACGAAGTTTGAAGTGAAATATTTTAATTTGGAAAATCGAAAGTCGAAAATAACTCGTATTTGATCTTTGTAAAACCTAAGTTTAATTTTTAATTTTTTTTTATGAACATTACAAATAATAATAAATGTTTAAAAATATCGGGGACACAGTTCCACTGATATACTACTTGTTGATTAACCCAAAGAAATTATTTTAAATTAATGAAAATATATATATCGATTAAAATAAATGCACATATTAAGCTTAAGATTTATTTGGGAATTCTCACTTTGATTAACCATAAACCATACTTTAATATATAATTATAATGTATTGTATTATATATTAATTTTTTTATTTTTCATAATTTTATAATAAAAAATCAGTTATGCGCATAATTTAAGGTTTTTTTTATTATGAAAAAAATATAAAATTACAAATAACTAAGGTTTAATATTGTTATCATTAAAAAAAAAAAAAATTGTATTGCCATTATCATACATTTTTTTTTTTTAATATCTTTTAAATGAATTATTTATTGAACAACAAAAAATCAGAATAAAAAATTAAATGAAAGATGCAAAAAAAAAACTTGTTGCATTCTTCATTAAATTTTTTTTTTATTATTTTCTAAAAATTAAAAATTCAGCATTTTTAATAGTATTTCCCTGCGGTCTGGCTGGTGAAGTTATATTTTGAACCTGAATAAAAAAAAAAAATTTTCAAAGTCAAGTACAAAATATTAAAAAAAAAGTTAAAATTAACATAAAATTTGAATATTTACGCAACATGTTTTTTTTTTTTTACTTCTTGTTCTTAATAAATGAATATAAAAAAAAAAATCCTTAATTTTATGCGCGCCGCATAAACAGTAGCAGTTGAGGAAATCCCCTTTTTATGCAAAATTAAGTTAGCCCTTTTTATATCTTAATTTTTTTTTAGAGTAAAATTTCACTCTGGTCCTTTTTTTTTAATCAACAATAATGTTAATTTGGTTTTTTTTTTCATTAAAAAAAATTTTGTTTGAAAATAATTAAATTTTTATTTTTGAAAATCAATTAAAACGATTTGAAAATGTTGGATGTGATTTACTATATTCTTTTTTAGAAAACAATTTAGTATTTTTGAGTAAGGTTTAGTATGCTGACACAAAAAAAGTAGTACGCTGTGGAAAAAAAATGAGATTTTTCATATAAATTTTTGCTGCTGAAAAATGTTTGAAAATTTTTTTTTTTAGTTTTTGCTTTGTAGTACGCTGATAAAAAAAAAAAATTGTTTACTGGGTGACAAAAAATCTATTTTGCAGCTGCTTTTTTGCAAATATTTTTCTACCCAGGAAGATAAATGATTGCTAAAACTTGACATTACAAAAAAAAGTTTGTTTGATTTGTTTATTATTGGGTTAGAATAATAAAAAATTAATAAAAATAATCAGATGCTTGTGTCAAATAGTTGTCAAAATTTATCAAACATTTTTCAGATATTTTTCAGTGATATTTTTTGCAACCTTTCTTTTTTCACTGCGTACTAAGCCTAAAATAAAAATTAAATTTATTCAAGTCTCAGCATAATTTTTATGAAATTTGATTTTTTCTTCATTTTCAAGGTGTTGAATGAAATTTTAACACAATATGTACCGATTAAATACAAGCTTGAATAATTTTTTTTCACATAATAAAAAATATATCGCGCTTGGATTCTATGACCCCTATCTCGAGCTTAGCAGCAAACATTTTTGAATTTTTATGATTCAACTTTTAGGCTTGTTAAATTTGATCACAGGATCCAAGTGCGATATATTTTTTAATATGTTAAAAAAAAGATTTGAAGATCTTCAAAAAGAAGTTCTTTCACTCAATAAATTCTTCCGTGATATTAACGTCATAGGATAAATTTTTTTATTATAGTTTTTAGCTAATTTGTTTTGCACTATGATTACATTTAACGATATTTTTTTTTAAAGATTTGAGATTATGCTTTTTTTTGTGAGAATTTCAATATAAAATAAGGAAATTCCACAATCGGCACGACTTTTATTTATTGTTTCCTTAAATTCTAAATGTGTCATTGTCTTTAAGGTGTCGGCCAAAGTTATATTCAATAGTTATAAATTTATAGATTCCAAGAAATCTCAAATCGAAATTAAAACACGAAAAAAAAACATAAATGAATAATAAAGACACTACTATGTATAAAAAAAAATGTGGCCAGAAATATTTTCAAATAAAGCACAATCAGAATCGGGGAAACGGTTAGTAAAAACCATAACCTTAAATTAGCATAAAACAGGAAAAAAAAAACATATATAAATATTTTTTATATTCTTTAAATAAAATGTAAATTTAAAAAAATTTTTTTTTCTCTTAGCTTAATGTATGCATGCGCCACTTAATTAAGAATTCCCATCATCAGCAGAAGATATTTTTTAAAGCAAATACTGATCAACATTAAAAAAAAAAATAAAAAAATTATGCTAATGATAAACTTAAAAGAATAAGAAGATTTTCAACGTTTTTTTTATTATGATTTTTTTTTTTTTTATTTTTATTATTTTGTTTTGTTTTCTTTTTTACGAAGTTTTTAAATTAGACGGGCATGCGCCAAAAGCAAGGACATCGAATATATTAAAAAGTTGAAGCATTATATATGAAAAAAATATTTATATAAGAAAAGGATAATTTTTCTAATTAACATACGAGTAAGTTATATTTTTCTTTTGTTTCCGTGGTGGTGTTATCTTTTTTGACGTTACTTGTAACAAAATTAAGTATGAGTTAAGTTAACAAATATATTTAGTTCATGGCTTCTTTTTGTTAATTCAGCTAGATATAATCAGCGCAAATATAAAGATGATATAATCACTACAAATATAAAGATGAACATAAAATTGTGTTGATGCTGTTAACAAAATGAATACTTAAACTAGAATTATTAAATGTTTATTTATAGTTATTAAATTTTCTTGCATTTTTATTTCAACACCACATATAAACTAAATAACAACAAAACATAATTGAAAATTATCTAAATTTTTGAATAAAAATATTTCTTGAAATAAGGCTTGCAATTTAAACGCAAAAGCTCGAAAATTTTCGAAATATTCTACAATTAAAGTAAGTGCAATCAAATATTTTTAAATAATCAATGACTTTAGATGGAAAAATCTTTCTTAAATAATTCTAATTTTTACAATAATGTTGTTCAAAATGATTAAAATTTATTTTTTTAATAATACTATTTTATTCGCCCTTTTTTAATAAGTATGCACTACCTATGATACACTCATAACATAACCAACTTTAATGTGAATGTATATTTTTTAAATATTAAAAGGGGTTGAACAAAAAATATCTAAAAAGATATAATTTTGTTCTCAGTGATGATCACAATTCCAACCTAAGAATAGTAAAGAGAGAAAAAATTCTTGTAAGAAAATTTTTTCTAATTCTTTGACAGAAATTCCTTAACAGATGTCACAATGATCATTTAAGGGAATTATTTATCCTTAAAAATAAATTTATGGTAAAAAGATAGAAAATTTTCTTAAAATATATATGTATTATTTTGAGTCAAAAGACAGATTTTGAATTAAATAAAAGGGTTAGGAATAATCTCAGACACTAAATTATTTCGAGTGTAAAGAGAAATTTCTCGTTGGGAACAAAGCCAGTAATCGTAACGAGCTTACTATACGAGCTGAGAATAGATCGCTACATAAACGTAATTGTTCATCTAAAAATTATGGTTATCGAAGCATTGCATATACATAAAATATCACAAATAGCACAAATTCGTCTGCATACTCAAAATGTGAATCCAATTAACAAATTCATATACTTACATATAATATAAATAAAACATATAATATACGAAATTTGGTATTCTATAATTATAAAAATCTTAAAGAATTTGACTATCAAGGTTAGCTTAGAGATTTTCTAAAATAAAATAAATAGTTAAATAAGAATAACTAATGTGTAAAGTTTTGAGTTTAAAATATGAAAATTTTAATAAACTTCATATACGCTAAATAGTATAATCTTAAATTGATGCGTATACATAAATAGTATACTTAAATACATACTTGAATTTATGTATATACATATATATATATTATTGAATATTCAAGGGCGACCTCTTTTTATTGTAATCTTAAACTAGAAGAAAAAAACCATTTCTTACTTTAATGACATTTTTTAAATCTTTTTAAATTTTCTAACCCTTTTCATATAATAACAAAATGCAATGATAGGAAAATGTGTAAAGAAAAAATTCTAATAAGATTCTTGAATGTGTCAGCGAAATAGGAATTTTACTTTTAAAATACCCTCGAGAGAAGACGTCATAAAAAATTAAGGATATTTTTTTTTTCTATCGATTTAATTTGAATTTTACCTGTGAAGGGATTTCGAATTTTTCTTTTTTTCTTATATATCCTTTTCGAATTTTATCGATATTTCTTAAATAAATGTATAAGCACAGCACATGATGACATTACAAAGCAAAAAGTTGTTTTTTCAATCCTCTCATATAAAATAAAAATAAAATTTAACTTTTTTTTGATGCGAGAAAACTATTGATTGCCTTCTTTTTTTTGTAGTTAGTCAACGCACTTAGGCTGTGAAATATTTTATATATTAAGGCTTTAGCATCCTTTTTGGTCAAAATCGGCTTCAAAGTTTGATTAGAATATTTACACAAATGGAATTAAATTTCGTAAAAAAATTTATCATATAAAACGAATTTCTTAAATAACCTGTTTTTGACTATATCTTCCTATATATGTACTTAGAATCACAAACCTCTCGTTGGTTAAAATAATAAAGAAAATT
The DNA here is from genome assembly GCA_964007475.1 of Hybos culiciformis. Taxonomy (NCBI): domain Eukaryota; kingdom Metazoa; phylum Arthropoda; class Insecta; order Diptera; family Hybotidae; genus Hybos; species Hybos culiciformis. Next base: position 10,291,760 of record OZ023274.1, on the reverse strand, counting down.
TCCTACAATTAAAGATAAAATCAATTTTATTGTTTTGTTACTTCATTTAAAGCTTCTAGAAATACAAATCTATGTAAATAGTATATTTATCAAAATATTTATCTCTCATTGCAATTTTGTTTATGTAAATATATAACATTTTATGTAATTTTAATTTTCATACATTCAGAAAATTTTCAGACTTAATTCAAATAAAATATTAACACAGAAAAAAAAAAATTATTATTATTATTTTATTTTGATAACAATAAAAATAAAAGGAAATTATTTCATGAATTGAGAATAAATAAAATGGACATAATTTTCTGATTACAAATTGTAATTGTAATTTAGATGTAAGCAAATGTAATTTTGTTTGTTATGCTTTTTTGTAAACATACATATTTTATGTAAAAAGAAAAAAGAATAATAGTTTTAACTTGAATAAATTATTTATCTATGTATTTTTTTTTTTTGTTTTAGTTCTATGTAAATTACGTTCAAGGGAAAATATGTTCCATCCGAAACTAAAATATTAAATATACGAATTTTAGGTTACGAATTTTAGGTAACTTTATTGCAGTTTTTCGATATGATTGGAATTCAGAACTCCTTATTCTTTGTATAAAAGGTATAAAAAATTTAAACAAGCAATTGAGAAATATTAGTCTCCAGAGCAGCGAAAATTTTGTGAGCTTATAAGTTTATCAAATAAAATGTTCTCTAAATGATCCTCAATTCAAATTCTTATAAGCTGATCGGTGTTTTTTTCTTCACATATACTTATATAATAATTATATTCATATATCCAATATAATATGTACAATTTCAGCCCTATCAAAGAATTTATTAGTTTACTTCGAATATTTGGAATTTTTTCCAATTATTATTAGAAATTGTTTACAATCTATAGTATGGAAAAAATTTATTTGAATGTATAACTCAGGGTAAAAAAAAAATAAAAATAAAAAATAAAATGTCCTTTAACATATCATTCAACACGTAATATTACAAAAATTTCGTTTACATATAGAGTTACATATTACATACTTTTATATTAAATGCTATTTATTTTTATCGCTTTTCTTACGATTTTTTGTAATAAAATTTATATTGGTTATTCACAACAACCCTTTTTTTCATATTTTCCCCGTGTTATATGTGCTCAAGTTAGTTATTTTTTGTATATTTTGTGTGATATTATGTCGAGACAAATTTGCTCTTATATACATGATGTCCTCCTTTCAATATTAAAACAAAATACATTAAATACACATTTAATCGAAATATATTTTGATGACTGTGACAAACCAAAATAATTTTTTTTTCTATATATAAAGAATAACGAGCAAACATGCATAGCAAAATGAATATGCAAGAAACATACTTTAGTTTTAAGAAAAAAAAAGGATATACAAATGTACATGCATTACATTAGGTTTATATATTTATACGTAACAGAAAAATAATTGGTATAAAACGAAATAGTTCTTACAAGTTAATAAGAAAATCAAAAATATTTTACTTATAAATATGAAAAAGATTGAATTTTGAGCATTTTACCCTTTTGTTCCCCCCTTTTAATAACGAAAATTAAAAAAAAATCCCCCAAAAACTTTTAAGATCTTACAAAGATTCGAACTTGTGTATAGAACTGCAGAAAAGGACTTACAATTAACTATATTCAAATTTCTTAACTTCAAAGAAAAGTAAAGAAAATGTTTTGGAAATTTAAGATGTGAGTTTTAATGTTAAATGAACAACTATATACACAACAAAATTTCAATGGTCATCGGCTTAGTTTATGCATCGAATATAAGAATATGAATTTTAAACCAAAGTAAAAATTAAAAATTTTGCTTAACATAGAGGTTTTTGAAAAAAACTAGTAGATTTGTAATATTACATTCATTTCGAACAACGTGTGTCAATAATATGTGAAACTTAACAGCTTTGAAAACAAAATTTTTTTTTTTTTATTTATTTTAAATACGCATAATATTATAAGGAAAAACTTAAAAATGTCATAATAGCAAAACGTTTCTAAAAAGTTGTTAAATATAAAAATAAATGTTAAGTAAATAAAATGTTGTTATTAGAGACTTGTTTTGATTTATAATCGTGACCTTAGACAGCTTTTTTTATTTTTCAATTATATGTATACACTATATGTATATAAACATAATGCAGATAGTGAAGTTTTTTATTCTCAAAATATCGATAACCAATATTTTTATAGTTCAGCTTACCAAATGCACGTTTAATACTTTGTTTATATATATGTATAGTAGATAGAAAATATGTGATGAAAATAATTTTTTTCATTTCATGTCTAAGTATTTCGAATAGTTTCATTGGTAATTAAGTTAATTTGTTAATATTTTCGTTTTCTAAAAGAAAACAAAAAATTAGATTTCCCTTTTTCTATGAAGCAAATATATTTTTTTTTTGTTATGGAAAAAGATTTTTGAATATGTCAATTTCATTTAATTTATTTTATGTCTTCAATTCGTTCAGTTCTTATTTTCATGGTTAAGGTAGCAAATAAATGAAATAATATAATATGAAATTTTATTTCTCCTAATTGGGTTTTATAACTATGTAATAATATAATGCCCAATGATTTTATTTAAGACAAAATGTTTAAATAAATTGTATACGGATTGGAAAATTAAAAGAAAACTGAATTAAGATTCGCGAAATCGCAACAAATGAACAAATGAAAATTTAGATGAATATAGCTTTTACGACCCAAAATAAAAGATTAACAATATTAGGTTTTTAAAAAAATTTCCAGAACTTGTAAAATTATTGTAACGAAAAATTTTTCAGATTTATGTATTATATATATGTTTTAACAGCCAGTGTTTTTTAAACATGTCTAGAGACTGACGGCAACAGTTAGAAGAAAAACGTCTGTCATGGTCAACCACTTTTCAAATTATTAAACAGTGAGCGCAATCGCAAATTACTTTTTTTTTTTTTTGTAATATTTTAATTGGAAAACTTGTGTGCAATGATGACCGTCATTACTGGAAAAAAAAAAATTTTTTAATTTAAAATATATATTATTATCTATAAAAATATTATCGTTATTATTTATAAATGGAAGTACATTATGTATTTAAAAAAAAATTAACTATTTTTAATTTTCCCACCTAATAAATTTGATTAGAATACATGTTTTGCATGCATCTTATATTTTGCGGTTATAAGAAGCCTAGAAAGGAAATTAGCGGTGAAATAAAAATTTTTATCTTTAATTAAGATAGAACAATTTATATTTCTTTCCGTATTCAAAACATACAAAAAAAAAAGCAATTTCAATTTAGTAGACCGGATATAATTTATAATCAAATATCCTTTTTAATTTCCAAATATTATTTTAGATTAAGTTAAATGCTGCATTTTTTATAGCTAGAGGCTTCATGTATCTGGATAGTACATCATTGATATTGCACTTTTTTTTCCGCAATGTTAAACAATTAATAATAGTTCAATCAATTTATTTTACAATTTTTATTTGTTCAATTATAATTTTTCTATCATACTGATTCGATGATGCTGAATGATAAATTACATGGTCTAATTTTATTAATAATAAAAACTTGTAATTAAGATCAAACTTATAGTAAACCGACATTAAAATTTATTCTGTTATGAAATTTTGAAATATTTTATATTTTTTTCAAGACTAAGATCCTGACAAAATAGTTCAGTCGCATATATAAGAAACAGAAAATCAGTTAAAATTTTAAATCTATACAGGGTGTTGATTATAACTTACTATAATAATTTTTGCATAAAAAATTGGAAGCCATGTGACAGAGAAAATCAGTGGAAAAATGAAAAACAATATTTCGCTATATTTATGTACATTTTTATTAAATATTATGCTTATAGATACTTTGTCATTTCATAATGAAAACATTTTTTTCCATTAAATTTTGAAAAATTTTTTTTTTTTTTTTTTTGTTCACAACAATGTCTCTTTTTCTTTCATAACAAAAACATTTTCCCTAAAGCCTTTTACTATTATTAAATTCCAAACTGTAAAATCATATTATTACTGTAACCATAAAATTATATAAAAATTTTATGAAAATATGAATTTTTTTTTTCTTATTTTCTTTATGCTAAAATCATAAAAAAAATATATTTAGTACCTTTCTGACTTTCTCCCACTATTTTGCATTTATAATAAAAATTCTTAAAAAAAAAAAACAAAAATTATATTTATAAGCAAAAATAAAGAAGAAAGATTTGAAAATCAAATAAAGACGAGAAACCCAAAATTGGAAATTCACTCTTCTTCTTTTTTTTTTTTTTTTGGTTCTTTGTGTAACTTTATTGCATTGTTTACATAAATTTTAAATAGATGTATCCTAATAAAAATGGTGAAAAAATTGTTGAAAAAAAAAATCTTTGTTTTTGAAAAATATAAGCAAAAAAAAAAAAAGAAAAACATTTTTTTTGCAAATAATCATTTTTGATATTTTTAGATAATTTTGTTATTAGATGTTGGTCGACGAAATAATAATAAGAAAGCTTTATATATATAATATAAACATAAATTTTATATATATGTATATGAATATAATCAAATGATATGATTTATATAATTGTATAATGTATAATATCAGAAGAAATTTTGTTTATGAAAAAATTTAGTTAGTGAAATTATTGGATAGGATAATAGCAATACCCTGTATCCGTAGGGTTCGCAGATGTTTTGTTTCTTATAGTATGAAGCGTTCTCTGTTTCTTTTTACTCCTTTTTTTTGTGTCGAAGCAAATACCGAAATCCATCAAATTCAATACCTTTTTCAACCTTTTTTCGAGTTGACGTTAATGACGTGAACTTATATAAATTCACAAAGATCACATTTAGCGTCATACAAATATACATTGCTTTTATTGTATTTTATTGTATTAATTATCACTCAAATTATAATTTGCATTTTATAATTTTGACAGATTCATTTAAATCACACTACCCAAATTAAGTATATACATTTAAATTGTACATGCAATATTCGGAAAATTGCAAAACCATGTTAAGATGATTGTCGATTCACCTAGTTTTTTTTTTTTTTTGGAATTCAGTTTTTTTGTCGCCTTTATGAATATTTATAAAAATAAAAAAAATATATATATAAAATGTTTTTATTAGATACTTTATGTTTTGTTGTTTTTTTTTTTTAACTAACAATTTATCTTTGTCTCATGAGTACTGAGCATGTCAAAAACTTAAAAGATGAATGTTTAATTGCAAATATAAACATATAGAAAAAAAAAATAAAAATTAATAAAAATCTTTACAAATATGGTATTGTGACAATGTTTTCACAGTAAGTCACAATAAATATTTTGTAAATAAATTAAAATTTGACTGGAATTTTAATTTGTAAACAAAATTAAATAATTTTATTTTGAACATACGACGATAAATCAATTATTATTATTAAGTCCAAATTATCAGTAACAACTTGAATGATTTTTTTTTTTTAATTTTGACAATTTAATAGTCTTGAAATAATATAATATGAACATATTCAAATCCGAAAATTGTGTATATTGAGATTAGTTTTACTGTCATTTATACCCTATACTGTAGTTTAAGTTTTTGATCTAATACGGCCCGCGGGCCAGATACGGCCCATTCGATGTTCTTTTTTGGCCCTCCGAGATTTTTATTGGCGCCTTGTTATTCGGCCTGATTTATTCTTCTAGGCCTTTTTATAATTTTTTAACTTTTTTACAGCAAAAAAAATTAAAACTATCAAAAATTCCATTCAGAACCTCATATTTATATAATTCAGCTTTTAAAAAAAATTCAATAAATGTTGCATTAAAAATATTGTTTTCTGCTAAATATTGATCGTCAAATTTTCTGAAGGGCTGCTATTGTTGTAGCATTACGAATTGTAAATTAAGTAAATGAAAGAATTAATCCCACAAAAAAATTGAAAAATCGGCATCTGGCCCAGTTGATGAAAGTCTTGCCGACGCTTGATCTTAGACGAAACTTTTATATGAAAAAAGTATGTATTTTGGCAGCCATTAAAATGAATGTAATAAGTTTTCTAATGTTGGCACTATGGGCACAATGCTATTGACGTCACAAATCCAAATATTCGAAATATCTCATTTCAAATTATTTATACAACTAAGTCAAATACCATAACATCTTAATGTTATTTTTTTCTTTTTTTAATAGTGGATCACGTACTGAAAAAACTAACAATGAAATAAAATTAAATATTTTTCTTTTTTTTTTTTCATTTTTTCATTTTCATCCTGAAAACCCTTTAATTTTATTTTTTCTAATTGTAAATTTATTTCTTTAAGAAAAAACTTAATTGTTTTTATTGCTTTATCCAAAGCGAAATTGCAGAAATATTTTTGGTTTCTTGAAAGGGTTATTTTGTTTTGGTATTTCGAGAAGAAAACTTCACTGGTTTATACCAGTTAATATATTTCTTTCAATGCAATATGATTCCTTAGAACAAAATAAAGTAAAGTTATAAAGAACTCACTCTTTTACTGAAATTCCTTGAACAGTATTTTCAATCCGTCAAATAGAAAAGTTAAACTATATGAACTATTGAACAGAGAGATCACTTGATTCATGGAATCCTTTTTTTTTATGAATCTTCTCCAATAAAGAATTCTTGCTATACGATAATGCAGTCGAACATTTTTTTTTTTTTTTAAAAGTTGTTAATGGTATAAAAAGACTTTCAAAATATTTTTAGTAATAAGATAAATCTCAAATTATAAGAATTAAAATAAAAGATGAGATGATCCATAAGATGTTAATGTGGCAAAACAATTTTACGCTTAAATTGTTGCTCTTAAATTTTCTTTTCTTTCCAAACGAGGGTTAATAAAGGCGCGCTCTATTAAATTATATTTTGATTTTTATGTCCAAAGTATTTGACCTGGAATGTAATTCCCGCAGAGACCATAATATTAATTTTATTTTCTTAGATATAATTAAAATGAGACATAAACTTTAATTGGATAATTATCTGATTTGACTGCACATACTTCAATTATATATATTTTCCTTATTTATGTATTAGTTTCGCAACCAAATCTTGAACTTGTTTATAATTCAATAATTAAAAATTTACATATTATATTTATAATATCATATTGAAAACAATAAATCAATATTAAAATATTAAATGGAGCTTGTTTTCTTACAAATTACAAAACTATTACGGACTTGGGGATTTTAAAAGGAATTCTTTAAAAACAATATATTGCATCATGTATTCAGAAATTTATAGAAAACCTTGCTTGGGTTAATACTAAACTTTTAATATCTAAATTTAATTCAAACAACTCAGATATCAGATATCATTTTACATGTAAATTTTCTCCTCGTTATTAACCTATCAGTTTTAGACAGTAATAAGCTCAATGAAAGATTATGTTGATCACTTACGACCCAGTCAGCTTGTAGAACATAATGTTTTAATATTTTTAATTTTATGAATGAATTTAAAAAAAATTTTTTGCTAACAAATGGTTATTTTTATGGTTTCCCCTATAGTAAAAAAAAAAATTTCATAAAACCCTGCGGTAAAAAATTTTATTTTAAGTTTTAATTTTTATATGGACAGTGTTTTCTTTTTCGTTTTATTTTTTTTTTTTGAAAATTTAATCCCTAATGACAATATTGAAAAGTAATAACCTTTTCTTTTATTCTATGAATCCCTTTTTTTTCAGTATGTTATTTTTGTGCAGAAGCATAAAATTACAGTTTCGCTCTATCTACGCTTACATAAAATTTGTATTTGTATTTTTTTCATCATTTTATATATAGAAAGATGTGGGTGAAAAGGGATTCAAATGAAAAATTTAAATTGAAATCCTATTACTTTAAAAATAAAAATATTTTAAGTCGATACAAAAACAAAAAATAAATGTGCAATTATTGAACCAAAATTATGGTCACGTGGTAAATAAATATTTGAGGTAATGAAATAGTATAAAATAACTATAATTTGCCTGGGGTTCTGATTTTTTTCTAAACAAAAAAAATGTATGTTGGCCAGACAGAAATAAAAATTCAAAGAGTTTAGGATTGATGCAAGAAATACATTTCCTTATTTGAAATTAATCGTGATTTCGATTTTAATATAGTTTTTCGCATTCTACGCTTAATGTCATATGAATTGATTGCCATTTATACAGCCTGCAAAGTCAGACCCTAGCGGTTTTCGTACCTTTGAATAGAAAAACCTTTTTGTATACAAACCACAATTGATTATCAGTTTCTATTATCTGAATCAATTTTAGAGACTTTCAAATTATTTCTTTTTTTAATATTAATTTATAAACAATAATTCAACTTAATTTTATAATTAATCGATGACAGTAATAATTTTGTTTAAAAAAAATAATTGTATGCCACAAGTCAATATATATTTAATCGTGAATATGCAAAAATATCTAAGGGCAACCATAGTATCACCCCCAGCTTTTTATTTAAAAAAAAAAACACCAAAACAAAGAATTCAGTGCTGATTTTTACCACCTAGTGATGATGATATTTCAAAATATCCAAAGTTAATATATTTAGCTATTATTTTATAGTTAAATTTTGCTTCAAGAAATTTTTTTTTGAACCCAAACAATTATTTTATTATTTAATATTTTTTTTTTCCAATATCATGGTTCTAGGCATAAAACGAAATTTGAAAAACAAAATTTTATTGGTAAAGTTTAAAATAAACATCTTTTTTTCTAAATTTTAAATTATATACAATAATGGATTGTATTTAAATTGACACACGTGTCATTTTGATTAAATACACGTGTGTTTTGGTTAAAAGTGACAAAATTTTATCAAAAAAAAAAATGGAAAAGTTTAAGATTTATTTTATCTTTAAAACTTAAATTTAAATCTTGGCAATTTTTAAAATATCACGCAAAATCGCATGTACTCACTCTGTATGAGATCAAAATTTCCGGATTATAGAATTATATATACCTATAATGTACAATGAAATTGAAAATATATCGTCGGCTATATTATAGCCCTCCATTAAGTTAACAAATATTTTCGCAATTGCTAACTGATTATAATTATATATATGCACTTTTTGTTGTAACCCTTTTGTCAAAAACCAGATCTGTGAACATTTTATTTTTTTTAATCAGCTGATTTGTATTATTATAAATATGCAGTGCCAGAATATTAAATACAATCAAAATATATAATATATATTAATATACTTATATGTATATATATTTTTTATCACATTTGAAGGCCATTATCCTCGTATACATTTGAATAAATTTGAATTTATAAAATTTAGGTTAATTATACGCATTCAGTCATTGCTAAATAAAATTTGAATATAATTTGTCTTTTTTTTTTTTTTGGGTGAAAATAAAGCGGCAGTTTTGTATAATTTTTTTTCTTTATATTTTATTTAAAAAAAAAAACAACCCAAAAGCAAAACTTTAAATGCAGAAGCAACAGATTATTCATGTAGTCGCATTTCGATAATATATTCTGGTGTTGTGTATAATATCCTTTTTTGTGATTCAAATATTTAATGCCAATGGGCTTTTTTTCTTTTATTTACGTGAACAATACTTCTTCAATGCTTATAAGTTAAAAAAAATAATAATAAAAAATTATCATATTTTCGTAGAAGAATAATATTGATGGAAAGAAAATTTTATATTTACAAAATTGAAAAACTGATTTTCAAAAAATTAAACCGACGAGGTATTTGAATATGAAATTGTCGTTTTAAAGTCTGTAAAGGTCAATAGTGAGGACATATGAGATTAAAGGAAAAGGTCTTTTGGCTAAAATTTTAAAATGCAGTGATGCAACTATAAGAACTAATATAAATACTTTGGTTCTGTCAATTTGCATCTATTTTTGATGTATATGTAGTATTCCATTTCTTAATGCAGTATGATGCAAAAAGGATTTTTAGAGCGCATTCGAAACTATCATAGTCCAAGCGGACAATTCGAAAAATTTTCGTAAAGTGCAGCCCCAGTAGAGGATAAAGACTACTTCCTACACATGACGGTTCAAATTAACTTGAGTTTGTGATATAAAATGTTTCAATGTGATATTAACATTTATAATATTAACATTTTCGATGTTGAATTATTACATTTTTCACATTTTGTTAGTTAAATAAACTTATTTGAAATCAACCTCACATGAGAAATATTTAATTTTCTTAGAACTAAAGTGTTTTATATTGAGTATATGGTAAACAAAATAATTTTATATCGGAAATAATTTTGTTTTATTTATTTTGTTATTTTTTTGTTTATGATGAAAATAACCAATTTGATTTTTCTTTACTAATTTGATAGAGAAGTTTTTCAAAGAAAACCATAAAGTACATCACTGCGAATATTCCAATAAATTTCATCATAAAACTAATTTTATTAATGAGTCTTTAAAGTTCTTAAAAAAAAAATCAGATAAATTTTGGTTATATCCACTAGCAGAAAAAAGTTTCTTTTTATATTTCAGGTTTGATAATATAGTTTTTCCTTTGACATTTTGCCACAAATACGAAAATATACAATGTGATTATATGGAATTATACTTAAGTTTCAAATGGCTTTATATGTAGGTTCACTTTTATAGTTAAGTGTCCCAATATAAGTTCAATAATGATCACAAATAATATTTCAAATTTGATCATAAATTATTATATTGATAATTTGATCTCAAAATTGTTACCAAAATTTAAGAAACTAATGGAGTTTTGACCAATATGTAAATTTGAAAATATAATGTATTTAAATTGCCGTATAATATATTTTTGGTTTCAATAAATGGAAAACGAACCTTAATTAACATCGACCATACAATAAAATCAACTCATAACGATCGAAAGAAAGAAAAAGCAAAATTGGTATTATGACTTTAAAAAACTGCTTCTAATGAAAGATTAAGAAAATTGGAAAACGGTATTACGTATGGATAGTGGCTTTAATTACTCGATAAAAATTCACTTTTCTCGAATTAAAATAAGGTGAAATGTCCTCAAACTAAAAAAAACTGATACTTTTTTTTTCTGTTTTCTTATTTTCCTAATATGCTAAAGATAATTTTAATAAGACAAGAATTTATTTCCTTGCAAAAAAAAAAAAAAAAGATTCAATTGGCAGGCACTTCAATAACGTGACATAAGATTTTAGTCTTAATTACTAAAACTGAACCATATTTTGTTTTCAAAAGGTATATACAGCTAAAAAATATTGTTTTTTATTTTTCTTATATCATTTTATATAAAATAATTTTTTTTTTTTTTTAATAAAACGTAAAAGAAAAATAATGATTTTAAAAATAAATATCATAAGAACACCCAAAGACAACAATATTGGTTTTTTTTTTATTTTATTTTAACGTTAATAGATTAATCAGTTTAAAATTTTCTTTTTAAAGGCAACCTCAAATTTACTAAAATTCTGATCGAAATTCTCGTTTACGTAGATAGATTTATTAAGAAAAAATTCGAAAAGAAGAAACTTTATAATAAATTATTACTACATGTGGATGGTTAATTTCTTGATAGAATTTTATTTTGACAGATTTTATTTTAAATGGCAAATTGTATTAATTTTAGTTCAAGGAAACTAACTTATAATATTGGGTTCTTACAGTGTTACCAAAAGCCCATGTTGCAATAGTTTATTTCTATGTTTTAATATTTAACATTGGAATTTTTCGTTGATTTGTTGGTTTATCCTAGAATTTTTCCCAATTTTATGAGTGAGCCTCGTCCACTTAAGTTCACGGTGAAATTAAACTTCTTCATTTATTTGCGTGTATTTATAAAGTCACATAAATTTTAAAACAATACCTCGCTAAAGAAGTATAACTGAAAAATTGTTTCCAAAGAATATATAAAGGGTAAATAATAAATAATAATTTATCTTATTGCTTATGCATAATGTTGAATTACATCATTTTTGTTGTATAAGAAAAAAATTTTTGAAATATCAATCTTAAGGTTAATTTAATATATTTTTAATAAGTAATAGATTATTTTAATCTTAAGTTTAGAAAATAATCGCTACAGTACTTGACCATTTTGAAATAAATTATAACAACATTATCTTCTTTTTTTTTTTCGTTTTATTGAAGAGAATAACAAGAATTATAACCAAAAATCTGAAATATAAAAGCTTGGGGTTAAATATCATATATCAAATAGAATATACCTTGGCAAGGTTATGTCTACATAATTGATTTTATAGTCCCAGATAGGATAAGAAAATGTAATCAACATTAAAATAATATACATAAACTAGCTAGCTCTATATTATATTTATTATTCTTTGATAACAGAATTATGAGAATTCTACGAAAAAAAGCTTCGTTTAGTCAAACAACTACAAGGTTAAAAATTCGAATTTGGTTTTTATTGTTAAATAAATTCGGTAATTTAGTTTTAATCATCATATTATCGACAAAATAAGTATATACGATAGTTATACATTGATAGTTTGACATAAGGCAAAATTAAAGTTTCTTTAAAGTTACATTTTCCTCGTAGAAGTCTTAATTCCACCAATAAATTTTGACGTTAAAAAGTACATACCAATATCATACCTTATTTAAAATTTATCATAAGAGCAGGCACAGTCATCGTGGTGTGACATAGTTCAATTCTCATTTCGACCAGAAATTAGAGTAAATTTGTCCATTTGAACTAAATTTTTTGTATCTTAATATTGTTAAATGAACTTGTTTGTGTAGATTTCACTTCATAACATAAAATTATAATAATATTTTGTATATGTTGTAGATACATATATAGGAATGTCTAAATAAATTAAGCTCTATTTCTTTGGATATAATATATTATTTCTAATACTGATTGTACGTGATTTTATCAATAACGAAGTATAAGAAGAATGAAATATTTCTTTTATTTTTATGAATTTTTTTTATATATTTTGTATTTCATGAAAATATTTTCAATTTTCTTTTAGGTCATTAATAAAAACTATATGTGGCCCCCAAAAAGTTTGCTTCAAAGTTAGTTATTTTTTTTCTTTTTTTTTGTATTTAACAGGTTTTTTTTTTATTTATTTATTTTTAGTTTAATAAGTTTATGATAATATTTTTAAATAAATTTATAAAAAAGAATATTGAAAAATATAATAAAATTGTAAGTATATTAAAGTTGATTTTTTTTCATTAAGAATTCGATTCTATCTTCTCAATATACATATTGTGTAAGTGGAACTTTAAAAATGGTTTTTAGATTTTAAAATTTAATCTATGATTAATTTTTTTAAAATTAAATTAAAATTTAGAAAACTATATTAATTTTAATCATTTATTTTTATTTTTTACACTAGATTGTATTTCTTGGGATAATTGTATTAAAAATCTGTCAATTATGTTTTGACAAAATTATAATTTTAAAACAAAATAAAAACTCTGAACTGCTTTTTGATTAATTTTTTTATTTTTTTTAGAACTTAGATTATCTTCTTCAAAATTTAACTTAATTATTTTTTTTTGTTTTTGAAATTTTTCATTCTACACTATCAATAGTAGCGTTCTTCTAAAGGTTAAAATATGAGGATTTTTTTTCTGTTTAATTTTAATTATGAATTTTTTTAAGTGTAAACTGTAATTGTGAAATGTTAAAAACTAAAATCATGAGAACAAAAATTAACTAACAAATTTCTTATGATAGAGTAGCAAAGTGGTTAAAAATTTATGATTTAATAAAAATAATTGAAACTTCCTAGTTTTTCTGTTATGTTGTTCTTCAAAACTGGTTTTATACATATATGAAATAAACAAGCCACATAAAATAGAAATACTTTCGATAAGAGCAAAATTTAATTTTTTTTTTTGCTCTACAAATCAGCCCAACGACGACGATGCACTGTGCTTGTTACGCAAAAAAAAAAATGAAATACCCTCGTCGATGTTTCTTTTTTTTTTCATTCATTTCTTAATCGTATTTTTCTTCTTTTCATAATTTTCTTCCACAACATTACGGTACATATTTTTTGATTTTTTATTGCTCCCGAGGCATTAGATTTTCCTCTTATTTTTTATTTTTTTTGTTAACAATGGGTGGAGGGAAAACGTGATGCAAAAATTGAACAAAATAAAATAAAAAAAAAAACAAAAAAGTAAAAATAAAATTAATATGCGTACGTATTTTGTTCCGGTTTAAATTTTTATTTCTTACAAATGGGGGTTCCACTTGATGTTTCTCGTATTTTCATTTTCATTTTTTTTTTTTTTTTTAAATAAAATAACAATATTATAACTTTTTTGAAATTTTTATCGATTTTTAGTGTAATTTTTTTTTGCACTCAAAATAAAAATTTTTACCCTTGAATGAATATTTAGTGAAAAAATTTAACATGTTTTTCATTTTTTGCTAAAAAAATTTATAATTTTTTCTATTCTATCGGTTTAAAATGAAAATTTTTATGAAAATAGTTTTGCAACAAAAAAAGTTCAAAGACCTTTTTCATATAAATTACAAAATTAAAAATTATAAAAGGATCAGAAATTCGCAATATATAAAATTAAAGGTTCTAAAGAAATGAGTTTCGATAATGCATTTCAAACTGTTCAATATATTTTTATTCATAAATTTGTTACTGAATCCCAACACAATGTTCATCAGTCAATTATGTGCTCACACATCAAAAACAAAACACAATAAAAACTTTAGTTCAAAGACTGCACTTTAGATCTGCTCTAAATGTGATATTTAATTCCGAAACTATGCTATGAACTACTGCTGCAAAAGTAATATATATAATACAAGAAATCTAAATATATAGTTGGTTTCTTGATTCGACATTTTATCAAAAATGTTTTTAATAAATTATAAAAATGTATAAGCTATAATTTAGCTATAATTTAGTTTAACTCTGGAATACTATCTAATATAAGATCAATGTTTAAAAAAGGGTAAATTTTTTAAGAAATATGAGAAAATTTTTCTATTCCAATTAAGTTAAATAATACTAACTATTCATAGTTTTTTTTTTTCCTATATATAAATATATATGATAAAATAACCAAAATATTTCAAAATTTAGAATTATATAAAGAAAAATCATTTTTCACCATTTTCCAAGTTAACTTATTTTAGATTTTTTATTATTTAAAATTTTGGAATAGACTGAACAAACTAACGACACTTTAATTTTAATTTAATACGACTTTTAAAATTAACAAAAAAATTTCGAAAAAAACTATTCAATTTCTGATGTATCCTTTATTATTCTAATTTCAGTATTTAAGCTTAGGGAGTTCGACAAACAACTAAACTGAAATTAATCACACCATAGCGCACAATTCATTAAATTTCAAAACGACAATTAATCACACTTGATCACATCATATAAAACATATTTTGGGCGCTTTTGAGGTAATGATATTATGACATTATCATATGGTGAGGCAATTACTTCGATTCTGTGTTCGATTTCTACTAACTTTATGTAAATTTGTTCCCTTCTCCATTTGATATAAGTGTATGTCGTTTTCAAATATTCCATTGCGGTCAATGTAGTTGGAAAATAGAATAAAGCTATGTGTAAGAAATAAATGGTAACAAAAATATTAACAAAAATATTTTTTAACAACCAATACTTCTTAAATTTTTTGTTATAGAAATTTTTCTTAATATTAAAATTTCGGTCGAAACCATGACTTCTGGTTATACATTTTCTTTAGGCAATATATAGTATAGACAAATAAAATGTATTTTTCTGCAAAGAGAACAACAAAAAAATACTCACTCTAAAGAAGCCTTGTTTGATTTCGTGCCCTTTTTATACGCAATTTTTCTTTCCATACAAAAAAAAAAACGTAAAAAGGACGTGATCTGAATAAACAAATAATTTTTATTTATTTTTGTTTTAATTTTTCTATATAATATATACTTTATATTTTTTTTTGTTTTCAGTATATCGGAAAAGAACTCTATTTTTTAAAATAAATCAATACATTTTTCCCAATGTTTATATAAAAAAAAAAAAAAATTATATATATATTTTTTTTAATATGAAAATATAAATAAAAAATCATTATTACACACGTACTCACTGAATGAATGTACCTTTTTTTTTTTTGTTAGGAAAATAGTATGTACACTTGAAGAAACTTAAAAAAAAAAAATGAAATTAGTCTTAAACATAAGAGTTATAGTTTTTCCGGTATTTTACTTACAGTTACGGTGGAATCCTTAAAAAGATTTTAAGTTTAATTAAACTTCGAACTGAATAGTCATGATTTTAAGAATATTTAGTCAGAACTTCATATTCAATAATATAATTTATTCACAAATGTACTAATAACAAATTCTAATCAAGAGTTCTTGAATAATATATACTTTTACATAATCAAATAAATGTAAATATATTTTATTAGCTGAAATTTTTCGATTTAAAATTTTTAAGAACCTATATACTATATTGAAAATTAAAAGAAACCAAAAGAAATTGCAAAAAAAACTGAACTTATTAAAAATAGGTAAGCCGTAATAGGTTAACGTCATTCGATTTAATTTTTAATTACAAATATGGTGCAAAGTTTCAAACGAAATCAATTCACTCTTAGCTATTATATGATCAAGGAAATTATTATAACTTGACAAAGCCAATAGAATAGTATAAGTTTTCACTTGTACAAAACCAATCTAAATCTTTTCTAGATTGAAAATGTCCTATTAAATAATAGTATTTTTGTATAAAAACATTTTTTGGATTCAACATTATGAAAAATTCGTAATATGATAATTGATGAAAGTTGCCCCAATGTAATATCATTTGCTTACATCATTTGCACATAAATATCGCAATATTTTTCAAGGAACTATTTTTTTAAAAGTTTTAATATTAAATCAAAGTATTCAAAGTAAATGTATCGAAATGCAGTGTATAGTAACTGAGGAAATTTAAATGACTATTACAATATTATGTATCAAGAAACTTTTAAACTCCTTAATAAAGTCTCAACGTTTCATCGGCACTCAATTTTAATCAAAGTTTTAATGTATACTTTTATATTTCGTAAATCTAAATCTTCTGATACTTATCTTGAAATCGTAGGGTGTAATTATTTATCAATACATATATATTAAAATATATAAGTTATTTTCTTTCAAAGATCTACAAACTGAAATTCAATACGTATCGAAATTAAAAATTATTACAGCTTCTTCAATTATGCATCTGGCGAACTAATAACTTTTTTGAATCACTTTATTTAAGCACAGAAATCAACATGTTAATTTTAAAATTGAGGCATTTAAAAAATTAAAACATGCTGTATTTTGGGGCTGATTAAATTGTTGCCCGGAAAAGAAATATATGTAACCTAGCGAGGTGAGCGCACCGCGGTTTTTTTTTATTGAAGCAACTAAAAATTTTTCGAATAATTTTTTATTTAATTTTTACTAAATAGTGTCCTAGTGTGCTCAACTATTTAGTAACTTGTAAATAAATTTGCTAGTGCGCGGGATCTTTTATAAAAACCAATTATTTTATTACAAAATTTTATAATTTATTATTCATTTACAAATTTTAATTTTAAGTAAATAACAAATAAAAATAAAACTTTATTGCCAACAAGTTGGTGAACTACATATATATTACGAACTTACATATGTTAAGCTGTATATTAAGCTATTCGATATTATCTTAATAAATTGGAAAAAAAAAAAAAAAACAATAACAAAATAGAAAGAAAAACAAAAAAACAATATTAAGTAATGCGATATTTATTATCATCCACAAAAAAAAAAATACACTTATTTATCTCAATTTACACTTTAACAATGACATTTCCTGCCCCTTAAAAAAAAAGTAAATATAAATTAAAAGCTAACACTATCTATTTTTTTTTTTTTTTTCATTTTACTAAAGAAAATATATAGTAAAATCAAATATAAAGAAAAATAAAGAAAAAGGACATTCAATTTATGATTTTCCCAATCAATATGTTATGCGTATAATTTTATTTTGTAAAAACTTTTTTTTTCTTCTTTCTAATAAAATAAGACGAAAAATAAATATATTTATACTATTCCCAAATGATTGTCCTTTTGAATAAACAAAGTCCAAAAAAAAAAAAAAAAATAGCAGATCAAAAGTGAATTTTATCTTTTGATGAAAAAAAAAAAAATAAGAAATCGCCTTTAACTTGGCCCCAAATATAATAAACATAAGGTCAGTAAGGACTTATAATTTTTTTTTTCTTTTTATATTTTGTTCTTATTAAAGAAAAATGAAAATAATAGCAACTCTGAAGGAATATTGTTTAGAACAGATTTTCATGAGTTTTCTCTACCATAAAATGAAAATATATATAATTTAAATTAAACCGAACAATAGTTTAAACTTTTTTTTTCCTTACGATATACATATATTTCGCCTGTCATTTTTTTAATGGAAATTTTCATAAAATATAATATTCATTTTAATTGATATGATGAGATTACAAAAATGTCCCAATTTCTAAATCCAATTTTATATAAAATAAAAATATTTCAATTTTTTTTTTTTGGAAATGCAGTATATTATTGATAAATACATCATAAAGCTTGATGTCCTTAATTATGATTTGGTGGAAAGGCAAAATGAAAAAAAAATGAATTTTCCACTTCACTAAAACTTTTTTAAACTAATATTAATGAATGGATATCAATGAATGGATAAAAGTGTTTAATTGTGATCTTCACTTCTCACTTCAAGATATATTTTTATTTCAAAAAGTCCATAAAAATTTGTATCACTTAAAATTCTTTTCATTTAGAGAGGGATTTGAATGAGATCCTTGAATCAAATAATACAATCAATTTAAACAGTATCAATTAGTTTAATTTAGTTGTGGCCAGATCAAGGAACTACTTGATATTATAGGATATTGTGAATATGTAGCATAATGTTCCGAAATTTCACATTCAAAGAAGTATTATGGATTATGTTCAATTATCTAATGAAGTAATAAATAGCTCAAATACAATAGTTTTACACATTTTTTTTATTTTTTCCTTTATTTTTAAATGATTACAAAAATAAAATAGAAAATTCCCACCAAATGTTATTACGTAAGTAATCACAAAGGAAATAAAAATTTTCAAAGATAATGTATACAAGTGAAAATATATTTTTCTTTTCTTGAAATAACACTGATTATATCAATGGCGAGTCAGCATAAAAGTTAAGTCGGATCTGTATAAGAAGAAAAATAAAAATGTTGGGGGTGTTATTTCAATGTTAATAAAATAACATTCTTATACCCAAATGTACATAATAGAATTGGTTAATAATGATCTAAGATGACCAAATCAGTACATTGTTTATTGATGACATTTGATATTTGTTGACATATTAGATATACGAAATAAAAATAAAAAAGTTTTTTTTAGCATAGTTTATCCCCAAAAGTAAATTATTAACTTTTTAACAATTTTGTTAACTACTTAAAATGATATTGAATTAAGCATTATGTATACATATACATAATATATCTAAGATTGGAAACGGAAAAAATAAATAAATTAAATCTTCGGAAATCTATAATATATCTGCTTATTATTTTCTATTTATAAAATTATTTTAATTTTATTTGGTAAAACATGATTTTCAAGGATTGAAAAATAATTGCATCATAAAATCTATGAATATCTAGCAATGTTTCAAATTCCAGTAAACTATACCTAGAAGCTTCAACCAAAATATTCAAAAAATATTCTCACAAGTCAACAATAAAAAAAATTATATTCTCAATTACAAAATTTAGAATTATTAATATTATTGTAGGTACTTATGTATATAATATGGTATAATTGGAAAAAATAAATTTTTAATAATTTTAAATTAACAAAATAAAATAAAAAAAAAATATTCCTAGCTATAGTTTGATAAAGAAAAATTCATGCTCTGAATTCAAAGTATGCAAAATAAAAAAAAAAAAAAGGTAGAAAATTCAAGGACATAATTTTTAACTTTCACGTTTTCACAAATTTGGGGGAAATAATCGCTTTTTAAAATAAATATTAAATTTTTTTTTTTTTTAAGCAGCAACGCAGTGAATTTCAATTTTATTGTCAATTAAATGCACACGGTGGCAACCAAAACAAAAATTTATTTAATTTTTTTATTATTATTATTATTTTTAAAAATATACTTAACATATAAGGGAGGTGGAAATTATACTCCTTTTATTAAAAAAAAAATATATAATAAAATAAAACAAGATAAAAAAAAAAGAAGAAAATAAGGAAGTTAGAATAAAGGATTCATGTGAGCCAGTTATTAAGAGGAAAAACAAAAATTTTAAACTAGAACGATGATAACATTTTGACTTAAGTAGCTAAAGAAAACGTGCCCAATTACATATTTTCGAAAAACAGAATTTTATCAGTTCTGTAAAAAACATTATATGTAGAACACAACACTATATCAACTTCAATTACAAACCATCAGCTTACTTTGAATCTTTTCTTTTTATATTCTTGGTATATCCTTGCAGCTTGTTGGATGGCTCTTTAAATACAAAATTAGTTTATTTTTTATTTCTTCTTAAGTTTTTATGATATTTTGAAGTTTATCCGAGGTTCACGTTTTAATAACTACATATAAAAATGACTTCAACGCAAATCATTTCCAATAACTTTAATGTCTCTAGAGAGACACAAATGTCATCTCATCATCATCATCATCATCAATAACTTATTAATAAACTATGAAAATTATTTTTTTTTGTTGATTTTGTTTTCTTCCTCATTTAAATTATTTAAGCAATATCTGATTATTTCTTGATAAATAATTATGTCAAAAACGAATATTTGGTACTATTGCATCAATTTTTTACGCGCGTGTGTTTTTGACATTAAAAAAACATTGCGGTTTACGATAACTTTTGCTATGATATTTTTTTTCCCCAGATTTCTACGCTTATCAAATATTATATTTTTTTTTTATCTGACAGGGTGATAAAAAAAAACAGTGGAGAGAACAAGGTTTTGGAAACAATAATTTTTTAATATAAATATCATATAAGCATTTTCATTAATTCTAAAATCTAGTCAATGATACTGTGAGCATTTGATAAAAAAGATTATCTTCAAAAGAAGTCTATGATAACTCTAAGTCTATAATAACTGAGTAAATCTTCCATCCCTGCACTGAGAATTTTTTTATTGCCATTAAGCACCAGAAAGCTTGACTTTAAATTCAAATATGTACTATATATATAATTAGAAAAAATCTTAAATATAGTACATAAATCCCATTATATCACGATAATTCTTAAAATAATAATATAAGAATATAATTTATTTTTATTAAAACTAACTAGTTATGTTCATAAGTATATTGTTGATATTTAACGCGCAAAACAGGGTCATATTTTCCTTGTTATTTTAAAAAATTATCTCTTGTATAAAATGTAGGACGTTAAAATATTTTCGATTGATGCAAATAACATAGCGCGAAAAATAAATAAGAAATCCCTAAATTTCATTCATAGGCACGTTTATTTTTCAAGTGATATGGGAAGAAAAAGTCTAAAATTAACCACTTTTTTTTTTTTTTTAGTATTATAATAAACTAAAAAGCATTAATAATTTAATCATTTAAGTGATGAAATACATAATGCTTGAGAACTATAACGTCAACGCGTCAAAAAATTTTTTTTTATATTATGTACATTATACAGTTTTGTGTACAGTATACATAGAAAATAATTCAGATATAGATATGTAGTATATTTTTTATATAAAAATTTTATTAGTTTTTTTGATAAAATCTAATATTAAGAATAAAATCAACTCATATCAAGTATTTATCTTATTTCCTGATATAAAGAGGATATACTGCTTATGAGCATGTTTAAGATTCTTATTTAATCTTTTTTATTTGAATTTAATAAATATAATAATAAAGTTAGCTAATTTTTAAATTATAAATAAAAATAATAAGTAAATTAATTAGAATCCTTAACAGATAATTGTTCAATAATTCTCACAAATGTCAGTTAAATTTAAATATATCAATTCCAAAAACCAATAATGTATATACTTAAGTTAGTAATATCATAGATTAAGAATACAGAAAGATTGTTAGCTTCATACAACACTATTTTTGGTATTTTTATGTGAATGTGTTAGTAAAACAAAATAAAATACGTGATAATTATCAATATATGAAAACAATTTTATTTAGTTTTACTAACACATTCACATAAAAATACCAAAAAAGGCCGAAAAAATGTTGTATGAAGCTTCCCATCTTTCTGTATTCTTAATCTATGGTAATATTTAACTTGATGATTTTTATTTCAATCATTCCGATTACTTACAAATTTAGTTAAGATGTCAAAAATTATATTCTCAATATTCTATTCTTTCTAATCTTAAATAAAATTCAGTTAGATTCTTCTATTTTGAAAATTTATTCATATAAAATGTATCAAGTTATTTAAGTTCATATATAATACTAAAATTATTTATTACCATGATGAAAAAATAATTAGGTTTTAATTTTAATTAAAAAAAATTTTTGGTGGATGTTAAGAACGATAATTTTATTTTTTAGCATAATAACGCGTTATTAAGTAAAATCCTAAATATAGGGTTTCTATAAAAAAAAATATAAATAAAAAACTATATAGTTATTATTATTACTATACTATATTATTAGAAAAAGTCACTTTATGGTAGAAATAAGCCCAAATATGGTCAGCTATAAAATCCCAGGAGACTTTATTTTTTTTTATTTTTAAAACGAATTTAGAGAAAATGACAGGCTATTAAGAATTTGCTTGTACAAATTATATATTTAATGGTGTAATATCAAAAAAGTATAATTTAATAATTTCTACTTCGATAAAAGATAGAGTATTGCTTACCAAGGGAAACGTTAAGGAATGATTTTGAGAAAAAATTTCAGTTTAGTACCAGATTTGTTTATGTCTTTTGGTTTTAATGCTGACAATTTTATTATCGAAATATTAGATTAACATAATGTATAATTGTAATGTACGCAAGTAAGAGTAGTTCCAATATATCCATGATCTTCTAATAGAAAATATAATTTAATAGAACAAAGCATTGTTGTCGATTACCCGGCCAATGAGATTTAACAAAAACACCTCTCTAAAAGAACTTCTCTAACTATCAAATTATTATTGAAGTTAATTTTTATTAAAAAGTTTAAATAATTTTTGTCTATTTTCGTTCGAACCTCAATCTTTTGGATAAGAAAGTAATATGTTGTAGAAAATGTGATGTAATATTTTTATAAGTATATAGCATATATATAAGTATATAGCACATACATGTACATATATTTATACTTTTTTGTTAAGTAAAACGCACAGTGTGTCCATTAACACCATTTTCACTAAAATTATTGGGGTTGGTTTCACTTTTACAAACAAACTGAACCAAAGAAAAAAAAAATATATATAACAAATTGTTTTTGCATTTTGTAATGTCAACTGTGAATTTATTCAAAAAAAAAATAATGACATAAATAATAAAAAATTTAATACACATTAATTATTGATTAAAATAAAATAGAAAAGAAAGAATAGGTATTATGAAAATTAAAAAAAAAAAAAAAAAAACATAATTAATGTGATTATGGTTTTTTTCTGTATTGACTGTTAAACTTAATTCCATGATCTTAAAATATTCAACAATAATTTAAAAACATTTTTTTTAAGGTTCAAAAAACATTGGACCATGCAAAGGCGGTTTTATAATAAAATAAAATATTTTTCAGGACTGGAATTATAGTCACGTTGATGTGACCACGAACCTTAAAACAAATTATATCATGAATTCGAAAACTTATAAACGTACAAATTTATGTTTTATATAAAAATTTATCTAAAAAATAAAATTTATAGTCTTACAATTTGACGTAATTTTTTAATTAATCATTTCTCACATTTAACCCTTAACGATATATTAAATTTTATCTTTGAAATGAACTTTCTATTATTACTTTTTTATTTTATCTAAAATTTAGTGACTAAAAATCTTGTACACATAACTTTTTCTACAAAAATAATGAATTTTAATTCTTTATTACATGAATCTAGTAGAAGAAGAAGGGTGAAATTTTTGATTCACAATAATAATAATAATAAACCAAAGAAAAAAAAAAAGGATAACGATAAAAATATTAAAAGGGCGCCTCAAGTCCAAGTTAATAAATTTTATGGTACATTAGCAGCCAACAATAAAATAATTATAAGGCCTTATAGTATATAGAGAACAATTTATTAAATCTATATTATTTTTAATACTGAGAAAATATGGGACTATTAAAGAAAAAGCATTTTTTTTTAGTTTATTTTATGAAAATATAAATTCATGTCAATGAATGAATTTATTTTTAAATATAAAAACCAAGAATAATAATTATATTAAATTTATTATCAAATATATAAAACATAAATATGAAATAGAAGTTCTGATGTATTGAAATTTAAATTCTATTCTCAATTTTTTGAATTGTTGGTCCAAAATTCTCACAGTCTCATAGTTTTACTCATCTAGAAGCACCCTTGGTTCGAAAAGTTTGAATTCCAAAAGATAATAACGAGTTGCAGAATTATACAAAACGATAATAAAGGCAATTGAATATAAATATTAAATTTCCTTTTGCAACGAAGGTAGTGCCGAAAACATAAGTTCATGTTTAAAGAGTTGAAATTGCTCTTTAAAAGCTTTAGAAAAGTTATGTGTAAGCATCGTAGATAAACTTAAAAAAGAATGGATTTAAATCATAGTTCTCTTAATTCAATCTGGGGTAGAAAGAATATTTTCAAATTAAGAAATATTTTCGATTAGCTTCTCTATAAAATTTTAACACAGTTTTATTTTTTTTCTGTGAATTTAAGTAATTTGAACATTTTTCCTTTATTATTTTGATTATCTCTATTAAAATAAATTTCAATATTGTGATGAGATGATAAATATTGGTTAACAAAAAAAAAATTAAATTATTTAAATTTTACTTGGTACTTCAATTTACAAAAACTTGCCAGAAAAATTCCATATATTTTGAACAGAAGGGTACATAGTTATAAAACTTTAAAAGGGTTAATTATTTCAATGCAATAAGTTTATCTATACATGTATATGTATAAATGAAGTATTCGAATTTTCGGTTTAATTTTACAAAAGTATTCAAATTAATGTATTTATTTATGTGCAGTTCCTATATTTTGGTTTTTTGGAAAATTCTATAGTATCACATTTTGAATCAAATAAACCACAAACAAAATGAATATGAAGTACCAGTACGCAAACAATTTTTCAATGAAACTTAACCTCTTAATATTATTTTCTAGAAAATGAAAGCGAATAATTTATATTAATCTCGATCTTAAACTCAACTTCGAAACACATTTTCTAATTACAAAGGTCAGGTTTCAAAAAATATGTGTAGCTATATCTAATTTATTTAGTTCACTTTTACATTATGTTTCTGAATTTTTCTTCTAAGACTTGAAGTTTCAAACAATATGTAAAATTACACCACATATTAATATAAGAAGAGCATACTGCAGAGAAAATGTTAAAGAAAAACTTTCTGAAGCTAATCAAAGTTGTAAAATAAAAGTACATTTTCTTTACAATTATGTTTTTCATTATTATTACATATTTCCAAACATATGCAATTTTTAGCCTGTATTAAAATATAATGATATCGTTGTTTAATTTCACATCCTGTAAAATAATTTTCTTTACTTACTTAAATATTTTTTTCTATATATATGTATATAGATGTAGTTAGATACATATTTTATTGTTAAATTGTTGGATAAAGACATTCATTTGCTTAAAAATCTATAGACGTCAAATTATGGTGACGTATGCAAATTAATCAGGAAACAATAAAATTTTCCTCAACTTATATAAAATAAAATATATATATATACAATACATGTATATAAATACTAAAAAGGAACAAAAATTTACAATACAAACAGGATGGGGAAAAGAAAAACTAATGTACAAAAGGATGGAAAAGTTTTGTTGAAAAACATAACATAAAACAGCATCCGTGTGCTTAATTTAGTCTCGAGTTAGTCATAAAAGTACATAAATTTTAAAAAGGGAAATAAATATTATGTTTATTTTTAGATAAAATACAATTTAGTATATATATACATAATTTATATTTATATTTTAATATTTAGAAAATATTAAACAGGAACAGGATAATTTTGAAAGATAGATGAAAGACAGTTTAAAATTGAAGAAAATATGTAAAATGATAGGGATAGGTTAAGATAAAAAAAAAATTATGTTAAATATTGTAGAATGAAAATTTTTTAAAGGTATATATGTTATTTTTGAATGAATGACTTTAAGAAGCTGACCTATGTGTCGATGGGGTGATTATATTTATAACAACCAAGTTAGTATATATGTAATAGATGAATTTATTTTAAAATTTTAATTAATTAAATTTTAGCAATTTTTTTTTTGCTATACAGAAAACTTTTATTAAATTAAGTCCTCTGAGAATTTTCATCAAGATTATTGGAATTTTGTAAAAGTTTTTGCGAAACCCATCTTTTAACGCAAAGTCACCTAATTTGCAACTGTAATATGACATTAAGTATAATTGCGCTTACGAAACTTTTCCCATATAAAAAATCTCTGCGACTCGTCGTTATCAGTCAGTGATTGATAAGGCCAATATTTTTCTAAATAATTTTATTTCAAGTATACACCAACGAAATTATATCAATAACAAAAAAAAGAAGTAAAATAAAATTGCATGATAAAAGTCAGGAAAAATTTATTTGATTAGCAGAATTTATATATTGCAACTTCAGTGCGCGTAACAAAATGTATGTGTGTACCTATAAGTGAAAATTCATTTATTTAGGATTGTAAATTTGCATGAACATTGTGCATTGCACGTGTTTGCTTACACTTTTTTAACAGAGAAAACACACCGTTATCATAAAAAAAAAAACAATTTTACAGAAGAGCCTGCATTCAAGATTTTTCGTAATATTGTTTTTTTATTTTTTTCTGTATGTCAGCTATCCTACTTCTTGTATAAATATTGACAATTCCACAAGGATATATTTAAACATTGTTGATTTTTATTTTGTATTTTTCCTTCATGTTTTTTAAATGCAGACAAATAGAGTACAAAAAAAGCAGTGAAAAGAATTTTTATAAATATAATTTGAAACCAACAATAGATACAACTAACTAACTTAAAGTACATGAAATTGATAAAGTATAGTAATTATATGAATTGGAGTTTATATGAAAAAGTTATAAGGTAATCTTATCAGAGACGATAAACTACAAAAAATCTGTCTTTTTTAGCAAAATGGTATTTTAAATTTACAGGCTTAATTTTAATGCCGACAACATTTTTAATCTTAAAATATTCGAATCATTTGATTATAACAGAATCATAATTTTAAAAATAAAAACATGTTCTATCATCAAAAAAATTTATAGAAGGTTCTAAGTCATTGAAATGTTTTTGTGGAACAAAAACTAAAACATTCTTTATTTCATATAATTTTACACATTATTTCAGCATTACAGAATCTATTGTTAATAGTCCCTCAAAAAATTATAACTCAAAATAAAGGATATTTTCAAAAAAAGGGGTTATTTTTTAGAAGCAATGTTATACCACATAACAATTCACTAACGATGTTTACTAAGTGTGTACCAACAACAAAAGAACTGTGATGCCATTTTAAAGTCAAAAACTTTTTAAACTTCTTTTAATTTTACTTTTATAAACATAATGAATGAAAATAAATTTTTTGCCATATAAAAAAAATATATTGGAAAAACGGGGTGGGTGATAAAAATTAAAGATTTTTTTTTTTATGATTTTTAAATAAAGGGCAAAATCAACATAAATATTATATATATACATAGTTAGTACTACGAAGGAAGGAAAATCATTTAATATTACACTCTTGGCTGTCAAATCATCATAGTGATTTAAATAAACTATTTGAACTAAGATAAAAAACTTTGGACAAAAAGGATATTATTAAAAAATAAATTGTAAATAGAAAATTCTCTGTTTACATTTGTTTTTTTTTTTTTTTTGTTTGTAAGTTTTAGGAATTTTAAAGCAACACCTTGAAATAGAAGTTATATGTTGAATAAAATAAATATGAAGGGTTGATTTATTTAAAAAAAAATAAATTTCCAATTTTAAATGTTTGAAGTTCAAACCGTAATTTATTTCATAATATATAAGATTTAATTCACAATCTTTAATTATTTGCAAAGGTATATTCATATGTTCCTTAGGCATATCTTCTTTTAAGTGTGCTATGAAAATTAAAATAAACCACTAGTGTTTATAATTTTATTTAAATTTTAAATTGTGTCTAATAAATTTTTGATATATTAATGATTTTTAATCCTTTTGTGGCCAGGAAAAAATTATTAATTAATATTAAGGTTTCTAGTGACATAAATTAAATATCATAGGAAGGATATTCATTTATTTTAACAAAATTTAGAATATAAGTTTATTTTTAAACTAAGATCGTATCAAAGAAATTTTTTTGATTTTTTCCGATATTTTTGAAGGACAGCAATTTCCAATGGATTTCCTGGAACTACTTAATAGTCAACTATTTAAAATTTTCTATATTTGACAGTTAAATTTATTTATGAAATTGATAGAAAAAAAATAGTCATATATAAAAATGAGTTCCACTAATTTTTTTTTTACTATACTTAAAAAAAAAGCCATAAATTGCCTTAAAAACGCAATTTAAATTGTCTAATATAATTTAAAGACTTTTTTGAAAAAAAAAAATCCAAGATTATTGTTTTTTTATTCGTCCTCTGTTTTTATTTTTTTTTTTGTTTGCTTCTAAGGATAACCCCACCAGGCTGATTATAAAAAAAAAAATTTATTTTTTTTTTTACTTAAAATTAAATACGTTAAAAAAAAAGAATATTTTTTAGGGCTGTTATTTGAGATTATTTCAAATGAATTGGATCAATTTAAAATCATCGGCTTAATTTTTTTTTTTTTTGTTTTTTTTCTTTAACAGCACAGCAGCAGCATCAGCGGCCGATGAGGGTGAAATAGAAATTAAAATAATAAAAAAAAAAAAAAAATTTTTATGTTTTATGTTTTTAAGATATTGCTTTGGGCATATTGTCTTTATATTTATTGTAGTCTATTAAATCTTAAAAAAAAATAAAATAAAATAAAAAATAAAAATAAATAATAAGAAGAAGACGAAAATGATAAAAAAAAACAAAAAAAATTCTAGGGAAAATAATGCGAAGAAAAGAATTACATGACTTTCAATGGACAATTTTTATTTCAGTTTTATTTGTTTAATTTTGCGTTTCTAATGAAACATTCTAATTTTTTTTTTTTTGTTGTTAACGTAAAAAAATAAGACAGAATTTACTTTTATTATTTTCTTTTTTTTTACATAGAAAAAAAATAATTTTTCTCTAAATTTTCTGTTGATTTTAAACAAATTTTTCGTTCTTTTTTTTTCGTTCATGTAAACAAGGGTCCTATTAAGAACATTAATTCTACTAGACAAAACTTTTTATTATGAGAAATTGGATTGAATTTAAAAATTTCAAATAATCCTAGAGAATGTCAAATTATACAAAAATTGAGTGTAGATGAAATAATATCTGCGGAGTTAGAATTTTGGATAAATACTCAGTCAGAACAGGCAAAAGAAAAACATAAAGACTAAGGTTATGTTAAATCTAGTTTTAATCTAGATTTAATAGCGAACCGAAAACCTAAAATTATATTATTACCATGAATAAGGTAAAAGAAACTATATCCATCAACTCCAATTTTTCCAAGAGAAAATCAACGTGAATGATTCCCTAAAGATACCATTTATATACATCTAAATTAATCATTTAAATAAAACCTAATCCTATTTGGTTATAACTTAGGCATATAAAATATATATAACACAAAAAATAATGCGTCTAAATTTTTTAATTTAACATTATCATTATTCTATCTAGAAAATAAAATTAAATCACTCTAAAATTTATTATTATTACTATTATATTATTTATATTATTATTATGTCATGAAAAAAACAAGTGAATTTTCTTTGTTTGGAAATAATTCTCGCGAATACCTAATCATAATAATCAAATAAAATACGAAAAACATAAAATCCCAAAATAACAAATAATTGAAAAATTTCACTAAAATATCATAAAGAGTATATAAAAATATTAATATTTTCATATTTTAAGGATAATATGAGTGTTCAACATCATACATAAATATAAAACTATGTATATAAACATTTTCAAAATAATTTCCAAATATTTAAATCAATATTTGTCCATTATATTTTAATTTAAATTATCCTTTTTTTTTTTTGTATTATAATCTCACACCAAATCAATTATGTAGCTAGCAAGCACAAAACGCACATATCAGTATCGTCAAAAAAACAAGAAATTTTAATATATGATTTTCATTTATAACGAAAAATAAAATATAAAAAATAAAAAAAAAAAGATTTCCAATTCAATCACCTATTTAAGCCAATCCATCATTTTAAATCCCTTAAAAATATGAGACATTTGAAAACACCCGCTGAGCGTTATATTGGCATGCCACAGGGGACCAATTCATTGAAAAAAAAAGGACTAAGAGTACATACAGAAAATCATACTTTATTTATATAAAAAAAAATATATATATAAATAAAAATTATTTTATATATTATAAAAATTAAAAGATCCACCTCTTTTGTACGCATTTCATTTTATCAAAAAAAAAAAACCTATATACATATTATATCATCTATAGTTTTATGCAAAAAGGATAATCAAAAATGGAAAAAAAATTATTTTTTTTTTGTTCCTTCATAGCTATAAATATCGGGTCGATTCAAATATGTAGAATAAATTTATTTCAAAAGACATATTCTTCTTCAGACTATATGTATTTATTTACATATTCTCGGCCAAAATGTAAATTAACATTATATACACATTCTATATTATGAAATAATTGCAACCTGTATTGTAAATTTTATATGGAAATGAATTTAAAATGGATACTTATGTAACTAACTATAAGATAAACAGTAGCTTTCAAAATAATTATATTAAATTAAAATAAAGTGCCTTATGTATAGTTTTATAGATGTTCAGCTAATGATGTAAATATTATTTTTGAACTTTAGAAGTTATGTATATCCCTGCGTACTGAGAAATAAATAATAATACTGAGATTCTCGGAGTAATTATTCTTGTGATTCTAAAACTAATTCAATGAGAATTATTTTAAGATTGAGGAAACCTTTTGTACAATTATAACAAATGCGTGTTTAGGTTAAAGTCAACGACAATAATAGTTCAATACATACATTATGATTGCAATAATTCTTCAAAAAAAATTTAATTCATTAATAAAAATATAACAAAAGAAAAATATACTATAATATAATATATATAACTATACCTTCTACAAGAAAAAAAAAACGATGATTAGGTTGTTATTTTAATTTGCCCATATTGTAAATGAATTTTTTGTTTTCTAGGGATATTTATATGAAATACATACATTTATAATACAGGAAAAAAAATCAAACTTATGTCTTTTGGGGTTATTTTACGGTTCTTTAAATGAGAAATTTATTTTGTTTTTCTTTTTACTTTTATTGGAAATAAATCTGATAAAAAATGTATTGGTTCTAACGAAAATAATATGGTTAAGGATTACAAAGTTGCCATCATGATGTCAAATCAAAAAATATATCCTAAAGCTAATACAATATAAGAAAGTCAGTTTTGTTGAGGTGTGGAACTTATAATTCACCAACGCTTTCGTACATAGTTTCATAAATCAATTCACACATTTTTTATATTTTAATATTGGGAATTTGAAAGCTACATATCGTTCTTTCGTTTCCAAATCGGCCACAATTATTTCTAGTTTATATACTAAAATAATTTTGGAATATTTTTGTTCAAATAAAAAGGTAAATATTTACATAAAAACTTAATACTTTATTAAATATATAAAAAAAATATATTTTTTTGACAGATTTCCTTTTTTTTGTAACGCGAATAATATAATGAAGGTCTTTGAAATATAGAGGGATGTAGATTTTTCAAAGGATTTATTATTTTATTTTTTTTCCATTTTTGGATTTTCTTTTTGTCATCTGTTCAACTAGGTGTAACGTGTTTACAATTTGTCATCGATTTTTCAACATCTAATTAGAAATTTAATGATAACTTATTATACAAATAATGTTTTGAAATATTTTTTTTTAT
The DNA here is from genome assembly GCA_964007475.1 of Hybos culiciformis. Lineage (NCBI taxonomy): Eukaryota > Metazoa > Arthropoda > Insecta > Diptera > Hybotidae > Hybos > Hybos culiciformis. The sequence goes on along the minus strand of OZ023274.1, from coordinate 10,259,451 downwards.
TTTAAATCTTTTAGCGTATATTATGTATAGGAAAAAATTCAGAAATTATTCGAGTTGGTGTAATAGCGTTTGCGAAACATTTGATCAATGATAACTGAATGTCTCAAATTTATGTAACAGTCTCAGCCGATTATGAGACTTTGATATTAGATTTTGATTTGGATTGAAAATATTTTTATTTTTGGACAACGTAAAAATTAAACAAAATCGATTAAAATACTTATGACATAACATTAATATTAATAATGATCAAGGAATTTTTTTTTTTAAATCAACCATACACATATCCTTTAAAACTAATTTTCAATGATAGGATCAATTTATTTAGTTTTAGTGTATTCTTGATATTAATCTAATTGCTAGCCGGAAGCTTCAATAAAAGATTGCATATTTTTCATCAACAAAACAAAAACCAAAAAATAATACAAAAATTGAAGGCATAAAAATGTCATTTATATAAATATTGTTCTTATAGAAATTTTAGATATATGTTTAATATTAGAAAATGTTCAAAATACAAAAGAGTATATAGGATTTTGTAATCTAAAAGAAAAATTACAGATAAAATTTAAATAGTTTCAATTTTCCAGTTCATTATTTTAATTTTTTTTTTTTTTTACTTCCTAATTCAACTATTATCGGTCCTTGTTTTCTTTAACTAATGATCACATTCCATTTTTAATTTAATCACGTCCTTTTTTTTTAAAAAAATATTATGTGATGTACTATGTTCCAAATCAAAATGAAATAAAAATTTATTGGAAAAGGTATAACGTAACGTATTATATATACAAATACATAATATGTGTATGTAGGATATAAGTAAAAATGTAACAATAATGAAAATTAATGACCAACAATATTCAATACTACATATATAGGGGAAATGATACAGTTTTGACATATTTTTCAAAAAGAATATACAGTTTTATATTTGCTAAGAACAAAGAACTTTCTCAGAAATACATTTTCATTAAGTTAATATAGTTTCTTAACTAAGTTTCTAGCTTGGCTAACATTAAGGTTTTAATAAGAGTGTTTATCTTTCAATACGAATAGCTGCTTTCAACGTACTATGTGTGTTTATTCTTTAATGATATTGTGAACTTGTTGCTGGCACCAATCTAGAATTATTGAATTCAATTTATATCATTTCAATAATCCAACACTTAAAAGATAAATATTGTAAACAAATATACTTATCTACAATTTTATTAGTGAAAAATTTGATTAAAAAAAAAAAGTTATTTGCCTTACAAAAATTATTTCATATTTACCCTAATTATTTTCATAAACAAGAAGAAAAGCAAACAAAATAAAAAAATAAATAAATTTTATGAATAAAATATAATTTTAGTTTTTATTATTATTATTAGTACGTAAAGATTCATTGAAGAAAGATGTAGACTTTAAGTGTGAGAATAGAACATTCAGAAAATTTATACGACTAATACAGTAAGAAATAAAGAATTTCCAACAAACCATTTAATACTCAAAACCATACTTAGATACATTATTTTGTTCAAAATCTAATTGATAATAGTGCAAGAACATAAATGGAAAGAAATCATCAGGTTTGTTTAAGGAGGATGGCTCGGTGAGAACAACTAATCCCGTAGGGTGATGGTACAATAAGTCAATATGACAGCGCAAGATGAGTGGTAATCTGTTCAACCGTGCAACTTAACCTAACCAGACCTAATCTAGTATTAGGGATTAAGGTATTTACCCACTCTACCAAAACCCACTCTACCAAAACATTCTAAGTACAAATTTTTAATTAGTTAACGTAAAAATATGGATCGAAAACTTCCATGAGAATTGAATAAAATTTAGCTTCTACCTTCCTAATTTTAGTGGAAAACTGGAAAGTCTAAATCTTATTAAAACAAATTAATTTTTTTTCTTAGTGTATTTATTTTTTATTTTTGCTTAATAAAAGCAATCTGTATTAGGTGGATATATTATAGGCAAATAGATTCTAATAGCACCCTTAGGGCGCACGCATCAAAACAATGATACACGTCCAATTCAATACACAATAAAATAATAATGGCCTTTATTGCCAACTACAAAATAAAAATAGAAATAACTTTAAAAAAATATAATGTATATTTATTTCAGGCAAAAAAGAAAAAAAAAGATGAGGGATTCAAATAAATAAATTTTTTCAGGAAGAAATAAGCAATATTCGTTAAGAATTATGAGACACTGTGACTTCTGTGGCCGGGAAAATAAAAAAAAAAAAAAATTGTGTATAAAAGGGTGGATTAATAATGCCAAATATTGTTTTCTGGTTGCACTTTGTTAAAAATAGTTTTTATAACTAATATTCATCAACAAATAAAAAAAATTATATTTCTTAACTTTTTTATTGTTTTTTCATTTAATTTTTCGTGTTTTTCTTGTTCGAAAATTAACATATACCTAAATCTTTTTCTTATTATGTATATTTAAAAACTAAAGTTACATATTTTCAAGTGGATAGCGCTTTGAAATAAAAGAAGAAGGTAACTCTAATTTTGATGTGATAAAGTTCACAGTGATATGACCTACTAAAATTGATACTGAACAGAACCAAAATATAAAAAATAGAAATTTTTTATTTAAAATGTTTCTAGAATTTAATAATTTTTTTGTACAAAATTATCCTAACTTGATAATTATTGCAATTTTTCCAAAATTTCATGCTTTATAACCTTCATACGGGTAAAATGAAAAAATTCTGGGGCGTTTATGAACAAGGGTGTAAATTAATTTCATAATTTTGCCTATAAACATAATATGTATAATACACATATATCTATATATTGATAGTTTTACATTCATTATTAGAATCCTATAATATTGAAATAATAAAATAGTTACATAAATATACAATATGTATTCCTGTGCTAGGTAATTTAAGTTCTTATTTTATTGATATGACCTGAAGCTATAGTGTTTAATAATTTACATTAAGGCAATTTTATATTTTTATTTTCCTAAACATATAACGATATCAGACATTAAGCAAAATAATTATTATTGTGAAAATTTATTACCATTTTCCGAACGACAAAAATTTACTAACATAACATATTTCAATGTTATCAATTATTTAATCTACATGTATTAAAACAAAATAAATTGAAATATACAATATTCCTATACTATGGCTATTGATTCTTGTTATTTGCGAAGCACTTTTAAAAACAATGAAATTAGGAATCAGTAAAGTTGCTTGGCGTTCGAAGTCTAGTATACCCAGTGCTGAGCTGTGGAATTATTATCAGAGGGCTCGCATTCAAGATTTCATAGATTCACAAAAAAAAATATTTTTTTTTACCTGCATTTTATTTTTTGAATAGTTTAGTATATATACATATATGTATAAAATATTAAAATTTAACATTAAAATTTAGGCGATCGTTTAAATTTAAAAATATAAAAGGCGGGACTTTTCATTCAGTAGTATACGAAATCAAACATTTCTATATTAAGTTTACGATTTTTTTATTGTATCAAATAATGTACTAATATTTTAAATCGATATTTTCGATACTTTTTCGCAGATTGTTGAATCAAAAAATTTTAATATTGGGTTAAAACAAATATCTTTTGAAATTATCAAGTGGCTAGCGTATTTTTTAAAGTTTATCAGAGGGCTCGCACATTTTTTTTAAATTTATCAGGGGGCTCTTGCGAGCCCGTGCGAGCCCCCTTCAGCTCAGCACTGAGTATACCTTTATCATAGTTGTGTTTATAATGATAAATTAATATAAACTTCAGGTCATCACAAGCATAAGAAAAAGTGAAAAAATGTAACATAGCCTTTGTATCTTTAACCATTAACCAGATTGACTATTTCTATTTTAAATTTAGAAGGACAACTTACAGTGCGTTAATTTTTAATTTTTTATATATGTAGTACGTATATAGTAGGTAAAGTAAAAATTTTCTAAAATTTAACGAAAAATGCTTAAATCATTACCTTAAATTTAAGGAAGAAAAAATAAAATACATCAATTTATTTTTTTGGCATAAGTCAAAAATGACGTAGCAAATATTACAAAAAAAAAGTAAATCAAATAGAATGAATCCCGCCCAATTTTACGCATATATAAAGTATAACTATAACAAAATTTTTCAATTTATTTATCCTGACTGGATACTGTAATACGAAATAGTGAAAAATCTATTACGTACTCGTACTGACCCTAACAAAAGGATAACGACCAAAAGAAAAAAGAAGAAAAAGAAATTTTTAATTATGCTGAACGGATTCTTCAAATAATTTAAAAATACTTTCGTACGTTTCCGACACTTAGATCTAGTAACAATAAGGAACTGGTACACTGTAATTACATATATTCATGAAACAGTTCTGACAAACTAATGACGAACTGACGGCAAGGCCTGATTTTTTTTTTTAAATATATGTTTTTTTCAATTTTTAGTATGAGCCTAGGTATTGATAGTCTTAACTTTTTTTGTGTTTTGTGAAAAAGTGGATCCATTTTTTGAAACCTTATTTAAAATATTTTTAGTTCAAATTTATTTTCTAAAAGCCTCAAAAAAAAAAACGAGAACAATATCAAACACACAATACAATATTATGGGGAATTCTGACACTGGAAGTTTTAATTTCGTTTTTTTTTATCCTTTCTTTTTTTTTTTTTTTAAATCGAATAAATTCCACCAAAACAATCAATCTTTTTTTTTCGCATTGAATTTTTTGTGACATCTGCCTATTTTTTTTTCGTATTTTTTTTTTTCAATTTTTACGATATTTTTTATTTTTAAGTTTTTGGACAATGTCAGTTTTGTGATAATACCAAACAGACTAAAGCCAAAATGATTTGTTTCGTATATTTTTTGAAATAATGGGACGATATAGAGAGGAAAACAAAAATTAATAAATTCTTTTTCTTTTTTTTTTTTTGCAATAAATAATTTTCTTTTTTTTTGCTTGTCAACTTATTTATATTAAAAAAAAAGAAAGAAAGAAACAATAATAACCCTTTTATTTTTTTAAATAGTCTGTCATTTTTGGATCTTCAAGGTACAATCAATTTTTTTTCCATTGATCTCTTTTTTTGGTTTTTTGATATAGCCAAAAAACGTAAGAGTCGTCAACAAAGAGTATTGTTGTCACAACAGGGTGAAATATCGGAGATTTTTTTTGCCATATTATTAGAAATTAATGAAATTTTCTATTAAAAAATATAAATAAACTATCGAGTACCGACTGAAATGGTTGATATATAAAATTGTGCAAGCAAATATGCGAAATTTCGAACATATGAAAAACTTATTTATCATCAAAGGATGTTATGAATTATTTTCTTATTCTACCAACTAGCTTACAACTTTACAAATTTAATTAACTTCTAAGTTCATATTTTCCAAGTTGACAACAACTGAAAAAATATTATTGAAAGAAACTACCAAAGTACACATTAACCTACGAAAAACTACATTCATATTCAGCAAAATCTTGAACAAATCCGTCAATTTAATATAATTTTAAAGAAAAGTTTTTAAATTATGCATCTGCGTAAAAAATCTCACATATGCAATAATTATAGGGATTTCTAATTTTATAAGAACACTTATTATAAAAATTAGAAAAAAAAGGAAAAAATTGCTTATGGCGATATTTGAATGAATAATATTGTCCTGAATTTTGTTTATCGAAAAAAAAAATACAAGTAATTTCATTTGACATTAAAATATTAAGTAGTACTCTTTAAACTCCTATCAATAAGTTATACAAACTTATTATATTACATTTTAGTTTAATATTCAATGCACAAAACTACTTTCTATCTCTAGAGAGGATTACCTAAGGGCTTTAAAAAATGTTTTTTTTTTAATAACAAATTAGTTATTTTTTTGTAAGAAGTATTTCGGCTGTTAGTATAAAATTTACGTCATACTTAACTTAAAAAAAATAACGAAAACGAAAGCCCAACTTAAAAAATAATCTTAAATGTTTGCAATTGTTTAAATAAAATTTTGGTTTGCAGATCCAATCCATCAGTTATATTATTAAATTTTAGCTCTCAATTGTTTCCAATTCCTCACAGTCACTCCAAAATGATTTAATGTCAGTATTGTTGAATAGAATATAATCCACAAATACTGAAATTGGATTATGCAGTAAATATCTGAGTAAATAATTACTTTGAGCGAATTTAAAAAATGTAGCTTCTCATTTTTGTCTCTCGACGATCATTTCATCTACCCAACAAGTAAAATAAAACCACTTAAATAACTACAATGTCGTATTACTATATGTATGTTTCCTTTGCTAGTTGGTATGTATATTTATTTTCCAAATATCCTGAAATATTTCTTCAATAGTTTATCACTAATTTTGATGTTAGTGGCATCAGGTCTATTTTTTTATTTGTACATGAAAGGTTTATTCACGTACCAAAAACCAATGTCCTGGAAATAATTTAAAATATTTTGTTAAATTTTATTTTGTACTATTTAATTCTAATAGAATGATTTGAAAAAATAATTTATCTTAAATTTTTTTTTATATACATACATATATGTACAATAAAATGAATATATTTTTTATTTTATGTTTTGACTTTAAAAACTGATCTTTATCAATTTATCTTCATTTTAATTTTAATTTCTAACAAAATATCAACAGCAGCACAGAAAAACTTATGTTTTAAATTCCACTCAACATTGGCCATTATGATCAATATTTCCACAAAAGTGGATTGCTTGTTAAATACATTAGAAATATACTTTTCTTAATTTTATATCAAGAAATCGTCGTATTCAAAAGTTTAAGAAGAGACTATAACTTCCTTCAAATTGATATTATAAGAAAAATTGCAATGGCGGTGAACGACTAAGATTAAATTCAAATAAAAAAGTTTTGTGAAAATTATACATAGCGTTTCAATTTTAATAAAAATCATATTTCAAAAAAAAAAATTATTGCTGATGTATTTATTAATTACTTATTATAGTCCTACCGCAATTTTTTAAGCCAAGCTAGTTCGATGTAACATAAAATTTATTTCTTAAAAAAAAAAAAATACGAGGGAAAATTTTATGATTGAATTTTAATACTATGATTAAAATATTTTTTTGTTTGTTCATAAAAAAATGTATATGTATATACATATATATATATATATATATATATATATATATATATATATATATGTATCCATGTATCCTGTTATACCTTATCTATAGAAAAAAATATTTTTTTTGCATTATAACTATAGTAAAAATATAAACAATTTTTTTGTTTTTTACTTTTATGTATCTCTACATGTATATTGTTCATAAATAGGAAAATCTTCGTGGAAATTTTACCAAATTTTCACAGCTGATTTGATTTCATTTTTTGATTTGTTTGTTCATCCTTTTATGGTCGCTTGTACAAAAAAAAGAAGAAAAACCACGTTTCTCTTGTTTTGTGCACAAGAAAAAAAATAATATTGCGTTTATTGCGTGATTTTATTACAAAAATAGGTATTTTTCTAATACCAGCACGGATTTAGTAAACTTTCCAAAGAATTGATCGATAAAACAGAAACACATACACATTGTTTCTATGTACAATGTTTTTATTATTATGTATGTACATATTTTTTTGATCCCTTCTTAATATATTATAGGCTTAAGATTCATCGTAACGACGTAATGAATACAATAATTATTTTAAGTTTCCTTTTTTGTATTTATCGCGACGCTCAATGTAATTAACTTGGTGAAAAATTAAAATTTTCTCTACATTATTAAATATTTAAAGTACTAGAAAACTGAATTACGTTCCATCTCGGACTGGAATAATTGTTAAGTGTTGGTTTTAATACACCTTTACTTTATTCAAGTTGAAATGAAATCCATATATTTCACAACTATGATGGAAAATTTATCAGAATTCATAAAATTAACAGAGCTCTAAAAAATCTATATTAATGACAGAAAAAAATTCAAAAAATTGCATTAAAGGAGTTTTTAACATGTATTATTCTGTAACACATATCTATACATATTATTTTCATATAATGTTTATTATTTACATATACTTATAATAAAGTGAAAATTTTCTTATTATAAAATTATTATTTTATATGTATTTAATAAAATATAAACTTTAAATTAAGATACCCTTTTTTGATAAGAACAAATTTTTTTTTTAATTTACTTTTTTTTTACGAAGTTCGTGTAGTCTTTTATTTTTATTATTTTTTTTTGAAGGGTAAATCAAAGTGGGAAACGAATGTCCAATTTAATTTCTTCCGCACCAACACTTTTAAATTTATTTTTTATTATTTTTTTGTCATATACTATTTTTGTATCTTTCAAATTCATCGGTGTCGCCTGTCGTTCATCATCCATGTCGCCAAACCACCATCACATCATATTATCCTTATTTTCATTGTAGTAGCTTACTTTTATTTGAAAAAAAGCGTTTTGCTAAAAGGATCTAATTTTCTTTGAGATCTAACACATTGTCGAGGAGTTGTGATAAAAATAAGATATAAATCGAATTAAGTCAATTTATTGGATTTAATTTGAGCGTAATTTTTTAAACTTTTATCTCGAGGAGATCTAATCCTACAAAATATTATTTATTAGGCTTATCTATGGGAGCCCAGCCTAAGAATTCTTAAGACGAAAAAAATAAACTGCAACATGATCTGATGATCTCTTTCGACAATTTATCTTCAAGCAAGTGAACTTATTATATCTAAAGTTATTGATTTGCTGCCCGAGCATAAACCAAATCACATATTTTACCACAGTGTTAATTTGATTTTAGAACAATTTATCAAAACTTTATTCATTTTTCTACATTTAGGAAATAAAATTATATCTCATCATCTAGATCTTTTAGTTTCTTAGCTTTCAATATAGTCTTTGAAAGTACTTTATTTATACGTTATTAGATCGAATAGTTGAGTTTTTTTTTGTCTTTTTTTTTTAACAAAATGAACATAAGAATAAAAAGGGATGTATCCCCTTTTACATATATCAAGTCGTCATACACAAAAGTCCTTTAGAGATGAATGGCTTTAAGAATTTTCTATTTTATATTTTTTTTTTGCAATGTTAATCAAATGGAATAGCGTAAAAAATAGAATTTCTGTTTAAAAATTATTGGCATTTTTGAGAATTTTGTCTAACAAGATAATAAAATGATTAGAAAATTTTCTCCGTTATATTTTATTTACATAGCGTTTATATAAGAAAATAATTTTTATTTGGATTCCAAAATGACTAACAGTGAAAACGTGTAAAAGAAAATTAGAATTAAAGGAAAAACATTAAATAATTGACAGGGAAATTTTCATACTTTAATGAAAATCTAATAAACGCATGTTTATGATTTTAATTTTTGCATACTCTCAAAAATATTTTACGGCACTTGGTTGAGTTCAATCTACGTTGATATGGCGAGTGAGAATAGTTGTAACAACCTCAACTTTTTGCATAAAATTTCGTTAATTTGTCCAAGCTTTAACAGAAATCTGTAGCTGTAGATTGAATTTAATTCGAAATTTGATATTTTTGTAAATCTTCTATTCTCCTGTAATAAAACTTAAACTTCTGTTCTTCCATAATTGACAATTCTTTTTGAAGGTTATAATAAAATCAATCTATATTTCTGCTTAAAAGTCGTGGTTCTCATCTCACTGTAATTTCTTAGCCACAAGAAAAGAGATAGACATTCTAATCGAGAAATGTTTATTCTTCTACTTATTACATGTGATCGATTCACGCACGGGCAGTACATTTATTAATATAGTATAACTCTCTATTTTTTCCAAATGTTTAACGTTAATTCATTAATAATTATAAAAGAGCTATTGATTTAAATACAGGAAATCGAAGTTAATTTTATTTTCTACTTTCACACTATATATAATGAAATTTTATTTTCACATTTTGAAACCCTATGAGTATATATTTTAAAAGAAAACAATTCCACAAACGACCCTTTAACAATATACATCAAAAAATTATTAAAACTTTATAGAATTCTTTTAAGTAACATGTTCACATCTGTCAATTTAAAGTTTGCGATGTGACGTTGATGATGGGGAAATTATATTAGAAAATATTTCATTGAACAAAAATATAAAATAAAAAAAATCTAAATTTGTGCACATTTTATAATATTTATAGGCAAAAGTTAGTGGGCTGTTTAGAAATTTTTTTATGTGGCCACACATCTAACCTAATATGACAGCTTATTATAACACAAAAAATATATATAGCATAATTTTATTAAAAAATGAAAAAAATAAAAATAAAAAATTAAAACAATTTTTTTTTTCTTGTACACGTATAAAAGGGAAAACTTGGTTTAAATGTAACTTTTTTTTTTTGTTGGGGGATAAAATATAAAATTTAAATTGTATCGTCTGATATAATTTTCCCTCGAATTTTTGTTCTCAACAAATAAGTTTTCAATCAAAACGATTTAAAATTTTTGTTTGGTTTTTGTAAAATTGAAAATTATATTCTTTCTTCTGTGGTTATTGAAAAAGACGTTTTCCAAGCCGTTTGTGCGAGGAAAGATATAAATTCTTAAACCGAAAATAAATTCTCTATGGAAAACCTTGCTGGCGAAAAAATTGGAAAATATAGGAAACTGGTTAGGTATATGATAACACGGTAAATGTAGTAAAAATAAGAAATAACTTTCTAAGAGAGTGAGATCGATCCTCTTCTTCAGCGAAGCATTTGTAAACTCGTTTAGTTGTCTTCATTCCAAAATTTTATATAAATTATGAGTGCGTTACAAATTAAATTTTGTTTGGAATCTTCGCGATAATAGAAAATTAAGACAAAAAAATAAATGATATTAAAAGCAAATTAATTATTAAAAATGAATTCTGTATATTTTATATATATTATACACATATTATATATAAAGGTTTTACAATAACTTAAGCGAAAATTGTGGTTTTAGAAGTAAAATAATCCAAAAATATTTAAATCTTATAATGAATAATAATAAAGTTAAAAACATTTTATCATTAATCCTTTTTAAAAGCTTTATTTTTTATTTTTTTTATTTTCAAATGTTAAAACCGCAAACTATCAAATGTTTTAATAAAGCAAAATAATTATTATAATGTTGTACATATACATAATATGCGCGCAAAGGATATGAAAAGCATTAAAATCTCATTTTAAAATCCTCATTTCTCAAAGGACTATTATTCATTAATTTGCTTTTATCCTTATATCATATGATTCTCCTGACATAAAGCTTTAAATTTTCAAAAAAAAATAAAAATTATACATAAATGTATATAATAAGCATAATATATGTATCTAACTTATGAATGATTTTATTTGGTATAAATAATATATATTTATTTTATGTACATTATGTATATATTGTACAGTACATAATGTGTGTACTACAAAACAATGTTTTATTATATTTGCATTAAATTAGATAGATTTGAGATTCTTTATTTAAATTTCGCTTAGAAAATGATAAATTTACTATAAATATTAAAAAATATAATATTTTTAGTGCGATTTACAAAACATTTAAATTTAAAAGTAAAAAAAAATTAAGGCTCAATTCCTTAATGTCTTTCTATTAATGCATTTGTACTATAGAACAGTTTACAGGTTCAATTCAATTCCAACATTATTAGTATTAATACTAGTAGTAATAAACTTGATTAGATCAAATTCTGTCAATTTTTTTTGGAAAGAAAGTTTTCCTTATATTAAAAGCATTAAATTATTGCTAATTCATAAGAAATATAAAGAAAATGGATATAGTACTAATATGTCCGACAGAAAACTAAAATAATATACCTACATCAAATATACTTTTCTTAGCTTTCGAAATTTTAGAAACACTCTTCTTTTTTTTTTTTAATATATAAATTTATAATAAATTATTATTGCGTAACTATATGAAATTTATAGAATCAGAGATAATGCCAAAACAAATCTGTTTTAAAATAAAGAGCTCATTCGGATAAACTTCAAAATGATATTTTCATTTATTTATTATAGAAATATACATATAGAAATATACATAGTGTATCATTTTTACCCTTAAAAATATATACTTGAAATTTTAAGTGAGCAAGTGTTTTTTGGTTTTTCATTTATTTATTTATTTATTTTTTGTTTTTTTTTTTTTTATTTTGTTCATTTTCATTTTATCTATGACAATGATACAGAGATATTAAGAAGTAGAAGAAGAAAAAAAAAGGATTTTCATAAAGAATTTTCCATTTTTATACATTTATCGAGTGTTAATGTCATCCAATCAAAATATTAAAAAAGGAGAGGAAAATAAAGTATCAAATTTCTTATTTTAAAATTACTAAGTACGTGTGATAATATTTTTGGTACATTTCAAGGATAAAAAAGGATAATAAACGAGCATTTAAAATTCTCAATCCTCTTATATTTTTTTTTCTTATGAAATTGTTAAATCAAAAAATTTTGAACTTACATGTTTCCTCTCTAAAATGCTTATCTTTGTAATTACCTGGGGACTTAGTCAAGTGACATGAACTAACGCTCAAGGTAGTGCCGTCCGAAAGGTGTTATTTCCCACTATGGAAGAAGGATTTTTAAATATACCTTTATGACGTTCAGAAATAGTGTCAAGTGAAATAGCGTCGAGAAAAAAATTTAATCATACCCACTTCGTCGTTTTCAATGTCATTAAGTGATCATTGTTTAATATTATTTAAAGATGAATATTTCAGATGAATATTTCGGATCGTAGTAGATACTACAAATATAATCAGAAAAAAAAATCAGGTATAAAGATTTTCGCCGAATTTTTTTTTCAGTGTATTCATGTGTTTTTTTTTGCATTAATTTAAATCTATGAAATAAGGGAAACTGCTACATATGTATTATTTAACATAAAACAGTATTAAATTATTAAATATATATAAAATTAAATATTTTTTAGAGCTTCTTGCATATACCAATAATATATATAAATTTATATATATGCAATGCAAGTTCTTATATAATCTTGTTTACATAATACAAAATCACTTAATATTCAAAGAACGTTCGTACAAAAATATTGATTGACAAGAAAAAGCGAAAAGGATATAAAATTTCTTTATTTTTTTTCAGTGATTTATGCTTTATTTAGCAATTGATTTTATTGTACTAAAAATTATATTACATTAAAGTTAGATTCTGCGAAATTATTACTTCGATAATATATATCAAAAATTTAAATTTTGTTGATATTTCGAAATTATGTTCAAAAAATAGAGTACTGGAAATGAACCTACAGAAAAAATTTATGCCCCAATATAATTTCAGAAGAATAATGAATTATTTTAGAAAGAAGTAGATATACTTGTTTAGTTCATTTAATAGTCAACATAATGGACATATAGAAAAATTAAAGTTTATTATAATTAATATATTTGATTCATAAATTACAAATTAAAGTATATTGAAGTAAAACTTTGCTTTAAGTATAAAATTGAATCAAATTTTTATCAGCTACATGTGTATATACTATAGTAATATGTATATTGTTAAGCTCGAACAATGATGGATATTAAAATTCAATATAAGGAAATATTAAATGAATAAAAAGCATATACAAAACAATACTCTTGTTATGATAAATTAGTAATTTGTTAGCAATTTAGAACCAAAGTTATGATCCATAATTGTTAAAAATTTTATCCAATCAACCCTTTTTTTTTTAATGTAAAACTTTTTTTTTTTCACAAACTCAGAATCATTTTAAATAAAATTTTATTCCCAATTGTGTCATTTAAATCAAATGAAATAAAAACATCAAAGAAAAGAAGAACAAGGGAGAGTGTTATAAGAGTAATTTCTAATTTTTCACCATCATCATTGGTATAATATAGAAATTAAAAATGAATTTACATAAAAAGTTTAATGTGCAATTTTTTATTTTTTTTTTATTTATTTTATATTTCTATAATATTATGCTTTCAAAATTCACTGTTGATTTAAAGTGTTTTTTATTTTTTATTTTAACCTTACAAGAATATTTAGATATTGATTTGTATCAAGTCACTGTATTCAGTTTTTCCTAATATAGTAGCGAATCTGAAATTTATAAAGATTTTTATGTTATTAAGTCAACAAAATATATCAAAAATTCGTAGATCTTAAATATACGAGATAAATTAGCAAATTTTCTTATTTTGTATTCGGGCGACAAGTTAATCAGTTTTCAAATTATCAAATCATAGAAATGACAATTAATAGAAAATCAAAATTTATATTTAAAAAATAATTTAAATAAAACTTAATATCAATTAAATACGTTAAAAACTCGCTGTGCCTGTTTATTGTGTTTTCTCCAGCGATATAGCTGTCATTTGCAGTAGCAGTCGTATTTTTAACTTTATTTCTATATTTAGAAACAAAAATATTAACTAATTTGATTATAAAAATATCACAAGAAAAACCTCTAAAGTAAATGATATTATTAATTTAAAAAATGATATTATATTGAAGATAGAGTATTGAAATATTTTTCTGTTTTACAACAAAATTACATGTATTTCTCCAAACATATTAAAAAGCCTTTACAACACATAAGTTTTTGAATTCAACAAAAAAAAAAATAGATTTTTTTATCAACAAAATCTGCATAGTGTTTTCGCTCTTTCAGAGGTGCTGGACCTTAAAATTAAATTGATCAATTTGACATCAAGTGAAATTATTCTCTAGGATAAAAAAAAATCATATACATTAAAAAAAAATAAAAAAAAAATAAATAAAAGAATCAAAAAATTAGATCAATTTATTAGGGGTTGTATGGATTTAAACATAAATAAAAAACTACATATTTACATTTAGATTGATATATAAAATTCATCAGTAGTGATTTTATTTTTTATGGTTGTCTGTTCATTATTTACGGTGCGGTAGAATAATGACATATGGATGCAACAAATTATTTATGGAATGTAAACATGTTGACAAACATTGTATATACGATTGAATAATAAAAAATTCAATTTTTAATTTTTCTTTTATATTTTAATTTTTAATTTTTCTTTTAAATTTTAATATTTTATTTAAAAAGATTTTATTGTAAAATATATATAAATCTATTAATGTCATATCTATATGGTAAATTTTTTGTTTATAATATTATTTTGACATCTAAATGTTAGAAGTGCGTAAAATGGCCAAAATATAAAATAATTACCATAATCTAATCAATCTTAAATTAATACCAGTCATCCAAAAATAATCTCTTATAGGTATTTACTTTGAAAATCAATGCTTTTTAACGGATAAAATAATTTATTAAATTATTCCTTAAAATGCTCGTTTTGATACCGATATTATAAAATGAAAATGTAGTTTGTATATAAACAGATCCATTCAACGATATATGAAAACTGTACTCAGAACCTAATAGAAATAGGACAGTACATAATACTAAAAAGAATATAAACTAAAATTTTGAACTTAATATATAATATTAAACTTATTTTCGTGGCTATTTATAATCAGATTTGTAGTCTTAATTGCAATATCATATTGATCTGACTTAAATCGAAAAATTTGTAGACCAAAAATTATATAAAAAAAAATAATTTTCACTAAACCAAATAGCACCATTTGTTAATAACGTGTAAAAAAAACACAACTTCAATTTCAATTCAAAATCAAAATTGCCATTTAGTTAAAAATCAAAAAAAAACAAAATGTTAACAAAAAAAATTAAGGTTTTTAAGGATATTTTTAATGAAATTCTAGTGGTTATTTACCCTAAGGTCATATTGTATTACCACTTGACACAATATTGCATACACTTGAAAGTATTTATTTAGTTTGATATACGCAAGAAAGCACATAATACTTAAAAACCCTCGAAATCGAAATGAAAAAAAATCTTTCAAGTACACAATTACTTTTTCATACTGAATCCTTCACTTAAAAATTTAAATGATAACTAATGTGTTACAAAAAAAAAAAACTCTAATTTTTTTTCCCTTGAATTTTTCTTTTCTCAATTTAGATACTTATTTTCCGGTTTATTTAACTTCAATTCATATACCAATAAAAATGTTTAAGAATCCTGTGAAAAAAAAAATTCGCCCAGAAGTGATCTCTGGAAGTATATTATAAGGTAAGGTATAATGTTTGTAGTACGTTAGGACAGTTCTATATTCTAAAAACTTATTTTCTAGGTTTCTTAAACTTCATATTCAAAGATTAATGCCAAGACATATTGTTTATATTTTAATTATTTTAACTTAGAATCAATTTGCAGGTTGTGTGAACAATGAAAGTGTCAAAATATGCGGAGAGCCTGAATACCAACATTATCTATTTTTATTTATAATTTATGTTGTGATTTTTGAATTTTTTTAAACGCACCGATGTATTAAATTTTTTTGATTTTATTTTTTTTCCTTTGTCATACAGAGATAAAATATTTTAACTCCAAGCGCCTATAATATTAAAACTTCAATTTTCATTTTCTATTAATTACAATCTTTTAATTATATATTATATACCTATATATTATATACAAAACTAAAAAAGCATTTTCATCAAGGTTCAAAAACATTAAATCGTGTCAAACAGCCAATGCTGGAATTATATAATCCACAGAAAATATCTTTATTTCCTTTGCAGTAGAATAGCTTTTATCCCTTTTTTATGTGTTAATTTTTTTTTTTTTTTGATCATAATACTTATATTCTATATAAAACCATGAAACTCAAACATGATTAACTTAATTTCACGAAAAATAATGAAACTCTTTAAATCACGCAATTAAAAATATCTAATTAACACCAAAAATAGCTTATTTAGCTTGAAATTTTTGTAACTTATATATTGAAAACTTTTATAAGTAAAAATGTTGTTGAAATTTTACTATACTTTTGTGATAATTATAAATATAGAGGATTACTTCGGAATACATGTTAAAAGGAAAGCATTATCAAAGAAGGATCGACTTATATTGTCCCTGGTCAGCATTAACTTAAAAAGAATTCTGAATTCTAAGATTTAAGACAGGCTATGGCAATGGTAACTTTAAACAATTGAAACAGATAAATTTTTCCTATTTGAACAAAAAATGAAAATTCAATAAAATTTAAATTTAACTTTTTATTTTTTTGTTACAGAAATTCTATTAAATATCTAAAATTGATTTTTTTTTAAATTTTTACATATTATTAATACTAATAGTAAGAGATTAAAAGATGACATTATATTCTATGTGTGTTTTTAGTTTTTAAAAGTTTAAAAACAAAACTTTGGTGAAAATCGTGAAGTTCGTTTACAACCAAATTTTTTAAAATTAAATATCAATTAAAATCAGCAATTATGTGCTAAAAAAAACAACAAATGTGATATTCTTGCGCACGTTAACTCTTATGGATATTTTCGTGAATTTACTTGGATTGATATCAGCAATGTTCTTTTAAAGAAAACTTCAAAGAATTAAGACGGAACAGAACAAAAATTTTTTTTTATACTTTTATATAGGTCGTAAACATTCTTTAATGACGTTATCTTCTAGTTTAAAGAAAAAATACGTTTTTTGTTTTTCATCTTTATCATTTCAGTTTTCTCTCATCATAAAAAAATTTCATATAGTTTAAAGTTATTTTTCTCACAGTCACCGAACTTTCATCTCGAACTTAATTCATCAAAACTCGAATACAGAAAATTATTAATAATGATGGTCTCGATTCTTTGTAATATGAATTATGCCAAAAATATTGTTTATTTTTTTTTTTTTTAATTTTGAAAATAAAATAATTACAGAAATTATTAACCCAGCTTGGCATGAGCAAACTAAATCGAAAAAAAAACAATTTTATCGTTAATTTGAAACGTAAATGGTAACATAATCTAATTGACAGAATAGTAATATTCGGTCTCTGAAAATTTGAAAATGAAACTCATGAGCAAGGGGAATGGATCCCTGTTTGTACGTATAAGAACGATAAATAGAAAAAAAAAATTAAAAGCAGGCTTTTCAAGAACACAGGGGTCAAATAAAAATTTAAGAAAATGAAAAAATAAACAAAGAACCAATTTTTTTTTTTTAAAGGTATACCCATTTATTTTTTAAATTTCGATTTTTCTTGGAAATTTTCTTAGAAATGTAAACAAAAATAAAACCAAATTTGGTAAATATAAATAAAATTTTTCTGCGCCTTATTTTTTCGTTCATTTTTGGAGTGAAAAATATCGTAAAATAAAATGGTTCAAATTAAAGATTACCAATTGAAAGTGTTTATATTGTTGGAAAGGCAAATAAAAAAGAATAAAAAAACAATTTTTCTCCAAAGAAAATATATTTATATAAAAAAAAAAAAAAAAAAAACAAACTTAATAAACAAACACTCTGAACATCGTGATTACAGCAAAAGATAAACAAATAATATGATAACAAAAAAAAAAAAAACAAAATAATGAAGAAGAAAATTTTTGCTGATGTTTTCGTTATTTATATTTACTGAACAGAAATTAAATTTCTTCATTCACACAAATTTTGGTATGAGTTATATGGATGAATAAATTTTAGTGTAATTAAACTTTTGGCATGATTCATAATTTCTTATTTTTTTTTATTATTATTATTATTATTAACTGAAGTAAGCAATTCTTCTTCTTTTAATATAATAAAATAAAATAAAATAAAATAATAATAATCAAATGAGACAAAAAATATAACTTTTTATGTAAACCAAAATTTTAGCTTCATTAAGAAACTTAAAAAAAAAATTTCAGATAATAATAAGTTGGAGACTATATCGTGGAAAAATTCCTAAAACAAGAAGTCATAGTACATATATTAAATTTTCTTTAAGACACTGTTGTTTGAGTGCGAACCGATACCCACAATTTTGTTTTTTACTTAATACTTAATTTGAACACTTAATTTTTACTAAACAAAGGAGACAATACTTTTCAGCGAACAGATCTTAAATTCCATTAAAGTCGTAAATGACAGCTTCATTAAATATGACATTTCAATCAACTCGACCGCGATCTATATATACTTATGAAAGTGCGAGAATTGAACTGATTTCTGGACGACCGCCAAGCAATATTCTCGAAGTTGATTATTGTATTGGTAACTGCATGGTTACTTACAACAGCAGAAAAAAATAATGAATAAAATAGTTTTAGTAACATGAAAGCATTAAGACAAGTATTCAATATTATATTAATAATAATAAACACCTCGAAATCCATTTAAAAAAAAGAAATTATAATCTTGATTATCAAATAATTAGATTCACGAAAGAAATCAATAATGATTCAACAACAAAAAATCCTTCAAATATTCATTAAAAATATGTATATAATTATTATTATCTATGTTCCTAATTCCGTCATCGTCGTCGTGGTAATCTATATTATTACTATACATTTTTATAATAATTGTTAAACCTGAATTAAGCTCGATTTGATTTATATATTTTATATTTATTTGTATACACATTTCTTAACAAGATTTTCAACTTATATTTTATAATACCAAATTTTATATAGAGACTTAATAAATTTTTTATATATAAAATATCTATAATAATCCTTTGTGCTAAATACGAAAAATTGAATGTAGTCAAATTCTTTGGGGATTAACACGATAAAAAACAAATGAAACTTATGCCTAAAGCGCCATAACATAAACGAAATGTTATATATATAGTATGAAGCAGTATGAAAATATGAATTAAAAAAGGGTTAAAAGCAAAAAAAAAAATCTTTTATTTTTTTTTTATCTTCTCTTGCCGCCAAAAAAAAACAGAAAATTTTGTTCATTATAAAATTCCATTTTCTAACGATATATAGATAGATGTGCGGAATATTGTGAAAATAAAGGGATGTTTTAGGTGATAATTTTTATAAAGACAAGGGTAAATTAAATGATTAATATAATTTTATAATTATATATAGGTATATATAAAATATAAATATATTTATTTTGTTTTTAAAAGAATTAAGAAAAGAGTTCAATTTACAATTTATGAAAACAAAAAAAAACATTATTTTCTATTACTACGTACGCTATATATAGCGTAATAATAAAAATTAAATAGAATGAGATAAAATTTTCGTAAAATACCATTAGATAATTCGTCCTTATAAAAAAAAAAACGAAAAAAATAGGTATGTAAATTTTCGTTACGGTTTTACGGCAATTTTATAATGAAGTATGTGTTGAAATTAAGATTTTTTAAAGATAATTAAAGTTAAATAAAATTTAGGGTAAATAAAGGAATTTGTTTTATCCATAAATAATAATAATAATAACAACAAGACATAGTCAGTTAAATTAATTTTTTATAATGAAAGAAAAAAAAAATAAAAATAATTAATAGAAAATTGTTTTATCATAGAAATTTTTTTTAATTCAATTTGAAAGGACTTCATAAGGACATTAGGAGGGACATTAATTGGTTTTATGATATTATCCTGTGTCCTATATCCTATATCAGAGCAAAAAGGAACACATATCTCGTCAATTCAATTTAAAAATTACTATTTTCTATGTTTCGACCTTTCAAACTTTTCAAGTTCCTTTTTTTTTTAACATTATATTTTTTTTTTCATATAAAATCAAAACAGAAATCATATGAGCCCTCTATTTATAAGGTTATATACCCCTAAACTAAAAAAAAGAAAATTAAAATTAGTTACAAAAAAAAAATATTTTCCTTTCAAATCTTGCAAAAAAAAAAAAAATATTAAAAATTTAAAATAAAAAAAATAAAAAAACAAGATTTACGAAAACATTATTATTAATGACTAAAACTTCTCTAGAATACATAAAATAGAAGATAGCAAAAAAAAAAACAAAAAACAAAAAGGTGCCGGCATAATAATCCCACTTTTACTCTGCACATAATAACCAAGTCTGCCAAAAAAAAAATTATAATAATAATAATAATAAAGAAAAAATTCAATATCATTTTCCAAAGCACACAGAATTTTATTTTCTTTTTTATATACCCAAAACTCCTATTTTTTTTTTATTTTTTATATGTGTTATTTGTCGCGCGCATTCAATCAGCTGATTCTTAACCAAAAACAAAAAATTCATATCTTGCATTCTTAAAAAGATTTTTTATTTCTTGAGTGCAAATCGAATAAAAAAATGAGATAATTTTCTTATTTTTTTTTATTTTTTCATCATTTTTTTGCGTTTTCTTTTTGCAAAAAAAAAATAAAAATTCTTACAGCAGCATTTTTTCCTTTTACTAAGTTCTTTTATATCCCTTATATATATATGCATATATATTTTGTCGTTCATCTTCATACTTTGGTTTTGGTCCTTCATCATAATGATGACTGTTATTGTGATGGGTCGCTTGTCGTTACCAACATTAAAATCATTTTACCACAAGAAACAAGGGTAAAAAAAGTAAAATAAGAAGAAAAAAAAAATAAAGCCAAAAAAAAAAAACGAAAGACATTTTCATTTTCCATTCCTATCGATATTTGCTTTTTAAAATTCTAAGTACGTTTTCAGAGAAAAAAATAAAAAAGGTCGGTTTTAGATTCCAAAGTTACCTATAAAGTTATAAAAAATATATATTATATATATAAAAAAAATTAGAAAAACTTAAAATATTTTCCAAAAACTATACATACTGTTGTATACATAACATATTTTTTATTTTTTTTAATTTCCCGAGCTTACCACAAAAACTAAATTTTATATAAAATATTATTCTAAGATCATGAAAATTTAAAAAAATTTTCAATTTTCAAAATTATTAGTTAAAATTCGTTTGATTTTTAAAGAAAATTTCTTAAATTTTATGTCAAAATAGAGATATATGAAAATCTAACGAATAGGTTTGAATAAATACAAAAACTAACATTTTAATTTAAGAAAATTATGTGAACAAATATTTGGCGGGAGTTTTATGCTTAACAAAAAATATTATATCTTAACTCATTTTGCTATTGGCCCAAAAAAATTGGAGAAAAATTAATTTTCTCCTATAAGGCTGAGCCGTATCTGTCTCTGGAACTTAATTTTGCCTAATTTCGGACGGAAGTTTTTCTAAATATTGATCTTTATTTTTAACACAATAATATTTTTGACATTTTTTTTTGAAAAAAATAAAAATTAAATAAAAAAATTTGATTTACGCATTATTAAAAATATTTGACAAGTAATGTCATTTTATTTTATTAAAATGAGAATATTGCGTGGATTCCGTACAAAAAAAAAAAAATAAAATTCATTCACAACAAAAAAAAAAAAGAAAAACATTTTCTTTTTTTTTTTTTTTCCTATAGAGAGATATATTTTTTAATGAATTTTTTTTTTTTTTGTACCTAATATCTTACAAAATATTTGAAAAAAAGAAAAACCAGATATTTTCATCATAGAAAACCGAAAAGAAAATTCTATTCACGTTTTCATTTTTACAACCATTTTATAACAAAAATAAAGAAAAAAAAAAAGAAGTAACAAGGATAATATTAAAAAAAAAAAAATACTAGATTTTTTTTTTTTATTATTTATTTATATACAAACATATGTATATTGCTATGCTTATGTGTGTTTGTGTTAAAAGCTTTTCCAACATTTTTATATTTGTATTGTAAATATATCACGAAAATATAAGAATGAAAAATAACAAAATAAAATAAAAAAAAAAAGAATAACATAAAACGGACAACGTACTTTGAATACAAATCACGTTAAAAATATATATAAGTACATATTATACGGTATATGTACTATATAATTTTATTTTTATTTTTTATTTTTTTGAAAAAAAGGGGCTCTGTACCAAACTGATATTTTGTTCACAAAAATATCAAGAGAATTGATGAATATATAAAAAAAAAAAAAAAAATAAAAATTAAATTTAAATATATATATTTTTTTTTTCAAGAAAATCAATATTCTATCATTAATTTCTGTATTGTTGGCATATACATATAATCTTGAACAACAACAACAAAACATTAAAACATTTATTTTTTTTTCCAATATATTATGTTTTTTTTTAACAATTTTGTCTATAATGAATCTAATTAACCTAATTATTTTTAATTGATGTTATTTCAGATACAAATATACTAGGTATAAATAAATTCTCAATTTCTTTAAATTTGAGCTAGAAGTACATAAATTGAATAAAGTTCTACTTTACAGATAGTCCGGTTTTATTATTTTCAAGCATAAATTAGAAATTCAACTTAATTCCTCTTTGGATAGAATCAGATAAAATTGCTTAACATTTTCATATCGCACTATCCATTACGTACTATGCACTATCATTATAAATATAATGAAAGTTTTTCACAAACCTTAAAGCTTTAAGAAAACTATAACGTCCGATTATCTATATTTAAGTTATAAAAATATATTTGGTCTCTAAGGTCTTTCAATTTAAAAAAAAAATATGAATAATTACATGTTTATCTAAATTTTGAAAGTAAATAATTATCATAAAATTTAAATAGAGATTATTCATATGTTTTCAGTATTTTCTATTTTCATCAGAAACTTTTTTTTTTTGTTAACCCTATGATGATGTTACAATAATAACAAAAATAATATTATAATATGTACAATATTATTCAATATTAAAATAGACTAGACCGCTATTTCGTAATGCAGTCAGTGACTTTGGTGAGCTTTAATACATTATGCATGAGAAATATTAAAAACTTAAAAACATTCCTATATAATGTATAGAGAACATAACAACAAAATGTACCAAAATAATAAAAAAAAAAACAGAAAATTCATTTGGTATGCGAAGCAATATCACAGGATAATTTATCCTGAGAAAAGTGTAACGAAAAATATAGCGAATAAAATAACAATTCATTTGAGTATATATATTCTTTTTTATTTTTATTTTATTTTTGAAAAAAAAAACAACCGGAAAAAGAGGAAAAACATTTATTATATGATTCCTTCTGTATTAAGTTCTTCTGTTTTTTTTTTTTTTATTCTTTCAATGTTTTCCAAAAACTTGAATCATAAGTTTGTAGGTCGGGGACTTGCTTTGGAAGAAAAAAAAAAACATAAAATAAAGTTCTTTTCTAAAATGAAAAAAAAAAAAACAGAACTAAATTTCACAGGATAGCAATACGAATATAAATTAATTTTTTCGTTAAAGTAATATTTTATTATTGCCATATGCAATTTCGATTTTATGATTTATAAGCAAATATATATAGTCCAGGGAAAAAACATTGAAGGTGGAAATATTTGGCTTACACGAAAATATTTACAATGGACCTTATTTTACTTTGTTGAGTATTACATTTTTTCGTAAAATTATTTTGTTCTGCGTCTATATTTACGTGATCGAAATCATTTTTTTTTAATATAGTTTATTTTTATATAATTGTTCACTATTAATAATGTACATAGTTGCCTGAGTACTGTTGTAAATTAAAACCTTGGACGGTGTAAATTTCTTTGGGTTCGTTTACTACTTAGTTCTTGTTTTATATTTATTATTACCTTTGCTCTTGAAATGAATAATAACCTTATTAATTCAAAACGAAATAGGTAAATGAAAGTGAGAGCTAACTAACTATAATTCAAGAAACTCTACAGCAGTGTAAACAAATTATAATTCGAAAATATTGATTTTCTTAATAAGAATTTTTGCACTCCTTTCCACTTATTTAATGTCACAATATCTATTACAATCAAACTAATAATAATATTTTTCTCTAAATAATAACTTCATAAGTCCATAGACACCTACTAATTCATATTAAATTATATGAAAAAAAAAAAATAAAACACTATTTTTCTATTTAAGCCGTGATGGAATTTAATAAACAATTCACTTTTTTGGTTTTTCTATATTACTTTTAACAGTAACCTTATGATAAGAAAAACTTTATTTTTTTAAGAAAAAATAAATTTTTAGTTTCTAAGAAAAGAAGAATTTTTTATCTAACTAAATATGTATTTAAGAAAAAAGCATAAAATGAAATTATTTGGTTTTTATTTTTTTAAATATACCACCTATATGTACATTTATATATCTAGATTTCTTTATTTTTTTTTTTCAACATAATAATATGAGTTCAAATTTCTACTTGTTTTATTGTATATATGTGCTTCTAAATAGAAAATAATCTGAAAAATCTATGCTTTAATGTAGATTTGCATAAGCAACCGGCGGATTTATGCAAATTTCTCTTTTTCACTGTTCACAGACAGATTTGTTACGATTTGTATGAATATTTAGTAGATAGGAAAAAAAATCTATGTTATATTTATGTATATATTCATCTGTACAACACAGTAGTTATGTATCAATATTCCATATGTTAAAAATATATCGTTCAAATATAGAAGAGGAAAAAAAAACAAGAAATAGAATGCCAAAATAGTTTTTTATTATTTTTTTTGTTGGTATATTTGATCTTATGATTAGGTATATAGGAAAAAATAAAACAAATTAAAAATCTGAAATTTCATTTATTGCAAAAAAAAAACAGAAAAAAAAGCTTATTGAAATCTTCTTTGTTTTTGAAAATATATAAGCTTAAAAAATCAGAATAATAAATTTTTTATGCAATAAACATAATATCCTTCAAGAACTTATGGTTCCTATATTTTTGAATTTAAATCTAAATTGTCGATAATAATTCTAATGAACCCAGTGTATGGATATTCAAATAATTATTGAAAATTTTAAACTTTTATTTCAGGTTCAGTATAGGGGATTTATTGGAAATTAAGCATGTCACAGAAGCTTAAATAACTATATTGAAATTTTTATTTTAATCCTAATATAAAAGAAAACTATAATTTTCAATAGGGCAAATAAAAAATTAGGTTCATAAATTTTTAAACAAAAATTTTTTTTATAATCCTAATTTTTAATAACTTTTTTTTTTTCAAACTAAAATATATACATACAAGAAAATAATAGTTTCTTTAAAGTTTTCCTCTATTATCAGTTCGTCGTAGACACGGGAATACTTTGATCTATAAGCATAGAAAAACAAAGAAGGAAAACTTTTATGTTCGAAATTTTTCTTCTTTTTAATTTTTTTTTTTTATTTTTAATGCGATGAACAAAAAAGATAAACAGTGTATCCATTGACGACAGACTTGCGCAAATCGTTTGTAAACAGCGAAAAATATACATACGTTTGTTTTTCTTTTCTTTTATATATTTTCATTTATAGAATAAACATTCTTGAACATTAAACATTATGAAAATCTGCTTTAACTGCCATTGTTGGGTTATGTATTTTTCAGAACTTAAGAAAACAAACAAACTTTCATTTTTAAATAAAAAAAAAAATATATAGTATATATATACATAGAAATTTTTCAGGAAAACTGAATAAAATTTTAATGAAAGGAAATAGGAAGTAATATACGTATGTAAACAATTTAAAATTTTTTTTTTCTTATTTTAACTGTCATTGATAATATGAATATGTATATTTTCAAAATCAAAAAAATGGTAGTTTAAATATTTTCTTTTTAAATTTTAACACAAATTTAACATGAATCTGAATCTATGAATTTTAAGGTACATAAACAAACTTAATTAGGGACAGTTAGTTCAATATTTTTGAGTACTAGTTAGAGTTACGTGCGTAATTTAAAGAGGTTGTGTTTTGAAAAACTTGACTGGATAGATAATATTCAGATTCAGAATAATATGCAGGACAAGGATTAAATATTAATAATAATAACGACATATTAGTAGAACTAAATTTTTTGAAATTATACTCTTATTTCAAAATGTCATTGATTTTTGAAATTAATTTTACAAAGTTCATGATTTTTACTGTAGAGAAGAAGTAAATGCAGCCTACGACTAAATAAAAGCATTTTTGTATGAATAAAAAAAATTTAATAAGAAATTGGTTTGTAAATAAAATTTAATGAGAAACGAAGTGTCATAATAAGTAGTTCTGCCTTTTTTTTTTTTTTTTTATTAGAAACTGAAAAAATAACTTACTTATATAGAAAGCTAATGAAAACATTAGTTTGATTTAATCTATCAAATTATACTTATTAATTACGCATGTAATGTAAAATGTTTTTTTTATTTATAGGAATATAATAAGGTAAAAAAAAATTTACAAATATTTTACAGCTATATATACTATATATATATTTAATTATAATTTGTAATAGTAAACAAAATTTTCTATTTTAATATAATTCCATATTAAACTATTCTAATAGTGTATTACTATCCATCCAGGTAATTATTTACTTTTTTTCTACATGGATACTTCTATTGAATTTGTGTTTAAAAAGTTAAAACAACTATGTAAATTTTCAAAATTTCACATGTTAGACAAATTTCACGATACTTTTGGTATATAAGTTAAATTCTTATTTTTAAATGAAAGAATATTTTGGTTTGTTGAAGATACTTTGTATTTTCTCTTTGAACTCTGTTAACAAACTAAAACTTAAATTAAATTAAAATATGATTTTAGTTCTAAGTTGAAAGACAAATGTGCTGACATTGGCATAAATTGCATTTGTCTGTATTAGATTGTGTGTTACATATAAAATATGTTTTATATAAAAATAATATTAAAACTTTTATCAATTTTTTGGCCGGATACATATTTAATAAAACTGCTGACCAGCGTCTGTTAACTTATAAACATATAAAGTTAATAAATACATGACAGAAGAAACTAATATAATGAGTTCAGTGAAATTTTATATAATATTTATAGTTGGTCCCCAAAAAGCATTTCAGTACCCACAGAAATCGTATGAAAATATTGGTTTCATCGAATTTACAAAGTGTTATAATTGCTCAATTTTATTGAGTCGGATAAAACTAAAAACACTGAAAAACAATATTTTTTTTCATTTTTCTCAAAAATCTCAAAATCGATAAAAATGAAATCACTCATTCTGCGAATAAAGTTGGATTAGGACTTTAAATCTACTTTTAATTAATCACCATTAATTCGTCTTACATCTAAGTTTATTTGAAACATTTATCTAAATTTGTCTTTGAAACATTTTGTTTTCGACATAGTGTAAAAGATTTTTCCCTTTTCTCCAAATTACCATGAAATCGTTTCATATTTACATTTTTATTAAGAAGTAGCAAAATAAAGCAAAAAGACAAAAAAAAATAAAAAATAATAATAATAAAATAAAATAAAGATATAATCATTTATATCTGAAATAATTTTGTTCCATTTACCTGAAAATATTTTTTAGGCAAAAGAATATAAATAAAAAAGAAAAATTCTGGAAAAAAAGTGAAAAGAAATAAAAATTGAAATACTTTGGAATTTTATATTTTCTTGAAAAGAAACTTTTGGCAAAGATGAGAACCCAAAAAAAATTTTTTCCTTATACCTAAGAACGAGAAAGTTTTTTTTTTTGTTTTTCTTTTAGAAAAGTTTATTTTCTTATTATTTCTTTTTTTCTAGACACCTTTTAGAGGAATTTATGATTTTTTATTATTTTTTTGTTCTCTTCTCAGCATTTTACAACATAAGATACGAGAAAAAAAAAATTATTTTATGCTTAGAAAATATGATCTGATTTTATCAGGTAATAATAATAATAGTAATAATCATAACAATAATGCCTAATATGGATAATTTTTTTGGATTAAACAATTTTATTTTGATAGCGAAAAGCTTTTCTTTTTGCTGTACGCTAAGGAAACATAGAAAATTAAACTAAAAAATTTACATATCAAATCAAAAAATCTGTTAAAATTACATTTTCTTTTTTTTTTGGGCTTTTTTAAGTTAAATAAAGTTTGGAAAAAAATTATGTTTTTAACCAAGGTGTAGTTAGCTCTTATCTTTGATTTTTTTTGGTTTTGTTATGAATGAATTTAATGTTTATGAAGAAGATATGTAAGTCTTCTAAACCATAAAATCATATCGCAAAAGCGAGTAAATTCGAAGATTGTAATTTTTGAGAAGGGTATTTAATTTTTGGTAATTTTTTAAGTATTTAAGAATTATCAAAACAAAGTCGTGTTTGTTTTATAAATTTAAGTTTTATTATCATTATAACATAAAAAAATGTATTCACATGTGACTTTTAAGAATTTTAGGCATTTTAGCTGTTGACGCAGTATCATCCGATCTTCACTAATTTCAGTATTTCTTTGAACAGTATTTCTTGAAAACATTATCCAAAACATAGGGAGTATTGGAAATACACACCACTTTCTAAATGAATATTATTCATAGTGTCCTTTTCTATATATATAAAGTATATTTATGTACATATTTTGTACAATATATAGTCTTATTTATGTTATAAAAAAAATATATAATATATACATATATATATAGTTAATGCTAATAAAATATTTTCCTGTTACTTATTAGGTATGTGTCGTTTGCTATATTCTCATATCGATATAAAAATAATATATAGTTTATCTGTCGAGTAAATATTTAAATTTTATTTTTTTATATTGTTTACTTGTATTGGTTCGCAAGAGTTTGCGTAATAAAATTTGCATAAAATTTAAATATATTTTACATAAATATGTATAAATTTACAAATATTACCCATGCTAACTATTTAAAATCGTATATATTTACATATACAGATATTTACATTATAGTCGTATTTATAAGGCAAATATAATTTAGTAGAGGATTTACTAGCTAGACAAGAAATTTTTATCAAAGATTTTTTTTTTTTGTATAATCATTAAAGATTTGGTATTTTAAAGGAAGTTGTGTATGTATGGATTCCAAATATTTAAATTCTTTAATATTATAGCTTAAAATTTAACAATTTCTGTAATAAAATAATAATGACAATAATAACCCACGAGAACGAACTGGTAAACATTATGTCGATAACAATGGATTTTCAGATATCAAAAGTGTGAAGTTAATCCATTTTTACGTTTGCCAAGAATTGTGACAATTCTATGAACGAAGCACATTCACATAAAATATTGAATTCAGCGCTCAAATGAAGAAAAATTATTTTGATTCTGCATTTTTCTATTAAGGTAGTTTTATTTAAGAGTTTTTTCGAAAATCATCTGAATATACATAAATCTCTTCTTTCATACCAGCCTTTTTGTCTGGCTAATAAATAAATCAAAGTGTTTTAAATATACCTAAAGCATAAATTTATAGAAAATATTTATTCAAAAAATTTTCAAAAAAAAAAATAAAAAAGTAAACAAATTATTCCTATATTTATTTTTAAATTTACTACCATACTAAAACTTTCATATAATAATCAAACTTTATTGTTATAAATTTTTATAAAAATTGTAATAAAAACTAATTTCATAATTTAGTTCAGAAATTCACGAATATTTAATTTTCGAGTTAATTTATTAATTCAAAAACTAACCAGTCCCTGAAAACCATTAAATCAACAATTAAAAATTATCATAGGCATAAATAAAACAAAAAATATGTTTAACTTTTTTTTTCTTTTCTTTTTTTGTTAATTCATCAATTTTGTACACGCAATGAAAAATATGTTGTTTATTTTTATGGTGTAAACAAATTTAGGAAAAAAACCTGAAGTTTTCAAGCAAAACTTAAATTTTAATTATACGTCAGATTGAATTTATATGCCTCAAAATCTTGTTTATTTCATACACAAATTTCTATTTGAATTCGACTAGTTGGAATTGAATCGACAATTTCTATATTTCTGACCAAAACATAATATGCGGTGTTGATTTGTAAGAGAAAGTTATTTTTAATTTTTGATGATTATGAACTATATTCAAAAATATTTGATGTCTTATATTGTAATCAGTATTTGATATATTAAGATCAAAATACATATTATAAATTGGCAATTCTGATAAATAAATATAATAAGGCGATGGTACTAAAAAACTGTGTGGTGTAAAGATTAAAAAACTCAAAATTTGAACAACTACATATATATAAAATCCTATGATTATAATTTTCATTAATAGATTTAGTCTAAAAATTCAATAACAATCTTTTTTCCACCAATTAGATGTATTTTTGTGTTTAATCAAAATCATTAAAAAAAGTGGAAAAACTTTTTGTCAAAAATGATTACAAACTATAAAAAAGTTAACCGATTCAAAGAAAAAATTACATTGTCAATAAGTACCAATTTCTTTTTACATAAAATTTATCCATTTTTTTTAGCATGGAATTTCGTTAAATAAAAATAATGTCAAAATTTTCGAATACGACTGTACGACAGAGGAAAATAGTTCAACACTTTAGAAATTAAATTTAAAAGTATCTATCTTGTCTCATATTCATATGTTAATTAATTATTTTAAATTTTGAAGAAAATTTTTATTTCATTTTATCCTTGACTACAACTTTAGTAGAAATATGTATAAACCCTGAAAAGAAGAGTTTATTTCTCAATTTTTAATATTTCATTATTCGTTAAATTTTTGTTCTGAAGAAAGCGAAGAAAAACTTGAAAATATCTATATTCATGACATTGGAATGATTAACACAATTCTAGGGTCATGCTATACTTTATAGCCATTTATTTTCCAAAATTTTATTACAACTGTCAGAAATTTCGATTTAGTCCTGTTGGATTATCTAAGCTCAAAGAAATGTAGACCC
This sequence comes from Hybos culiciformis, assembly GCA_964007475.1. NCBI lineage: Eukaryota > Metazoa > Arthropoda > Insecta > Diptera > Hybotidae > Hybos > Hybos culiciformis. The sequence goes on along the minus strand of OZ023274.1, from coordinate 10,227,903 downwards.
CCAAATCATACATTTATTACAATACAAAATTTTCTATATAAAAATAAATTTCTTATGAAAATAATATAACACAATATTTGAATGTGTTTATATTATATTTTGTACATCAATATTGTATTATGAATAACAATCCACCATATATAGAAAAATCAATTTTACACAAAGTTTTTCTTCTCAACAAGAAAATTTATTTATCGCATGCAATCAACAAAAAGAAAAATTCTATTTTAATAGCAATAAAAAAGGACTTTATGACATTTATATAATAAAAAAAAAAAATAAAAGAAGTTAAAAATCTTGCAATAAAGGGGTTATTCAAATAAAAATAAAATAATTTTCAAAGAAAACGCAAGGACGAAAAAAAATTCTTTGACTTAAACGAAAGTATACAGATATGTAGAAAAGCCATAAATTTTCTTTCACTGAGAAAATATTCAATGCGTTTAAATCATAAGCAATCTAGTATTACCCACGCAATTTTCTTCATTTTGCTGATTTTGTATTCACGAAATATAAATCGTAAAACGTCCAAAATAATTTATTTTAAATACACAAAAAATCCCAGCAAGATTTTAGATTTTAGAATTGAAATAATCATCGAATCTGCGGAACTTAAAACATTCAAAATACACAATTTTAATTTACAGTAAAAAAGGATTTAAAATTTTAGAATTCATAGTTTACGATGACAATTTCTTTTAACGGCTTTCTTGAAACAGTCCTTCTAGAGACTACAGTGACCAGTACAGAGACTACAGTTTTAGATGTATCAAATATTCAAATTAACACAAAAGAAAAATTACAGAAATTTTTGACAAACATTTTATTACTGTTTTTCTCTGTGAATCAACTTAAAAGAAAAATGTAAACAAAAAAGCGATGAAATTCAAATATAACTTTACTTATGAATTTATGGTTTTTTGTTAAATCGAGCATAAATCAAAAATACGCGTTTCTCAGCGTTAAAAAAAATATTACATATTTTTACTGTCTTTATATTCTTGTTTTTTTTGTTTTATCAAATTTTGATAAACCAATAAATTTTCCCATAATCAAAACGTATATATCGAAGAAATGCGAAATTGTTTTTAAATTTTTCACAAATTTGATTTTTTATTACTTATTTTTGTCATTTTTCTTCCTTTCATTATATGTGTTTTCAATCATATATTTGTTAACTCATTATTATATATTTTGATACTGAACACGGAAGAAAATTTGACTTTTATTTTCTTCGAAGGAAATTAGTTGAATTTAATAAAACTATTTTATTAAAAAATAGCGTAAAATTTGTCAAAAAGTTTTTAAGTTTTTTAAGTCTTCAAAGTTTTTATTGATGAAAGTACCGGGTCCATTTTCAGCATCTTTCTACCCACACACTTATTTTAATCAGAATTTATTTAAGTTTTCACAAAAATTCAAATTTTCCAAAATTTATATGAAAATTTTTAAGAGACTTGAACTCCGGAACCTGAAATGATGAAATCTCAATTTTGAGTCGAGGTGAAAGTCAACAATTTTAACCTTGTTCAAAATTTATAAATAGAAATAACCTTTAAAGAAAACATGTAGTCCGTTTTATCATTTCTGATGGAAAACAAGCTAAAAATGGTTCTTTTGATACAAAAATTAAATCAAATTTTTTATCACTAGTTAAGTAACTCTATCTGTTAAGATAATGTGATAGTTTTGTATTTGATATTTTATGTTTATTAGTTTTCTTTAGTTTCCGGAAAGGAATTTGGTATTACATAAATATTTATTTTATCAAAATATGGACTTCTGAAATTACTATTTGTTTTTCTTAAAAAATTATTTAATAATAATATAATTTTTTTTTTACCATTGATTTAATTTACCATTGATTTAATATTTTGATTATTACATAAAAGACAAAATTTTTCGAAAGTTTTGGCATAAAAATTTTTAATACTTAAATATCTTTAATAAAATTAATATTTCTTGTATAAGTACAATTAGAATAAGAATAATGTTCTACTCGCGATTTTTATCATTTATATTTTTGTTTTTTTTTTTCGAATGTCATATTATTCCAAAACCTTCTTTACGTGGTCTCATGAGGAATTTTTAATTACGCAAAACTAAGCAAGCACTAGATCGTAATAATTTCATTAAAAAATACCTAAACATAAAAATATAGGCACACGAAATACTATTCGGCTTTCAAAACATGACTTCCAATAATTATACTTAAAGTTAAAGAAAAAAAAGCATTTAAAAAGTTGTGGAACTCTTTTTGTTTAACACATAATTAAAAAAAATAAATATAAAATATAAAATTAGAGCACAAAAAACAAAAAAAAAAAAACAATATTGCATGAAAATAGAGTAAAAATTTGATTTTGATTACATTTTTTATCCTGATTGTGACATGGCAATATAATTTTCTTGTAATAATTTTCATTTTTATTGCTATGGAAATTATTGTATATTTTTTTTTTTCTTTCGTAATTAAACCAAACAACAAAGGATCATTATAATTTACATACAATTTCGTCCTTTATTGTTGTTTTATTAGCCTATAATTTATTTTTGTTTTTTTTTTTTTTCGTTTTATACAAAATAAATGGTAGACTATTATACACATTCATTTTAGAAAATAAATTTTTTATATTATAAGAAATTTTAATAAATGGATTCCTTTTTTGATTATAAATTTATTTGCTTAGAGAGGTCTCTAATATACGGAGAGAAAGTACATGAGCCTTTCTTAGTTCAAGTGAGACTATATTATTATTTCAAAGCAACATTTCTTAAATTTATGAAATTAATATTAATGTAGAGAAGTAAATTGGAAAACGATCTATCAAAAACCTATCAATCTTTATATTTTTTACAACTTTAACAAAGTAAAGCTTCATAGCTGTCAGATACACTATTCTCTATTCAAATTTTCAGCAGTACTTATTAGATTTTTCTGTACCGAAAAGTTAATTAAAGTTTCTAGATTTCTTTTAAAAACTGGAAAAAGAAATCTGATCACCAAATAAAAGTATATTTTAAAAAAAAAATCCATTTGGTGGACATCTAAAACAATACATAACTTTCTTTAAGAAAATTTCCAACAAACATAGTTATAAAATATTTAAATTTATTAAAGCATTAAAAATTCATTTTCTAAAAAAAAATTTTAAAAATAAAACAAAATTTTTTTTTTTTTTGTAAACAAAAAACTTGTACATGCATATTGCTTTCACGTGGTTAACCCAGTGTCCTAATTTTGAATTTTTATTACTTTAAATTTCATTATAAATTTTATACCCCAAGCTCATTCGTCGTCAGTTTTATTTAAAACATAAAAAAAATAAAATAGAAGAAAAAAACCCTTACAGAATAAAAGAAAATTGTAAAAATATAAAAACAGTTGAAAAAATGTCTGCATTTTAATTTTTCTTCTTTTTTTTTTTTCGTTTCAGAAAAACTTTCAATGTGAAAATGTACAAAAATTTTCTTTTTAGAATACAAAATTTTTGTTGAGCAGAAAAAAAAATGTTTTAAGCTCATTCTCTTGAAACCAAAAAAAAAACAGTCAGCAGGGTAAATAGACAATTCACATAAAAAGTAAATTGTAAATTAAATTTTAAATGTCAAAAATTTTCTTGTAATTGAAATTTAAAATAAATAAAAAAAATTGCTATTGGTAAAACATTCATCTAATCTTTTGTTTACAGGTTATGATTATGCATCTAATAACTATATATACAGATATTTAATTTTAAAATAAATATTTATGATAATACTATACTTGTGTCGGAATTGCAAATTTAATTATTGTTAAAAATTCTTTCCGTCGCAAAACAATCTTTCTGTTTTTTAATTTAATTTACATTACGAAAATAAAATTATAATTAAAATTAGAACAAAATGTTTAACTGAAATTGACTTTATCTTTTAATTAAACTTCACCAATTATTCAAATCAAGAACACATTAAAATTAAAATTTTCATTGCAAAATAAACTAGAATGCCAACTGAAATTGTGAGGTAGTTTTATTAAAAGTGGCCCGAAAGTTTTATCTTATCTAGTTTGTAATGAATCAAACTTAATTATATTTTGAATTATGCATAAATCTTATAATTATATTCACGATATAGAAATAATAAGATATGCTCAATAGACTTACAAAATTGATTTCTTCTGCGCATGTCGTCATAGTGTGACAAAATTTTTCATAAATTGAATTTCTGTATGGGATTTTATATATTTAGTGTATATTTAATGCTTTTTTGAATTATAAAACCCGTCTTTTTCAATTTATTTAATTATTTATTTATTTAAAGATTTATTTATTTATTTAAAGATTTATTTAATTAAAAATTTTTTTCCATTTAATTTATTTAATTTTTTTTATTTAATTTTTTTTAACTAATTTTTTTAACTAATTAGCGTGACACTAGTAATTTTTTAGGCTCTAGTTCTTGTATTAATTTTTCTATATCAAAGGGCATACATTACTATTATTTTCTTCTGGCATTACATTCTTGAACTGCAATAAAATTGATTCATTCCTTCCAAGTAAATAATTTCCCAAACGACATTTAAATTCTAGGGCCATGGGATGGTCGTGTAGTCCACCGATAGTTCTAAAAACTCCGAAAAACCGAACACTGCACACGAAACTATTTTATTTAATAAATTTTAATTTTATTAGATTTTTTTTTTTTATATTATTTATTATTATTTTTTTGAATGAAACTTTTTTCATAGCAGTAACAGTAAAATAATTTATTTTTTGTCACATAATGACGCTAAAAGACCGAAAGAGATAGGAATAGACATGCGCGTGAGCATATCTTATTATTTCTATATCGTGAATTATATTTAATTATGTAAGAATCTGGAATACGATTAATAAATTTGTTTTTAATATTAAATATTTAAAAATTTCACTTTCAAAAATTTTAAATAAAATAATTGTATCTACATAATTATGACATAAAAATTAACTTCTTAATAATTTTCAGCCCAAAACGTCAAAATATTATCAATCATTATCATGTTACCCTATATTCTAATTTTCACTTAATGTTAATTCCAGAAAACTTTTTTATTTCAATTCATGAAAATACAAAAAAGAAAAAAAAGTTCAAAATATTTTCCAAAAAAAAAAGAAAAATTAAATTGAAAAGCTCAAAAACAATTTTTATTTTTGACATACACATTGCTCCATCTATTGTACAAATCCGAAACTAAGGAACCATTTTGTTAAAATATGTGTACACACAACTCTAATGAGATTTTTACGAAAACTTTGCTAAGCTCCAATCATGCGCAATAAACGCCTCCATTAATAATTTTCTCCACATTTATGGTTTATTGCGCAATATTTGATTTTATACTCCCCCATTCCATTAAAAATTCTTTTTTCTTTATTCAACATTCACCGGCATTCATATTATCTCCTTGTCATTCCAGTCAAGCTTTTTTTGTTTCAAAGTATTTGTAGAAAAAAATGGGCGGTAATATAAAATTTCTCTCTCACTAATATTATGCCAGTGATTTAATTTTTTGTTGTTGTATTTTTCTATGTATTAAAATAATACAACAAAAAAAAGGGGGACCACATTTTGGAGGTATGGAGCTAAACATTTATGTATTTGTTTCAAAAAAAAACAGAATACACTTTAACTCATAGAGTTTAATGTGAATAAAGCTGATTATTTTGAGTCATTTCTAAATGATTGCAGTCATGATGAAGATGTGCCTCCAAAACGAAAAAAAAAATAATAAAATGAAATTTCTTTTTGCGAAAATGAAATTTGTTAAATATTTCCTTTTTTATGTTTTTTCATTGTGAAAAACTTCTGTAAAGACTAAAGGAATTTTTGTTGAAGGGTTTTTTTTTAATATCAATTTCATGACTGCAAATATGGAAAATTTTATGCGTTATATTTGAAAAAATTTCTTCAATTCAGGGAAAATTTGGGAATATATAAAACGTCCACTATTTGCGTAAAAAAATCTTTACGACCAAACTTGTTATTATGGTTTGTGATTGATTCTTTGTTCATAAGTTCACCCATTAATTTTGAGTCTTGGAGAGTTTTCATTTCTACAAACAACCGATGTGCTTACAAATGCCCAAATTTATTCAAAATTAATTTTGGAAAAATTCTCAATGAAAAAAAAGTTAGAAATGAAAAAAGAAGCAAATACATCTTTGATTGGGAGTTGGATTATATTTTCCATTCCGAAATTAACACAAAAAAATAGTATAGATTCTGTGGATTAAATGCATTACTATTTGATTAATATTAAATAATTATATAAATAATAATAATATTAATAAATATGTTATTATTTTAACATGATTTGACATATTGACCGACGGACGGATAGTAAACATATTATATAGCATAATATAATAAATTTATACATTTTTTTTTATATAAGCGTGGCTTATTGAAATATTCAAAAAAATAGGTTCGTATTATAATGATTCGTCACATTTTAATGTGAATAATTATTTCAATATTAGTTGTTGTACTACGGTTAATATTAAATTTATGGAAAATTAATTTTGTCCGACATAAAAAAATCTCTTGATAATGTAATCTTTTTTAATAAATAAATTTCTGGTTAAAATTTTAAGATCACAAAAATAGTAATTAAAACCATAATCTCTTATTGAAGAAATCCTAGATAGACGATTTAATAAGAACAAATGTTTAATTTATTATTAATCTATGAATTCATTTAATTTATGAAGATGGTTTTTCATAGAATTATGAGTTCTTGAGTTCTTAATATGTGATAAATATATCATATATGTTATGTTATGTTATTTATAGACATCTATCCAATCTACGTAACTACGTATAGATATTCTCCTTCAAAATCTCAAGCAATTTTAAAGGGAAATTGGCAAAAGATTAAATACTGTATAGCTGATCTCATCATACGATTATAACTTCCTGCACCTATAATTCAAAAAACTTTAATATCAACATAATTGACTGTCAAACTTCAAAAAAATGTTTCTATGCGAAATTCAATGAACATAATGTATGCATGTATAATAATACAATGTTCATAATACATTTTTTACACAATTTATTGTGAAGAATCAAAATTTATTTATTATTCAATAAAAAAATTCAAGAAAATAATAATAAGAACTAGAAATTAAAGTTATCATCAATGTTTTAAGAAATTTTTTATTCAATTTTTCTATTTTTGATGACATTAAATTCGAAGGGGATAAAAGAATAATTAATTTCTTTTAGATTTTAACTGGAATCCCTGCTGTGTTTTGATTTATAAGGTAATGGCGCGTTGACTTTAATTAGTTATTTCATTTTTGTGAATATAGAGACAAAATAAAACGACAAAAAATTGGCTATTTAAAGCTATAGTTAGTTTTCCATTAAAAAAAGTTAAAAATTTTATTATTGAATTTAATTCTTTGTAGGACTATATCGTTCGCATCAAAAATCTCAGAAGATTAATTGGAATCAACGATTCCGCCAAATCTGATCTTATATCTTACAAACTTCACTTCAAAATTATTCTTAAAATTCTAAAATTTAATAAATAATGTTAACATAATATGTGAGCTAAAATATGAAATAACTATCAATTTATTTGAATGTTTGAAAGAAACATCACAAAAACTTAAAAATTTTGAGTCTCATTAAACGCTTCTGTCTTACTAATGCCAAATGTTTTTATGAAACTGATTTACATCTATAGAAAAATAACTTAGGTTACAAAATAGGAGGCAAGGTACAAGCATATAATTTTTAAGGAAAAGTAATGGTTGATATTAAGATTTGTAAAAATTTGTTTTTTATCAGGTGAGATTAGAACTTTAGGAGCACCAAAATTATGTTCAACCAGCTGAAACATTTAAACAATCCTTTACTATGTGTTATATTTGGTTGTGCCGTAACTAAGTCTTAAAATTATTAAAATTAGCTTCAGATAACTAATGCTCAATTCTCAAATGAGATTAAAGTATGATTTCAAAAGATATTTTTTATGCCGGAACCCTAGCTCAGGTAGTGATATGTGCACTACACTTTGTTCAATTCAATTTAGAACTTAAGTTGAAATAGTAAATCTTTATGAAATAGAAGTTATATAAATTAATTAATGGATTGGAGCAATAAAAAATTTTTTAGGTTTCAAAAAATCAAAAAATATTTAAATAATACATGTTTTTTTTTTATTAAAATTTTTAATGGTCTAACGCAATATAAATGCCATAAAAATGAATCTAAAAAAATAATTTGACATGAAATCAAAAAACGATGGAGAGATTATTAATTAAGAGATTTAATACCTGGTCTAATAAGCTGAATTAGTTTTAGCTAATCATATACATATAATATTATATAGTTTCAATATGCAAATATAATAAATTTGATATGTTTATGTTTTGCAATGAACCTAAAATAAATGATTATGTATTTTGAATTTGACAGAATAAAGAAAACTTCAAGCTTGTTCAATTTATTTTAGAATTTTGTATCAAAAAAAATAAATTTCAAACATTTAGAGTTATACGGAGTGGCGCTAGTTTATTCAGTATACCGTAGTATTTTAGTAACAGTAAGCGAGCGTTAGATAAAAGTATATAAAAAAGTTTGTGAACGATGTTTAGTTTGAACTATTCTTAAATAATGCTTCAAAGTTGCACCTCAAAACTGATTAAGATACACATTGACTTTTAACAAATCACTGTTTTTTTTTTTTAATTTATGTTAACATTTTTACCTTACCATATTGCGAAATAAATATTTCATAACTGATCTATTATAAAAATCTGGTGCAGTGCAAACTATTATTATATACATAAAATATAAAATTATAAATACTGTTATCATTTAACTAAAATAGAAGTTAAAAAAATTTTAAAAATACTGATCTAATAAAACACAGTTGCCAACCCCCATCATAGTTTTTGACATAATCGAATAATCGCTAATATATTTCACATACTATAGTTATTATTATTTATATTATACTTATTAAATTCAGTTTTTTTTAACATAAATTTCAGAGATAATAACAGGATTGCCTACGAGACATGATAACATTTCTAGCAAGCCGAAACCGAATGTAAAGCAAGTGATACATTTAAAAAAATATATCGTCTGCTGAGAAATGAAACAACGTATGACATTTATACGTCATTATTTGACAATAGCACCATTTGATTCCTCGTACTCGATTTTATAAGTACAACTACTTTGCAATATTCTTAATGTTGATTAAAATGTGTTTTTTAGATGAAAATAGTACGCTACTTGATATTTTTTCATACGTTTTTTTTAATTTTCAAATCTATAAATTCAAATTACTCGAAACTATACTTTTCATTATACGTTGTTTCATTTCTGAGCAGGCGATATATATGTAAATAGAAAGTAGTTCATAAATGAAGAATGAAACCCGCTCCTTATTCAGACACCAATTTTTATTGAAATGCTCTGTCAGCCTCCTCCTTTGCTTCAGTGGGCGCAATCGGGTTAAACATTTTTTTTAGTTCCTTCAATCTACACATCTACAGATATACCAATTTTCATGGAAATCCATTTTCAGCCGCGCGTCTGAATCTTTTGGCCAGAACCGGATTCTTTCTATTTTTTCCAGTTTCTGCTTTAGACATCTATTCTCTCATATAATAATTTTTATCTGAATCCATTCAAAAATTAAAAAAAAAATTAAAATAATATAAATTTTTTTATGAAAATAATTTCAACCCTTCCCTGGTTGACAGCATATAACTCCGTTTGCCGAACACGGAAAATCTCAAAATTTGACTTCGCTGAAAGTGAACGAGATTGGGAATATTTTGGATTTCAAACGATAAAAATCGGTCAAGTAGTTTAATAGTTATAATAGCGACAGACAGGGCAACGGACAGAAAGTGCAAACATATAGTATGTTTTTTTTATTTTCAATGGAAAACGAGCTGCAAACTAATTTAAATGTATTAACTAAATTAGGTCATCTAATGAATATCATTTTAAAATAAAAAATAAAATTAAATAAAAATTAAAGATGCAATAAATCTTTATTACACTTTTTTTTAAAGAAAAATCCCTAAAAATAATATATAATATATATATAATGTTATGATGTTATTATATTTATGTTTTGACAGCATCGCACACGACATACAATTATAACATCAATATTATTTTGTAATGTAATCAATTAATAAATAATGAATGTAAAAGAAAAAAAAAATCAGTTCTTTTACAAAAAAAAAATTAAATAAAAATTTCCTGTGCCTTACAAAAATGAACCCAATAAATAAAAAAATATATGTATGTACCTAAAGTACAATAAAATTTGAAATTCTAAAATATACATTTTTTTTTTTTTATCATTATTATTTACATTTTTCTTCTATATTTTGACACAATATTATTATAATTTAACACTTTTATGCACATTTATTAAAAAAAAAAAAAAATCTGAATCGTTTAAAAAGTTTTAAAATATATAAAATCCATATGGGATTGGTTTCAATGTACTTTTAATAAATTCTGAAAATAATAAAATATCAAATAAATAAAATCTGAAATGGAGAAAAAAAAAATAACAATAATAAAACAAAAAAAAATTTAATATATTATAATAAAAAATGTATATCCAATTGCGCTACCAAGCCGCTACTGCCGCCGCCGTCACTGTTGTTATGATCTTTTGGCATATCCGGCGCTGATATTTGATATCAGAAAATCTTTTTCTTTTTTTTTCTTCTCTGTGAAAATATAAATATTTTTTTTTTATTTTCATTACGTAACAAATATACTGAAAAATTATAATAAAAAATAAAAAATTCATAAAAATCAAAAGGCGCGCAATAATAAAAAAAAAAAAAAAAAAAAATTTATAAGAATATTTATATTTATTTAATTTTTTTTACGTACATAAATATAAAATAAAAAGTATCTTAGATGACTTATTTGCTTCTGATTTCATTATTATTATTTTTATTTTCAGATTTTTTTTTTTTTTTTTACAATTTTTATTACTCTCCTTATGTGTAAATGATATTCTGCTGAAATGTAATTTTTCAACAAAAATTTAAGAAAAAAAAAAAATTATTTCCCGCTGGTTTCAAAGTTAAAAAAAATTAATCACAAAAATGTTAACGAAAAATATAAGAAACAAAATTTAAATATTTAAAAAAAATATATTGATAATATGTATAATAATAATGTATATGCTTTTATATTTCCATATTGTGCATATCTATGATTTATACAAATAATACTAGCACCAGTATACAACCTATAACAATTTTATGAAGTTCTGAAATTGTTAATAACTAAATTCACCCAATTAAAGGCTAGCTGCACTTTAGCTAAAAAGAACTCTTAAATATTATTTCTAATTATAAAAATAACTAAAATTTTTAAAAAGCTAGTTTTTAGTCAAAACTATTATGCTTTTGTGAAAAAGAAACTTAAAACTGAACCTTAAATAACAATTTTCAAGTCTTTTTCTTAGTCAAGATTTTTAAAATATTGTTCATCAGTTCATGCTTTGGAACTATAAATTATCGACGACGACATTTTAGAACCATAATTTTTTTAATTCGAAATGTTTGTTGTATCTTTGTTTCTATTAAAATATTTAAGATATTCATAGCTCTATTGGACCAACATTCGCCAACAAAATAAAATCACACCGAGTTAATTTTCGACCCACCGACTCACCATATAGGAAAGTTTGGAATTACTAACTATTTTTTCCAAAGACTTAACTTCTTCTTGCAGATTTTCTTATGAACTTAAAAAAAAAAAAATTTATTATATGAAATTTTTATACCTTTATGAATTTATCAATAATCAAACAAAATGAAATAAAAATGAATTATTTATTGAGAATTAAAAAAAAAAAAAAACTCTGAAATGAAAACGAATTAATTTGATTTTTATTGATATAAGAATATTGTGGAATACATTAAAATATAAACGAAGCATCAAAAAATATAAGAAAAATAAGAAAAAAAAAAAATAATAATAATAATAAATAAACATAAAATACATATAGAATATACATATAACTTTAAAAAATAAAGATGTAAGGAATTCATCATTCTTTGAAAGTCAGGGCAAATCAAAACATTATATTATAATCTTTTTTTTTTATTGGTGGCGATAAAATAACTCGAACTACCATTACATACATATATAAATAATTTTTATTTATTTTTTTTTGTTTCATTTTATTAGAAAATAAAAGCTTCAAAAAAAAATTTATTATTTTCCAGTCTTTAAATTTTGCGTTTTAGATACCAGAGAAACTTGAATAACCAATTTATTATTATTACTATTTTTTTTTATTTTATTATTTTTTATTATTATTTTTATGGATTTAGATTGATTTTGTTAATGCTCTATCAGCGCCAAATTATAATAACAATAACAAAAAAAAAAAAAAAACTAAAAACTTTTAATATTCTTAGATAAGTTCCTAATTATGATTATAAAAACTTAAAAACAAAAAAAAAAGATAAAACTACTAAAATTCCAAAAAGCTTAAATCATTAAATTGAGAATAAATTTTTTTTTTTTTTTTAACATTATTTATGCAAAGTTTTATGGTCCACTGAAAAAAAAAATGAACTATTTAAGTAATTTAAAATTTGATATTATTGACAGTAGACATAAATATTAATCTCATTTTTATAGGTTTAATTATTAGGAAAGATAGTTTACCAGGCCACTAGAGTTTACAGCGTAGACAGTTCGTTAAAATGAACTATCTCAAACATATTTTTAAAGCAAAAAGACGTTTACAAAAAGTAAGCTACATACTTTTTCCAAATTTGATCCTTAAAAACCAAAATAGGTTTCTAAAAATGAGATTGTGCCTAACAATCGCCTGTGCTATAGGACTACAATAAAAAAAAACTAAAAACGGAAAAATTACCTAAAACTATTTTATTAGAATTTTTAATTATATACATTTTTCTACAATTTTTGTCAATTTTCATCACCCTTAAAATTTTCGCTTTCGTCAGATATCTAAACCTGGTAAATTTTAGTTTAGTGACTTGTTAATATTATGTTGATCTCAAAGAGAGAAATTTAATAAATTGTAAGTAAATAAATGTTTAATAAAATAATTAACAGATTAAAGGCTTGTTGGTACATAATTAATTTGATTCCAAAAATACAATAAGATACAAAAAAAAACCTATAACGATGATCCACGACAACTGACTGTATATTAAATTCCTTAGTTTTAAGAAAATTAAAAATCGTATAGCAGTAATTAAGAAAAATAAATTAAGTTAATTTCAAATAATAAAAAAAAAAATGAAATCAATATGTGTTATATAAATTATACATCGAAAAATCTAGATAAATATAAAAAATTTTAATGACAATTATGACAATTTTTAGGTCATCAAAAAGTTTTTATTGGTCCGCAGAGGGTTTTGAAAATTTAATTTAATGTGAAATAAAAAATGTGATATTATAAATAGATTGTAAAATAAAATAGACATTTAAGTAAGTGGCATAATATGGTTAAGGATATTAGTGTATAAGAAATGTTATAAACAATTTTCAGATTTAAAATTAGAAAAACTATTTATTCCACATGTGAAAATTATGAGCAAAAAGATTAAATATAATTCTTGACATTGATTATTTTAGCCGTAGGTCACATGATCTGTAAATACTTTTCAAAGATTTATTTAGTTTCAATGATTATCTTATCCAAATTTCGAAAATTTTAAAAATACATATAAATGTATAATGTACTGTACAATGTACACATATTAATTTTTACATAACAAAATTAATGTATTTTTAAAATAAAAATCTTGTTTTACAAATGTACAAGATTTTCTTTTAATTTTTTTTTGGAAAACTAATGTAAAAGAAATGTTAATATGAAATTAAATAATTTGCACGCATTGCAATTAGACCATAGACGAAAACAACCAACCAGGAAACATAATAACCACCTACAATAATTTTAGAGCCGCCTCATTAAACGGTGAATACAAAAAAAAATAACTTATATCTAATTTCATTATGTTTTATTTTATTTTTTGTTTTTGTTTTCTTTTCTCGGATAAATTTCTCTTTAATTAAAAAATTAAAATCATAAAAATTTTTCACATGACTATCTTAAGTCAAATATGAAATTAAAAAGATATTTAATTTAATAAAAAAAAAAATAAAAAATTAATAAATATATAATCAAGTAAATGCAATTGTTTTGTTATTTTTTAATTTCTTAGCAGAAAATTTTATTGCTCTCAATGAAATGCAATTGCAGAAAGAAATTTATATTTATACGCGGCAATGATTTGCGTAATAATAATGCAATGAATTTGAACTGTAAAACAAAGATTTTAAACATTATTTTCTTAACGAAGTGGAAAAATTCGCTATCGCTAATATACGTGTCAAATAACGCACTCAAAAGTATTTACAATGTCGAGTTGTCCTAAAATTATTATTTATTTTAAGAACATTGATAACCAATTAAGCCAAAAATTTATATTTTGACGTTGATTAAATGTCATAGTAAGAAGACAATTTTTGAATATTTCTTTGGATTCTATAACTCGATTCCTTTACAATAATTGAATTTACTTTATACAGTATTTTAAAAATTGTTGTTTTTTTTGAAAATGTTTTCTCATTATTTTTTTATAACACGAAAAAGTGAAACCTAAAGTTTATTACATTATTATTACATTCACCCTTTAAAGCAGGTGTACAAATTCTGTAAAATTAACCACGCAAGAACAAATTAATAAGATGGATTACTTTTAAAACATATTTGATCTGTCTGGTTATATTTAGCGATTGCTTTGGTATTATTAAAAGATAACAATCTTTCTGTTATTTTAATGTTTTATTTTTTATTTTTATTGAATGATGCGGTATTTAGTGTGAGAATTTATACTTCGTAATGGTATGAATAATACTGGAAAAAAAAAAACATTGGCTCGATTTACTACACTTTATTATATTCAATAATTATTGTCCTTTCTCGTAAGGGAAAATATCATTATAAGTACATATATATATTTTTCTTTTTCATTAATAAAAAAATTTAAACTGAAATTAACTTGACCATAACTATCTTATCCACAAAATCTTTGAATTGAAAACATATTTTTAAAATTAATTTCTAACTGAAATTTGTTAATTCTTTTTGATAAGTACATAAAAATGCATATGCCAAAAAAAAAATTGAGTTTCATAAGCTTCTATTAGTTTGAAGGGCAGAGAGATATAGAAGCCCCTGTTAGAGGATGTTTCATAATGTAAATAAATTCAGACTAAAAAGTGTGGGAAAATATTTTTTCAATATCAAGTTTAAAATTTTTTTTTTTTTGATTTTAAAACTTAAACTACAGTTTTTTTTAAGCTTAATTAAAAATTTAATAATATGATTTCGCGAAGTGTAAATTTTAGTTTTAATATTATTGATAACAGCCTTAGACAGACAGTTTAGACATCATAAATATTAAAATCAAATTCAATGAACTTCTTGCCAGTTCTTTTTTTTTCATTAACAACATCAGGATACTTAATTATTACTTGTGAATGAAAAATATAACAAATAAATGCAAAAAAAAAATTTTATAAACTGTTCTTAATTCACATTCATTAATATGCAAATATGTATTTTTTTTTATAATTTTAGGAAGCATTATATACCATTAATTTTTTTTTGTTTTTAAGCCTGAAGAGTTGTATGACCTGACCGACTTAAAATTTTTAAATTTTATAATGATCAGCTGATTTGATGATGGTTTTGAGAACTTAATTTTCATACAATATTCAAAATTATCTTTTTATTATTATTGTTTTGGTAGGTTTATTTTGAATTGTCAGAATAATATATACCTAAGTGTTAGTTACATATATGCATTTATTGTTCTTCTTATTATTTTTTAGTATTTTTTTTTTTGACTGAAGGAAAAATACATAACATGAGAATAATTTAAGAAAAAAAACAAAGTTTTTTATGTATATACATATATATATAAAAAAAATTATTTTAATTTTTATTATAATTTTTTTTTTATTTCTTCTCTGATTATGGAATATTTTAACAAAAAAATATTTAAAAGAAAATCGAAAGTGATTTATATAATTAATTCAGGTATTTTTGTTAAGTGTTTTTAATTTCATTTTATAATAATAATAATAATAATTTAACATGTTAAGCTGATAAGTTTTTTTTTTCTCTTCAAATTTTTTTTCTTTTTAATTTCATATATATTAATGATGAATTTAAAAAAAAAAAAAGAATTTGTATTTTCAAATGTAAAACGATATCATTATTAAAATCAGTACAAAATTGTTTTTTTTTTTTCCTATTTGGAACATTTTTCAATGTTTAAACAAAAAGAGTAAACAACAGAAAAATGTTATAATTTGTTTTGTTATATTTATAGAAATTAAAACAAATTAAAGATAATTTGTCATTCATATATTGAAATGTCAATATTTATTTAAAAAGAATAAAGGAAAAAAAAAAGGAATGTAGGACAATGAAAAGAATTTCTGAAAATTTGTCAATAAAATAAGAATTGAAGAATGTTTAATAAAATTAAAGCTTGTTATAATTAATTTTAGATCATAGTCAAAAAGGAAATAATCAAATGATTAGATCCTCCACAAACTTTTGCTTTGGCAAATAATTGACAAAAATAAATACCTATTAGCTTGAATCCACCATATTATAATATAGTGCATAGTGTACCATGGATAGTATAGTATAGAATAGAATTTAATAGTATAACACAAATAAAATGTATTATTCATTTAATTATTCTGTCTACATTTTTAACTTGCTAAACGATAGGTAAATTTCAATGATTTAAATATTTTTTGACTGTACTCAACTTAGATACTTGTCCGAAAATTGAAATCATCGAGTTCTTCTCCACCATCATTAATAACGACTTATGCTTAGGTTTTTCCTAATAAAATAATGAATCGATCAAATAGAATCAAATCCTATATAAAGTCCTGCCATTTATATAATTTTAACATAAAGAAACAATTAAAAAAAGCAGAAATTTTGTGGGTTCAGAAATTTGACGGGTTCATTTTCTAATTAAATTTTAATTCATAAAGTGATACTCGTTGAAAGGTTGTTTTTATTACTGTTTACAGTTCCAGTGATTTTTTTTTTCTTTGTATTTTAAGAATTTTAATTATATGCTTAGCGCACATTTATAAATAATTCAAACTTCATTTTATTTTATTATTAAAATAAAAAAAAATAAAAAAAATAAAAAGATATTTAGTAAAACAAACAAATGGAGAAAAATTTAATAGCACTTTGAAATATATTATTTTATAAAAATTTTATTTAGTATTCAAATTATATTCATAGACGATGTTTTTTCAAAATTAATACACAATTTTTTTTTTCTTCTGTATGACTGTTATGAATTTTTAAAGTTAAAAAAAAAAACACTTATTTTTATTTTCGTTAATGTACGAAATTTACCTTTATTTTAATGTTATATGTGTTAACAGTATTTAAAATAGGTGATTACTGAAATTATTCTTTAACACAATGTAATTATTAAAACAGAATTTATAATAATAAAAAAAATAAAAAAATCGTAATATATGCTAACTATGCAACAGTTTTTATGTTTAGAAAAAAATATTGCGTGTGACATAGCAAAATCGGTATAAAAGTTTAGCTCCAACAGGGACGCATTGCAATGTATATATATAGCTAGGGTTTAGAGAAAAAAAGCGATCCTGAGCTGATTTTGAAAATAAGGTTTGATTTCTTTTTCGCTTTCGATATTTACTGCTGTTTACTATTAAATGACATCATTAACTCTTTCTTTTAATTTTCTGTGTATTGCCTTTTCCATCATGTATTATAGATGTATTAGATTATAAATTGCATTTAACTCGATATTAACTAAAAACAAGATGAACTAATGGTGTTATATGAAAATGCACTTATCAGTTATTTGACTATCACTTAAAACTTTTAGGATTAGAAATTTTCTATCACAATTGTTCAATTATGTATAAGATTATCTATTAAGGCCCGGCCGCACACAGAAAGAGCAAAACATTATTAGTCAAAAACGTTTTTAACTAAAACTGCTCCGTGTTCCATATAGATGTTTCAATACAAAGTATATAGACTGAAGCACACTCATTAATCACATGACTTAAATCACATTTAGGCTCATTTAGTTACGTTTAGTCGTTTTGATATCGAACACTTGATTCTTGTTTTATGTTTTATGCTTTATGTTTTTAATAATAATGATAATAACAATGTTTTTGACTAAAGCAAAAACGTTTTTGACTAAATCTGTTTTGTTCTTTCTGTGTGCGGCCGGCCTAAGCAGACCACCAATAATCAGAATTAAACAGTGTAAAATACGTTATTTGTTACTAATTATGTGTTTAAGACTTTAAAATGGTTTAGAAATATATTAGGCATTAAAAATATAATCCTTGTTGATATTTGAATTCTCCAAAATTTAATAATAATAAGACATTGTTATGATTTGGAAATAATAAGAAGCCTAGAGGATAAAACTTTCTTTCTATCTCAGTTAATAACATTAACTTTTGTTGAACAACAAACAAGCTCAACAAAACTGATTCTAATAAAACATCATTGATGTCTGATATAAAAAAAATTGTTTTGTACTTAAAAATTTATTAAAAGAGTCCTTTTAAATGAGACGTTAAAGATTTGCGTATTTAGTTTTAAATACTTACTTAAATACGATTTAAACTTATGACCTAAAGAAATATTATACTTTTATTAGCGAAAGATAAAGGTGCAGACGTCTTACATAGTTGAAGTTAGAAGTTAAGGATGCTTTGTTTCTCCCAACAAAATTACACAAATGACTGATGCAAGAGGTTTGAATACTCTAATGTTAATGAATTTAGCATTTTTCCTTCACATAAACAATGAAAGCATCATTACATAAAATTCTCACAAAAAAAAAACAATAATTTCACTGTGTAGAAGATCGCGTTTACTGTCAAATTAACGATTTTTTGATAAATGATCATGGGAATTTTTTTTTTCAAGGGACAATTTTATTTTTTCATTATAATTAATCTTAGTTCAGTGAAAT
The DNA here is from genome assembly GCA_964007475.1 of Hybos culiciformis. Lineage (NCBI taxonomy): Eukaryota > Metazoa > Arthropoda > Insecta > Diptera > Hybotidae > Hybos > Hybos culiciformis. The sequence continues at coordinate 10,208,797 of OZ023274.1, read as the reverse complement.
TTTCTTACTGTATAATTAATAAAAAAGTATTATTTATTTCCTATGCTACTTGATGTATTCAACTGTACTTTTCCCTTTCAGAAATCGCATATATACATTACGTCTGAAAATATTTTTCATCCAACTTAAAATATTAATATCAAATCGATTGGGAATGTAAACCAACATAGCTTAAGGAATTTATTTTAAAAGCTTTGAAAAATACACATTAATGTACGTTATATCGTTTCAGTATAAGTTCGTCTGAGGCTGAAGAGTTGATATTTTAATTAATTTCCATTTCCAAAATTAAGGACAAATAATGATATTGAAATTCTTAATACTTAGCAGGTGGAGACTGAATTTAACTTAACTTTTTCAGATATCACTTCAACTTACCAACAAAAAGAAACCTTAAAAATTTTCTTATTTCTAAAAAATAATAATTAGCTTAAATTTTCAACAACACTAAATAAATAAAAAAAAATAGAAAAAATGCATCTAATGTCCATGAAATAATTTCCGTAGAAAACGGTATAGAATCACTTAAAAATATAGTGCAGAATATCATAGAAGTTTTTTTTTTATTTCGATATGGTTGCTTGGACAAAATGACTTATCTTTTAAATGTTATGTTCTTGAAAGACATAAACCGTTTTATTGTTACAGTTCTGGAATATAATAATGCTATGCTATAGTTAAAATTTTTTGATTTTATCTTTGAAAAAAAAAAATATATATATGCATATTTTTGTTTTTTTATTTTCCATTAAAATATTTTGCTGCAATTATTTTTGTTGCAAAATAACTAAGTAAAAGAAAAATTAACTTGACCCTATAAGGTTTTTCACCTTTTTTTTATGAACTGTTGCGCATATTACAGAGGGAAAATTTGAATTACAGAAGACAAAGTCAAAGGTAAATATGTATTGACAGAATCACTTCTAACTGCTCCTAACTGGAAAAGAACTCACAATTTTTAATATATGTTTAAATTATTGTAAACGAATTTAACATTTTGAATTTTATAAGGATTAATTTTTGTAATTTAATGGAGATTTCTCCCGATATCAAGATGTATTATACAAAAAAAGGAGGTAAAATTAAAATAACTATATAATTTTAACAAAATTAATCCGGTTTGTTCTAAATTTCTAAAGAAGTTGCAGAAGTTGCATCGAATTTTAATAAAAAATATTAAATCAATGGTTTGTTACCAACCACCGACATCTCAACTTAATTAAGGGAAGGACTGCGTTGCCTTAAAAGCAGGAGTTGGAGTCGGAGTCGGAGTTGTGGTGTTTGTATCGGAGTTGGAGTCGGAGTCGTTACGAAAATTCGCGACTCCGACTCCAAGACATTTTTTACCAAATCTTTCAAAATTGATTGAATTTTAAAAATTTTATATTTGCACGTGCAATACCGAGAGTTTTTACTGACTTTATATTATATTAATTAATTCACTTGACTTTCATTAATTACCCACGGCATAGTTTTCATAGTATTTATAAATATATTTCCACATACGTTTAGCTTTGGAGTTGGAGTCGGAGTCGGAGTCGTACATTAAAAATTTTAGCGGTTGGACTCGGAGTCGGAGTTGACGACTCCACAGCCCTGCTTAAAAGTTAAACTCTTAATAAGGAATTCAAATATTTTATGATAACCACGAAAAAAAGAAATTTCTTTATCTTGATAAACTTAATTATTAATTCTTTTTTTTTTTTTTTTTCAAAATCATATTAACATCTTTCTTTTTTATATATCCAACAAAACTTTTAAATCATTAACGTTTCAGTAATTTTAATGGAATCAATTCCCTGAAAGTAAAAAAAAAATTTTAAAAAAATTATTTTTAAAAACTCAATTGCAATTGCGTGTTACACTACTACACTATCGTACACTTACTGTATATCTATATAATACTTAAAGCCGAAAGCGCGCATTTAATAACTGTTTTAATGTATAAGTTTCAAAAAGCCAATTTTTAATCACCTGGGAATTAAACCTAAAATGCATCAAATTTGCGGATATAACGCAAAAATAAATATAATAGATAATAAACATTTCTTATTTTTTATTATTTTTTTTCTTCTTAATATTCATAAAAGACTGACTTTTATTAGGCCTTTTAATTGCATAAAGAAAATTTCATAAATAAAAAAAAAAAAATTCCCAATGCAATTGCCTTTCTTGTAATTTATTAGTCTCTATCACGATTTAATTATCACAATAATAAAAAAATAAAAAAAAAAAAAAGGTTAATTTCGAGAAAATTTTTTTCATAATTATATAATTAGGAAATATATTTTTTCTGTTAACATTACGTATATGTTTATATTACGTATATTATATTATGTTCAATGAAAATTCTTATATATTTTCCTATGAGTAAAACAAAAATGTTTAACTTGTCTCTAACGAAATTGGATTATTATATTATGTATATAGTTAGTGAAATTAAAAAGACATATAAAATAAGCGCTTAAACAAAAAATAATAATTGAACATTATATTATGTAGTAATATCAATTTCAAAGACTATAGTTTCTAATTTAATATTTAATGTGATGAAATAATTATAAAAAAGAAAAATGTTTGTATACAAAATATTAAATTCAAATTTAATTGCAATTTTCTAATATTTAACTGCATTATTATTGTTCTTGTTGGATAATTTAATTTTTCCTGTTTATCCAAAAAATTAGTATTAAGCTTGTTTCATAATAGAAAATATGATAGGTAGAGCAACATACATGATGGATCCTATACCTAAAATACTTTATTGTTTATCGATTTCAGCTTATGTTAACGATAGTTTACTTCAAATTAGCAGTTTTGAAATATTTCAGACTACATTTTGTGTTCAACTAATTAAAACTTAGGTTATCCAAAGTAATAACTCCTATAATCTATATCTATAAGTATCTGTCAATAGCTGATTTTTTTTGTTATTATGAATCCATTAACCAAATGAAAACCAAATTTATAAAGAAGTATATAATTTCAATAATAATTTTATGCTAGTAAAAACATTAAATTTACAACATTCCCATATTAATTCCTGAACATACATATTATCTTAACAGTTTTATAAGATGGCAAAACAAGAAAATTCTGTCGGCAATAAAGTTAATAATTTTTTATTTTTTTTTATTATTTTTATTATTGTTATTTCTTATATATACAGATAATTTTCAAAAAAAAAATTAAATTTATTTTATTTTTTATTTTATTTTTTCATTGAAAATATAAAAATGATATTTGCGTGCTTTTCAAAACCATTTTGATTTCCACATGGCTACTCATCTGAAAATAACTTCTATTTACAAAAATAATATTAAAAAAAAAAAAAAATTAAAATTATAAAAAAATGAGAAAAATTAAAAAAAAAATAATAATATAAAAATAATAAAAACAAAAAAAAAAAAACAAAAAAAAAATTGTTGGAGGTGACTTTTTAATAATGGGGAATGTCCACATTGAACAATAAAAAAAAGCCATATAACCATATTTTTTTTTTTTTTTTGTTTTTTGTTTTTATTTTGATTTTATTTTTTCCACATGAAAAATATAGTATGACCGCAAGGTTTATAGGTAGGTACATAGCATTTTCATTTTTGTTGATTTTTTTTTTTTTTTTACCATCAATTCGAAAAATGATTTCCATTGTTTTTCAAAATTGCACAAAAAAGTGAATAAAAACCTGAAAAATTTTGGGGATCACTTCTAAACATGAACCATGCATAAATATAATTTTTTTTCAGGCGTGCATTAAATATATCAAATTTTAATACAGGAAGTTAACACAGACGTTTAGTACTCAACAGATTAGATTGTAGAATTTTTCAAAAGCAATATTAGGAATATTTCCAATTTCAGAAGGAAGGTTAACATTTTTTTTGCCTCTGCACTGTTAGAGCTTGGACAATTACGGATTTGTTGAGATTAAATTTCCCGAAATCGCACAGAATTAGTGTTATAGGAGATAGGACCATTATATTTTATATATATTGAAGAGATCAAACTGCAACTTTAATATTTTTAATAATTAGTCTCAAAATCTATAGGCTTTACAAATTGACCACAAAAATAAATTTAACAATTTTTTTACACTATTCTCAGTGAAAAAAAAAACTTAATACAACACTACCAATTGTGTATTTCACTTCAATTGTTACCAATTTGATCCTTTTATGTATTATTTTTTTTAACATAATAATAGAAACATGCTATTAAAAATAATTTTTATTTTATTTTTTTTTATACAGGTGGTTGAACTGATAAATTAATGGTTATGCATCAGCCAGTTTTCACTAAAAAAAAATGGTTATTCTTTATAGACATTAATTTGACATTTTACGGTCATATGAGTGTGATATTACCGCGTAAAATTAATAACTTAACAGAAGAAAAAAAAGTGAAACAAATGATAATTAATTTGCGTGTTAGCTGAGAAATTATTGAAATTGAGAACGTAAATTGCAAAACAAGAACAAAAAATTAAAAAACTAACAAATAATTTTGCGACCTATTGCAATGATATATATAAATAGGGTAAAATTACAATTATTTCATCATAAACGATTCTGACATTTTGTTGCTAAATTTCGCAATAAAAGCCTATGAAATTTTGTCCGATTTGTATCTGAAAACGTACTCAAAACCATAAAGTAGATTGTTCAAGTCCCCAAACTATAAAATTAATCAAAAACTTCTCAGATTTGAGATAATGAACATATTTTTTATTATGTATTCTAAATAACAATGTATATCTGTTTATTTCAATAATCTTATCAGTATATTCCCAGACTCTCATTGGTTTTTTGCATATTATAATTTATTATTGAAATTTATTATCACGGAATTGCAAACTACTTACCATATAAAAATGCATCGAATGAATGCCGCAATTGTTATTAAAAAAAAAAAAATTACAAAAATGCAATGACTGGTTGTGCAACACCAAACATGACACCCGCGCTTTACATTGATATGATTTATTTTCAGCCGACTTGCAATATTGCAAGACTTCATAATATACATAAGTAGGAACATAATATACATAAATAATATAATATATATTTTTTTTTAATTATATAGTTAACTTCATAAGTTATTCAATTTAATTGTTATTTATTATAAGTTTTGTTTTTCATTTTGATTTACAATTTTTGATTCACAATGAAATTTCATTTAAAAAAAAAAAAAAAAAAGTCTGAAAATTTTAGCTTCTTTGCAGTTCCAAGAACCATGAAATAGTTTATACTTCGAAAGAATCAAATAAAAATATATTCATGCTAATTCAAAAGTTGAATACGAGTATACAGGATCTTTCGATTTCTTGTTCTTCACCGATTTTGAATTTTGCTGTCTCTTGTCTGAAAACAGAAGTTGGAATGAAAATATTATTAAAGAAAATCTAATTCTTCCAATCCTTTTTCCAGAATTTAAGTTTTAAAAAACACAGTGCAATAGTATAGTTCTATCAATTCACATCATGCAAATTTCACAAATTTTAGACATTACACATTGCAATTACAGTGCAAATCCTTATTCAATTAAGAGTGATAACATAAAAATTAAAAATTATCAAATTTTCCATATTAAAAGTTAGCTCTTGTTAAATACCATACAATTTTTATTATAATAAAAATTAAATAATAAAAAAAAAAATATTGTATGATTTAATTATAAACTGAAATTTATTGCATGTTTGCAAACATGAAACATGAATATTAGAAATTTATATATTTATAAGATTCAAGTTGATTTCTTAAATGAACACAATATTTTGATTATTATTTTCTTAATGAAATGAAATTAAGTATTTTTTTTTTTCAAATCTGTAATTCAAATCGGTTGCGGTGATTCACTTTTTATTGTTATACACTCAAATTATATATATAAGAATCATAAGGCCACAATATTGGGGAAGATACATTACATACTTGTAATTTTTATCAGAAACAAATCGGTTATTATGATTTTTAAGTGTAACTAACGCAGCCCATTACTTTTTAAAACTATATAATCGGTATAAATTATAACTACTGGGGGTAAATTATGAAAAATTTTTATTTTAAGTGAAATTGCATATACAAATCTATGATTGTGAGTATTAATATTGAATTTTTTAATTTAAACATCATCCTGAGAACTTGAATTCTTTATTTACTGTTGAACATTAATTTTGGAGTATATCTCGTTTCCTTGCAAAAACAGCTTTTGTGCTCCTTCGTCTCGTCAGCTCGTTATACATGTTCGGCTTATTATAACAATAAATCGTTCCATAATTTTTGAAGCAAAATATGATTATTTTATTCCAATGACAAATGATATTGGACCGGAATGTAACATCGAAACAAACAAATTTATAATTTTGAATCACACAGACCACGATCCTGACACTTTTACCACTGAGCTAATAGCACCAAATACCATTTATTATTATGTGTACAGAATGAAAGAAATTTCCTAAACTAGCCTTCTTTAAAAGCATTTTATTCTTATTTTAAAAACAATATATGTATAATGTTTTAAAATTTATAAGGAAAAAAATTTAACATATTAAAATAATAAGTTACGATAAGTTTGTCCTTCAAAAAATTAAAGCCGCTTAAAACACTTAACAATTAATATTATATTATTTCATGCAAGAATGTAATAAAAAGGGAAAATAGTTAATTTAGTGACCTGAAAAACTTCTAGGTATATTATTTGTTGCATTGCTGTTGAAATGACATTATTTTTTCAATTCAATATCGTTTTCTGATAAACGCTATTTAAGCATTATTTGTGATATCATATTCAATATAAATATTCAGTTAAAATTAGAAAGTTAGGACAACAAATTTGTGAATGGGAATTCGAAATATATTTGACTTAATTAAAATTATAGAAAATATATAGATATATATAAAATATATAGACATTATGATTTTATTAATATTGTATAAAAACCACACTTTCCGCCACAATAAATACAGCTTCCTATAGTTACAATCATCTACGCAGAATTGTTCCACATTAATTTAACTATGTTATCTATATGTTATGTTAATATGAATTTGAGAAAAGTCCTAAAAAACGTCAGTAGGGTTTCGAACTTGATCTTATTCCGTCGACAAGCAAAATTTAAATTTGAAACAATTTAATTTTAAGAATATTATACACATTATTGTGGTGGCTATTAAAATAATATTAATTTTCAAAATTTTTTCTTATAAATTCTCCCTCGTATTTACTTATTTGAAATTTGTAACTCATTCGTTTTTATTATTTTTTATTTATTTTTTTTTTATTTTGTATAACTGCATTAGCGTGAATATCTCAAGATCAGATCTTTTATAATTGTATTATAAAACTCCCTTTAGTGTAGTATATTGTACATAAAATATATAATACGTAAAATGACCGTTTCATCTTATGAATATTCATGTAATCTAAATGTACTCCTTTTTTTTATACTTAATATTGTTGGGATTAATATAAAAATTACTCGCGAGTTTTTTTACTGGCAGGAAAAATTTACACCTGACCAATTTTTTGAACATGCTTAAATGCTATACCTATACCTAACTATGCTAAGCAAATTATTTAATTTGTGTTACGAAACGAAACATATTAATATAATCATGACAAAATCTAAATGTACAGAACAAATATTTAGTAAAAATCGAACTTTGAACAATTTTTTGTTAAAATAATGCTTTAATTAAGTACTACAAGTTTTTTAATAGTTCTTAAAATTATTTTTATACAAATAAATAATTACGATTTGTATCACCTTTCAATATGAAGAAATTGAGAACTGAATAGGGTAGTTGTATATTTAATTCATATAGTAGATTATTTGAGCTTTTATGATTTTTGCTTTCATTTTGAAATAATATGTTTAAAGAGATATTATTATATGTTCATAAGGTTAAAATGAAAACAAAATCATATCATCCAAATTCCATATTTGCTATTAACTTAACTGGAATACTAGATGGGCTTAAAATTAAATAGTCAAAATTGAAATTGAATTTATAAAAAAAATATTTATTTTCTCTATTAATTTTTTTTATTGCATCGATTTTTTTTTTCATTAAAAATATTTTATTTTTGAATTCAAAAAGTACTGTTTATACTTATTGCTGTGTGAAAATTTTAAAACATGAAAACGGATTGTAACTATTTTGTTTAAACTTGTAAATAAATAAATAAATATTCAAATTATTACATTATTGTTAAAAATGCTCACTACGTATATTAAGTAGTATGGTTTTCCTGTAAATTGTGCAGTATAATACACTGTACGTTCGGCCTGTTGAGTAAACGGTTCTATGCCTTTTTTTTGACGCTGGTTCTTCTCGAAGGTATACTATAATTCTGTCGTTTACTTCAAAAAATAAACTCTCTTATAAACATGGCTTTAATTATTAAATTTTTCTTTTTAAACTTCTACAGTGGTCAATGATAAAAATAATTTTTATTCCTTTTTTTTTTTTTTTATTATTATATTAACAAAGAGGGTGGATATTGGGTTGCCAATTGCCAAAAAAATATTATTATAAACGATCAATATTAAAAAAAAAATAAAATAAAAAAAAAAGATTCCTGTTAAAAGGACATTACATATATATTTGTTAAAGTATCCAAAAAGGAAATAATAATATAAAATTGTTCCTTTGATGATATTTCATCATCGATATTTTAGATATCTGTTTTTTTTCTTTTTTTTTTTTGACCACATCATTTATAAAAGATACTTTTATGTAAAGATAGAAAAAAAAACCAAAAAAAAAAAAAATTTAATATAGGTATTATTATTATTGAACGAATATGTTTTTCATTTTAACGTTAAAAAAAACAAAAATTTGCGGTCATTGAGAGGGATGAAATTTCCTTTTCCGTGGCTGTAGTGGTGGACAAATGAATTTAATTTCATTTTTCACTTTTCATAAAAGAAAAAAAATTCTGTTATTGGTTTTTATCATTACATGGTGTAATTGGAAATTTTATTCTTGATAAACGTCGATATGAAATACATTATTTTTGTCGAGACTTCATAACGCAACTATTATAAAGTTTGAAGATGTACGTTTCTGCTTATAATAACACCTGTTGACTTTAGTCTTCAATTAATCTTTATCTTTAATAAATCATTTCTAAGATTCTTGTTAAAAGTATAATGGTTTTTTTTTAAATCAATCAGAAGCTATAAGCAAAGCAATCAAATATAAGGCCAAGCTAGGTAGTATAAAATATACATATTTAGCAATATGAAAAATGTTTCAAATTTCTTTCAAAGACTTGTGTCAAAATAGTGCTAAAAATACATTAAGATAGCTTTTTGTTTTCAAACTTAATACGGATCGAAGCTTTATGGGATATCTACAGTCTTGAAGAATATTCCGTGTAAAACTGTAACAAAAAATATTTCGCAAGCCTCTAAAAAATAAACTACGATCAGAAAACAGCCAGAACATTTGTTTCTTTTTCATTCCTATATACCCTTAGTAATACTATATATATTATCTATAGTTACTCTGTGTATTTCAAAAATAGAAAATTTATCTATTTATTTTTATAAACCTACTATAATTTCCATTTTTTCTTTTAAAAATAAAAACTATTTGTAATATGAAATGGAATAAAAAAAAATTATGAAGAGAACTTAAGTAAGTCGAGGCATATAAATGTACATATGTATATACTACATTACATATATAAAACCATTTAAACAGAATGAATAGTATTTTTTCTTCTAATATCCTTATGCATTATTCAACGAAAAAAAAAAAAAAAAAAAAAGATATATTTTATGGACCTGTTTATGGACATATTTTAAGCTTTTATTTTCTTTCCAGATATATATTTTTTTTATTGAAAAAAATACTTATTATGTATGTGTATAATTTTATATAATATATTATATGTATATTTTTTATCTATTTTTTCCTGGAAAATTTAAAGTACCTTAATTTATATATAAATTTTTCCAGCTATCTTTTTTTCTTACCTTTTTTCCACTTTCAACTTATTAACAATAAAATATATATAAGTTTTTTTTTTTTTAATTTTCCCCGAAAAAGTGGATAAATTAATTTTTCAGCTTTGAAAATGAATTAAGAAAATTTTTTTTTTTTTTTTATCTTACACAGCATTCTCAAGAATTCTAATTTATATTATCAGAACACTTTTTCTATGTTTAACAAAATTTTCTTCGTTTTAAAATACATGTTTTATGAAAATAATATTCTTAAGAAATTTTATTTTTTGCTAAATTAAAAAATTATATAAAAAAATTATTGTTTGTCTTTTAGTCTGTCATACATTAAATATCAAAATTATAAAAATTATATGTAATTTATAAAAATTATTGTTTTTTTTCGTTGCAATTGAGCTGGAATGAAGTTTTAGACTATACAGCCATAGAAGATTCAAAAATGATGTCACGAAATAATATTAATTCATTTTTTTGGATATAATATAAATAGTTTTAAATCAAGTTAGTATGACAGAAGTTTGCATAAAAATACAAACAAAAGTTTTCATAATCTTCTAATATTAAATTCAAGATAATTTCCCTCTAATGAAAATGGTACTCACAGAATGACATAATTCTTAGAAAAATTCTAAATTCTAATTACTTTTACATATTTAATTTCCTTGAATTATGTAACTACGACCATTTTTTCATCCTATCTGGTATCTATCCGATTATACTTTCGAACGAATAACTTTTCACATCAAACAACATCAATGAAGTAAATATATCATAAATAACAAGCTCAATATATAATTTTGTAATCACACAGAATATTACAAAAAAAACAGCAAATTAATATCAGGATTAATTAAAAACGGTCCCAAAAAAAATTCTCTTATGTTTTTTTTTTAAATGTAAAAATATTTATTAAGTTAATTTAGCTTGATGACATTAAGAAAATGCATAACTTTACAAAAAAATAAACCCACACAACAGAGCAGTTAACTTGCACTATAGTTTTATTATTTTTAACTTTTTCTGTAAATTTATAATTTAAATAAATTTCTGCGTTTTATTATCCCCATAATTAATCCTTTTAAAACCATTTTAAATTAACACTGCAATTAGTGGGATTATTTGATTACAGTGTTAATTATATCCTTAAGGTTTACCATTTCAAAAAAAAAAAGAATAAAATAAAAATTAAAATGATTTCTTTACCCCCTTAACTATATATACAAATTTTATCATGTCTCTTTAAAATAATATAATATATAAATATGTACCTACCTAAAAGAATATTATCTACATAAATATATATGTGTGGAATATAATTTGAATTGTTTTAGCAAAAAAGCTATTAAAATATATATGGAGACAGAATGTCTGAATTACATTAAGAAAGTCTTTAAAAGCGATATATTTTATGAAAATAAAATAATCAAATTTAATAAAAAAAAAATATATGTTTAAAAACTTTATTAAAATATCTGTATAAAGTTTTAAATTATTATATACATATATAAATGTTTCACTCCAATTAAAATTATCTTCTTTAGTTTAGGAACAAAATAATTTATATGTATAGATTAAATTTTTAGTAACTGGTAAGTATGAAATGTTGATGACTTTAAAATAACCAAAAATATATAAATAGTTACAAAATACTCCACATAGTATTAATAAAATTTGTATACAAATTTCTTTTCCAATCATGCTATTTTGAACCAAATAAATTAGAAAGTAATTTTTTAACCATGATTTTTTTATTGTTTTAAAATTAAATCATTAAAACGTTTTTTTTTTTTTATTTTGCAGTAAATCTTCGAAATATTTATCTGCGGACTGTGAAGAAATGCTCGAAAAATAAACCAAATTAAATTCTCTCAAAATTCTTGAAAATGTTTAATTGAACTTCTTAAGCATAATTTTTTATCAACCTTTTTATTAAAATGTTTATAATATTTTGATTTTATCAATATAAAGATAATTTATTTACTGAAAGATATTTTATATAAATGAAGTGAATGTACCCTTTTGATGAAATTCTCTATATATATATATAAGCTTTAATATGTTTACTTTTCTCATAAAATTTTTTTTTTCTTTATTTTATTAATATATTATATTTTCCTTTTTAAATGATAATAATATTTAATTCAAGTATATAATATTTTATTACAAAAATATGTTTAATATATTCAAGGATCTACATTATAAAAGTTAAATAATATTTATTTAACACATTATATATATCTATGCATATAATTTTTTTTTTATTTAGTATAAAAAATATTTTTAAAAAAATTGTATTTTTCTATTTTAATCAAAAAATGGAGAGTCTTATGATGATCCCTCAGCCCAGAACAAAAAAAAAAAAAAACGTCTTTTACATACCTTAAGGGCTGAAATTTTTACACTTACTCACTTTATACTTTTTTTTAAAATATATATAAGATACATTTAATTTGCATGCATTAGCAATTTTTTTTTTTTTTTTCAATCCAAAATGTAAATATTTATTTACGGGCTAAATATATATGTATTTATGTTTATTTTTATTTTTTTTTATGTCTTCTTTGGTATGCTTTTACCTTATTAATTCAATCATCGTATATATTAAGGTCGTTTTTTTTTTTGTTTTTTTTTTTATTATTATTTTGTAAAATAATAAAACTTTATTTCCTCTAAAAAACTAACTTATTGATTTAAATAAATATGGTTGAAAAAAAAAAACTCTTTACTTGAAATACTATTGAACGGATTTTTTTTTTTTAACGAGGAATAAATAAAGTGATAAAATTTAATATTATTAATATTATTGTTATTATTAAGATTGACCATTGAAATAAAATAAATATTATTGAGTCTGGAAAATAAAAATTTATTTCTTTTTCTTTTTGATGATCCTAATTGTTTTTGCGGCCGTCAAATTTTTGATGTATAGGAAAATATTAGAAAATCAAACATAATTTAATTTATAAGTTTTGTCTAGTATAGACATGAATCAATATTGTTTGAATTAAAAAATCATATTGAATTTAGAAAACTTTCGACTCAGCTGATGATTTAATAACCAAACATTAAACAAATTTATCTTTTTTGAAAACGAACTGCGGGTACTCAATTTGAAGCACAAGATAACATAAGCATTTTTTAAATAAGAGGAAAGAGATCTATATAATTTTGAAAGATTTTGTGGCAGCGAAATTCTCAAAAAATAAAACTGATTTTAGACCTGATTTTGGGTATATTTTGTGAGCTGATACAAGAAAACTAGTAACATTTTTCATATCAGCTCTTGTTCATGATTGCCAATTTCAATACCAAAGTATACAGAATACAAACGAATTACCGTGTCATTAATCGGTTTCCGTTGATCTTTCATTATATACTCACCGCAAATGTAACAAAACATATCAGGATCGTTAATGCAACTTCTTGACTTACTTGCCATCATAAATTTATACCATTAATGTCATAAAAGTAGTTATAACATGGACTGATTTTGAATAAAACCGTAAAAAATTTGAAATAAGAATTGTAGGTAAACCAGAGCTGTCAGCTGACATCTAGTAGCAGCAATGTAGTTCATACTAACTACTTTACCGACTACCGATGCGAACAGAGCTGCACCAATACAAACATTTTTTTTTGTAGGCCAGTGTAATAAATATAAGCTCATGGGGCTGTGATTTAAGATTTTTTGTTTCACTTTTCATCATAAAAATTCAATTTTTTTTTGAATGGGACTGAATCCTCTAACACACTCTTTGTTAAGAGCCAGCTTTTAAGACGGATCAGTCAATCTTAAACATATATTATGTTATGAAAATTTTGAACATTTTAATGAAATTTGTTAAAAAAAATTAAACCTCAACACTTTGTACTTAAAATAAATTATTTTGGTCAAACATATTTTGTTGAAAGAAAAAAAAACAAATAAACAAAACATAAAAAAATATATTTTCAAAAAAAAAAAAAAAAAATAGAGATAAATATTTTCATCATTTAGATTTTGTTTTTTTCTATCTTTTTACAGCCCATTATTTTTATTTTTCACTCTTTTTGAGAAAAAGGAAGCATTATTTATAGGAATATTTTTGCTCCTTTTGATCCTGCATTTTGTTTTCTTTTTTTTTTTTGTACACTGTTTTGACAAACAAACAACCCAACCACAAAAATGTATCCTTATTAAATTTTTTTTTTTTTTTAGTTATGCAATTTATATTAAAAACAAAATAAAAACAAATGAAAAAAATATACCTAAGTCATCCTTAAAAATTAAATCATCGGATTTTTTTTTTTTTAAATAATTTAATTTCGCAAAATTTAAATAAAATACATATAATATGAATATTATTCACTATATACAATAAAATTTCAAATAATTATTCTTAAATAGCAGAAGGTACTATATCAATATTTTCAGTTTATTTTAAGTTCGGTTCTCGGTAATTAAGTAATAAATGGATTTTGTGTAGAAAAATTAAACAAACCGTCGACACCGAAGTGCAGAAGTATGTTGAAGCCTTCGATATTTTATGTATACTTTGATATTTCAATATTTGTTGTAAATGAAACTAGGCGTTTAAGATATGTTTCAATTTCGACTAAAAACAAAATTTTAGTCCTTGAAAACAAATTTCTTCAAAAAAATCTGAAACCTACACTATTCACTTGAAAAGTTTTACATTTAAAAAAAACGGGTGGAAATAAAATAATATTTATAGCGTTTTCAAAAAAAAAAAAAACTCGAAAAAAACATAGAAATAATTTAAAAATTGCAAGAAAATTTTATGAACAAAAAAAAAAAGAAAGAATTACAAACATTAATTTGCATATATTTTCACAAGCAACAACATATTAAAAAAAAAACAAGACACTCAGGTAAGCAGCAAAATATGAAAAATTTACTTATTGGGGGGTCTTTTCTATACACTTTTATAAGTATAATTTCATATTGCGCTTAAGATCTCTTTACGGATCTAAATATTGTTTCCCATTATTATTATTTTTTTTTTTTTTAAATTATGGAAAAAAAATAATAATTCGCGACATAATCGCGACATATTTTTCTCTACTGATTATACAATTTAATAAACCTTTTTAGAGATTAAATTTAGTGTAAGGAGCAAAAAAAAAATGTAATAAATTTAAAACATCACTTAAGTATTTAAAAAAAAAGAAAATTTATAAAGTATTTGTTCGTATAACGATGTTTTTTGGATGTTTTTCATCATAATTTTTTTCTGCATAACCCGTCTGAAATGTTTTTAAGTTTTCAATAGAACAGAACTGACTTTAACTGGATTAAATGAATCAGAGCTTCCTTCATCTTGGGCTTGACTTTTATTAACATTCCCGTTCCACTTAGAAAAAGAATTTTTATTTTAATGTATTATTTTTTTTTAATAATTCCTACTCCTTATAAACCGAACGCTCTGAACATCCCAAAACTCAAAAATATATCGTAAGGCTCTGTATCAAATAACATTAAAATTTCAGTTAATTTTGAAAATTATGGTCTAAAGTTGTATTGATATTTTTTGCCAATAGTTGTACAACTAAGAACATAAGTTTTCTTAAAAAATAAAAATTGTTTTTATTTATTTCATTTTGAATCACAGAACTAGAGAAATATCAGCAGGACATTTAATAAAATATAAAAAATAAAAAAAAAAAACACAACAGTGGATAAGCAAAATGGTTTTTATCATAAGCTCTCGAAATACATAAATATTACATAAATAATGTAGTTAATTTTACAATGAAGCTTAGATAAAAAAAAATAAAAAATGAAAAACAAGAAAAGAAAAGATTTCAACGAAGAAACATCCTGCTGACAAACGTGTGTGTCCAATGAAGTTTGAATTTGAAAAAGGAAGAAAAAAAAATTTATTTTTATTAGAGTTGTTTCTTTTATAACAATCTTTTTTAACATTTTTTTTTTCATAGGACATAAATAAAACACTTAAATCCGTTATCAAATTTATAAATAATGTCCTTTATTTGCCAATTTTTTTTTTATGTACGAAAAATATGATGTAAAAATCCCTTATAGTCTGTTACAAGAAACTTTCTTTCAACAATATACCTTTCTTTTGAAAACAAAATATTGACTTATTTTTTCTTAGAATACTTTACTTTTTAGTTGAACAAGATTGAGGACAGAACGATGTAATTAGAATTAGGTATCCCAATAATAATAATTTTTGTCATTATATTTAAAATCGAAGGGCAAAAAAAAATTATTACCCTTATACATAACTGAGAAACAATTAATACCGCGATTCTATTTAAAATCAATCATACTTTTATCTAAGCTATTTTCTTCATACAAATAATTAATGTAACCCTTGGGAGTTTCGTTCATTACCCAGACCCAGACTTAAATTATCTAAATTTAAAGGAGAAATTGTAGTCTTTTGGGAAATAAATATTTTATTTTATCAAAATTTAACTTAAAAAAAATATTTTATAAAGAGAAAATGAAATTTTTAAACTTGAGAATTAATAGTGAGCAGCACGGTGGTATCTGAATCAAGTGAAAGAAAAACTTAAATTAATGAGATTGGGCGCCTAAAATACCTTTTTATTTTTATGTCTAAAAACCTTTGAAGACGGACGATCAAAGAAAACACTGATTTAAATTAATTTTTATTTAGTAATTAAAAATTTTTATATTTTCTTTAATTTTATTCACGGGAAAAAAAATAAATAAATAAAAATAAATTTACCAACAATATATTTACAGAGTTTTTCCAAGTTATCATTAACATAAGTTAAGAAGTAAAATTAAGCTCTAATAAACATAAAACAAAAATGTTTGACGTCAAAGGACAATTTTTTCTTTTTTCATAAATGTCGTTCTGATATTTATTTTTTTTTTTACTTTTGGGATATGTCACCGCAATCTAAAAAAAAAAAACTAAACTAAACTTTATTCAAGTTTGTTAAATATATGGTCAAGTTTTGCTGTATTTACAATAAAAAAAAAAAATAGAACAAAAAAATAAAGGAATTTAATTATTATTTTTTTTTAAAGTAAATTTATTCATTTAATTAAAAATTCAAACGAAAGGGAAAAATATAATTTTTAAATATTTTTCGTTTTGATTATTGTTTAAGGAAACTACTTTCAAACCAAAGCCAAAAAAAAAAATAAAAAACAAAACAAGACATAAGAAATATTTTTAATTTACAGATTTTGTTGAATTAAAAAGCAAAAAAAAAAAAAAAGAAGTCAAAAACAATTCAAACCAAAAATAATGAAAAAAACAAATTTAACATTTGCAGTTTAATTTCCTTTGTTTAACAAAATTTCTGGAAAATAATCACTTGACATGAAATCCGCTTCTTTTTTTTTTCATTTTAAATTTATAAAAACCTTTCTTTTTTTTTCTTTTTTTTGGAAAATCAATTTTTATATTACTTAAACCTGAATCAACATTAATATTGTCGTTATTATAACTTTTTTGGCGGTGTTTCATTTTTTTTTTTTTATTTATTTACATTTTTCATATGTTTTTATTGCGAAGTTCTTTAAGTTGTTATTTTGTTTTGTTTTTTTTCCTGAATTTTTTTTAGCAGGTTATATTTTTTAAAAAATATTTTTTTTTTTGTTTTTTATTTCAATGTAGGCAAATAGCTGGTTAAGAAAATTATAATGTTCATATGTATATTATATCGATGTTTATTAACCTGATCTGGCAACATGGTCGTCTCGGCACGAATATACTAAGATCATAAAAACTTGTGATTAATAATAATTTTATTAATTTTGCGTCCGTCCTTCAATAATTTTTTATGACTAAATATTCGCAATCTCATCTTGAGTAAATGATGGGTTTTTAAGACTTTCGATTTGAAAGTTATACCTTGTTCGAACTTCAACATTTATCCGGATAAATAAGTGGAAATTTCCATTTTCTGAACTACCGTTCGCACTTGAAAAGTGGAAAAAATTTGACAATTATAGAAAAAACATAAATAAAAAAAGGAAACAACTTTCTGTTACTTTAAAAATAAAAATTATATTATGAATTTTCAAAAATAATTTTAAAATTAATTTCACTTTTTTTTGTTGGTTTTCATTTTTTTGACATTTTGACACAAAATAAACTGTGCCAACCGTACCAAATCTATAAAAAAGTAGCTAAAAGGAACTAGCTAAGTGGAAAAATAACATGAAATTAAAATATCCGGAAAAAATTTTTGTATGATAATATCCACAAAGTTTCCGGAAAAATATCCGCAAAAATATTGAAGTGCGAACAAGGTATTAGAGACCCTCAGGCAGCAAAGGATCTGATGATCTGAATCTTATAAAATTTGTACATTTTATTTTTTATTTTTTTATTTATTTTTTTCAAAGTTTTAAAAGGTTCAGATGGAAATTAGTGTGCGGGTATTGATATCGATTCGCATTAGAGGAAGCAAAAAAAGTTAGTGCAACGATGAAAAAGGTTCTTGGTTTGGCATATGGTTTGGCATATGCTATTGAACGAGACAGAAAATATGTTTAATCCCTGGCTGTTATCAAGGTTTCTTAAAATTAAAGTATCTTAAATCGAAATGTTGAAAACATAATTCACTTATATTGTATGTATACTGTTCTATTTCTTCCTTTTTTTACTTATTTACCACTGCTCGAATTTTGCTCCCTTTGAAGAATATGACAAAAAATTGAAAATTATGCTTAATAAAATTTAAACTAATGTTCCAATTTAATAATTTTAGTAGCTCTCAGTCAATTTAGTTAAAAATAAAAAAAAAAACAAATAAAAAATGAAAATGAAAAAAATTTATTTGATTTGAAAACTTTTCTGTTTCTTTTATGGTGGCTTTTAAAAAATCGTAATCGTATGTTCCCCATTTTTTTTTTTTTTAAGGATTTCCATATGAAATAATTTTTAAAAGCTTTTTATTCGAATGTAATCTGACTGTTGATTTTGCTTTCTCAGAATTTTTTTTTTCTCTTTCTTAATATCTTTATTTGATTTATTTGATTTATATTTCGTTACAGAAAATATATACTCATTGCACTAGTTGAACAAATTTAAATTGACGTCAATCCTAAAAATTCTTATTAAAAAAAAAAAAAACTTTATACCTAGGAAAATAATATTTAATAATTTTCACATTTTATTAAATCTAAAGATATTAAATTTGCTCAATCATCTTGAAAAATAAAAAAAAAAGTGACAGAAAAATAATTGAAAAAATTCGAAGAAAAAATTAATTTAATATCAAATGCGTCAATATCAATATCGTAATTGACATAAGAAACATCGATTCCAGCCGACAAGCCATATAATTCAAACATAAAATTAATAACACAAGAATTTTTTGACACTAGAGGCTCGAATCCATACATTCACAAATGATCGATATAACCCATATAAATTGATTTAATCAGGTTCGATATAGAAAAGGTGTTCGCTCTATTTAACTTCATTCCACGACTAAAGTGTGGAACTTAAAATCAACTAAAAAAATTTATTGAATTTAAATCCCATTAACTTGAAAATCTCAATGTACAGAATAAAAGATTCAAATACGAGAATAAGCTTTGATCATATACACAAACATTTAAAACGTTTCAACCCATGAAATCAATGGTTCGTTTTACTAAAATTCTTCTTATTTCAGTACCGACTTAAAACCAAAATATGAATTTCATAACGTGAATTTTGGATGTACCAATAAAAAATAATTTTTCAAAATTAATCTATTCGATTGAATTTGTTAAAAATTAAATTTTTTTTTTAGCTTTCCGTTCTAGACAAAAGTCTTAACATATGGAAAGGATTTAGAATTCAAACAAAAAACATTTTTCAATTTTATTCTGTAAATTTTAGAAGAAAAAAAAAATTCTTCTATCGTCAGTCCGGATCATTAAATAAAGAAAACAGAAAGAAAAATAATCCCTTATACAGACAAAGTTAAAATATTCCTATGGAAAGAGGGTTCCAGCATTTTTAAATATTTTTTATTTGTAACAAAAAACATCAATAAGAATGTTTTTTATTTTCCTTTATTTAAGTTAAAAAATGTCTTTTATTATTTATATTTTCAAAATAAAAATCCCATTTGTTGAAAAACCATTTCAATAATCAGTGCAACGATGTATACCATATTAAACCTTTAACTGGGTTTGTCCAATGCAAATGGATATAGGAAACTGATTTTTTCATGTTCTTAGTACTAATATGAGTGAAGTGCTGATATATATACATTTATTTTAACGTTAAAAAATTACAACTTATATAAATAGTTTTCATATCAGCCGTAGCCTAATTACTATGTACAAAGAAGGTGTAGGCAGGCAAATAGAACTAAATAAGTAGTTTATCGATATTCTGATTGATTTATTAAGTTTTTAGTTTTGCTACGAGGTAAATTTCAAAGAACTCAAATAACTTGATGGAAGCATTTTAATTCCCTCATTTCAGTCAGACTAGAGGGTTTTAAAAAGAAACTTTATCAAAGATTGAAATTATTGTCTAATTTGATTTCTAGAGAACCAATTAAATTGCCACTCTTTACTACCTCGCTGTGCACAGTAACCAGTGGTAGTACACCATCACTGCAGCCAAATTCATCATCACCCTTAAATAAGCTTCTTACAAATAAAATAATTTTTTCCGAAGGTTTTTAATAAACTTCAGACGAAATATGGAAAATAAAAAAATTTTCATGAACAATTCTATAAATATAATATTTATGTCGAACTTATTGTTTCTAAGAATTAAATGCTATGCTTTAAGAACTGAAAAATATATATATATGTTGTAAAAACTGAAAACTAGGTTTCAAATAAGTTTAATTAATTTCAAAAGTAAAAGAAAAAAAAAGCAAGACAAATGGAACCATACTTTCGAATAAAAACTGTATATATAAAAATAAAACATTTTTCTCATTCAATTCTTTGGAATCATTCACAAAAAATACACAAATAGAAATTGCAAAAAAAAAAAGAAAAATTTTAACGTAAAACATACAGTTTTTTTTTTTCGAATGATTCTCTTATCTTTTAATGATTTATTTTCAATAAAATACATTCATTTATATATAAAACACACACAATATAATAATAATATCTTACGTATTTTAATTAATTTAACAAGTTATCCTAAGAATTTAGATAATATCAACTTAAATTACAGAAAACATAAATTCCTTCATTCAAGAAATTTTTACAAATATGAAAAATTTTTTAAGTAGTACCAATAAAGTCTACACCAATTTTCATTTAGTGTACACAATCATTTTATTGGTATTTTGTTTTCAAAAATTGTATTTAACCCTTTCTATATAATGTCATTGGTTAACTGGTAAAAATATCCGATGGAAAACCAACTCTTAAATGTATAGCAAAAAGATTTTAATTAAAATATTGTTATTTCATGGCAGTATGAGCCCAAAATCTTGCATTTATTTTTGAATATAACATTTAATAAGTCGTTTAAACATTTATAGCAAATGAGTTGCTCACCAAAATTATAGTTTTTATTGTTTTCTCTACCGAAGAAATAATTAAAAAATTTGCAGTTCTTATACCGAATATTGCTATCAGATCTTATTATGATAGGAGCAGTAAAAGTTCGAAATATTTTTGATCCTAAATGACCGTAATGCATTGCAAGGGATAGAAAATATCTGTTTTTTAACACTTCATATTATAGTAATTTTAATATTGAGTTGTCTATGGTGACATTTTAAACACAAAACTTCTTCTAGATAAATACTTGTAATTCCTTAAAATAAGATAGTATCTTGAACATTCGAACACTTTGCAACTGCAGTTTTATGATTTGTTTGGGATTGAAAGTGAAGCGATATAAAACTTAATGGGTTAAAAAAAAATAGAAAACATAGAAGAAAATTCAACTAAAAGAAAATTCTTTATGCGAACAATTGAAATGTTGTCCAAAGAATTTTATTAAAAAAAAAATTTATTGTTATAGAAAAATCATGAATGATTTTTAAAAGTCAGTATGCTTTTTAATAAAAAAAAAAACATAACAAAAAAAAAATAAAAACTTAAACCAAATATAGAATTAATGTGATAAAACTAGATTTCATTTTTATATATAACATTAAAAAAAAAAAACATTTTAAAACAAACAAGAATTAAAAAAAATATATATAAATATAAAACAAACAATTTTTATGAATTTCATTTCAGACTGAAAATTCTCTAAAATAAAAAACTGAATACATTTTCGTTAGCTACAAAAAAAAAACTGTTGGTGGCGCATCCAGGTATTCTTTATCATTTTTGTAACAAGGAGATGAAAAAAAAAACAGATTACAGCAATCAGCTTGGCACTTTAAGAAAATTATTGTACAAAATGTTAAAAAAGGAATAAAAAAAAAATTTTTTTTTTTTCGAAAAATGAAATATACGTTGAAAACAAGAAGTTTTTTTTTTTTTCTTTTTTAATAGTTAACTTTTGAAAATAAAATTTATTAAAAAATATTTTTGAGAGTTTATCAATCAAGTATGACTAAATTTTTTCTCAATTAAAATCGACTTCCGATCACTTCATGGCGTTAAATGATCATTTTCTTATCAGTGTGGTGTAGAGCGAAAGTTTTTAGTTAAGAGCCCTCACTGCAGAAAATGGGTCTAGGTTTTGCTTTGATTCTAGAGTTAATACAATATGGACTGAAGTGATTTTTTTAAAAGGTTAGAGAGTATATAACTGCCTCCAGGGTAGGTGAGGCGGATTTTTTAAATTTTAGTTTTTGGACCCAAATGAGCCTTACAAAAACTCTAACATATTTGCTTAGATTCTGAAGTAAAGGAAAAAAAAATCTCAAACGCAGAAATAAAGCTAAAATACCACTCTCCAGGGTTGGTGACTTGGAATTTTGAATATCTTTAATGTCCTAAACAATTTTTAATCAATTTCATTTGTTTCTAAGAATTTTTTAATTTTTTTTGATAAATTGCAGTTTCTGCACAGAAATAAAATTCAAATATAGTTTTGTGATTTTGTGGTAGAGGTGTTTTTCGTACAATTTTTGTCGCATTTTCCACGGCCGTTTATTTTCTGTAAAATAAAACAAAAAAAAACTGCAAAAACAGAAAACAGAATTTCACGTCGAGGACTCTGAATATTTTATTGCAATGTTTTCCGATTTTAAACACATTTTATATCCTTAAAGTGAAGGAAACGTACAAAAATGTTTAAGAGCCCTCCATGTGAAATTCTGTTTTCTATTTCTGTTTTCTATTTTTGCAGTTTTTTTTTGTTTTATTTTACAGAAAATAAACGGCCGTGAAAAATGCGACAAAAATTGTACGAAAAACAACTCTACCAGAAAATCACAAAACTATATTTGAATTTTATTTCTGTGCAGAAACTGTTATTTATCAAAAAAATAAAAAAATTCTTAGAAATAAATGAAATTAATTAAAAATTGTTTTGGAAATTAAAGAAATTCAAAATTTCACGTCACCAGCCCTGGAGAGTGGTATTTTAGCTTTATTTCTGCGTTTGAGATTTTTTATTATCTTTTTCCTTTACTTCAGAATCCAAGCAAATATGTTCAAGTTTTTTAAAGGCTCATTTGGGCCAAAAAACTCAAAATTTAAAAAATCCGCCTCACCTACCCTGGAGCCAGTTATATACTCTCTAACATATCAAAAAATCACTTCAGTCTAGATTGTAGTAACCCTACAATCAAATCCAAACTAAGACCAATTTTTTGCAATTTTTCACATTGAGGGCTCTTAAAACGCCGAAAAATTTCGATCTTATACATTTACCGCATCAAGTCAATAGCGTTTGAGAGTACGTTACTAAACCGGATCTGATTAATCTTCTTCTGTTCTTTGTAAAACCTAATAGGTCGATAACTGAGAAAAATGAAAAAAAAAAATTATTTTCAGAAACAAAAACACACGCTTTTGGTATTTGGACAACTATACAAAGAATTCTCATCATTTTAAAACTGGCCTCGCCAACTATTAACACATCACAGATAAAGTTTTCTCTTAACAAACAAAAGCAAGAAGCGTTTTACAATCATTAATATAAATAGTTTAAATAAAAAAATAAAATAAAGTCTAACTAAAGCATAAAATAGCACGTTTTAAGAAAAAAATTTATGCCAAGAAAAAAATTTAGAACATAATATTATGTATGTAGAGACAATATGATAAGTAAAAAAAAATAAAAAAAAAAATAAAAAAAAATGAAATGTATAAAAGAATTTTTATATAACATGATTTAATGACATGAATTATTTATGATTTCTGCTGTCAATCATTTCATTCTTTGTCCAAATCATATGATAAACTGTTTTTGGTGGGCTGTTATGAGTTTTGAAATCATTCAACATAAAATTCATACAATATAAAAATAAAATAAAAATACATATTTTTATTTTTATTTTTTGTTAGCTGGATATTATAATGTAGCTGGATATGGCAACATCCTTGATTCAAAGTCTGAAGTATGGTTATTTTTTAATTTTATTTTTATCCAAAATTTATTCTCTAAAGTTTCATTGATTATATTTATATTTGTATGGTGTATTTTATATTATAATTTAAATTTTTTTATTCAAAGTTAAAATCATAGCAATTGTCTTTAATAAATAAGACAAGAATATAAACTAGCGCTAAAAATATATAATATTATTTCTTTATCAATTAGTTCAGTTGACTTCATATATTTGCTATATATTAAGAACTGGAATTTTTCAAGACGTATAAAACGAAATTTAAAAATTATCTAAAATCCATTATTCTTCATCGATTAGACTACATTGAAATTCAAATACCAAAAGTTATATTTTAAGCACTATCGATGGCACCAAAATAATGTCCTAACATTAAGCTTTTTATAAGTTTCAAACAAAATATAAAAATATATAATAATAAATATTTAATAAAAAAACTTAACGACAATAATCAATGGTGTCATTGACAACCGATAATTGTTACTTTCTTAATATAAACCTTGTGTGAAAATAATTGTTCTCATAAATCACTTTTTCACACAATTCTTACAGCTATATATAAACTTCTTCAATATCCACTGAGATATATTATTTATATCAACTAATCAAAATTGATGAAAACTATGATGGCAATCCCCTAGGGAATTTATAATTTTTATCACATAAAACTTAATTTTCCATAACATATTGCGTATTTTCTCATACTGGGCTAATTATATTATTGAACTCGTCAAAATATACAAAATATCAATTTTTTGACATTTGATATCAACTTTTATATAATATTTTAAATCCACAATATTAAATGTAATATGCCTATATTTAGAGAAAAATGCGCTTGTATATTTGATTTCAACATTATTCAGGCTTTATGGATAAATTTTGAAATTTTAAAAAATATATTTTTATATACCTAATGCCTATCATTTAAATTAATTACAATCTTTGATAACCTTAAACGATTTTAAGATTTCTAAAGTTATACTTTTATTTTCTAAACATTTTTAAAAGTAATTCAATCAAAAGAAAATTAGTTAAAAATTTATTAAATTTAATTTTTTCCACATATTACCGTCGCCGCCGCCGATGATGTTGTCGCGTTGATTAAAAGAGACCTTCTTTGTAATGATGATAGAAAAGAAATTGAATTAAATTTAATTTTTTTCTGAAATAAGACCCAAAAAGTGTATAATGATATTGAGTTTTATTCCCTGCTCACACTATTTCTTTCTAAAATTATACTTTATATTTTGTTAAATTCTAAAAGTATATTGATACAAAATTCAGGCTCCAGTAATCCAGTAATCAGTAACTAAAGTATTCCTGATAGTTTTCCGAACTAAAATATTAACAGCATCCTTCACAATAAGTATTTTTATTATGAATTTTGTTTTCTGATAATTATCAAGCTTTCGTAAACAATATTCTGTATAAATATAAAATCTACATAATATTTATCAAATACGAAAAAAAAGGTAAAACATATAATAACATTTTATATCGTGAAAGCAATGATTTTATTTATTATAAGAATAATAATAATATTATGCTTATAAGCTAAATATTTTTTGCTTCAAATGAAATTATTTTTATATTTGCCTCAACAATCAATTAGAAAATGAAATACATACTTAACCACAGAGATCTCTGATGAGATATAAATTATAAGAAAATTCTTCTAGATGTATAATGAAAACACCTAAACAACATCTTTTAGTATTTATTAAGGAATGATTATGTTTTTCTTGTTCTTTATTATTTTTAGGTAAGGCAGATAAATAAAGTGGCAAACATAATGATTATATTCTTAAAAAAAAAAAAAAACAAAATAATTCACCCTCTATTCTATGTTATGTTATCATTATACATATATTATATTTCTTTTGAGTTTGATATTTTTCTTGGCAAAAAAAAAAATTGAAGAAAATTCTGGTATATTAAGTAAATAAAAATTTATCACGGTACGAGAATTATGATTATTATAACATCGCATACCACAACCGCACATAGTTAAAGTAAAAACACAAAAATGAAAAATGGAATAAGTTCACAAAATAATAAAAATTAGTTTATTAAGCAATTTAAGAAATAATTTCTAAGAAATTAAAAAGTAGCTAAATTTTGAAGTCTAATTGGATATATGAGTATTTGGTTCGCAAATTACATTAAGAACAGTATTGCTGATATTAAAATGTTACTGTAGTTCGAATTATGAGTGTATTATAGATTTATTAGGATATGTCCAACAGTTAAAATTGTAAAAAATTGGTTGAAGATAAATCTAGCGATTTGTGAACTTCAACAAGCTCATTTACTAGTTAAAAATTGGATATTTTACTATTCCACAATTTTCATACATTTTTATTTTTTATAAAAATATATGAAATATAAAAATGATTCTTATGTATGCACAGCTTTAAGCCCCTTAGTTATGCGAAATTACGATATTATGTATTGAAAAATGAAATTTTCTGATCTTATCGCATATATTCCAAAAATGATGTCTGTCAGTCTATTATAAAGCAATAAAAAGCATAAGTGAGTTTTATGTTAAAGCAATACACTTAAATTATGATAAATACCTACATATATATTTTTATTTATTTCTAAAAATAAATGATCCACACAACATAATATATTATGTATGTTCATAACATATTACTGTACGTATAATATCTAGATACATATATGTATAGTTTTATTTATTTTATGAAAATTAATAATAAAGATAATTTGATTTTTGCTTTATAAGAATATTAAACAAAATATGAAATCCAGGCCAGTTGATAAGCTTTGAATAATGGAATTAAGGATATTTCAAAAATCAAATTTCATATATTTGATGATAATATTAACAAAGTACAAGAGTCGATAGGTATGTACAGAAAAAATAATATGTTTTTTCTTTGGAATATGTGAAGAAAGTTTTAATATCTGCCCTTTACATATTAACATCTTTATATTGAACAAATTTTGGAAATAAACTTTAAAAATATTTTTGAGAATAAGAATTATAATATAGATGACAAAAAATAAAATTATGACTTCATGTCTACGCAGTTATCTTTTGAATTTACCAAGCTAATGTACTAAACCACGATGTTGTTAAGTGAGAATCCCAAAAACTACTATCGTATTGACGTACAGTACAAGAATATAATAATTCAAAAGCTTAAAAGGCCTGAATCAAAATTGAAATGAATATAACATAATTAAAATTAATCAACAATGACATAATTCTACCAAAATTTCATAAAGGTGGTCTAAAGTTGAATTTCTTTGAAATTTCTAAAAAAACAGCAATGCTCATGTTAGAAAATGATAAATAAAAACTTTGATATATTTAGAACATTTTTTTATCCATACAAATATCACATAAACTTTTCCTATACTTATTGTATAAAAATAAAATAGAAATCACCTCATTACAATTTTAGTTTTATGCTTTATTTAAAAAAAATAAAAAGAAAATGATATTAGGGCATAGCAAATAGTTATTACAATTTAACTATTATTTGCTTTAAGCTGACAAATAATTATTTGTGGCAATAAATCTCATCATCAAGCTATATTATTTTTTTTCTCTCTAAATACCTTAATAGCTGCGCCTCTAAAACAAATTGCGTTTTTTGAATGTTCAATTAGCTTCTACCAATTGAACAAAAAAAAAAATAAACTTAACATTTCTAAAATATAAAAACATCATAAAATGAAAAAGAAAAATTTTTTTTTTTTTATTTTTATTTAAGATTTTATGTTATATTCAACATTAATTTTGTTAGAAGAATTATTATATATGTATCGAAATAACTTCAGGTTTTTTTGCTATTTTTCTTTTACTTCAACAACACATAATAATTGTTGAAAATGGAGGCATATTAGCAAAATTATTATTATTATTATTATTACATTTATAATAATAACATTTATAACTATGCAAAAAATTTCATCCGCAAACGATATTGTAACTATCAGCTAGTGACTACGCAGTGAAATCGTATTATAGTTATTATTTTGTTAAAATTCCTAAGTCTATAGCAGACAAGCTGAAACTGCGGTTCATAAGCCGCATGCGGCTCTTTGACATTTTTTTTGTGGCTCAATAAATTATTAAGTTGTAACTGAAATTTTGTATTTTATTACACAATTTTAATATAATTTTACAGATTTTCGTGCACATATTTTTCAAGTAATTTTTAAATGTATTAAATGTAATATTGAATTTTTTTTATTTAATAAATTTATTTAATATTTATTGAAAGATAAGAATTTAAAAAAAAATGCTTTCAGTTATTAATTAATTATGATAATTAAATTTAAATTTAAGTTTGCGGCTCTATAGTATTTTACGATTTTCGAACATCGCTCTCCATATATAAACCATTGAGCACCCCTGGTCTATAGCATTGAATATTGCTCAGCATAACTTTGAATTCGAACTAAGGGTTTGTTATGTAAATTCAAGTTCGAAGAATCTTCAAAAATGTAAAATATTTTTTTTATAGAGTTTATGGAGTTGTTTTCTCGCGAGGCGCTATAGATTTTCTTCCATTCACTGCGTGTATGCAAAATTTAATTCATTTTTACAATTTAAAAAACGACTTAAAAACTATATAATAACAACATAAATTTACAGATAGTTATATAAACTCATAATAGAAGTTATAAAGAAAATAAATAAAATAATAATAATAATTTTTTTTTTCTAATTTTTAAGGTTTTAATTCTTTTTTCATATATTATGTACAATATTTTAACGCAGCATGTGTGAACAAAAAACTATTTTGTTTAAATAAAGAATCAAATTTGCTACGGACCCTGATGGTTTGAAGTTCAATAGTTTTTTTTTTTTTTTTTTATTTATTTTATTTTTACATACATTGTTTTTTTTTTTTGTTTTTCTTTTTTTAGATTTTTGTTTTGTTGTATTATACATATTCTTTTAGTTAAAAAGTAAAAAAAAAAAAAAATTAAAATTATTATTGCACAACAATGACATATTTGGAACGCATTTTGAATGATAAATATTTGAAAAAAAAAAAAAAACAAAATAATAATAATAATAATGAAAATTGAGTTAAGTTTAGAGTACATGTTGTATATTCAAAGTTCAAATTCAAACAAGGAACTTTATGCATTGTTAAACCCATAAAAAAAAGAAGAAGAAAAAAAAAGAAACAAAATATAAAGAAATTTTCAAAACAAAAAATAAACGAAAGAAATGTATTAAAATAAATCAAAGAATCATGTTATTTACTTGGCGTCTAAAATATGTACTTTTTGTAGTTTTTTTTTTTTATTTTATTTTTTCATTTATTAATATAAATTTTAATTTTTTTTTTTTTATTATTCTTTTTTAAATATTTGTACAAAAAGTAGATTATTATTATTTTTTAATGATTTGTAATTTATCATCATAAAAATTTTTCATATTAAAAATATTAATTTATCAAAAAAAAATATCTTTAATTCTTAAAATATATTCATTTTATTATATTGTTTTGTTTGAATAAAACTAAAAATATTTATATATTTTTATTAATCAAATGATAATTGAAAATAATGATGGTTGCAAAAAAAGAAAAAAAAAAAAACGATTATATCACTCCTTTACGGCTTATTGATTACAATCGGCGTCGGTGTTTTTTTTATTGTTATATTTAGACAATTTGTGCAGAACAATTGTTTACAAGAAAGTTAATAGAATTTTTTTATCACTGCATCTTAGAATTTTTTTTGCTGAAGAATTTGCTCAAAATCTCACCATTTTTAAGATATTTATGACATAGAAAAATGTGTTGTCAAAATTGTGAAAAATTGCGAACCAGTAGTAAAAAACAAGCGCTGCGACGCGCCGTTAAAAATATTTTTATGTTCTTTTCACACAAAGATTAGAAATTAGAAACGTAGGTATAATAAGCGAAAATTAGAAAATGATTGAAATTAAAACTATTTTATAGTCAACTTTTTTTAATTGCAATTCTATAGAAAGGGCTTACATTATTTAAAGTTTAAAGTTATGAAATTTATATTGTTACTTAAATAAAAGATACATCTTAAATAAAGATACACCTTGATTATAGTTATAAACTTTAACCCCTCAAAGAAGCCATTTTCATTAATGATTTCTATTATTTTATTAATAATGTAATGGTTATTTTCGTCTTTAATCTTTCCGACGCATTTTGATTCATTTAAATCGGAACTATATGTAAAAGTAAGGTATATGAAATAGTGTGTTCGTTGAATCCCGACCACATTTTTCTGCGGCAAATTTATAAATATTTAGGATAGAGTTATAAATACATACAGTTCCGAAACTATTGCTCTGAAAAAATAATTTTTTTGAAAATATCATCAATCTTCACCTATTCCATGATCTTAAAATCTTCAAAATGTACACCAGAAATATTTTTTCTTTAAAATAATAATCACACAACTTTAATCAACAGCTGTATAATTAAAAATCTATAATGCATGATTAAAAATTAATTGAATGGAGCCTTTCATAACAATATATAAATTCACGCAAAATTTTATCATATTATAACAATTATTATATAGAATCGTAAAGCAATCAAAATATACATATATAATTAATTGATTATTGCAGCATTTTAAGTAAACTTAAAGAAAAAAATAAATTTTAAAAAAAAATTTCAAATTAGCACGCGATTCTAGTAAACCAAAGTCATAAAATTAATAATTTTATTAATAAATTTTTATATTTTTCAACATTGTAGAATTTTATTGTGAACAAAAATTTTAAACAAAGTAAGAACTAAATTTTAATAATAATATCCATTAAATACTTTGAACATATAATATAAAAAATAGAATTGAATTTTTAATACCTGCAATTTTTTTCAGGTTATTGTGAACTTGTTATAAAAAATTCATTTAAGAAATAAAGTGACTTCTTAATATTTCAACGATTCATTATATAAATTTATTGACATTTATATTTCCCCCAAAAAAATTTAATATTTAGTTGTAGTGAACAATTGAAAAACTTAGCTATAATTTAACTACAATCTTATAGATAAATATTAAAACTAGCGTTGTCATTAATATTATACCATGTATCAGAAACTAACACAAAAATTTATAAAAATCTTCTTAATATTTTATATATAGAAAAAAAACCTTACTTATAATTATTTTTTCTTTATAATAAGATATCAAAACCTAAGCAATTGCGTGTTAAATTAAATAACTTTAAAAATAATCATAAATTTAACTTAATTATATGCTTCAAGTATAAATTAATGGTTTATTTTTAACATTGTTTGATAAGAGCGGGAATTTTTTATTTTATTTTAAATTATTTTTTAATTTTTTTATTATAATAAAACTAGCATCTTTGAAAAAATTCATAATTTTTTTTAATAAGCAAGTTTACGATATACATAGCTTCTGATGTTAACATATTGTAAACATATATATTTATATAGAATTACATGGTAAAGGTCGTAATTATAAAATTTTGACAGTCCATCGTGTTCATTGTATTGTTGAAGTATTGATTTTTATTGTTACCATGTTCATAGACAAAAACATGAATATTTGAGTTGGATGAAAAAGTAGCCACACTGATGAAGGAACATTTAGCTACGTCTTTCAGTAAATTTTGATTGCATGAATAAAATTATTTCCTCATCAAAAAAAGAAGCGCTTATTGAAGCTAAAAATATTAGATATTTTAAATACATAACTCCAGTCTTCAGTTATTTCCGCTCAAAACAACCCCTCAATGTTAAATCAGTCTAATTTATAATGATTTATTAAATAAATAAAAGATCTGAAATAATAATTAAAAAACCTTATTAAATTATTTTTTTTATTTAAGTTAATAAAGCAGTATAAAAGAATGAATGAATTTAAAATAAAATTCGCTTTTTAACTTTTTTATTTTAATAAGATTCATTGATTTTCGTTGTACACAGTTTTTTCTTATTTTATTTTTAACATAATTTTGAAGTTCACTGTATTAATAAATAAATTTAATATTTGAATTTTGATTTTGTTTTTTTTTTTTTTTTTACAAGACGCATAATATTAAACTTTATCGTGTTAAATTTGTATTTTAAGTTAAAATAAAAAAAAAAATCATAAAATAACCTGCTCGATTTGTTTGGAATGAAAAAAAAAAATTGGTTCTTTTTGTATAAATTTTCTAGGAAGAATATATTAAAATATCAATTTTTATTTTTTTATTCATCAGAGAATTATTATTATTTTAATATGTAATTTAAAAACCACATCATAAATCGCATAATTTTAAGTGGCGAAAAAGGGGTTTTCTTCTTCAATATTAAACAAATTCTACTAAAATGATCCTTTTTGTTATTCCTTCTTCAAATTGAACGATGTCTCTTGCTATCATCAAAAAATAAAATATTCTTAGTACTATATGGATGGGTTGAAATAGAATTGAGTTTTTGTTCAGTTGAAAGGTTAATATTAAATTTGAATTCAATTGCTGTTTGAGGTTTGACCTTGTGTCATTTATCCAGAAACTAGATGTATATAGTATATAATATGCACTATATACATCCATTATATGTGTTTATTCAAAATTTAATATCTTAAGATATTACTTAAGACAATTTACATGGTGTTCAAGCGAAATGTTATATTTAATTATATAAAATTTTTGCTTAACATCTATAAAATTCGTGCAGCATAAGAATGCACAATTTAAGTCGACAGTAATTTAACTTATGTATGATCTTTCAAACAGCGAGAAGCTCAAAGAAATAAACTAATTAAATTGGATTCCAATTTGGAAATGATGTCTTATTCAATTTGAACTATATTTAGCTTCGAAGCATAAGTATACTCGTAATCTATAAGTAAAATATAACTATGTTAGTGTTAAAAATAAAGTAAATTTATTCTTATAATTTAAGAATTATTGCTTTTTATTTTATGTAATCCAAAAAAAAAGCACAAATTAAACAAAAAATTATTATCCTTTTGTTGATTTCCCGGTAAATATTAAAAATAATTCAAGAAAAAATTGTTTGGTTTCTTTTGAATTAATGGGTATAAAATTTTTTGAATAAAATGTAGGGCTTCATGAATGTTTCATAAAGGTCGGCGCATTATTTTAGCATAAAATAATAATAAAATAAATTACAATAATCAGTAATTTATTTCCTTAATAAAGGTAAATTTCTCTTTAATGTTCACTGACCTTTACAGGCAAATAACAAGAAAAAAAAAAGGGCAAAATAGTTAACGTCTATTTTTTTATTTATTTTTCCTTTATTTATATACATATAATATACACCTAATTGTATTCATTATTTTTGATTTGAAAATGCAAAATTGTTGGCGGCTAAAAAATATTGTATATCCAAAGTTTATATAAATAAAATATAATAAAATTTTTTTCAATTACATATTTGAAACAAATTTAATATAACAAAAAAAAAAGTTGTCAACAATAAATTTTTGTATTCGACTCAATTGCACAAAAAAATAAACTAATTCTTAAAAGCAAATAAACATATTATTGGCAAATTCTAGCTATGACTCTTTTAGAGCTTGAAAGCAAAGCTATATATAGTATGTTATTTCAAAGTAATTAAAGGGAATGATCGATCATATTTTATATTTTTTGATGAATAAAGATTTCATGATTTTTGATTTATAATGACTAGAAAAATATTAATATTTTGATTGATTTGGAAACAAAGTTCTAAAATTTTTTAAAGTACATATATATATATTTTTTTATAGATACTGTTTTACAAATAAAGTCCGTAAAACACATTTATAAAATAAACAGTAGGAAACTAATATTTAAAATATTTGGGAAATGGAAAATGTGTGATTTGTTAAGCCTTTATGAAATATTTCTATATATATATATACAAAAGCCATGAAATTCCGTAACTTATAATCTTCTGAACCAATATCGATTTCAACGAAACCAGTACCATTGGAAAGGTTATTTTCCTTAAGAGGACTTGGTACCAGTTTGGATTTTTTGTCCCAAAATATAATTGTAGAGCCGTTTTAGATTATTTTAAAGTTTAATTTAAAAAAAACATTTCATTCACAACCTCAGGAATGTTTCTTAGTTTAAAATGACATAAAACTTTTTAGAATCGGTTAAGGATAAGTGCTCGAAATACCTTCAAAACCATTTTGTGACACATAACAATGGTTTTGAAGAGATTTCGAGCACTTAGCCTTAACCGATTCTAAAAAGTCTTATACCCTTTTAAAGTATCAAACAGTTCGAAGGTTGTGAATGAAATCTTTTTTCTAAATTTAACTTTAAAATAATCTAAAACTGCTTTTCAAAAAAAATTTGGGACAAAAAATTCAAACTGGTACCAAGTCCCCTTAAATGGTTTTAGGCTGGTTTTAGAATGAAATTTGGTCGACTAATGTCGGTGATGGACAACTTTTTCGACTTTTTACACCATTTTCAAACATAAAATGTTCTTACTTGCCTGATTTACGTGCCAGATGTTTTAGAGATATAAAAATTTTTCCTGATTTTCTCAAAATTGATTGCACTCTTTTGCAACTAGAAACATATAGTCGAAGTATAAATAGAAGAAGGCAAGAATAAGAGCAGAAAAGGTTCTTTTATTAATTATATTTCAAGATAATTCCATTAAAATTAAACTTAAACCTATTAAAGTTCTCATCAATTTTATAAAACAAAAAAAAAAATTAAAAAAAATAAAAGAAAAAAATTTATAAAAATAAAGTTAAATATAAACTTAATAAAATATTATATTTTCTAAAAGTTGGGAATAAAAAAAAAGAAGATATTACACATATATTTTCCAAGAGATAATAACAATCTCACAAATTGCTTTTTTTCAAAAAAAAAACATAGAATAATATATATGCGATACCTACAAGGAGAAAAAAAAAGAAATTATTTTATAAAAACAAAATGAAAAATAATAAAAAAAAATATATATATATATATAATCATCTTATGTTATTTTTTCATTCAATTTTTATTATTATTATTTTTTTTCTTTTTTTATTTATTTTCCTAAAATATTATATATTTTTCTTCTATTTTTTTTTTTATTGTTTTTGATCGTAGATGGATTTTTCCTAGAAGTGTCCTTTAAAAATACATTTTCCACCTCTCTAAAGTACATACTTAAAGAAAATTGTATTTTCTTTTTTTTTTAAATAATCAAATAATAAAAAAAAAATTTATATATATATATTAAAAAAAATTTTTTTTTCTTGAAACCTTAAAAAATATTGCAATAAAAAATATATCTAAGTATATTTTTAACTATTTTTCAACCTGTAAAAAAATTGTCATAAGGCCTTAGTTCCACCTATTTTTTATTTTTTTTTGTTTTTCTATTTTGAGATTTTACTTAAAATTTGCTATAAAGCTGAAATAAATGAATATTCAAGTTTTTATGAAATAAATAAATTCAAGAAATTAATATAGTTTCGAAGTTAAATGAAAATTATGAATGTACAGAATTTATGAAAATCAAATAAATTTTATATGAATTTGAAGAAAATACAAAAACAGGGTTTTCAACAATACTATAAAACCCTGCAAGAATTAAAAACTAAATTGGATATCGAATCCGATGCAACTTTAAAAATGATGCTTTTAAATTTCTTATAATGTAATCTCAGAACTGAAGGAATAAGCCATTCTCACCCTATCATATCTTACAATTTTTATGAAATTTATGTAAAATTAAGCAGATTCGAACTATTTAAACATTCAAATTGGGTGTAGGCTCTTCAGCCGGACAATTCTTCGCACAAACAAAGAACTAAATGGTAGCATTTTCGCTTTTTCAAAATTCGACGAAAAAAAATTCAAATTTAGAATTTTCGACTAATCTAAAAAAATTGTTTTCACATAATTTTGAAGAGGACAAATTCTAGTTTTTGTAGAACAAATAGGCACAAATTAAGCACTAAATGATATTATCATTATTTTTTTGGAAATTCGAATCCGGCCAGAGATAACCCATGTTCGAAATTGGAAAATAAAAGTTTCTCAAAAACCAAGCAAGCACAAATTCTAGTTTTTGTGGCACTAATAGACATAAATTAAGCACTAAATTCCTCCACCCTTAAATTGACCCAGTTAAGTGCAAATACCCGCCCCATCATTTCATTAGGGCGGTCGAAATGAGTTTTTGTCATGGATCAGAAAGACAACTCAGCGTAACTATTCGAAATTATAACTACATTTATAGGGCTCTCCTAAAAGTTCTCAAATGAAACTTAGAGTGCATTTATTTTAAAAATCATACTTAAATTATTCTTTGAAAAATAGCAATAAAAATAATATTAGAAAAACTGAAATATAAATACACATTAATAAATTGAATATTGTTTTTGGCCCCTTTTTTTTTTTTTTGGTAGAAAAAAAAATGTAGAACAAAGTCTTAAAAGCTTTTGCCCCGCCTTTATAGTGAAATATTAAACTCTGTACATATATATATATATATAGAAATACAACGCCTTATATTGAAAATAAAAAAAAAAAATTTTAAATAAAAATAAAAATAAAAAAGTCTTCCTCATAAAATAGATAAATTTAGATATTTTTTCTGAATTTTTCCTTCAAAGCTTTTTATACGATGTTCAAAAAAAATGTATATATATACAGTACTTGAAAGAAGAAGAAAAAAATATTTCAACTAGAATATCTGAGAAATATTCTGCACTTTTCCCTTATTTGTGTTCAACTTCTTTTAACATTTTTCGAAGTAATTCTGACAAAAGATTGCTTGTGTTAAAATTTTGGTTCATTCTTTGAATTTTGTGCCTTGTGCATTTTAAGCACATTTGTCCTAAATTTTTCGCTGAAACCATTTTTGAACAAAAGAAGGAACTGGAGGAGGAATTTTTGATTTTTTTGCGGGTTATTTGAAGACATTATAAAGTTTTCAACACATTGAGTTTTGTAAATTTTTCTGCTTCTAGTAAATTTTTTATTGACACTTCAAAATAAAGTCCCATAAAAATGACATTGCACTAAACGAGTTAAATATTTCCCTTTTTTTTGCAAACCCAATGAGCATAAATGAAAAATCACTCTTGAATTACCATTTTATATTTCAAAACTTTAAGTGCAATTTCCCTGCTGAAACATAGAGTTCTCTATACATATTGCTTTCGGTCTTCTCCCTTATTATTTTCCAGGGAAAAAAAATCCTTCAAACTTTAACAGTTTATTTAGAAAATATTTTCGTTTCAAGTATCTTTTTATTTAAAAAAAAAAAAAAAGAAAAAGAAACGAATTTTGGGGCGGGAAAAAGAATTATCCAAATGGCAAAATACAAGAAAAACTTTTCTTATTTTTTTTTTAAGTTTCTGGACAAAAATAACCAACAAAAAAAATATTGTACTCGGAGTACCAAAGAATAACAAGCATAAAAGATAAACATTAAAATAACAACAACAACAAAAATTATTAGGTGATAACTTTTCTTTTATTTTTTTTGTTTTTTTTTTTTTGTTTTTCAATTTCCAAATATTGTTTTTGTTTTTATTGAAAAGGAAATAAGCACATCCTTGTAAACAGAAAACAACGAAAAACAATAATAAAAAAAAAAAAAACAACATCATTCTCATGTTAAAAATAAGGACAAAATATTCTGTTCGCTATATGTATATATATTTCGAAATTTTTGCACCGTGTTTTTATTTTTTTTTTTTTTTTCTATATAGTTGAGATATGCGCATATGCTTTTCCCAATAAAAGATAAACAATTTTCTATGTAATAAAAACATAAAAAGAAAAAATTATTATTTTATTTTTAAACCGTATGAGATTATCGAGATGAACAGTTGTGTTATCAGTGATGTCTCGCCAAACAATCATACAATTATCTATCTAGCTTCATCTTTGGCACAAAATCATATAAAGGAAATCTATATTCA
The DNA here is from genome assembly GCA_964007475.1 of Hybos culiciformis. NCBI lineage: Eukaryota > Metazoa > Arthropoda > Insecta > Diptera > Hybotidae > Hybos > Hybos culiciformis. The sequence goes on along the minus strand of OZ023274.1, from coordinate 10,170,444 downwards.
AAAAATGACTTAATGACTTTAAGGAAATTGTTCAATTATTTTAATTTATTTTATGTAGACATAAAATATTTTATTTGTTAAATAATTAATCTTTCGGTACGACTATTAAAAATTTATTTTTATATAAATCCGTAATAAAAAATGAATTATTCCAGTTGGTTAATCAAAGCTGATACATCCAAACAGCGGACTGTTATAGCTTTCAGGGCTGAGTATCAAATCGTGAATTATCATTTTTCAAATCGTGAATTATCATTGTCAGCTCAGTCCTGTTGTAAAAACTTTAAAAATTAGCTAATATTTATTTGAAATATAATAGATATGATTAATTTTAAATTAAGTACCCAAGTAAAATGTTCAAATTATCTGTAGTTGTTAAATTATTTATGAATTTAAAAATTCTAATTAATTTTGAATACATGTTGCTCGAAAATTTATATATACCCTCGCTCATAACATAACGTGTCTTTCAATACATTAAAAAATTGAAGTTAAACCTTAATTAAATATCAAAAAACTTGCGCCTGTTTAAATCTAGAATAAGAAAATTGATTGCACGAAAGAGATAAGCTTGGTAAGATAATAGTTAAGATAATAGTTACTCAACTTTCAAGAATAACATAAATTTCATCGAAGCTAGAACTATGTATTAGAGCTTCAGATTTGTACCATTAAAATCATTAAATTTTGAATTAATCGTCATCATAGTTTGTGCAACAACGTTTTAAATAAAAACACTAATTTTTATTGTTTTTTCATTTTTATTTTTTCTTTCTTACATTATTTTGACAATTTTCTTTTATTTTTAAAATAGAAAAAAAAAGGCGTATCAGCAAGACATTAAAAACATTTTCCTGTTTGGTTTAATTTCTTTTTAAGCTTTGTACCATACATAAGGTTGCATCCTTTTTCTGTTATTACAAAAAAAAAAAATTATCCTAGATATATTTTTTTTAAGTTGCGCTATTTCATATTTGCAATGCGACACATGTGTAAAAACAAGACCAACCAGCAGGACATTCGGATATGATACATAAAATTTTATAAATCAACTTTCGAAAAATTATTATGTACATATATTTGCTCCTCCTATTTCACTTGTTTTTGTAATATTTACACGCATATCAAATAGGGATATCCTGTTCCATTTTTTTCTTCTTTTAAATACTTATATATATATTAAAATTAATTTGTTATAAATAACATTTTATTATATATATTTTTTTTTCATTAGAAACTTTTTTTTAATAAACAAGTGATGTGTTTTTTCCATTACACTTGCTTGGCTTTATGGTGTACATTTAAAATGAAAAGTTTAAATTTAATTTAGACAAATCAGAAACCCTTGAGTTTAAAAAAAAATAATTTTCAAAGAAGTTCTTGAGCAAAATGTAACCTTAAAGTCAATTTTTTTCATATCGTACTTTACATATAGTTTATTTAGAAAAAATTATATTATTTTCTGTAAAATTTATATTTGACTTTCGTCTGTCATCTACTACAATAATATAAAGTCGTACTTTGATTTTAACCCACTTTTGTATATATGAATTTACAGAAAAAATATTTTTTGAGGAAGAAAAGGAAGAATTACATTTTCATTAAATAGGAATTAATTCTTTTTAAAGTATATTTTTTAATTCTTTTTTTTTGGTTTATATATCAAGTTTACACAGAAATGAGTGTAATTATTTCTTGTATCTATAACACATTTTAATAAAAATTTATGCTTTTATGTAGGTGCTTTATACAGAATCTTCATTTATATTTTTCCAGGTACATCTAAAGAAAATTACAAAGGAGGTTTAATGATTATTTTCATAAGTAGTATATATAATAAGGCGCATTATCAAAAGATATTACATATGGTGTTGTACATAAGCATCATTATATTTATACGAGGCCAAAATATCTTATGAATATTTAAAGTAAGCCCCTATAATATTTATGAGAGGACTGTGAATCGAAATACGTAAAATGTAAAAGTAAATTATCTTGATTAAAAAGTATCGAAGAGAATCTGAGTACTATTTAGTCTCTTTAATGTAAAACCATATCAGCCCAATTATTTAATAAAGTGCTTGACTTACTATGCTAACTATAAATTTAATTATTAAAACAAAAAAGCCCTTCATCTTCGAATCAAAATAGTGAGAATTTTTAGGAATAAAAAAATTTATTTAGAAAATTTTGGTGTGCTTATTAGGGAGAATATATTATATTATATTATATTATATAATAATTATTTTTATAATTATTAATAAAAAAGAATATTTAAAAAAAAACTTTCTAACGTTTCTTACCACTAACTAAAAAAAATAAAATAATTATTCTTTTTGGGTAGAATGGATATGTTGAATTCGATTCTTGTCTGAGCTATATAGACTTAACTTCGTCATAGAGAAAGAGCAAAATGTAGGGCGTAGCGTGCAGTTCTAATCTTAATTAAATGCAGGTTAATTGGTTTACTCAATTAAAGTACAGTTGTGGTTCAAAAACTATTGGAAATTGAAATCAATTGAATAAGAAGTACAACAAAACTCGTCTGGCGCCTCACACAAAAAAGCAAAAACAGAGAAACTTTATAAAATAGTTATTAATAGTTCTTAATATAATATTGTAAATTTTTTTATTAGAACCCTGAAATCTATTAGCCGCAAATAAATATAGTACAACAGCGCAAGATGTGAACTTTGCTGAAGAAAACTTCGTTATTTACTAATTCATGAATCATATGGTATAGCTTTAAAAAGATTTTTTAAATATCTAATAGACAAATCTAGTAAATCCACTAAAATAAAACTGAAAATTTGTTCTGTTATTAAGTTCAGGAAAAAATAAAAAAATTAATAAAAAAGCATTAAAAATAATTTTGAAGAATTGATCGGCTTGAAAATACCCTGCACAATACAATCATATACATATGATATTTAACGAAAACAAAACTAAATAAAATAAAATTAACCGCATTTTTTATTACAGATTCCGGCTAAAAATTTCCCGGAGCCCAGGACAACTCTGAAAAAAAAAAAATCTTCAACATAGTTCATTCAAAGTGTTTGGCTCAAACAAAAAAGCTCTTCGGATTCATTGTGAAACATTGAAAACCCATAACGAATTACCTTTCAAAAGAATTCTTATTTCAGAGTTCTTTCAAAAAATAGAATTAAAAACTGTCAACTTTTCACATAAAAGAAACAAAAATTTTCTTTATGACAACAAAAATAGCATAATATTTTTTTTATGTTTTTAAATAATAAAATAATTTTTTTTTTTTATTAAAACGTAAAATATATATATTTTTTTTTTACTTTTTGTATATTTTTAATTTAAAAAAAAAAAAAAAGTACTTTTATGTGTGTTTTTATTATCGTAAAAATTACATTTTCATATTTATTCATTCCATGAAATTTATTCATCTTTTTACCTGCTTAATGTATATAATTTTCTTTTCTAATTTGCAATCTAATTCTTTTATTTTTTTTTTTCTTCTTTTTTTTCATTTCTATAATGAATATTTGCCTTTGAAATAAATATATAAAAAAAAAGACAACGTCCTATCTCTAGTTATTTATTTTTTTGTGACATCAAATTTTCATTATATTTTCAGGATATTTATGTATATAAAATTAGTTATTAGACGAATTTTTACATATGAATATCTTTATTTGAGAAATTCGTTGAAACTTATATTCATCTCTAGATTAAGTTACTAATGCTATATTTATAAGTATATTTTAGTTTTCTTAAACACTTCGTATACCAAATATCTCTATGAAATAAAATTTGATCACTTCTTTTATACTATTTGATACTAGATTAATATTATTGTTGTATATATACATTTTATTCGTACAGTTTTTAGTTCCTTTGCGAGAAAGTATATAGATCCAAAAATTAAACATATCGTTCTTGAATCCGCTAAAGTTCTGAGACTTTTTAATTTAAAAAAGTCACCGAAGTAAATTAGAATTGTCAACTGAGTGATTGAGTTTTTTAAAAAAAATTACGTGCTAACAAGCTTTCAATCGTAAAATTTCAAATAAAATTTTGATGACATTTGACAATCTGACATTTGCCCACGGACATTTGACAATCTAACATTTGCCAATCCGATATTTGAGTCCCCCGTGCCTTTTCACACCTTTTCCAAATTGAAACAAATTTATTTCCAACTTTATAGGAAAATTTTTTCAAAAACAAAAAGTTTTTTTTTAACTGAGTATAAGTTTTGTTAAACCAAAAAACTGGTCAAATGTCAGATTGGAAATGTCCGTGGGCAAATGTCAGATTGTCAAATGTCATTTGGGCAACTGTCCGGGAATCATATATATTACTTACGTCTGTCAAAAATTTTCTAAGGTATATCAATCATCACATATTTGTCAACTGAGTGATTCGAGTTTTTTAAAGAATTTCATGTTAACAATCTTTCAATCGTAAAACATCAAAAAAAATTGATTAGTAGATTGGATTGAAAGTACATTTACTATATATCTGTCAAAAATTTTCTAAGCTATATGAATCATCGCATAATGGTTTTACTTCTACTAAAAGATACTTTATTGACACCAGCGATTTTTTTTCCGAAACTTTACTTTTAATTTTGATTTTTTGATTATAAACGAGGAAAATTGTAGCAATTTTTTTTTTTGTACAAGAAACCATGTTTTTACATTAAAAAAAAAAACAAAGAAAAAATCATTTCAACTTTTGTTGGTAAAATTTTGCGGTATAAGATTTTTTTTTTCTTGTTCTTCTTGTATATATTTCATTTCTTTAGCTTTGCATTGGAATAATTTTTTTTTTTAATGCATGCATTAAAAAATATAAAAATTATCCAATTTATATTCAAAAAGGTACCATCACATTACAAAAAAAAAAAAAAATATGACAAAAAATATTTTAAGTACATTATAAATACAGTAAAAAAGAATTTTTATTTTTTTTTTACATATCTTTGATGACAAGATGAGAATAGTGCATACATTTATGTAGTTGCAGCAATATATAGTTGCATAAGATATGTTTGATATAACATTAAAATAAACAGGTATATACATTGAAATGAACAAATCTTGTACGAAACAACTGAAATTTAATCAACATTTTAAAATTTGATTAAATTTTCCATACATTTTGCTTCATAAGCTTATCATAATTTTTTATTTAATTTAAATATATAGCTGAGAAATTTGTTCTCATCTGAAAATATCAATCACAACAAGTATATTTATCAATTTTAGAAATTCAATTCAATATTTCCAAATATGTATTTATTTAAGTTGACAATCGAAATGCGTAAACAAAAACTTCAAAAACTTAGGTATATAATATTTGTGATATAAACTCAAATTTAAAATATCAATTTTAATTCGGTCTCTGGGAATGATTTTGACAACCGAAAAATTTTGCTTACTTAACTAAATAAAGATATTTGCACCCGGCAGGATTCACTCAAAACACAGGAATCTGTTTTTTGTGAAAAATAGGGAAAATAGTTCGTACTTTTTACTTTTCAATTTTTAATGTAATAGTAATTATCTGTTCTTAGAAATTTTAGAAACTCATTTGGTGTGAAAAATATTTTTTATAATTAATTTTCGCTAGAAAAAAGAATAAAAACTATGATATTGCTGCCATACATATTTGGCCAGTTATTAGGTACGTGTATTTAATAACAAATGCAAGATTTTGAGCACATATAGCTAGATAATTTTTACAGGTCTGTTAGATATTAGAACAAATAAAAGCTACTATATATTATATTTCATATAATGGTTAGTTTACTAAATTTATAAAACTAAGGCTTCTTTCAGCTGCTAATCTATACTTATATTCTATCTGATCACCACAATAATTAAATTTTGTAACGCGGAAGTTACTCGTAAGGTCATCCCCCACAAATCCAAAACGGATATGTATAAATTTGAACAAAATCTCTTACAAAACCACTACAAAACCCAAACGATAAGGATAAAATTTATCAATTATTGTCAGAAAATAATTTTCTATTATATGTTTTATTATTTAATTACTCATTTTCATATAATTGGTTGTGAGAAAATTTAATTTTGTTTTAATAAAAGCATCAAACCTTTTTTTTTCGGTATAGAATACAGTGATCCGTTTTCATTAACATGGAAATTTCGGAAAAATTTTAACAACTACTGTATTTTTAAACTTTTGGGAACCCCTTCAAAAAAAAATATTTCTTAAAAAAAGATATAACCCCTTTTAAAAAATAAAAACAAGTTATTTTTTCTCAAGCTCATCCTTTTTATTTTATTTAAATCAGTTTAATAATAAAAAAAAAATTCAAAAACCTTTTTGTGATAAACGATGCATACTGTTCAGCCTCAAAAAATCAGGCCTTAATATTAGGTACAAAATAAAAAAGGAAAATATAATGATTTTTAATTTTATAATAATTTTACTTAATTTTTTTTTTTCATCCTAAGGCTATAGTTCTATAGAAAAATTTTGTTCATAACAAAAAAAGTTTCTCACATCTCACATCCCAATAATTTACCTGGTCACACCCAGACTGTAGTTGTGATTTGAATTAACCTCAAATCACTCAAATCAAAGTAGTGAAAGCTAGTTTTTTTAAATACTCATGTTCTAAAATATTATAAGAAATTTAAGCACAGGGTAGGTTAAGAATAGGATGGGTCCTTAGTAGTTATTATATTAAGAGTTTTATTTCGATCCGTAATTTTTATCTGTTAGTGATAGAAATATTCAATTGAATTATATTTATAACCAAATTGCTTAGAGATTTATTAATTCATACTATCAAATCACAAATTTAAAAATTAGTTCCAACTATTTTCCAAAAAAAAACAAAAATAATTTGCTTCAATTAAATATATTTAAAAGATTTTTCCACAGCCGTTTTTCACTATAAATATAATTATAAAAGATTCGATAGATTTGATTCTGAAATATAAGTGAAATTTTATGAAGTGTGGAATCCACCCTTGCTTTCAAAGGGTAAATAATAAAATTACACACCTTAGAAAATAAAAATAAAAATAAAATTTTTCTTTTATTTGAAAAGAATTTAAATAAAATTCTAAAGTGCGGAAGCAAATCTTTATAGATGATGATGCTTTGTCAGACAGGGTCACAAAGGATCAAAAAAGCAGAAATTGTCAACGTCTTTTTTTTTTTTATTTTGTTGTACTGATATGCAAATCTATTACAATCTTTCTTTTTTACATATTAAATCCTTTTTATTCACTTGAAAAATTTTTTTGAAAAAAAAAAACGAAAAACAAAATTTTTTTTTTTTATTCAGGGGGATTTATTTATTAAAAGTTTGTAGCGTATTTTTTTTTTTTTTTGAAAATTTTACCATATACATAGTTGTAATAGGGAAAATACAAAAAAATGATTTTGTAATAAATATTTTTATTGAAAAGCGACAGTCCGTGAAATGATATGTCAATCCCAAAAGTGCACTTTACACGTTTAACTATTTTTCAATTTACAGAAAATATTTGGTATATGTTGTTATTCAGCCACACATTTTTTTGTGACATGTTTTATTCGAGGTGTATATTAGTGAATTTTTTTTTTTTTTGGTTTTCATGGGTTTTGCATGCTTTGGTTAACATTTAATCTAATTATGAATAATGGTAAGTAAATAACGTAATTAAAGATTTAAACAAAATTGTGATAAATATAAATTATATTTTTAAAATGAATTAGGTATATATTATGACATTTTAATTGAGGATACAAATATAGTTTCAAAATTTGAAAAAAACAAAAACTATACTTTTATACTTCTTAAGTTTTAAGAATTTTTTGAGATTTATTCACATCCCAGACCACATCCAGATCACTCGATTCCCGTACGAGGCCGTATCTTATTCAGATCAAAATAGAAATATATATATAGGTTATATTTATACGAGCGTCTGAACAATAGTGACAAGTTATCAGCTTAATTTTTAATATCTTCCAAATTTGTAATTTTATTCTCATCAAAATTTTTATATTGCTAATAGAGCTGAGCTGGCTTTAGTTCTTTAGTTTTTAGTCATACTTTTGTCTTGAGAACCTAATACTGTAACATAAGAATTCCTGGAAGTTATATGCTTTGAATATGTAGAGGAAAATCTTACTTTCTCATTTAAAATTAAAATGTCCTAATGAAATAAGTAGATTTTGAGAGATTCGTGAACACTTTGTTTGAAGGGATAGAAAACTTTTTTTTCGGTAATTTATTAATAGTTTGTTGATAAAGAATATTCACCTTTTATTTTGTATTACTTTTTTCAAAGTATATTTTAGTCAAATGTCGTGACAGGAAATTAAACAAAAATAAAGAAAATAAATATGTACATTATATAGTTATATATTAGTAACTATGACGAGTAATATATTCTTGTCTTATATCTAATCATCAAAATCATTTAATCAATGCTTTTAATATTTTTTTTTCAATTTTATTGAACATAGTGTGTAATTTCGTTTACTTTAAGAGTAATTAATTAAACAGATGTTATTTTGTAGTTGTAGCGTTGTAGGAATACAATATAGTATTTATGCAAATACAAAAAACAACTATGTATACGAAAAAGCAAGCAAAAAAACGGACTTCAGGTATACATAATCATTTTTTGGAAAATTGTTAAGTCCCTTCATTTTTCTTTAAAATCAGATTTTAAGCTTAATAAAAGAAATTGGAAATTATTAATTTTAGAAGAAAATAAAAATCTTAAATCAAATCAAAATATCTTTCAAAACAAAGATTAAAGCGAAATCTTTTTAACAAATTTTTATTATTTGCATAATTTTAATGTAATTTTTGACACTTTATGGTGGAATAGTCTTGATTTTTTTTGATTTTTCATATCCTGAAAAGAACGAAAAATTTAAACAGACCATAAATATATTTTTTTTTTTTTTCCTATGTAAATTTTGAAAGAAGAAAAAATTTACAAGATGCCAAATTAAATTTTTTCCTTCTTTTCGGGTTTTGACCATTTTTCCCTTCATTTTCAGACAGATTTTATTTTTCAGAGTTTGTAAATTAATTTTTTTTTTCTTCGCTTTAAAACAAAAAAAAAAAAAATAATTATTTATATAAAGCAAGTGCGGTTGAATATATTAAGCACTTCTTCCTTATGCTAACTTTAAGATATCATGAATTTTATATTATTTAATGCTCATTTATTTCTTTCTATTTCAATTTTTTATTAAGATTCCAATAAAAATTTTATACCCATCAAATTTGGTTATTTGTTAGTTAAACCGGATTTAAACATAAACAAGAATCAAGAACCGAATCCCGTACGTTGTCATGGAATTTATTCTGGAGGAATGTGCCAGAAAAAATCGAAATCGAGCAATTGATTCTGGCACCAGATTCTGCTGCTAAATAAAGTCTGTCATTTGCGAAAATTAATGAAAAATAATTAAAAGTAAATTTATTAAAGGACTATACTTAAAACTTAAGTAATAAATTTAAGCGCAGTTATTATTGGCAGATATTCACATTTATATTTTAAACAGACTCTCAAAGTCTAAAAATTTAATGATTCTAAGTTATAAAATATTCAGAAAATTATTGAGCTTCTTTTTTGAGGTTGAAACTTCAAATAATTTTCTTTTTTTTTATATCTAACAAAAATTATTATTTTTGTCCGATTTAAAAATGAATGAAGAAATAAAAATAATTTAAAATAAAAAAAAAATAAATATAAATTATTAAGAGGATTGTCTAAATGAGTTTTCATCACTTCATAACTTTTACTTTGCAGCACAAAAAAAAAAAAAAATGAAAAGTTATGAGAATCAAGTTTAATGGGAAAAAAAAGATGAACATTTCTATAATTTTTCGCTTCACTCATTTTGATTTTGAAAAAAAGAAAAAAAAAAAAAAGGATTTTTCCTTTTATATTAGAAAATTTACATAATTATTATATCCTTTTTATTTCAAATTAAAAAAAAAAACTCGTTTAAAAAAACTTTTTCTTAAATATTTAAAACTTCATGACTTTACATTCTCATTTCATATTTTAAAGCGCTTAAAATTATAAATTATTTTCAATTAATTTTTTTGGTCATTTTCGATATAGAATTGTTTGTCAAATTTCCCAAGGAAATAGACACAATAATGTACTATGTTTCCAAATATGTCTATTGTGCATGTCCAAGTCCATTCATTGCAGAATCATATTTTAAATCACATTGATGCACTTTTTCTAATTTTTAGATGAATAAAGATAACCATTACAATGATCACAAAAATCATTTTTTGTTTCAATCGTATTTTTCACTATTTCTTTAATATACTATTTATATTTTTCAAGCTGATGAAAAATCCTTATTAACGTCAGATTATTAATGGCAATTAATCAGATATTTTTATGTAAATTTTATTTCCACTCTGAATTAAATAACTAAAAGGATTTTTTTTTTAAATATTTTACCGGATTTTGTGGTAACAAATAATAATAAATATATGTGTGTATATATCGCATAAATTCTACGTTGATTATTGTGCACAGTTAAACACGTAAAGCTCTATATTAAGCCCTAACATGATTTAAACCGATTATGTTGTCATTAATCATAACATTTAAGATTCAAATAACTTTATGGAAAAAGGTAAGAAAAATACCATTTCAAGGATTGTGTATAGTTTAGCTGTATAGAAAATGAATCTTATAAAAATGAAATTTATGAAATTTTTTTAAATAATTTCGTTTTTCACGCAAGGATTTTCTTAAAATTTACTACTAGCCATACATTGTGTAAAATATAAATTTTTTTTTTTTTTTATAAACATTGCATTTGCAAATAATTCATTTAGCTATTCAAAATTCTGAGAAAAGTATAATTTATGATTTCTAAATTCTCTACTCTTAGATTTACAAACTAATAGAATTCACGATGTCCAATCTGATTTACGGTCTGTTTGCTAGACGTCATGAAAAATCAAATCAACCTATACGTAATTTAATTATAATAATACAAATTTTAATGTTAACTCAATAATTGTTCAACATTTTTTCGAGAAATGGATATACGACTAAAAATTAATGAAAATTATTATTTCAAATGAACAACTATAATGTAAATACCTTAATAATAAGATTAGCAAAGATTTTGAAATGAAATATTTGATTTGATTTTAAAATAATCAAAGTATAATTATAATAGTTTTCGGATCTAAACTTTCAAATGTAAGAAGTTAATTTTGACATTTCCATACAATTTTTCTGAAATTCCTGACCCAAATTCATCGATTACCTTATAACCACAATAAAAATTTTCCTATTTCAAACAAAATTGAGGAACTTCGAAAATATATCCTTTTATTACAAAATTTTTTATTTTAATTATTTTATTTTTCGTTATTTCAAAATTACACCCTGCTTTAATAATTAATTGATTTCAATGGAAAGAAAGAAAAAAAACATTTGAAACTTAACTGAAAGTGACAAATTAATTAAAAATTATTTCATTAAAGAAAATTAAAAAACTTATGCATTGTTGAAAGGATTTTCCCACGTAGATTTTTCATATTTTCATTTTTAATTTTTATTTTTTCGAAGAAAAATATCATAAAATTTATATATTTATATTATATAAAAATGTATATACATAATACATATGTTTGTACGTAGATAAATAATTCTTATAAAAATTTCCTTTCAACTAAAAATGTATAGTATGAATTTGAGTAATTTATTCCTTGATTTTTAACAAAAGTGTTAATCTAAAACAAAAAAAAATTTTTGAATTAATTTTTAAAATGAAAAAGTTTTTTTTTTTTTTCTGTCTTGTCTTCGAACACCACAAATTTTCATGGAAAAATTTTCACGCATTTCGTTCAATTTTTATTATTATTATTATTTTTATTTTATTTTATTTTTTTTGTTTAAATGACATTTATTTTAATATAAAAATCATTTACACTTCGTCGGTAATTTTAATTGGCTTGTTTATTTTTAAAATGAAAGGGTTTTAAATAAACAATAATAATGATTGGTTGTTAAAAAAAAAAGAAAAGTTATTTAACTTTTGTTTTTCTTCAGATGAAAGTTTTAATGATTTTTTAGTTTAATTTTTGAAATGAATTTAAGAAAATTATATATTAGAACCCTTATACCTATAATTTAATTGATTTCTACATTTCAAGTTACGCTTTCAGAAATTATAGTTAAAATATAGATCTATATACCTTGAAGTTTTCATTTTGATAAACTGTTTATAAATTCTATACAAGACTTTAGCTGAAGTTTCAAAAAAATTATACATTATTGAAGTGCTAGTTTTGTTATAAAATTATCATACAAATAACAGCTTACTCTTAGTTAACACACTATACAACTTATTTGACGTTAACATAGTTATTGATTGCTTTAAGTTTGACTTGACGACAAAATCATCTCGCGCATTATTGTTCCATGACGTATTTCCTAACATTCTAATTTAAACTTAAAAAAAAAACATTATACGAAAAGATAAATTAATTTCTTTCATATTTTCTAAAGTTTTTAATATAATATAAGGAAAACTTTTCACACAACAAAAAAATACCTATAGGAAATAAATTAAATTTTTATTATTCTAAAAAAAAAAAAAGAAAAATTAAATATTTTTTATGATGGTTATAATAGAAATAAAAAATGAAAAAAACAAGCTTCATTATAACACAATTTCTAATTAAAGATCTACCATCTTTATTCATTATTTTTAAATAATATCGTAATAATTATTATAATTGTGAAAACTTTGAAAATGTTATATTCTTTATATATTTTTTTTTTCGAGTAAAGTTTTTAATGAAGGTTTTTTTTTTTTTTTTTCTAACCATAGTGGCAAGTAAAAGTTATTATTAAAATGTCCTTAGAGAAAATTCTAGGTGTGCTTGTGCATATATTTTGTTTTTTTTTTCTTCTTCTTCTTTGCTGAAACAAGCTTTATTAATTCTCTCGAAGTCTTCTTTTAAATATTTATATAAGACTAAGAATATATATTTTTTAGACAGATTGTTTTTTTTTTTTTAAATAAACTTTTATCAAAGTCCTAATATTATCATCATACTAAAAATGTTAGTGAAAAAGAAAATGTATATATGTACGTATAAAAAAAAAATAAACTTTTCCATAAAGTAAAGAAAAAAAAAAACTGTTTCTAGTCGTTAAAAAAATATTATTAGGTATATTTTATAAAATATTTAAAAATTAAAAAAAAATAATTCTGCAAACATCCATAGGTATTCTATTTTGTGATATTTTTCTATGAAAGAATATTATGGTGGTTAATGACGCCGACATGGAATAAACATTGACGTGAATCACGTTTTAAGTTATTATATAAATTATCAGAAATTTTGAAATAAGAAACTAGAATTATTGCTTCTATTTTTTTTCGATTCTTAAATAAAGTGAAACTATTGAATCATCTGATAAGAATAATGCATTGGTTTTCTAAAAATGTTTCTATTTTAAAAAAGAAATTCAAACTGAAACAAAATAAAATATCTAAATGTGTATACATTCAATCGTTCAACTTTTAGTTAATACTACTCTCAACACCAATTGTAGGTAAATGCTTCTTCCGAAATGTTCAACCATAAAATATTAATAGCGAAGTCAATAAATGAAAGAATTTTTGGACAATAAATTCTGTTTTGTTAGAAAATTAACCTGTAATTAGTCTTTATTCCTCATATGAAGCTGTATATGATTTTTCATTAAGTCGAGTCGTTAAAATTTAAAGGATTTAACTTTCTTTTTCTATATGCATGTAGGTTTCCTTTAGGTTTATACGGGACAAAAGAAATATTTTTTTTTTTAATTTAAATTCCACCTAGAAAATTCTAATAACGAAAAAAAGAATAATAACCAACCTGGTTAGTATTTAAAACACAGAACCAATCCTCATGGGGTATATTTTTTTTCATATAAAAAAAAATTTTTTTTATTAAACATATTTTAATCAAAAACGTTCATATTTTCTCGTTCTCTATAAAAACCATCATGTCGTTTTTTATATGGAAAATTTTGTTTTTTTTTTTTTTTTTTTGGTTTAAGGAGATGAGGGATTCTTCATTGAATTAAAGAAAAATAGTTTAAAAAATAAAATAAATATAGAAATAGATGGGTTTTTTTGAGTGCTGAATAAATTAAGATGATGGTAAAATAAAAAAAAAAATAAAAATGTTATTAGATGATGATCAAAGGAAAAAGTTTTCTTTTTTAAATTTTCATTTTTTTTTTTTTATTTTTTGAATAAAAATAATAATAATGTTATTTTCATCAGAATTTCATTAAAAAACAAAAAACTGGGTACTTTATTTTTTTTTTCATACAAAAATTCATTGTGAACATAAAAAAGCTCGAAATCGACTTTAAAAATGGTATAATTTTAAAATGGAAAATAGATATATATCCAATCAATATAAAAGGCAGGAAAATATAGAAAATTTTAGAAAATTTAAATGATTTAAGTTGAATATATTTCGAGTTTTGTTCTCAAAATTAATTCGTTTACAATTTATTTTCTAATAAATTGTAAAATAGAAAAATTTTGAATAGTTTTTGCAAAATTTTCATTCATGACATTGACATAAAATTATGTATAAATTCGTATTCAGGGCTGTTTTTGGCAATTATATCCATCATAGGCTATAAGAATTTGGAGTTCTAAACTATAATTTTAATTGAGAAACAATTCTATTGTAAAATACCTAATAATTTAATTTCAAATTTCTTTATTAATGTTTAATGTCTAGCTACAAGGAAACATTTAATTCACGATATTAGGACAATAGCATGAATCTTGGGCTGCGACCATTTCATTCCTGAAATCTTAAATTAAATTATCGTGAACATATTTTCCGAATGTGAAAACAAAGAGAAAAAAATTTTATGTTAAGAAAATAAAACCTTAATCTTAAATTTTTTTGAACCATTTGATGAGTTGTTTTTCCCATAAATTAAAATTAAACGATCAAAATCTTCAAGATTGATTTGTAACATAAAAAGCCGATTCATTAACAATATAATTTATTGGGATTCTCATACTAAAATCCTTAGCAACAAAATTACTTGTTTTAAGCCAAAATGATACCATTAATCTTTAAACTTTAAACTTTAATTATTCATATTTCATATTTATTTATTTCCAAGATATTTTAATTTACAAGTTTTTTTTTATTTTTCACTTATATAATAATTGACTTATAGAGCTAAGATTTATCTACTGAAATATATTATATTGAGTACATATACAATTTGTTGGATAATAATTTTAAACTTTAATTGGAAAAACATAGAATCAAATAAAATTGTCGAACTGATTTTAATTCAATAAATTTACATTTCACAAAAATTATGTTTCAGTCAAGAACAAAACATAATTAACACATTAAACTTAAAAAACATCATATTGAAAATGACATTATTGTTTTGTCGTCGAAATTTGACAAAATAAATATTATTCTGAACAGGAATTTTTTATTTTTATTTTCTTGCAATAAAAATCATAACAAAAAAATGTAAAATTATTTTCCTTAATTTTTTTTTTTATTATTATTATCTATATCAAAAACCCTTTTTTGCAATCATATAAATTTTTTCCTGAATATGTTACTTTTCGCATAGATTTATACAACAGGGAAATATTATTTAATAATTCAACTTCAAATTGGCGGAAAAATTGATAATAATCTGAATGTTTACAAGATAATTTTTCATTTTTTTTATTATTTTTTGTTGGAAAAAAAAAGAAAAGAAAAACAAAAAAATATTTTTTTAATCGGATCGTTGAATTTTAGCAAATGAAAATTGCTGAATAAGCCAGTTTTTTTTTTTTTTTTATTAGCTTCAGGGAATTTTTGCTAATTGTATTTGTTGAAAAGTTAGGGACCAAAATTTTTTTTTTTTTTTTTTTGGAATAAAAGAAAAATATATTTTTATTAAAATCAAAATATTCGTTTAGGATTTTTTTTTTTCGTAAATAAGGGGATAAAAATATATATAACAATAAAAAGTTTATTAGATAATTGAGAAAAAGATTTTTAACAGCGTAAAATTACACTAATTTTTACCACAAAATATTTATACAATTTAAGTTCTTTATCTTTTGATGAATAAAGAAAATTTTGAAGTCAACTAATTTCGGAAATAAAAATTTTTATTTCATATGAGGATTTGTTAATAAAAAGACTATACAAATGAATAGAAATACTATAGATATGTACATCAATTTTTATTATGTTACTATGGAACCATAGTAAGAATGTTAATATGATTTAATAGGGTTGTGATTTTTGTCTATAAGTATGGGGATGATAATGAACATCTTTAAACTATGCTTTTTTAACAAAAATTGATAATACAATTTAAACCTCATCAGGGCTCATCCAGTTTATGAAATATTTCATTCAATAACTATAAAACTTTATTTAAATTGTTAACGTTAGTGTGTAAAAAACAATTATATCTGTTTAATGAAACCCAGGACATGAACAACGAATTTTGTTCACCTAATATAATGTTCATATTTCTCTGTGTAACAACTAACAATGTAAATTCAGGTTGAAATACAAATTTAAGGAATGATAAAAAAAAAATTATTTTAGGGATGAAGTAATTTTCTGTCCTAAAATTTTTTTTTTTTGTATGCAAATCATCATTTTGAGAAAATAAAGGATTTAATTTCATAAAAAAAAAATCACATTTGAATGTGAAAACTTTTTTAAACTTAATTTTTTTTGGGAAAATCAAAAATATATTTGAATGAATACCTATATAAAATGTTCTAAACAGATGTTAGAGGGTGCTTTTTTTTCAAAATTTAGAAGCGGTGTAGAATCATTCAATTAACATGTAGGTATCCTTAAAAAATTTTCAATCATTGAAATTTAGGTAGAATTTTTAAATTCCGAACAGAATGAGAATACATATAGGTTCTTACTTTGATTAAGTATAGAATAATGTTTCATCTTCGTTGAATTTTATATATTCTATAACTTGCACAGCTTCAAATTTCCATGCATTTTCAACTTCACCCTGTATATTTTAATTAAACAGATTATATATATTTAAAAAAAAAAACGAAGAAGATGTAAACATCAATTAAGTAGTATCAATGAAGCATTCCCATAACTTATGACTACAGTTACAGGAAACACGAAAGAGAACTCAGTTTCAATTGCAAAAAAGTATATTCGACAAACAGTGTTATCGGAAAGCTAACATATACAAGATACAAGAAGAAAATAAACTATCTATATCTAATAATATAATTAACGATAAAAAATGAACTATTAAACTATATACGCTATTTCTATCCCAAAAAAAAAGAAGTATAAAATTACATTTCATTCACATTTTCTTTCATTAAGTAAATTAATTTGCCTGTTGGATTCTAAAATCCTTATCCCAAGCAAGATTCTTTACACCATATATATATTTTTTATTTCCTTACCCATTCAAAGGAAAACAAAAAAAAAACATATAAACTCAAGTAAGTTTCATTTAAATGACAGGATATAAATTTATGTCGCTGCAAAAATTTGTTATTTCTTAACTTAAAAAAAAAAAAAAACACAGAATAAAAATGATAACAAGGACATTTTATTAAAGCCGCAAATAAACCACAGAATAACACAAAAAAAACAATAAGTAACTCAAAAAATAAATAAACAAATTTCGCTATAAATTCCACTTCATTGATTTCTTTTGTAACAGTTGGTTTTGACGTTTTTATATTTAGTGGCCATGATAAAAATAAAAATAAAAACTAGAAAGAAGAAGAATAACATTAACTTAAGGACCTAAACGATTTGACAACCATAACCTCCTTGTTTTCTAATAATTTATAAAAAGATTACAAATTGTCTCTTCTGAAATAATGGCGCAGTGATTCTTAATTTTATATATATTTTTTTTTTTTTTTTTTAAGAAAAAGGAATATATTATTTTTGTACGAAGAATAGAAAATGTAAATATAAAATAATAGTATCAGTATATACAATGTATAAATATATATTCTTGTTCATGGGAAAAGAAAAATAATTATAAATGTTAAAAACCATATAAGAAATTTTTACTTATAGAGATGCCAAATTAAAGGACTTTTATTTTTTTTATTTTTTTGAGATTATGGGTTTTTTATCCTTTTAATTATCAAAAACAAATAATTTGAATGTAAAGGAGATTCAATATTGATTTTTTAAATTTATATTTTGTTTGGGGAAAAATTATTGAAGTAATTGAAATAAAGTTATAGAAAATAAGATATATATGAAGTGAGTTCTATTCTCAAACTCAGCAATCAGGATAACCTCAAGGGTCTATTAATGACTTTATAACATAATATTATGATAATGTGTTAATTGCCCTTAAATTGTTAACAAATTCTTAATATCTAGTCTGGTGAAATGGTTGCACAACACTATATCATCAACTTAAAAACTTTATTGGAAGGTGAAATAAAAATGAAAAACCGACAAACTAAAAGAAAATTTCTTTTGTCGGGCGAAATATTGAAGGAGACTCTATTTTGGTGGTTCTGTTAGAAAGGGACGTTGTAAATATAGTTATCATCCGTCATATGATATTAATTTTGTTATGGATTATATATATATGCACCATACCTAATTAATACAGCGGTAAAAATATATTTATATTTTATATTCCTAAATTAAACGATCAAAACATGCTTCACTATACAGCACCTATGTCACATTCATTATTATGATTTTTTTTTATTATATCAAAAGCCGCAAGTCATAAGTCAAAGAATTAAAAAAAAGATCATTAAGATCACGCGAACAACTCAATTTTTTCATCAAAAAACAAAAACAAAAAGGATATATGTTTATAGTTCAGCCGGAACAAAATAAATTTTAGACCTGCTTCTAAAACCATGAAAAAGAAATTATTTTAATAAAGAAAATATAATTGATTGGCTTCTTTTTATTTTTTTTATTTTTCAACTTAAATGTAACATTATTAGCATTTTTTCTTAATAAATTAAACCAACAAAACTTCAATATATATATTCTTTTAGTTAATTTTGAATCTAAAAGAAATATTTCTTTCACCTTTTTCTAATAGAAAAGTATTGTCAATTCATTTTTATCTTTAGCAAACTGTTGTTTAATATATGTGAGCAAGTACAAATTATAATTTTGTATGTTTGCATTCAACGGGGATGACATAATGAACTTGTAAACGAATAAAATTTAATTTTACTTTGCATTTTTAGATTGTAGTTAAAACTGAAACAAAGCAAACTTATTAAATTATGTAATTGTTTTTAATATTAGGAATACATTTTACTTTACGAAAGATGTAGTTAAATTGTATCGTCTCACTTGAAACCTATCATTGACATCCTTATGTTGCTTTGTATAATACAACGAGTTTACAACTAAAGAATGAAAACTAAAATTTATATCCTCAAATTTACCGACTGTTCAATAAGAACTAAGTTTATAGTATTCGAATTGGAATAACAGTTGACGAAAAAACATTCTAGTTGAACTGAAACGAGAAAATTTTGTAAATTTTAATGATTACTATCAAGATTTTGTGAACCCAATAAATTTCTCATAGTAAAGTCTTATTGGGGATTGATTTATTTGTAATAAACTTTATTGAAAACCGAACTTGTGGTTTTTAATTTTGGCAACGAGAGAAAAAAAAACGAAAAAAAAATGAAGATCCTTTTTAAGGATATATTGTTTTCTTTTTTTTCATCATAGTAGATTTTATTTGCTCTCCGCGGGTAACTGATGTACATGACGAGGGTTTTTTTTTAACCGCAAAAAAAGTAATAAAATAAATTCAAATCAATATAAAATTCTATTAAAAAAAAATATATGTATACAAAAAAATTTTTTGGGGAATGAGATAAATAAATATTATATATTACATTAAAATATGTATATATATAACCACCAGATAATAAAATAGATAGAAATTTAGTTCACGACGACGGTGAAGTTAATTATGTAATTGAATCAATTACGGTCGAATGATTTCGCTGATTTATATCTTTGATGAAAATTTATTTTATTATTTTTTTGTTTTTTTTTTTTTTATTTTATTTTCATAAGAAAATTTATCAAAATTTTTCTATTGATTCTATAAATTTTATTTTAATGAAATTATTATATAATTAATATTTTTATAATAAAGTTTTGTGTCTTTTTCTTGTATTTTCTTTCACAAATATATAAGAGTATTACATGGTGTTCAGTCAGAGCACAAAAATATGAAAATCTGATTTATTTTTTATTTGTTACCCGCAAAGATACAGATTACAAATTTATATTTCTAATGTAGTTGTTTGAAAAAATTCTGTGTTTTTGATGTACAAAAAATTTTAAGATCTAATCTGAGGTGTTAGATATTTACATATTTCGTTTTCGTAAAGTCTGATCCTTAAAGATTTCTGCAAACCGGGAAAATTGAAGATTTCAAAAATTTTATTTTTTTTCGTATGCAATTTTTCTTTCACAAAGTCTCAACTCACGATTAAGAAATGTGAGATATACTTCGATAGATTTCAAATATTCAAACTACCTTTCACTTCTTAATTTAGCATTATAAAACTATCCGGAAATGTTACAGCTACTCAATTCGGCTATTTTAAATATACTTCGAATAATTTTTCATTCAATTACAATATTATATTTATTACTTCAGCAAAAAAAAAAACTATCAATAATAAAATTAAATATTTTGATTGAAAAAATAAAAACTATACTAATAAATTATTAAATAACCCCTCTAAGTATTTTATACTAATGAACCATAAAATTATTACAAATTTGTAAATTATTTGCAAATTTAAAATCTAAAATTTTAATATCATTTCAATTGAATAAATAAATTAATTATAGAAAATACTAATAAACACATGTTTTCACATAATCAAAATAAAACATGTTAAATTTATAGCCCCTTTGGATATTTTCTCTTTTCAATTAATTAAAAATTGATATCAACTATTTTCCTAATTTAAAAAAAACTAAAAAAAATTAATATATACATAATGTAGATTGAAATCTGTACAATTTTTAAATTTACAACATTATCAATATGATAGATCAATATGGTAGATAGTTTAAAAATTTGTAAAATCAGTAACAAAAATATTGTGTTAATATAGCAGTGTTATGGGTGTACAAGTACATGTCACCGCAATTTTGTATAGTTATAGTCATGATATATTTGTTAACTTCTTTGCTTTGGATACTATTATCAAAAAGATATAATCTATAATAAAATATATTAGTTGTTCCCACATTATTTTTGGAGTACAAACCAAAATAAATAATTTCTATAGGAAATTCAGCTATTTACTTTTGGCTAGATTTCTTTACTAAGTTCAAGTACATTAGTTAATTAAAAAAAATATTTCAAGAAGTAGATTAAAGTTAAAGTTCCATTATAAGTATTTATTTGAATTCAAATATATGTATTCGATGGTTCACTTGTTCCAAAACAACATTCTAAATTTAATATCTCAGGTGGTTCATTGCAAAATTAGATATATTATCCTTAGTTGGACAACAATAACGTTGCTTATATCCTTACAAATACAATACAGAGGACACACATCAAGTAAAATATATGTACTGTGGAAAACAAAAAAAAATATTGTGATGTAACACATTATCCTGAATAAGGGTGCAACATTGTGAATTTTAAATTAAAAATCAAACAGAAAATAAACCACAAAAAGTTAATTGTTTGGAACTGAATCTTTCTTTATTTTGGTTAAATGGTCAATTATTGTTGTTTCAAATCATTTTGAAAAAAAAAAATAAATAAAATAAAAGAAAAAAAAAATTAAAATAAAATGAAAACAATAAGCCATAAATTGATTGACGATTTTGTGAAAATTTACACCCTCTCGAAATGGTCAAGAAAATTTATGTTTTTACTACCCTCTCAATTTTGAAAAATATAGAAATTATTTAATTTTATGTCAAAATAATGAACACTATAAGTTCTGTGATATGCGCTATCTTATAGGAAAACTTAATAAATGATTAGGAATAAGGATCCAAAGTTAATAATCCAATGGTATACTAATATTTTGAGCGCAACTTTCAAATTTTTTTCTTGAACTCAATATTTAGTTTTATAAGTTTAAGAAATGAAAATTAAAATCAAAAATCAATCACCAGTTTGATAAAAATAAAAGTTTTAAAATAAAAATTGGCAAAAAATAGGATTATCAAAAATTAATCCAAAAATCGATCAAAGTAAATCTATAATGTTAACATGGTTTTTCAAAACATCATGACCTATTATTTATTTATTTATCATTGTTTTTGTCTATACAAATCAAAAGGGAATATTATTTCGATATTTAGATCAAATAATGTTTTAGAAAATCCAATTTTTTTTTTGTTTTTGAATCCAAACAAAACATTCAACCCCATTGCATAAATAAAAATAAATCAGAGCATATAATAATAATAATAAAACTCAAAGGAATAAATATTACAAAACATTAAACTTTATCATTCAAGAAATAATTCATTTAAAAAAAATAGTCATTCATAAAAA
Organism: Hybos culiciformis; assembly: GCA_964007475.1. NCBI lineage: Eukaryota > Metazoa > Arthropoda > Insecta > Diptera > Hybotidae > Hybos > Hybos culiciformis. The sequence continues at coordinate 10,147,876 of OZ023274.1, read as the reverse complement.
AAAAAAAAAAAAATGCAATAGTACTAAAACGGAAATATTTTTGCTATTGTCATTAATAAATTTTTTTTTTCTTTTCGTTAAATTTGTCCTGCTTTAGCACTATCATTCCAATAGCCGTTATTCATTCAGGAAAAAAAAAATGTCTTCATATATATATTTTAACTTAATGGTCATCATCATCTTCGATATGAACTCAACCATAAGAAAAAATATAGTTAGTTTTTATTTCAAAGAACTCAAAATATAAAAAAAATAAATAAAAATATTAATGTATCTCCTTTGTTGGGAAATTTTGTTCTAAAAATAGCGAATCAATTTAATAAAAGTATAGTAAGGCACATTACTAAGTATCTTAATTGTAAGATTCATGATAAAAATAAAAATAATGCAACGCTTGATGCCTTGTTTATAGCTAATTTATCTATCTGAAAAAATGGTACCGTAAAAACCGATTTTCTATGTTATTATTCTATTTATATTTAAACAAATTTACTGAAAATGAAGATATTAATTTTATCTATTTTCCGTAAAAAGAATTTTTTAAAAATTATTCCAAATAATTAAGAAAATTGAATTTATTTTTTTTTTTTGCTATCTGAAAAATTTCATTACTTCACAAAATTATTTTTTTGTTTCTTTTTCATTACGTTTCCTTCCTATCTGAATTTTTTTTTTCAGATACCTTTTCCTGTCAAAATTTTCAGATGATTAATAAAAAAAAAAATTAAATGAAGTTTTATATTTTTTGCAGTTGATTTTTTATTTTCAGATAAAATTAGCTGTGAATATAGGTTTCCGGAACATTCCTCCAAAAATTACTTTACTGTGGTAGCTATAAACAAGGCATAAGAATATGTATAAATTTAAAAATTCTAAGTCAGAAATATACAACAAATCACTGCATACTTCACGTCGGAAAATATTCGAAATGTTGACAAAACGTTTATTAGAAGATCCCTAATTAGTAATCATCAATAAACTTTACAATGTGACATCTGTAGAGAAAAGCAACTATTCTTCGACCTTCTGATATTTTTCTGATATCATTCTATCGACAACGAAGAATGAGAAATATCCTCAACATTTTTTAACATAGTAAATATATAATAATACCTTCATAAAATCAAAATTTTTATGATTTAATCGATTTTCGAGAGAAGGAAACATTATTTTTAATTTACATAAACAGAAAGAGAAATTAAGTTACAATTTTTTAAAAGTTTTTTGTATATTAAAAATATACAATAATGTCATAAATCAAAAAAAAAAACCTTGAAAACGCAGTTAATTTTTACAAATTTTATAAGTATAAAAAAAAAAATTTGCACACAATATCACTTCGTTAGACAAAACTTTTTTATATCCTACATTTAAAATATGGATTTGTTGAAAAAAAAAAGAAAGTCTAATGGACTGTTACAAATAGAAATTGTGGAAAAATAATTTAAATCCTTGATGTTGTATATTAAAAAATTGTTGTTAAAGAGCAAAATTTTCATTTTCTTTTTTTTTTTGTTTTATTCACATTATTATTCCTTTATTTTCTTTTAGTCCTTCCAAATAAAATCGCTAAAATAAATTTAAATATAAAAAACAATTACTTCAAAATAAAATTAGCGTTTTTCTTTGAAAACATAAGTTCCTTTTTGTATATGACCAAGTTAAAAAAAATTATTTTAGACCTAAAACATGAAAAATTTCACAATTCCAGCGTAGCCTTAGTAGTTAGTACCTACCTACAACATTTTAACATGTTAGTGGATTTAGAGGGTGGACATTTGGGTTATATTGAATTAATTGTGGCGAAATATACTAACAGAAAGAAAACTCGTAATAACTTCGAGACTTCAAAATTTTAATTTTTATACCAATGTTGGAAAAAAGGATATTAAAGCTATTTTCTCCGAGTTGAGAAAATTGCAGAATACCGATTTAAAAAAAAAAACAATTGCATATTCAGCCATTACGGGTATAATTCAATATATATTCTGAGTCCATGTATCCTATAAAGTATCGTTAGGTCATGAGGTCATCCTAAGATGTCATGTACCCTAAGATCTCACGTACTTTACTTCTGAGAATTTTTTACAGTTCTAAGAAAATAAAAAGATACTTACACCAAAATTAAGTTTGGAGTTAGATATTCTCAAAAAATCTGTAGAAACTTATAACCGATCTCATTCATTTTAGTTTAAAATTTTATTAATAGTGGACCTTTAAATTTTGGTGAATACTATAGGCAGGCCCGGCTCGAGGCGTGTGCGAACTGTGCACTGCACACAGGCGCCGTAGGCGCCAGTAATGAAAAGGCGCCTACAAGCCAATATGAAATTTAAATTTCAACTAAAACTAACTACAAAATTATCTGAAATTGTTGTCTCGCACAATTGAAAATGATATTAATCCAGAAAACATTTTAAACTGGATTTATAACAATAATGTTGAAGAACTCTTTCCAAATGCACTGATTTAAGGGTATTACCATAAAGGAAGTATAAATATGAGAAATTCATTCCATACAAAAAATTCAAATTTAAAAAAATTAAACAAAAAATATGAAATCAAAAAATATGAAATCGCTATCCCATTATACCTTGTTCGCATTATAATTTACTTATATTCCGGAAAACAAATTGCCGTTCGCATTCCAATATTTGATGAGAACTGGAATTTGATGATGTATAAAAAACAATTGAGAAAGAGAAAAAATGTTTGTTGTTGAAAATTTTGACTTTTTATCTCGCTTTTTATCAATTTTATTTTTTCTTCATTTTGACTCGAATTTGACAAAAAAAATTGTAGCCAACTAATAACAAAATTTCAAAAAGTGAGTGAAAGTCACTATAAATGTAGAATTCCAAACCTGACAAACTGGAATATAAAAGTGGAATATACAAATTCCTTAATATTTTTTATATGATAAATCCAGTTCATGTTCCTGAAATATTCCGGAGAACAGCATATTCCACAAATATTCTCCTAATGCAAACACCATATTACCGACAATTGGGATAGTGATTTCATATAGACAAACATTTTTTGTTTAGTTTTTTTAATATGAATTTTTTGTATGGAATGAATTTCTCTTATTTATGCTTACTTTGTGGTATTACTAACTTTACCCGTTTCAGTTGCTAAAGGTGAGAGAACTTTTCCAAAAATTAAAACTGATCAAAAATTACTTCAGATCAACTATCATCGGGCAAGAAAAATGGAATTTAGCTAGTGTAGCCTTTGAGTATCTAATTGAAAATGTTTTCAAAAGCGCCAATCATTCCTTGCACACACACAAAAAAAAACACGAGCCGGGCCTGACTATAGGTATAGTGTTTTATAGTTGAAAAGTTCTACCGAAGACAAAATCAGATGACGAATTAAAAGAAAAACTTTTTTTATTTTGTATCTTTTAATAAATAATTTTTTACCTTAATTTCCACCCCAAAATATATTTTTAGAATGTAAATTTTTTTTTTTTGTAATTTTAAGCCGCTTTGATGAAACGCATCTTTTCCAAACTTTTCATTGGATAGAGGCTTAGACGAAAAATTTGCATATTTCTGTATATATAGTATTTAAACAGATTTATTTATTGAATTTTGCCGGAATGATAAAAAAAAAAAAATAAACGTAAAAGTTAAAGAAAAAAAATTAAAAAAAATTATCCTATTCTTTTAAGAAAACAGTATATACTAAAGAAAATGCAAAGACGTTTTATTTTCTTAAAAGGAAAAAAAAAATGTAAGGACACTTTCCAAATACGATTAGAACTTCACAAATTCGTTAAAAAAATTTTATTTAAATATTTATTTAGTACTAATGTAAGGGATTTTCAATTCTTTTTCTATTTTTTTATTGAAAAATAGAAAATTAAAAAACATTGCTAAAATATAAAATTTTAATGTTTTGTTATAAGCACCAGATAAACTTGAAAGTATTAAGTTGAAATATTTTAAGACCTATTATAACATTGTTGCACCCTTACTTAGGGTTCAATGATTCTTCATTGATTTTTCACGGATTTTAATGGTCATTTGGAAAACATTGAATTGTAGACAGGATTCGCAATTTTTTTTTATTTCTTCTCCTTTCAGTATTACGAAAAGCTCGTAGAAAAAATATCTGAAAAACAAATAAATGGTAAATTTTTATAGTCCTTGATAATTTTAAGCGATATGATTTCTATGATTTTAAAAGTTTCTCAACTATTTTTAATGATTTAGCTTCAAGCAGTGCCAATTTTTGGTTTTAGACTCATAAATCACATAATAATTCTTTTGCATTAGTAAATTTTGCTTTCACATATACAAATCTAAGAGTAAGATATGAGATAATGAATTACTAAGCCATACACTATCGATTGCAAGATGTACGCAATTTTATAATTTTTTCATATTTTTAACGTTTTCATGATTTGAATTGTAATATATGTGCAGAAAAGTACTATCAGCATGACAGAATATGTAAGGCACGGAACATGTGAGGCACAGTTTCTGTTTTGTTTTCAGTGATGAAAGAGTTTTTGAAATTCGTTAAAAATGCTTTAAAAATAGAAAATGGAATAAGCAACGAACTCAAACCAAATATAGCTTCACAAATTTAAATTTTTTTTTCTTTTTGTAAACATTAATTTTCTCGTTGTTCTTAACTTTCAATCAAAAAAAAAAATAAAATTTTGTAGGACTCTTTAAAAATCTGTATATATACTTAAAAATCCAATATACAATATAATATACATGCACATAGTTGTTATGTATATATTTATTTTTTATTTATTTTATTATTTAATATGAAATGAATTTACTTTTCTTTTTTATCTTTTTTTTTTTTTTTGTTTTTAATTATTATATCGTCTATTTCAAATTCATAACAAAACAAAATCTAAATAAACTTAACTTCTTATTCTACCCTCAGAGGAAAATCACAAAGAACAAAAACAAATTATATTTTTAAGTGCCAAAAAGTGTACTTTAGGCTGTACAAGTGACTACTTCGAATGCATCATTTCAAATCATTAAGCAAAGTTAAAATAAAAAAATAAATAAATTAAATGGATAATAATCATTTTCTTCTGTATAAGTAATATGTGCGAGAATCTCATTTTCCTTATTTATATTTTCCCGCCATTTATGCAGCTCCAATTAGGATATATCTCTTATTTCCTACAAAAATTCCTTCATCACTTATGATTTTTTTTTAAACTCGTGTTATCTTAAAGTTTATTTATTAATTTAATTTTTTTTCTTGTTTTTATTTTTATTTTTAAAAACCGGAAAATAAAACATATTGTAAAAAAAAAAAAATGTTTTTTCTAACTTTTTTATACTAAAAAAACATAAATGAATTATTTTAAGGAACATTTTATATATTTTCAACTGTAGAAAAATTATAAATGGGAAGAAAATATTATTTTTTAGAGAAACAAGCACAAAAAAATAAAAATCAATTTGAGATCAACAAATATGCAAATTTTATGTAAATTATGAAATTATTCGTACGATGGATATGAAAAAAGAATTCTCATTTTGAAAATTTTTTATTTTAGATTTTGCTGTTTAAAGTGCTTTTATTATATCTTTTTCTATAGCAATTCACTTAAAAATAATAATAATAATAATTTCAGATTTAATTTTTCCACTCTTAAGTTTTGCCTTACATCCTATTTCTACTAAAAATAAAATCATTTTCAATAATTAAAAAATAGTGGTAAAAAAGGTTTCTCATTTTAAACGACCCAATTCTACAAGGGAAAAATAAAATAATCATTGTCTGTATGCTTGCTAATTCGTTGTGATTTGAATATCTATGTATCTACCTACATAGATAAAATAAAATTATTTTACTTGAAGGTATTTTACATAAACTGATAATATGGTTTTCAATCTTTGATCGAAAATTGAGCAAATTTAGGAATTGGGAATAAATATTTAAATGGACTTAGTCAAGATTTCTTAGGCCGTATATTAGTTAGTTCCACATTGGATTGAAATTTCCTTTTTAATATATGCAAAAATTATTGTTTGTGATTGAATTCAATATCTTTATATTTTTTTCTATTCAATTGAAGTTTTGTTAATAAGAAAATTAAGAATATAAAGTTTAACTTTTCTTTTGAATAATTAGTATCTTAAGTTCTAAACTTTTATAAGCATTCTTTAGTATAATGTTTAATTGATATGAAATAAATAACTTCTTGAAGGGTAGATTTTCTTAAATTTAGAAAAGCTATAAAATAATACCTATAATTTGTATACATTGGATACAAAAATAATTTTATTAACTTTCCAAATATTTTTTAAATTTATGTTTAAAAAAAAAGAAAGGATATACACTTTTAGATGTATCCATCTTGTCTGATAATTTAGTAAAATTTTTAATTCATCTGTTATAAATTAACATGGTTATATTGTTATATCACTATCAAAAAAAAATAAAAATTATATGTTAATAACAAAACAACCCTAGTTTATTAATGAATGCGATTGACGGGAAAAAGGATTTAGCACTACTTTTTGCCACCATATCAAACTGTTTTTATTTTGATGGTGTAATGAAAATATTTTTATTTATTAATTGACGCTTTGTGCATTGATTTGTGTCCTTGCCGCATGTATACGCGTTTACATAATATATTATAAATATAAAAATTATTTTTCCTTACAATACCAACCACTATAGCTATAGTGTGATATATATGGTATAAATCAAATGTAGTAATTTTTATACAAAAATTTAATGATCAAAGGCTCGTTGTGTTTAAATAATTGCTATCTCATTATTCCACGCGTGTGATTTTCTATCATAATATTTTTTTTTTTTTTTCCAAAAATTCAAAGAACTGATTTTTGTATTCGTAAATGATTCGAGCTAGTTCAGATCTGTAGTTATGAAATAATTAAATAGTACCATCATTTAGAAATATAAGATTATCATTATCATTAGGTATGCGTATGTGTAAACAAAAAAAACACTTTAACTAAAATTGTGCATTTCGGATGTTTTCAAGAGATAAAATATTTGTTTCTTGTTTGTAAAATCTGACAAACTTCTAAATGGGAATGTATATTCAAGATTCATAGTTTACTAAAAATTTCCCAGTTTCCTATTTCTTCGATGTGGTTAACTTTGAATTCTGATTTGCTGATGTTTGTCATTTAAATAATTTCCCAATGTCTCAAATGTTATATTACTTTTTCTTAGAAATTATTTATTTAACAAAAAAAAATATTTTCTTTACAAAATGGACTTAAATATATAATATAATGTGTAAGAGTGCTATGTTAAATATCTGCAAAGAAACTCACGTGTCAGTTATTAATACGCCCACTATTACGACAAATTGAAAATTAAAATGTTTTTATGTTTAATAATCGCGATAGCAAATATATATGTAAAAATAAAAATCTAGTTTCTTTCGCAAATAAATTATTAAAATTAGAACTTCAAATTTGTCAAAAAGAATGCAACAAAGATTTAATTTCAATTTTCAATTTTCTGTGCTAATTATACTTTCATTGACTTCGTTGCTGGTTGAAGTTAAATTTTTTGGAATGTTTTATATGAAGTTTATATCAAATTTAATATTTATTACATTTGTGTATAAATATATATTTTTTCTGTAATTACTACTGTCTGTTAGATATACTGGCTTAAAAACTCGATTTTAAGCATATCCTTTAATGACTACAGTTGATCGAATGAAATATTTTGATTGGTATTCATGCTCATTTCATGTTACATTCACATTTTCTCTTTTATAAGGAGTCTTACTTTAATCTAAGAATAAAATAATTTTCTAAAAGCCTATGATATTACATATAAAATTTTTATATTAATTTATACCTAAAAAATTTATTAATTTTTGTATAGATTATAATAATCTATTTGGCATAATATTGTATCATCAAAACTACATTTTGATACATACTATGAGTTATTAATTATTTAAAATATTGTGCTAAAGAAGAATATAACAGAAATAAATTGAATTTGAAAATTTGAATCAAATAATTACAATTAATTGTTTCTGAAACATGAAAAAATCCAAAAAAAAAACTTGCAATTTTTCCTGGAACTGTTACAAACTCCACTTCTCAGATATGAAAAGAACTTGAAAAAATGGAAATATTTTTAAGTGCGACCAAGGTGTCAAATTTTACACTAAAGTGTCAAATTTTACATAATTAAAATTTTTCATAAATAAAATTTTTTAAATAGACAAATTCATTCGCCAAAAATAAAATTTACTTATGCCATTGAGCATATTTTATTTTCGGTTACCTATACTGTAAGTATGTACAATTACAAAGTTGATCTAGAACAGAAAAAAGCCCTATAATTTATTATGCAACACATTACATCAATCATAATCGATCAAAATTCTTGAGGATTGAAACTAAAAATACAAAAAAATATATATATATATAATCATTCTTAAAACTAAGGTGGAGTAAAATTATTATTTGAGATTAACGATTGAATTAACAACATAATTGTATAAGTTCACATTTCTGAAGCTAAAGTTAAGAAATATTCACCTACAATTCTCAAACGTTGAATTTGTAAAGAGGTCGAACATTCTGGAACATTCAAGAATATTTGAATAAATTAGAATTAAAGTAATTATAGATTAAATAAGGTTGCATAAAAAATATTAGAAATTTAGTACCCAGACTTTTTTATTATGCCGAATTCAATTAAATGAGAAATTTGACAAACATTTAATTCTTCGAAAAAAAAACTAAAACAATTTTTTTTCTTCAAAAAATTAAATAGAATGGCCATGGTTGTTCTGTTCTTGTATTAAACTACTTTATTGTTAAGATTCTTCTATACTACTATTACTGTAATTGGAACTTGGAGACTATTTTTAATTGAAAAATTTATATAGTATTTCTGATCTATCCTACTTTTCCAATAAAATCCGCATTTTCCCTCTATTAACATCGCATCATTCTTTAAATCAAAAAAAATAATACCACCTGCTTGATCCCTTTTCTTTACACTTTGGAAATTCGCAAAAATTGGATTTTTCACAATTTTCAGATTAAATTACAATATTCTGATCACATAATTTTATCATTTCCAATTGCAATTTTATACATAATAATCTTAAGCAGAGCTACGAGACAAATTGTTTCCTATATATTGTATCATAGATAAGATATAGTAATAGATGGCCCACTCAAAAGATCTACTACAGCGCCTGGTGGGTTTGTGGAGGGAAGGTGAACTAAAAAAATAAAATTTTTGTAGGTGGCAATTTATTTCTAATATTCCAAATAAAATTATTAAAATTCAAATTTGCAGGAAAAAAAGGAGATTAGTTATGAATAAAAGATAAATTTATTTTTATAGCAAAGTTTTTATTTTCTTAATTTTTTTAGTTCATATCACATTGTGTTCTAACATTTTCACTTAAAATTCTATTTATTTTATTGCAATAATTATTAATTACTAAATTAAATGTATAATCTTAAATTTATTATTATTATTATTAATCTTAAATTAACTTAAATTCCAATAAATCCACAATTAAAATTCAAATATATTCAACTTTTTTATTTATTTATTTATTCATTTATTTCTACCAGATATTTATGATTTTTTCTCAAAATAAATCACCTACACGTCCAAACGCTTTTATTTCAAAAAAAATAATAAATAAGAAAAAAAGCTCAGCCGGCTGGGTTGACAATAAAACAAAACGTAAACAAACAAGAGCGCCGCATGTGGTTGAAAGGTGAAACACATTAAGAAAACTGAAATTAATTTTGTTCTAAGTGAACCTACCATGATATTGTATAAAGTTTATAGTAATACCTACTTATGTAGAGTATCGATAAAAAATAGCTTTTTCTAAATAATGAATTTTTAATTCTTTGAATTTTGTGATGTGCTTTACACTTTCAACGAAGATTTCGCTCACATTTGTCTTCATCAGAGCGAGAAAATTCAAAAAGCTAAAATTGTCTACCTACCTACATTTGTCTACAACAGTGGTACGCAAACTATGTGCCGCGGCATATTAGTGTGCCGTAAAAGAATTTAAATTGTGCCGCTAATGCGAAAATATTTAGTACGAAAATATTTTTTTTTAGTTATATAATAAAAAAAAGAAGTTAAAATATTTTTTTTGTAGTTATTTGAAAAACTGCAACTTTGGATCAGACAGACAAAAAAAATAACATTGAATTTTTGCCAGGTGTCCATGCTTCTCAAAATCAGAGCAAAATAATGAACCAAATCTATGAAACATTGCAAAATCTTTTTTCATCTTTCTCCAAATATTTTCCGTCGCTTGATACTTCACAATATGGTTGGGTGATAAATCCATTCATATGCCACAATGATGTGTCTCTGTCTTTGGCAGAAGAAGAAAAACTCATTGAATTGAAAAATGATGTAGTTTTGAAAGCTGCGCTTGCTGAGAAGGACTTGCCAGAATTTTGGAGTTTCGTAAAAAATCAATATCCTGATTTTAGTTTAAAAGCCATCAAATCTTTGCTGCCATTTGGATCCTCATATCTGTGCGAATTCGGATTCTCTGCACTCACAGAGATTAAATCTAAAAAGAGACAGCGATTGCTAATGTTGGATGATGAGCTGCGAGTTTGTTTAACAAAAATCGAACCACGTATAAAATTTATTTGAGCCAAAAAACAAGCGCACTCATCCCATTAAATAAAATATATACATGTAATTTCATTTTATTAAAAAAATTCTATATAAAAGATACATTCTTTCTATTTGTGCCTTGACTTTTTTTTTTTTCTATTTTGTGCCGGGAGGTAAAAAGTTTGCGTACCACTGGTCTACAACATTGTCTACAACATTTCTGACGATACGACGTGTCATTAAAAGTATAGACTTTTAGAAAACTAAATATCTCAAATTTTAATTCAAAAAATATACTTAAAAGGGTCCTCTATTTGGCAAAAATATAAAGCTTAGCTAAAACGTATAAATGTTGAACAAAAATATGAAAATATACCACTGCTACTATTTGGAATTCACATACTAATTGATAAGAATTCAATAATTTCTTACATACGTTTTCAAGTTTCTCCCAAAGATTTCATTTGGATTCCCAAATCAGGCGCTTTTCAATTAATTGTATATTATATAACTTTATTATCCTTCTTTAAAAAAAAATATGAAGTTATGAAAATATCTTTTACCAACCTTGAAATCTTGAAAAAAAAAAAAAAAAATAATTTTAAATGTTTTTTAATGATTTTTTAAGGATTTTTTAAGAATTTTATTATAATAGTTTGGAAAAGAACTTCCATCATATCATAACATTGATCGATTATAGATTTAGATATTATTATTATTATTTATTTTGTTTAAGAATATTCTAAATATGTACTTTTATTATAACCATAACTGTGGCAATTGCCGACGATTTTGTTATTTAAGTTTTAGTTGTTTGAGAAACCAGGAAATCTTTTGCTTAAAATTTAAATAAAGTATTTAAATTAGTTTAATAAAGATATAGTATATTATTAAATAAAATTAAAAAATGTCTGAATACAAGTAATGGTTCATTTAAGCTGATGATGCAGAGATATATATGTATATTTTGTAACACAACAATATATCCTCGAAGCCAACAAAACAATATGTTATATATTTATTTATTTTTTTTTTTTCATTAAATAAATAAACAAACAATCCCATTAAATATCAGACATTAACATTTTTTTTCTTGTAATTAAAATATCTTTCTATCTAGAAAATACTTAGAATCAAATTTCATAATGGCGAATATTTTTAATTTTTTTTTTTTATATAATAAATTAAAGATGAAAATCTTTATTTATATAAAAAATAAATATGTAAAACTTAAATATGTATACAATAATACATATAAATTTCAGTTTTCGCATAAAATTTTTTATATTATTATTTTTCAACAAGCACACAATAATATATTATAGAATTATTAATAACACCCACTGTTACAAAATAGAATTCTATTTTTTATCTTATATTGCAAATCTATGCAATTTATTGTTTTCTTTTTGGTTAAATTGTCCTCTTCAAATCTTCTAAACTAATGAAATGTTCAACGTATAAGAAATTATAAGGTGATAGATAAATTATAAACATTATTTGTATATTCTTTGAAATATTAGAACTTAATATTCCCAAAAGCATTAGGTAAGTATATAATGTTAATATAAGTGTATATATTTCTGCCTAGTGAGCTAAGAACTTTCGGAATAAAATCTTTTATACTTAGGTGCTCAAGCACCCTCGTTAAGCTTGTCAAGCTTCACTTTTCTTCTTTGCAGTGAAACTTAAATGTAAGCTTAAATGTAAGCCTGAAGAACTTCATGAAAAAAAAAATATTGAAAAAAAAATTTAAATTGTGTCGAGAGCTATGCCACAATTATTAAATAATGTTTTTATTATTTTTCTGTAAGTTAAATAATTTGTATAGTAAAATCGTTTGGGGTTCTTTAATAGAATTGTTTTGGGTTGTATTGAACATTTTTTTTACCTTATAATAAAATTATACTTTGAAAATTTCCAAAATAGCGCCATTCTTATTATTTTCGATTTAAAAAAATAAGAATTTGTTATAAGTATAATTGATATCAGTGTAACATTAAAAACATCTAGGAAATATTAGAAACAAACACAACATTTACACAAAATATTTCATAATTAGTTATGAGAAATGAACATGGACAGCAACATAAAAACAGCGTCTTCGATCTCTATAAATATTTTTTTTTGTTTTATGAAGTTATTTTGCTTTCAAATTATTTTCCAGGGACAAGTACCTACGTACGAAGAACCAGTTTTTTATGTTTTTATTTTATTTGGTAGGTATGTTTCCTTTGTTCAATTCTTTATTCTTTGGCATACAGTATTCTGTTTTCCATACGTAAGTTTGAAGTTTGAGTTTTTTTTTCAGATTTGTACTCATCCAATTATTAAGTACCATTTACTTCGCTTCCACAATCTTTTAACTCTATATATATTATTACACAATATATTATATAATAAATAACGAAGAAGTTCGTACAACTTTCTTCATTATGAAAAACAATCATATAGATATAGAGTTATTTTCATATATAAAATTTGTAAACACATTTTTGGTTAATGTTAATATGGTATTATTGAATATTTTTAAAATTGCATAAACTCAGACGCATAAGACTAATCTTTTTTTAGGCAGTAGGAAATATATTATAAAGCGTTACAGATCTGCCCGTGAATGAGTTATTGATGATCGTAAAATATTATAATAATGATTGCTGTCGACCAGGTCCATTTAATAGTAGGGCTTCAGAATTTCGAATTCACAATGAATTTTGTTAGTCATTTCATTATTCTAATTGGAATCTCAACACTTTTACAGTAACAAAATACATTAGGAATTTGAAATTCTGAATTTCAAGTTCTTTTCGGATGAAGGCCTACTATGTATTGTAACTTCTATTTAGATTTATGAATATTTTTACAAATGAAGCTAATTAATTAATACTTCATATCAAAAAAGTTGCGAGAACTTATTCGTCTGTTTTACATTTTATTTGTATGTGGTATAAGCATTCACTCTGTTACGTCACATTATTATAGTTTATTTTTATTTATTTCACACCGGCAGCCCTAATCTATCAAAACAAACAATTTATTTATTATTGACAAATAGAAAATTTTAAAATTAGAAAAATAGAAAATTTTGAATCAAGAAACTGATTATTTTTATTCTTAGTTATATTTTAAATTTTAATTTCATTATTAATTTATTAAAAATTAAATGTTAAAAAAATATGACTGATAATACATTTAATTTATCACAAACATGGAAAACTCCTAATGAGGTAAGAGAAAAGAATGTCTCAAATTTTTTAGAAATTCTAATAATATTTCATTATTGTAGTTGCTCAAAATTCAACGCCTTAGATTACGGAAAAAGGCATTGAGTTCTCGTTTTGATAAGAAAATATCTGAACCGACGAACCAAAAAGAAGAAGACAACCTTCTTGAAGTTGTTGTGGCTCAAAAAAGAAAAAATCCATTTGCAAAGTAAGTTTTTAAAAAAAAGACAAGTTACCTACTAGTTTTTGAAAATATTACCTAGGTACCTAATTCAATTACGCAATATTTACTTAAATTTGACATAATAACGTAGTCGTCGAACAAATAAACAAGGTTGACATTTTGACTAAGTAATTAATTAATTTATTAATTACAATAACTTCAAATAGACGTTACCTTCTTCTACCTAATTACTAAATGTTGAATGAAATCTATGGGTACGTTTTAATAACCAAATACCTAGATACTAAAAATAATTTCGTGAAGTCAATCCAATCTAAGGGTTGGTTCGATTCCGAAAATACCCATCAACTTTAACAAACATTATTTAACCCATATTTTGGTTTTTATTTAAGAAATGTCAAGGATGAATGCAAGAAACAAAAAACATCAAATGATGAATCACTTCGTCCCGAAGACAATCAAAATCAAGAACCCACAGGCTTAATTTTAAAACCATTTGATGCCAATAGTTTCGCTAATATTTTTGATGAGCCCGAAGATTCTGATGACGAACAGCAAAAAACTGGCGAACGACTTCCTATAGATTGGAGTCTAAAAACTCGTATGCGGATTTTGTGCGAAACTCCTTTGCCCCCACCAAAAGCTTTGAAAACTAATCAAGAGGCGAGTGGGATTACTGGTTTTGTTCGATGTATTGATTCGAAATCAACTTCTACGAACTTAGACCTATCTCTTGGAACTCGTTTTCATCAAGCTATTCACTATTGGCAACATCCTCATTTACCATGGATGACATTGTTCCCACGAAATAGTAAAGATAATATTGGAATTTTAATTGGAGAAAGAGAACGTGAAAGTTTATCTAAAGATTGGCTAGACAGTTTTCGAGGATTATTTCAATTAGTTCGTGCAAGACAATGTCCTTATTTTTATTTGTGTGCAAACACATTTACTGTTTTGTTCAGAGCTGCAGGTGTTGGTGGCAGAGTTGAGCCACATGCTTTAATGACACCAACATCAAGAGGTATGCGTGCAGCATTTCAAAAAGAAGAAATTGAATACACATTGCCATTAAAATCTCAATCATTGAACAAATCAAACGAAAGAAAATTTAAGTCTGAAGATACTACTTTAGTAAGTGATTTTTCACAGAAAATTTTGATAAATTGTTCAGTTATAAAAATGTTTTAACTCATTTTATTTTTTATTACTTAATTTTTTAGGATGGAACATCAAAGGATTCCGGGGTGGAACCAAATGAAGACGAAGATGATTTAGAAGACGAGGCTTGGCTTGAAAGCCTTGGAATTGATGAAAATGAAATAAAGAAAATAAGCTCTACTGAATCTCGAAAAAGAATTAATGAAGAAATCGATAATGATTTGAATGATGAATCGATTATTTTAATAGAGGGTGTTGAATGTCAGGCTTTTTTTAATTTCTTATTGAATGCAAAAAGCACCATAACCGGCGTAGGCCGATTAGCAGGAGTTCCACCAACATTATTTGCACCAGTAGCATTTCCAAAAGCTACAATGCAAACTCTCAATGCACGTTCAAGTAAAGTTCGAAACGATGGAACGGATTATTTTAGTATAGAATTAAAAGGAGTTATTCTGCCTCATTTATTGCCTCATGTTTCATCATTATTGTGTGAAAGTAAGGATGCTTTTAGTATAACATTAGCAGCTCAACGTAGTACACGGGCATTATCTAGAGCAGTGGTTCTTAACCTTTTTAGCTACCGGCACCCCTAAAATTTTCAAACAATATTCTCGCACCCCTTACCAGAAATTATTGACTTATATAAATTAAAAAACAAACATTATGCAAAACATATTTTTTATACTAAATTAAATTTTTTAATAAAACACTAAAAAAATATTAAACTTCTATCTATTATTGCTATATTTTAGCTTACCTTTTGAATTTGACTTTAATGTACCAAATTATATTCTAATAATTAGAATATAAATATTCAACTAAACTTGTAAAATTAACTTGTATTAATTGTTTTATTATTAATATTTAACTTTTAATATTCAACACAAAAATTCAAACTTGTAATAATCAACACTAAAATTCAATTATTTTTAAATCTTTATTCAATGTAATGTTCGAATCAGTATTTATATTTCTAAGAATAATCGCAACAATCAACTAAAATTTCGAGGAAATATAAAAATCACTATAGAAACGCATTTGAATTTTTGTAATTGTAGAAAAAATACAAAAATTAATTTGTTTCTATGGTTTATAATTTACAAACATATTTAAAAAATGTTTTGTGAATAAAAAATTTACTAACCAAAATGAATTTTTAAGATTAGTTTTTTATTTTGCTAGCTACACGTGAATTTGGAAAATTACAATTTCGCACCCCCAAATATTCAAGCTCGCACCCCTAAGGGGTGCGTGCACCACCGGTTAAGAACCACTGATCTAGAGCTACCAAAAAACTAATTGAAGATGTTGAAAAAGAAAATCAAAAGTCAGATCAAATATTTGGAATAGAAAATCTTTCAGATTGTGGTTTATCGACTGACGTTATTAAAGGAATGTGTTTAGTTGCAAAAGATGCAGTTTCCGTAATTGATCGAATGTGTTTTAATAAAGAAGTTGGATTCGTATGGAGTTAGCTATATTTGAAGGTTTTTATTTATTGAATAACACAATTGTGAAATACATTTAATTTATAATGCTGTTGTTGGCTCAGGATATTTTTTTAAAAATACTAAAAATAAATAAAATTTTTATTTTCAAAACGCAGTTAACTTTTATTTACTTTTTTTTTTGTTTCAAATAAATAAAAATTATTTAATAAAATATTATTTGCTCCACATTGACAAATAATTCAAGTTCATGCCTAATATATTTAGGTACATTAATTAATTAATACAACTATTTATAAAAATTAATTAAAATATTAGGTACAAACTATTTAAAATTAAAATTTTCTTCACATATTACTTATACACGCTTATACTTAGTGATCAATAATAATTAACTCATCGATATTCCAATCTTCATAAGAATGATCAGGTAAATAACGTCTTATAATAATTGGAATTTTTTTTTGTTTCAACTCTTTCATAGCTATTTGTAGCGGGTCTGTTTCACCTTCAAGCTCTACCATAATTGGAGCACACATGGCAATTTGTAGAGCTCGAGTACCTAAAACCCGAGCGCGCTCATACTTTGTCATATATTTGGTTGTAATACGTTTCGATTTCGGTACTCCACCTCCAGCTTGGCCAGGAGCAATAATTTCAATATTATCAACTTCTTCATCCTGATTTAAATCATCAATTGGTTCTTCGTCGACATCATCAAAATCATCTCCTCCAACTCTAAAAATAATCAAAAACATTAAAAAAATCAAAAAAAAACTGGGAAACAGTGCTTTCATGAGTATGTTAACTTAAATATTTGCAGTTGCTAGAGTACATTTTATACGATCTACGACGATATTAAGAATCAATCAATTTTTGTTTTTATAAAATCATTTATTTAATTCGATCATTAAAAAAAATGGGCTATACAGTTCACATTCCGATCTAAGTATTACCATAGATTAAGAATACAGAAAGATTCCCATCTTACTGTATTCTTAATCTATGGTATTACATTGTATTTAATTTATTATACAAAAATTATTCTGAAAATGGACATTGTAACAATTTTGCTAAGTTTGGTTTGTGAAGTCTAAAGTGAGATATAATAATTTACTAATTTATTAGTAAATGTTGCAGTCTCGATAAAAGTGCATCTAACTAACTGTGTAAAACAGAATTTTAAAAAAATATTTAAAAAAAAAGAAAATAGAATATAAAAAACATTAAATTTACACTGGTTATACAGTTTGAGGTGGGTAATTGCCAACGATTCACTGCACAACTTTAGATTTGAAATGAAATTAGATTGTTTTAATGGTTGAAGTGAATTAAGGCTTGCATCAAACTAGGATATTCGTCTCAAAATAATAATTGGTTACCTGAACGAGTTCCAAAATTGTTAGATTGGCTTGGAAATAATAGGGTAGGGTCAATGGAATTCAAATTTTTATAAATGAAGTATACATTTTGAAGCACGAGAATAATTTTGATAGGAAATATTTTAAGTCAATTGTGGGCAAAATGTGGCTCAAGTTGAAAATTTTTAAGGGCTAAAGAAGTAACTGCAGTTTACGTGTATGACCCCGATGTGGCTGAAACTTGTAGGGGGAGTAGAGGCGGTCCCTTATCACCCAAATCCAAAAGCATTTGTGGCGCAAACGCCCCGTTTCGGAGATGAAAACTTTGGGGTCCCCTATCTACGAAACGGGCATTTGCCACATCGAGCTCATGCACATAAACTGCAGTTTAGCCGGGCTTTTTATTCTGAATGTGTTTTAAAGTTAAACTACCCAGATAGAAAGATTGGCAACGATGGCCTTCGTTTGTCGTTTTATGAACAATGATGTCAACGTAGGAATAAAAATTAAGATGTTGAAAAGTTATAAGGAAATCACACTTCTTCGGGTTTAAAGGATCTTTCGAGCAATGTTACTTCTCTCTAAAGGACTTGATTTAAGAAATGAGCTAAGGGTAGGAAAATCTCTAATTATTAAATTTTTCGTTCATTGTGATTGTGAATTATTGTGATGGAGGATGGACTGATGGAGCAAGCAAAGTTATGAAATACAGAAATTCGTAATATTTCTATTGAATCTTGGCATCTTATTAAATCTGGCTTCCGCAACCGCATATAATTAATATAAATAATTTTAAATAAACTTACTCGTCATTATTGTAATCTTCATCATCCATTATTTATTTTTATTTGTTTTCAATTAATTTATTTTTTTTTAATAAATTCTTTCTTCCTTTTCCTTTAATGTTTTTATTTGTGTGGTGTTTTGTTTTAATTTTAAAATTTATTATTTTAGCTTATCTCGCCACGCTTTGTAGCCGCGTAACGTGTGGCTTCCTTATGTCAATTGTCAGCCGTCAGTTTGAAAGCATCTTTAGGAATAGGTAGGAAAGGAACAAAATAAACAATATTTTGTTTTTAAAATTTTTTGTTTATTTTTTTTTACATGAAAAATACAAGGTGAACGCAATTATAAAAGGTGATCTAAATAGTGCCTCTCAAGTGAGATTTACTTTATAATTACGATATTAAAATATAACCGAAAATAAAACGTAAATTTTCATACAAATTTCAATCCAAATAAAAATTTTAAAACATTCTTTTTCGTAGTTCATAAATTACCAGGGAGGAACTATCAAATTAGCTAATAGTCAAATATCTTCATATTGCTTTAAGAAATTTTATTCGGTAACCCTGATAATGAAGCAACTTCAACACCTTTCTTTTTGTTTATAACCGTGATCTTTTGTTTTTTTTTTCACAAATTAAAAAATGTGAGAAAAAATATACGTAAAACCCATTTTCAAAACGATCTAGGATCTACCATTAGTTTTTAATATATTCTTGAACATTAAACTATTTTATTTATACAAGTAAATCCTTGTGAAAGGAAGACTTTGCAACATTATTAATATTTATCCAATAATTGACTTTTGTTTTTTTTTTTGCGGTTGCTGCTTGTTTTTGGTGGTATTATGTGACAATTATCTGAATCTGAAATTTTTTTGTCTTTAGTTTGATTTGAGTGGCACATTGCATGCCTTTTATTATCAATAAGCAAAACAAATAGAAAAATTGATAAAATTTCTAAAAATTACGTTTTAAGGCTGCAAGAAAGAATAATAAAACTGTTTTATTTGTGTTTATTTTTTTCTCAAATCAAATCTTATCTATAAAAAAAAATGATATCTTGGATTGTATAACAAAAATTTTGTTTAATCAAAACAAAATTAAAATATTAATATTAGTCTTCGGTAAGTACTTGTTATTAAATTATCCTACTAGGTAATAGGTAGATATTTACCTATAATTGTCAGCTTAGAACTAAATTAGAATGTTTTTTAACATCATTTCTATTTTCAGTCTGCATCAAAAAAAATTCAGTCACAAAAAAAATAATGTTTCTCATGCGAAGAAGATTCCATCTGGCAAACAAAAACCAGTTTTATCCAGTTTATCAATGTGCCTATTCATCAAATCAAAAAGAGTCTAACGATAAGACTTACCACGACGATCCAGATCATCCAATTCGGAGAACATTAACATTATTAAAAAATGATATAATACGAGCAAAAAATTTTATATTTCCATCAAAGGAATCAAAAAAAATATTGAAAAACGATGACGATGGTTGGGATCTGGCTTTGAAAAAATATAAGAGAGATGATCAATTTCAAACGCATTGTGATGTTTTAATCATTGGTGGGCCATATTTTTATTTAAATGCAGAAAAAAAGAAGCATTTGTTAGCTTGCTTGGTTCTTGAGTACCTAATCTATTTAATTGAAATTAATAAAAAAAAGGAATTAATTATCCGAACCGATAAAACTACTTTTAATACACATTTACCTACCTAAAACGCAAAAAATAAAAAATATTGCTAATATTACTTTTTACAAAAAACGGGGTCAATAATTTAATATCGGTGTTATCACTATTCTTTTTCTAAAAATAAATAAAACATTCTTTGAATATTTTTATTACCACAATCATTTAAAAGTTGGCATATTTTGTAAAATAATGTTTGTTTTGATTTTAGGTGGTGGTGGTGTTGGTTCATCAATAGCTTACTGGTTAAAAAAACAAGCTCGAGATGGTTTAAATGTAGTTGTTGTGGAAAAAGATTGTAGCGTAAGTTTAATTCTATACTGTGATTATTTAAATTTTATTGATATTTAAATTATTAAAATAATAAATAACATAAGAATACAAATTTTCGAAATAGATAATATCACAATATTTTTGGTAATATTGAAAAAAAAATGGACAATTTTGTGAAATTCACTGTTTCAATTATTTCATTTTTTATTTGTTAAACCTTGCTTTGTCGAAACTGAACTCTAATATTTGTTGTAGATACTTGATAGTCAATTATTTTTTTTATTAAATATCTGTTTAGATTTAATTTTTAATTCTGAAAAAAACCTTTTCATTTTGAATACATTGATATTCATTTAACTATCATTGCTTAAGTCATTGTAATGTTTTGGATTGAAAAGAATAAAGTATATTATTTTTTGTTGTTCTTTTAGTATCAAAAATGCTCAACATCTCTTTCAGTTGGTGGATTACGACAACAATTTTCACTCCCTGAAAATATACAAATGTCGTTATTTGGATTTGATTTTATTCATAATGTTAAAGAACATTTAGGAGAAGATGTTGAACTGAATTTTACACCTCATGGTTATTTATATTTAGCATCAGAAGCTGGCGCAGAAATCCTAAAGGAAAATTCTAAATTGCAAAGAGAATTAGGTGCTCGAAATGAACTTCTAACAGCTTCAAAATTAAAACAAAAATTTCCCTGGTTAAATACAGATGGAATAGCTCTTGGCTGCCATGGATTAGAGAAAGAAGGATGGTTTGATCCTTGGGCACTTCTTTCTGGTTATAAAAAAAGAGCCACCGAATTTGGTGCTCATTTTGTAGATGGTAAAATAACTGGTTTCGAGTTCAAAGATCAGTCGGACATTATAATTGATGGTGGTCACGAAAGATATCAAGCCTTAGATAAGGTTAATATAGAAATGGCAAATGGAGAAAACCGTACAATCAAATTTGCTTTATGTGTGATCGCAGCAGGAGCAGAATCTGGTGAAGTTGCTAAATTAGCAAAAGTAGGTACTTCTGAAGGAATTTTAAGTGTACCTCTACCAGTCGAACGAAGGAAACGGTATGTTTACGTTATTAACTGTCAAGGTAACAATGCGCCAGGATTGAACGCACCATTAACAATTGATCCGACACACACTTACTTTAGACGAGATGGCTTAGGAGGAAATTATTTATGTGGAAAAAGCCCACCGTCATGTAATGAGCCTTGTACGCAAAATTTAGATGTCGACCATGAATATTTTGATACTGATGTGTGGCCTAATTTGGCACATCGAGTACCAGCATTTGAAGCCGTTAAAGTAACCAATGCTTGGGCAGGCTATTACGAGTTTAATACATTCGATGAGAATGGAATTATTGGTCTGCATCCGTATTATCATAATTTATACATAGCGGCAGGTTTTAGTGGGCATGGTATTCAGCAAACTCCAGCGGTAGGCAGGGCAATATCTGAATTGATTATTGATGGAGCATTTAGAGAAATTGATTTAACACGTTTAGGTTTTGATAGACTAATTGTTGATCAACCAGTCTTCGAAAGAAACTGTGTATAAAATTATTTATTATTTAATAAAAAAAAAATTGAAAAATTATTTATGTATGTACAAGTCTTGTGTAGTAAAAATTGGGATTCGTTTACATCTGATCCTGAGCCCATAGTAATTTTAGTTATAATGAAATTTAAATTCAAAATAATAGAGAAAAACACAGATCAGCACCTTATAACTCAAGAATGGGGTCCGTTTTCGACATTTCGATTTTAAATTACAGATAGATATATTCTGGATCTAGATATATTTTACAATATGTATAAACTTATTTTTAGGTTTCCTGCAACGCCATATACGTTGAAAATCTTTAGACCCTTGGGTGATTGTGGTTGAGAGCGATTTCGCAGTTCATTAGCTATAAACATTTTCGTGGAGGAAGGACGGACGGACTTGAAAAATGGGGTAAAAAAAGATTTTTTTTTTTTACAAAAAAAATGTTTTTGTATTAAATAACTTCCTTCTTTCTAATATAACTTCAACTTAATTATTAATAATCCTCTGTATCAGAACACGGAGCTAATACATCGCTAGAATTTTGTGATGGAAAATATGTCGGCTCAAAACATCGTGCAAAAATAGTCCTAAATCTCAATCCTTTGTAAGCATTCGGGGAATTAGGTACACAATCATCTTCAGCTTGATCAGTTTCTAGTTCATCATTATCAAGCTGAGTTGTTTTGTCATTGTTTTGTAAACAATCATCATTTATATCATCAGATTCTTTAGTTAAATCAATGGAAATTAAGCTATTAGCAAGACTGTTTAAATTTTTGGTCTTTGTCTTCTTTTTATTTGAATTGTCATCTTCTGACATTTTCCTTTTCGTAGTAGACATTCGATTTTGTACTTGTTTCTCGACTTTGCTAGTTTCATTGCCATTTGTCATGTCTAAAAATGTTACATCATCGGGAGATAATGTTGACATTACCAAATTTCCTTCTAAAAAATCTAAATTAGTAATAGTAAAAACACAAGGACGACCCGCCTCCTCGAAATGCAACGTTACATCTAAATTTGCTGACTCAGCAAAATGTAAAAACGATCTAAATTCTCTTAAACAAAATGTTATTGATGTTTGATTTGGAATCAAATACTTATCAAATTCATCGCTTTTCAATGTCAATTGCGATCTCATAAATTTTTGATCAACAACCGAACCTTCAACATAATTTTTAGCAATAATTGAATCGTTTTTTGCCTCCAAAGTAATTTCTTCTTCTAACATTTGAAAATTATTTGAAATTTCGGTGAAAATTTTATAACTTGAAGTCACTTTGTTCGGTGCGTTGTCAACCTTATAAGCAGCTTGTAGCGTTTCTACATCTAAAATTGAAATCACAAATTTCTTCAATGTATCCAGATTACATTTAAGTTCTACAATTAATTTCTCGGTTTCAGAATCTATAGTTATTTTACAAAATTCAACCTGACGCATATTTTTAAAAATATTCGAACATGCTTTTAGCGAAACTTTACATTTTCCAATAGCATTATCACTATTCTGTTGAATTGCTGTTGTATCAAATTCGGAGAAGAAATTTTCATTGAATTTAAAAGTCGCAAACGCTGATTTTGTTGCATTTAATGAATGAACAGAGAGGCCTTCATCAGGAACAAATTCTAAAATAAAAAAAAATAAGGTGTTATTTACTAATGTAAAAGGAAAACCGTGCATACTTGGATTTTAGCATAGATTAAGAATACAGAGAAGCTTTCCATCTTTCTGTATTCTTTCTTTTAGGTAGGTATTTTATTTTTATGGCTTGTTTTTAAAATTGGAAAGTGCCTAAGTATATAGATAGATACCTAACCTAGGTGGGTATAGGTATTTAAATTCTTTATAAAAAAATGAACTCAGATGAAATCCAATGTTTTTCTGAGGAAAACAAATAGCAGATAGTCATAGGTTGTTAAAAGCTCATTAACAATAGGTAGGTATAAGTGTAGGTAGATAGACACCGTGTAGATGAAATGGAAAGAATAACATTCCTAGCTTTCTAAACCTACTCTAAATTAGGCTTGCCAGGTGTACGTTATTTAAACGTACCGTACGTTATTTTGGCTTACAAAATTAGAATGTACGTTAAACCCGAAATTTGTGAAAACGTACCCAAAGGTACGTTTTTTACTGATTATTTTTAAAGTTGAAACAAATTTTTAAAAATTGTTGTAATTTAAACCGAATGAGATAATAAATACCCCAAAAAGGAAAACATAAATTTACCATTTTCGTATTACGAACACAGTTTCGTTTATATTATACTGCTGGCTCGTTTATATTATGCAGCGTTTTTGTTTAAAGGCCAAATTACCCATTTGTTTATTTAAAGGGTTCTGTCATATATTAAATAAAAATTTTGCAATGGTGCTATATTTAATTCAATTTTTTTTTTTTTTAAATGCAATTCAATTATATAACATTTACTTATATTTTGTTTTCTTTTTTATGCACTTAAATTTTTGTGGGTACGTTTTTTTAGAAATTTTTATCTGGCAAGCCTACTCTAAATATATTTTTTTAATTTAAATTTACCTACCCAAAAACAGGTCTGTTCCAATTTTGCCCAATGAATAAATTGCTTTTGCGAAAATTTTTGCATTTGGTCCAGGAATAATACAATTCATCTTTAGAGAAATTTTTAAATTCAAATCAGAGGTAAATAAAGCTCTATTCATACAAAATTAACAAATTTTTATATCAAAATAACCATCATATAAAATGAAAATAACATATTAACATTTAACAAACCAAACAAATAATCAATTCAATCAAAAATGTAAATAAACTAAAAACTTCACTCGAACTACACAACTACATTGAAACTACCAATAGCGACATAGCCGCAGGACAGGACTAGTCAGACAGGCAAAGCACATTAAAATAAATATAAAGCCGTGTAGATATTTTTCCCAGCCATTTTTCATTCTTCAAATTACGGATGTCAAAATTTTGTAACTTTTTAAAACATTTTTTTGAAAAAACATACGGTTTTTAATTTTCTCATTAAAAAATTATAGAATTTTTTTTTGGTACGGAAAAAACGTCTCAAGCCAGACACCTCGCCGATCGCTTTTTTTCGACGACGACTAGCCGAATTTTGCACTTCGATTGCTGCGGCTAGTCGACTCAAAATTACCTGTGTTGGAGAAAAAGAGGGGCTTAGAAAAAACATCTAAAAAATCGGTGGCTGGAAGAAAATCATCGGCGACTAAAAAAAACAAAAAAAAAAAAAAAAACTAAAACAAAAAGAACCAATAAAAAAATCCGCGGCTAAATTTTTTTTTCCTAAAAAGCGGCCAGTCGATTAGTCGATGAATTTTCATCTAGCGGCGGAAAAGCGACAATTTCTGTCAGCAGCAGTGAAGATTTTCTATACCACAAACCAATAGTAAACAAATTAAGGCATTAAACAGTACGTTTCTTGAGCACATGGCATGGAATGTTTTGGGATTGGGAGACGAATAGAAGGATTTGTCAAAAAATGTCAAGTTTATAAATAAAAAAAAAATTTCTGCAATTAACAATTTTAATTTTATTTAAAAATATTAATTAATTAGAGAATTGGAAATAAAAAATTAGAAATTATGGAAGAAAATGAATTTTCAAATGATAAGAAAAAATCACATCGCTCTAAACATTCGGGAGTTAAAGCAGAAAAAAAGAAATT
Organism: Hybos culiciformis; assembly: GCA_964007475.1. NCBI lineage: Eukaryota > Metazoa > Arthropoda > Insecta > Diptera > Hybotidae > Hybos > Hybos culiciformis. The sequence goes on along the minus strand of OZ023274.1, from coordinate 10,121,886 downwards.
GAAAAATAAACAAGAACCAGATGAAAAATCGAAACGAAATCCGAAAGCATTTGCCATAAATTCAGTAGTTTCGGCAGAGAGAAATTTTCGCCGAAAAGAGGACTTAACAGCGAAAAAACAACATATACCAATTGTCGACTATACACCCGAAGAACCACCACCTATTTTGATTGCAATTGTTGGTCCAAGAAAAGTTGGCAAAACCACATTAATTAATAATTTGATAAAAACCTTCACTAGAACCAACATTGTTGAAATTAAAGGTCCAATCACAATTGTTACTTCAAAAAAACAACGAATCACTCTGCTGGAATGTAATAATGATGTGAATTCAATGATTGATGTGGCCAAATGCGCTGATTTGGTACTGCTGTTGTGTGACGCAAGCTTTGGATTTGAAATGGAGATTTTTGAGTTTTTGAATATCTGTCAGGCAAGTGAATTGAAAAAAAATTGTTGAGATTTTCTTTTGTCATCAAATTCATTCAAACTCCTAGCGAATGTGGTTTAATTGTTTTTCTTTAATTATATTTTAGGTACATGGTATGCCGAAAATAATGGGAGTTTTAACACATTTGGATATGATAAGAAATGCCAAAACATTAAAACGTAGAAAAAAAGAATTAAAACATCGTTTCTGGACTGAAGTATACGACGGGGCTAAGCTATTTTATCTTTCTGGCATAATTCATGGTGAATACTTAAGAAATGAAATTAAAAATTTAGGACGATTTATATCAGTAATGAAATATCGTCCTCTAAGCTGGAGAGGTTCTCATAGTTATGTGGTAGTAGATCGAGTTGAAGATATTACAAATACTGAAATAATTAGACAAAATTTGAAATGCGATCGAAATGTTGTTTTATATGGATATGTTAGAGGTGTTCCTATGAATAAAGAATTCATGGTACATATCGCTGGACTCGGTGATTTAAGAATTGATGAAGTGAATAAAATATCTGATCCTTGTCCATTGCCAGGAACAGAGAAAAAACGGAATCTTCTGGAAAAAGAGAAACTTCTATATGCACCAATGTCAGGTGTTGGAGGAATTGTGTATGATAAAGATGCAGTTTACATCGAGCTTCAAGGCTCTCATAGTCATAAGGATCAAAAAAATCCGGAACAAGAAGAATTAATAGAGAAAATAAAAGCTAAAAAACAAACTCTCAATGTACAAATGGAAGAACAGGAATTTAAACTGTTTTCAGATTCGATTCCAATAAAATCTAAAGATTTTCAAGAAAATGACTACGATTCTGGATCTGAAAATAGTGAAGTTGATTCAAATTTGGACAGTGATGATGATGATAATGAAAAGGAGTTTGCCAAAATAGTTGATGATGAAGACATTGAGAACGATGATGAAGCCGATAAAGAAAGTGAAACATCAGATGATGAATATCAAGACATTGGCAATAATTCAGCCAGTGAATTTGAAGCAGATGATGAAGTTATTACTAACAATTTAAGCTGGAAAGAAAATTTGGCTACTAAAGCTAGAGAAAATTATTTGGCTGGGCTGTCACAATCAAAAAATCTTATGAAACTAGTATACCATTACGAGAATGAGGTAATGACAAATTAATTTTTGTATTTCATCATTTAGTTAAATTTTGTGTTGTTTTTTTATTCTAGAAATTGGGAAGTGATACCCAACCTGATGATAAAAAAGATGATAATGACGAGGAGATAGGAGGTCTTTTTAAAATTTCTGTCCAAAAACAACAACAAAAGCAGCAAGAACATGATATATTGGATAATGTTGAAATTTGCTTTTTTAAAGAATTTACCGGTAAAATGAATAAAATCATTCATTTTTTGATGGAATTGTATTATAGTTTTTATTTATTGTAGGATCTAGTCGTAATTGGCTTTCAGATGAAAATAAAATGTTGATTAAAAATTGTTTTGTTACCGGTAAATGGAAAAGTTCAGAAGATGCTGAAGAATTGCTCCAAATGGATGACCTAAGTGACGAAGAGGTTTTTGGGGATTTTGAAGATTTAGAGTCAGGTGAAAAATTTTCATCAGAAAAACAAGATACTGAAAATGATGTAAGTGACCGAAAGCGAAAAATCACAAGAGTTGAAGAAAAAAATTTATCAAAATCTGAGCTATTGGCAAAAAAACTTAAGTTGAAGGAAAGTTTCAACTCAGAATATGATAAAACAAATGGTGGTGGTCGTGAAGGACGTATAGAAGGTGATCATCAATATCATGACAGCTTGAAAGCGGAAGCTGAAAGGCAGACAAAGCTTAATAAGTCTGAACTTGCTAATTTGGATGACGACACTAGAATTCAAATTGAAGGTTTTCGTGCTGGTCTTTACGTCCGATTAGCTTTCAAGAACATTCCAGCGGAATTCGTTACAAATCTTGATCCAAGTTATCCAATACTAATTGGGAGTTTAAATACAATTGAACAAAATATTGGTTACGTATCGTGTAAAATAAAAAAACATCGATGGTATAAGAAAATTTTGAAAACAACTGATCCTGTAATTATTTCAATGGTATACAAAAGTATTTCAATTTATTAATTTTTCAGTTTTATTAAAATAAAAAAAAAATTCCAGGGTTGGAGACGTTTTCAAACCTGTCCCATTTACGCTAAAATAGAAGATGATTTTCGTCAACGTTATCTTAAATATACACCCAATCATGTGACGTGTAGTATGACATTCTACGGTCCTATTACATCACAAGGTACTGGTTTCTTAGCTCTTCAAACAGTAACGAAAAATCAAGATGAGCTCAAACGTCTAGGTAATAGACTTATCTTAAGTCGTAAAATTTTACTATAGTAATCTAAACTAACAGAGCCTGATAAAATTATTGTTTTTTTTTAGGCTTCCGTATTGCTGCAACAGGATGCGTAACTGAAATGGATAAATCAACTCAGATTTTCAAGAAGTTAAAACTGGTTGGATATCCGTTTAAAATTTATAAGAAAACTGCTTTCGTGAAAGGAATGTTCACAACAAATTTAGAAGTAGCAAAATTTGAGGGAGCAAAAATTCGAACTGTGTCTGGTATTCGAGGACAAATTAAAAAAGCACACCACGATCCTCCAGGATCATTCAGAGGTACATTTGAAGATAGAATTCTATTAAGTGATATTGTTTTTTGTCGAACATGGTTTAAAGTTGATGTACCAAAATTTTATACAACCGTTACTAGTTTACTATTACCATCAGAAGAAAAGAGTGAATGGAAAGGTATGAAAACCTTAGGTCAATTAAAGAGAGAAAAACGAATTAGAAATGATGTCAACTCTGATCACTTGTACACTGATATTGAACGAAAAGAAAAAGTTTTTAAGCCACTTGTTATTCCAAAATCATTACAAAGAGCTTTGCCTTACAAAGACAAGCCGAAGCATAAAGATAAAGCTCAACTTTTGGAACGAATAGCAGTAATTGACTCACCAACTGAACAAAAAATCAAAAAAATGATGAAAATGGTTGAAACTAATTATCAAGATAAGAAAGATAGGGATAAAAAACAAACTAACGAGAGAGTAGGAAAATTTAGACAGCAAAAACAAGCTGAAGAAATGAGGAAAATTAAAAGGCAAAAAGAACTTAGGAAGAAAATTTCTAGAGCTTTAAGTAAAATGGGACAAAAAAAGAAAGAAAACTAGACATATGAAACTCACATTTTTATTGCAGCATTAAAAATACAGTTTCATAAAAAGTAGGATTTCATAAAAAATTATAATTTTCTCTTTAAAATATATGACTATAATTTAATATGATTTTCTTAACTTAAGTCAAAATGAAATAAAATCAAAATTTATAATAAAATCAATAAGATTCTTTACTCGAATTATATTCTAAAGCTCTCAAAGCTGCCAACAATTCTGATTTTCTAGCAGGATCCATCTGGGACGGCTTAACTTCATCCTTCAATGCTTCTATAGAATTCATCCTACAAAATTCATCCAAATAATTTTCTCTGGCCTGCATTTCATTTCTTATTTGTTTCCTAATGTAATCAAGATCATTTTTAGTTTGAGTTGATATAATTTCTACCTGTGTCGAAAAAAAAAAAAAATTAAGCATGAATTGCCCAAAAATTTAGAAATTAATGCAAACCTCATCATCATCTGAATCTTCATCATCGTCAAATTCGTCATTGTCATAGAGTTCCTGATTGAAATTATCCTTAGAGCTATTTTGATTAGCATTTTCATTCGTCCTCATAGCATTTTCTTTGTCCGAATTTATTTTTGAACTAGTGGGGTCGAGAGTCCCTTGTGCATTTAGGTTAGTATTTTTGGATTCAACTTTCACATCTGAATTTTTTTGAGTATTAATAAAAGAATCCTGTTTTGGGTCAATAACGTCGTCATTTAATTTTTTAGGAGCTAAAAGTTAAGAGGGTATTTAAAAACCAAAAAAAAATCATTAATATTATTGGGTTGGGAACATAATATCGGAATCCAGGAGCCCTAATTTCAATGTCCCAAAATAAATGAGAATTTTATAACATAGACACATTTCAAAATCGATAAATTGATAAATTTCAGGACATCGTGCTTGCGGTGTTCCGAAATTGTGTACCGCTCCCAAATTAAATACATTGCTTTTACTAATTTCATTGCTTTTATTTAATTTCGGAGTGGGTAAGGATATTGCCATTTTGCTCAATTTATCGGTAATCTAAAAGTAAAAAATAAAAAAGAATTTTATTATTTTTAAGTTTTAGCTTTATTTTTACCAATTCAAAAAATGTAAACCACTGTCTTTCACTTTCTTGTAAGGTTTAAAGTTAATATAACTCTTGAACAAAGAATTTGGTATTATTTTAAATGTACGCAACAACTTGTATAACAAAATCTGAGATAATGTATTTGTAACTAAGTTAATAGTCTCTATTTTTTCTGAGTTAAGTCTTAGTGTTCGTTTGTTCATAGATTCTACAGAAGTTACAAAAAGTTTCAAATTATGGATGCCTAGATTAAATGTGGGAACTTGTGAAAAATAGTAACTACTGCTAAATTACCTTAAAGGAATCAATTTTATTCAATTCATTGATTTCATTTTTACTTTTTTCCAATTTGAGGCTAATTTCTTTGCACCGAAGCTGTTCATTTTGTAATAAAGCTTTATATTTTTTACTTTCTAATTGCATACGTCGCGACATAAGTTTCAAATCGTTAGATTTTTCTGAAAGTTGATTTTTTAAATCCATTACTTTTTTCGTTAACCGCTCTCTATCTTCAAGATGCCTAAAACAAAGTAAAAATATTTTTTTTTGTATAGTAGGTACCTACAGAAAAGATAATATAAAAAAAGACTTAATCCAAAATTGCGCACTTATCACTATTCAATTGTTGTAAATGTTTATTTTCATCACTTAAATTCAAAATAATTGAGTCCTTTTGTTTTAATCTGTAGGCCATTTCTTTATTCTGCTGTTGGATGGCACGATATTTCGCTTTCCAAACACGAATCTCTTCGGCATGACCATGCTAGTATAAAAACAAAATTGTTAAGGGTTTCAAATAACTTTGAATTGTATAAAAGAACAACTCACTTCAAGAGATTAAATAAAATAAAATGCTTCATCTTCAAATTACAATCAAAATTTTCGAGGGATAAAATGAATTAATTTTCACATTTAAGAATAGTATTTTTTAGTTAAATTAAGTATCTATTTTGTTTTTTTTATCAAAATTCCGAAATTTAGAGAAATTCATCAATGAGCCTGAGACTGAACAAACATTGACCATCGCATATCAGAGAGAGAGCGAATTAATAGAAATATTAAAAAACTATTTGTAATACCTATTATCAAAAACAAAATATTGATATTTACCAATAACTGTGGCAGCTCAGCATTTAAGCTTTCGTATTTTAATAACGCATTATCTTGTCGTTTATGTAACGTCTGTAAAATTCGATTTTCTTGTTCCAATTCCTTAAGAAAATTAAAAAAAAGTTTAAAAATTGTATGCACAAAATAACAATTATTGTGTACATACGTAATTCCGATATGAATAAAATATTCAGTTAACCAGCTTAAGAAATTACTTCAATTAAACTACGCTTTCATTTGGGCTAACACCCAATAATACTTACAGCAATTTGTAATTGTGCATCTGTTATTTGGTTTTGTAAAGATTTTATTCGTAATCTTCTTGCTGATAATACTCTTTGCTGAATTTCGCCAGACAATGGAGCCGGTTTATACCCAAATCTTGTTGAATTTTTCTTTCTCGAAAAGCCTGTAATCGAATATTTCGAACTTGATAAGGAATATACACTTTCTGCACTTTTTGTTGTTTTCCTATGTAATTATGGAGCAGTTATATATATATCTGTTTCTAGAAAAAAAAATTTAATATTCTTACGGTATCATTTTGATACTTTCTTCTGAAACTGAATTTACAGCAGACATAATTAATGATTAAGAAAATATTTTTACTCAAAATATTTTATAGAATTCAATTAATTTAATTTTTTATATATTTTTTGTATGGAATTTTTCAATTTTTTTCAAGAAATATTTTACGAATCCTACTGACTTTCACTTAAATGAGCAAAAAAAATTATTAGTTCCATGTAACATATCAGTTGCCTAGGCTACCAATTCTAACATTATTTTAAAGAATATTGTTAAGGAAGATTAATGTTTTTTTCTGATAGCAAGTGTATAAAACGTTAAAGTGTCATTAATTAATATTATGTTGTTATTATATAAAATCCAGGTGTTTCAAATTTTCACTCTTGTGAAGTAGTTTTTTCTAACTATAGTGGTGCAATGAGAATTATAGAACATAACATAAGGTAACTATATAACAAAACAAATGCTGATATTTTTGAAAATTGGCACAAAAACTGATATCGGAGTGGAAGGAAAATTTTTCTAAAATTACAGATACTAAAAATTTATTTAAAAAACAAAAATTAAAAAAAGTTTTTATTAAAATGTTCTTTTATTTTTATAAATCAAAGAACAAAAAATATAAATTTTAATTATTTAATTCATTTTATTGAACAAATAAAGTGTTTCCCAATTTCTTCTTTTGTCTTTGTTTCCCAGCTAAATTATTTTTAAAGTTGCAGATCTAGTAAAAAAAAATGCTGCCCTATAACAACGGATTAGGCAGCCTTCAATTTCCTGTAATTTTTCCTGAAAAAAAAATTAACAAATTTCAATAATGAATAACCAATAAAATAAGCGAAACAAAACTGCTAAATTTAACTCCGACATTCAATCTCTTTCTCAGTCCGTCATCAAAAAATGTTAAATTTAAATATTTAACATTATATTTTGAATTGAAAAACATCATCATTTTAAATAATGATCCTTTCTTTTTATTATACATTTTAACATACATACATTATAAATCGCAATATCTGTGCTGCCTTAAAAATTATACAAACGTTCTAATTAGTATCAGTAACGCAAATTTTAATCATATATACATGTTTGTACATATTTACAATTGTACACAAATTAAGAATATATTTGTGGAGTTTGTCTACCATAAAAGGTTTTAATGGAATTTTGATGTTCGAAAAACTTATATAAATTGATCTATTTAAATTTAATATTTTTAATAAAAATTGACACACCCAATTAAAAATTTAACTATTGACTCATGTTTTTTCGATCCATTTAATAATTAAATGTGGTGATAATTTTAAAACAGAATTTATTTTAGAAACTTTCCACAAAATTTAGGTTGTTGAGCGAGTTATTTTATTCTTACATAATTTTAATTGTATTTTCAAAGGGTTTATATTTTGTTGTTTCATCGTCAGAGCTAGCTGATATTCCACATTAGTTTTATGTACTGATTGTATTGGTGGCTCATTGATGGTTTATTTTTATATGGAACTAAAGTTAACTGAATCTAGTTGTTATTAAATTTTGAGGTTCTTATAATTTCAATATGAGAATTAAATATGGAATACAATATCGTAGATAATTTAGTCAAAATTGCTTTCATTCTTTGTGGCGTTTTTGCGCGTAAGATTTCAACGGAACTTAAGAAATCAAAGAATACACCGACGCTTTTGCATACCGAAAATAATAATGACCTCAAGGCTTAAAATATTCCGTTAGTATTATGTTATTTTCAAAAATAAAAACTAAATTATCTAAATTTAACTACATCAAACTCTGTATCACATAAAAAAAACATTGTTTTAATCCAAAAAAAATATTTTAATTTATCATTATTATATTAATTTTATAATGGTTTTAGAAAGCAAAATTTTTCAGAAAATATTGATATTTCTTTTGTAACCAGAGCTCCATTATATTTTTCTTATAAATACAAAACCAAAAAATACAAATCATAATTGTTAATTTCTTTTTTTAAAATACAAGCTAATTTTTTTTTTTTTTTTTTCAAATAAAAAACTTAAAAATATTTTAGTCTTCTTTAGTGCCACCAGTTGTAGCTGTAACTTGTTTCTGTAATTTAGCAAATTCATCAGTTAAGCGATCATACTCTTTGGCTAGATTATCAGCTTGTGATTTGAGGGCTTCTTTATCCTTTCGCTCTTTATTCAAATTTGAAGTTATCTCTTGAACTCGCTCTCTTAATCTTTTTATTTCTTCAACACTGTCATTATCATCATCAGATTTTTTATCAGTTTTTTTATCACCCATTAAAGTTCTAGCTGCAGTTGTTGCGCTTTTAGCTAATAAGAAACCATAATTATTATATTTAACTACATACTTGTTAAAATTCGAAAAAAATTAAATAAAAATTAATATGAACCTTGTTTAAGTGAAGCTTCACATTCAGCTAATAAAGATGCTTGTGCCGAAATCAATAAAACTAATCGACGTATAACAAGAACTAAAAATATTGAAAATCCAGAAATATAGAAATTTCTTTGAGCTCTAAATAATCTCATGCTATGCTGCATTTCAACATTTAAATGTGCTTCAGTTCCGATCTCATGAGTGGAATATTTTCTCATTTCTCTGATAGCTGAAATTAAGTAAGATACAATTTTTAATTCAATTATTAATTTTAAAATTCAAAAAATTGTTACCTTCAAGTAAAAACAGAACTAAAACTCCCAATAACAAATAAAAGTACATAGAAGCTTGTTTTCCTAGCATTGCTAGAAATCTGGATCTGAAAAATCTTTGCCATTTTTGCGCTGAAAAAATGGGAAGTACCAATAACAGTACAATTGTAATTTCCGTATATCTGTTGAAAAAATTATAAATTAATATACATAATAGGTATATATTTTAAAAAATTAATTATTTAAAACACAATTTCGTAATCAAAAAGAACCTATTCGAATGTAATTTAAAAAAAAAAATTCATCTTGGATTTCTAATTTTTATATTTTATTTTTCAACAATAATTTTTAGCATGTTACATTTTCCAGCTTATTCCAGTACTGAATGATTTAAAGAGATCTGTAACTAAACCCTGATCATTTTTTTAAAATCTGGACTTTTCAAAATATTGATTTTCAAAATAAAATCCTGATTTTTAAAAATTTTATCAGTGTCCATTTTATTTTGTTGACATTAATTTAAGCCGCATTTAAGGTTTTTTAAGATACAAATGGCAGAATTTCAAGGTTTTTTTTAACATATATATATTGAAATTGAATCTTCATTACGAAAATGTTGTACTAGTTTTGTAGTAAGGTTCCTACTTGTTCTTTCACCCCGTCATTAATTTGCCTTTTATATTAAAAAATTTCGTATTGCAAAGTTTTGTGTGGCAAAAAATGAATAATGCCCCAAAAATTCTAAATCGCAAAATTTTGTATAAAGAAAATTTTTCATTGCATTGACATACATTAAAAAAAAAAGTTTGACATGTATTTTATAAAGGTAATTGAATTCTAATGTTAATATTTTCATTCAACAATATGCCAAAATTTTAATAAGGTTTAATAAGATTTAAAAATAATCAGGATTTTGATACCTACAACCAGTCAGAATTATGAAAATCGGAATTAAAAATAGAAATCAAGATTTTAATTAATAGGATTTTGTAGATAAACCTATTTTAAATTCATAAAAATGTCTTATGCGATTGTTATTAATATTAATAGAAATGCTTATGCAATTTCTTATCATAAACTATTCGGTAAACTATTTTGAAGTTCACCCAAAATCATAATAAGGAAAATATTATTCTTATCAATATAGATAAAATTATATGTATTTTTAGTAAAAATTTATGGGTATTCATTGTATACGTGTATCTAATGGATCCAATGAAATCCAATATAGTAAAATATTCTTAATAAATTCAATGACTCATGAGTCATAATTATAAAATAATTAAACATAACATAAACATTGTCTGCCCAAATGTTTACTGTTATTTTTATATAAAAAATAATTTCAATGCATTTCCGAATCAAATAAAAATTGTTAAAACGATCTCCTTCAATGATTTATCGATAAATAAATCGAAGATGGATTTAGAAAGAAGACACAAACTTATTGTTGAAGTTTGATCTAAAATAGATATTAAATTAAAACTTAAAAAATCTTTATTGATATTCATATATTTTCCAAGGTGATGTAAAATTTTTTGGAATTTTTGTAAATCAAGTTTTTAGGTCATAAAAAAAAAAAACAATTCTGAAATATGATGAATGTGTTGTTTTTTGTATATGTTAAAATATCGCTTTCCTTTTAATCCATACTGTACAATATTTATACTGAGGGATTTATTCTATTTATAAACTAGAATTTAACAGAACACCTAGCTACCTACCTATAGGTGGCTATCATCAGTGAAAATAATTAAAAAGAATTTGAACATTTTAACCATCACCGAATTAAAAAATTTTCCATTAAAAAGTCTACTTGCGATCTTAGCCACCTTTCTATTTTTATCTAGGTGTAGGTAGGTAGGTAAACTTTTTAGAATTAAGACAAAAAACAAAAGTCATATAGCTGAGTAGTGTTCAGGTTCAGAGCCTCTGGGAAGATAATTAATATTTTTTTTATTGTTGAACTTGATGAAACACCTTAAAATTTATTTTGTTTCTTTCGTAATAAAAAAAAAAAAGGCAAGGTAAATCATTTTTAAAAATTTTTGACAAATCACTTAGGTTAATCACTTTTTAGCTCAGTCCATCTTAAAAAAAAAAAAATTTTTAAATTTATTTTTAAAATTTTTTCTCTTGGTTATTCTAAAAATAGAAATTTTTGCATCAAAAAAAATTAAAACCAAAAAAAAAAAACGCAAAATCGAAAAAAAACTTACAAAAATCCGGCTATCAAAGTCCAAACTAAACTCATTTTTAGCTGGTTTTATTTCAAATTGTTTGCAAAAAAAAAATAAAAATTAAATTAGAATAAAATAAATTAATTTTTTTGACGAAATGATGAAATCAATTTAAGTTTTAGTTATAAAGTAATTTCGAAAATTAAACACAAATTGCTTAAATATAATTTTTTTGATTTCTCTAAATCTCTACCACTTTTTTTTTATCGAATAAAAAAATTACGTGTTTCTAGTTTGTGTTTGAAAATTTGTAAGCAATAACATTGCCAGCCGACGTAAGAAAAAAAATAGTTAAAACTCCCCAGAAAGCATAGGTTTAAAGATTAGATAAAAAGGGTAAAAACATTGTCCAAAATAAAAGTTACGAAAAAAACTACACTCACTGGAAATTTTAAATTTTACTTTAACCAGAAATCAGAGCGGCCATGTGAATTACAAATATACTCCGCAGACCCCTGTTTTAGTCAAAAACTAGTTTAATTTTGGTTTCTACCATACAAAATTTCTCTAATTATATAGGGACAGACAGTGATAAAATTATACAATTGAAGCTTAAACTAGTGTAGTTTTGGTTTCTGCCATACAAAGCTAAAAATACTTGTTAAAACTATTCTGTTCATATAAATGTGTTTGTAAAAAAAAAGATTTTAACTCAACTTAGTTACCCAAAAAAAAATCGGCTTCTGGCAGCTTTATTATTACAGTTATTTATATCGTTTCTTTTTAATCCATTCCTTTCCATAAAAATAAAATCATTTGGCGCATGTCGCGGTTTGGTTTTCTATTTTTATGGCTTGATCACAGCAACCATCATAAAGTAATTTTTGGAGGAATAAAAACGCAATGGAAAAGAAACAAACAATTTATTTTATGACGTGTTTTTTCAGACACCAAAAAAAAAATTCAATTTCCTTAATTTAACTTATTTTAAAAAAAATCTTTACGATATAAAAAATATTTTACTAGTTGTTTCATATTCCACACACTTTGTCAGGTTTAGGATATTATATTCGTTATGCTGAAAACACAATTGGGGCGACAGCGACGGCGACAGCGATAGCGACTGTCAAAAACCATATATTTGTATGAGAATGAAACAATTGAGGCGATTTTTTTATATGAAAAATCGCTGTCGCCGTCGTCGTCGCCCCAATTGTGTTTTCAGCATTAATAAAATAGTTCCAAAATAATGGTGAAAACACAATTGGGGCGACAACGACGGCGACAGCGATTTTTCATATAAAAAAGTCGCCTCAATTGTTTCATTCTCATACAAATATATGGTTTTTGACAGTCGCTACCGCTGTCGTTACGCTGTCGCCCCAATTGTGTTTTCACGTTAAAGGTGAAAACACAATTGGGGCGACAGCGTAACGACAGCGATAGCGACTGTCAAAAACCATATATTTGTATGAGAATGAAACAATTGAGGCGACTTTTTTATATGAAAAATCGCTGTCGTCGTCGTTGTCGCCCCAATTGTGTTTTCACCTTTATGGGGTGACACCAATTGGGGCGACAACGACGGCGACAGCGATAGCGACTGTCAAAAACCATATATTTGTATGAGAATGAAACAATTGAGGCGACTTTTTTGTATGAAAAATCGCTGTCGCCGTCGTCGTCGCCCCAATTGTGTTTTCACCTTTATGCTGAAAACACAATTGGGGCGACAGCGACGGCGACAGCGACGGCGACAGCGATAGCGACTGTCAAAAACCATATATTTGTATGAGAATGAAACAATTGAGGCGATTTTTTTATATGAAAAATCGCTGTCGCCGTCGCCGTCGCCCCAATTGTGTTTTCAGCATTAAGTGTATGTTTTGGGGAAATCTCTTAAAAATTTAAGGAATTTCATTTGTACCGTCTGGCAGCCCTGTATTCTAAAAGCGAAACAGTCAAACAGGAAACAGCATTTTAAATATTTCACTTTATCAAAATGTGTGAAAGTGAACAGAGACGCAATTACTTACCACGGCACAACACAATGCAGATTTTTAAATTTCAATTTTATGAATATTAAAAAAAATAATTCGAAGATATCGTTTATGATTGTCAAATTTTTATTTAACATTACAATTCACAATGTAGATGCGAAATTGTAAATTTTAAAACTGCGAAGAAAGACAATGGCAATATGATGCAGAATTCATTATGTATCATTTTAGCACGTGTCATGTCAATGTCAATAATGTCGGATGTAAATGGAATAATTAAAGCCTACAACAATTTTTATTTTGGTAAGAATTTTCCCAATGACTTAAATTTAATCTAACAATTCGACCACTCAGACCCACCGTAGAGACAGACCGTTGTCGTAGAGGCACTCTTAATCTAACATTCTATATTCTAACTCTAACCTAAAAAGAAAATTTAACCATTAAATTTTTTTATTTTCAAGTTCTTGTTACCAAAAAATAAAAGCGAAGAAAGTTGACGTCTAATGAAAAAAAAAAGAGTAATCAACTCATCTGTCTTTCGTCGGCCTAATTGAGATAATTGATAATAATCAAATAAGAAGCACAGAAGGTGTCATGCATAAAAAAAACTTTAGAACCTAAAGGTAAGTAAATAATTGTCGATAGGTACTGATTTTATAATGTCCCCAAAATTTTCTTTTATGATGATAAAAACATAAAACTTGATTTTAATGAAAGCGACCTATGTGTCCTGCAGTTCTGAATTAACTATCTAATTTATTGATTTTATTAATTGTGAATGTAATAAAGGTTATTTAACAATATTATTTTTTACTTTTAGACGCCTAATGAAAAAAAAAAAAGAGTAATCAAGGCATCTGTCTTTCGTCGACCTAATTGAGATAATTGATAATCAAATAAGAAGCACAAAAGGTGTCGTGTAAAAAAAAAAAACTTTAGAACCTAGAGGTAAGTAAGTAAATAATTGTCGATAGGTACTGATTTTATAATGTCCCCAAAATTTTCTTTTATGATGATAAAAACATAAAACTTGATTTTAATGAAAGCGACCTATGTGTCCTGCAGTTCTGAATAAACTAACTCATTGATTTTATTAATTGTGAATGTAATAAAGTTATTAAACAATATTTTTTACTTTTAGAGGGCATAATACTGCAAGCCAATAACGCTTCATTAGGATGTTTCAATGTAATGTCAATGTTGGAACCGGAAATAAGATTTTTTTTTTTTTTTCAATATTAAGTTTTTTATAAATATGAAAAAATAAAATCATTTCAAAGCTTTATTTTGTAATCGAGTAGAAAAACTGTTTATGTTAATGTTTGAAAAATGCTGCTAGAATATGAAGACCTATACCGATGTGAATATACCTCATTGCAAGATGAGTCTTACTTTCTGGATTTAGCAGCACAGACAGCGAAACATCGCACCCGATAATAGAAAATTATTAAATAAGATTCAAACAAAGAGTTTAGGGCCTCAATATGTTTTCTTCTAAAAATATGAACTCAGATAAATAAACAATTTATTAAAACGAAGTTTTTAATATAAATCCTTATATGGGATCATTTATATTTGTAGGAATATATACCTAGTGAATGTGGACTTGCAATTGATTTTTGACTCATGCCCCAAATTTGTATGCATAATACAATTTTACTCAAAATGTATAATTCCAATTTTATTTTGTCGGTAATGTAGTTAAAAAAAATAGTTACCGACGAAACTGCGTAACCACTATTAAAACCCAAAAATAGGACAAAAAACATTTGGCCATACAAAAAATGTACGAAAACTTTGAGGGGTCAATTTTTTAATGAGAATTTTTTTATTCCACTAACTTTTCAAAAGCAATAATAAGTTTTCGACGGCCAAGCTCAAAGTAAATTTACAAGCTATGCTTGGATGATGAAGTAATATACATTTCCATTCATGATTGGTCATAAGACAACACAAATCAGATTATAAAATTTCTTTCTGGGTTTTATTTTTAGAAAATATTCGAATACTGCAAAAAAAATACAAATATTTTTGATAATCGATTATTGACTAAGCCAAGACAAGAACCGAAAATGCGAATAGCAAGCAAACGCAAGGCTAGGCAACATCCATTGCTAAAAAAGAAAATTTAATTTCAATTTATAATTCGTCGCAGAAGCTTGCTGAACTTTAAAAGTTCTCTTTAATTTTAAAAGAAATTTTTTTTGAAACTCATAAAAAAAACTCATTATAAATTTAATTAGTGCGATCAAAGGTAAGTTGAATTTATTTTTTTTTTCGTACTAAATATCAAAATATCACAAAAAAATTAACAAGCACGATGTATCTCCAGGGATATAAAATAAATTTATTTCTTTGGTCGCAATTAATCGGAGTGCTATATTAAAATTCTGCATTCTTGCATCGTTTGGAAGCACTGAAATTTATATTACTGCCTCCATGGTATTACAAAAGCAGAACAATTTTTTATAATTTGGGAAAAAAAAAAATTTATCCACGCTTCGTTTTCTAACCTGCAAAAAAGCAAAAAAAAAAAATTTAACCTCTAAATTTTAATAGACTGACGCACCTGAAAACAGCGCCGTAAAAAAACTAAAATATTTGAATTGTAAGAAAAGTGAAATAAAACCAACGCCGTAAATAGAAGTTTAAATATTTTTTTTTATTTTAATTTTAACATTGCGACCGGGCTTAAAAAAAAACCAACCGAACATTGCGGGCGTAAAAAAACTAACCTCCAAATAAAAATTAACATAACCTTATTTTTTTTTTTTTAGATTGTGATGGCTGATTGGTGGCATTAATTGAGTATACCATAATGACGTTTTGAAAAAGATACATGATATACCCTACCACCTACCTAACAATTTATAAATTTTTTTCTTTGCATTGTGAAATAAAAGAAAAAAAAAAAAAAAACAATGTATTTATACAATTTGACATTGCAACGTGCCACCGGAATAACACATGCTGTTCATGGAAGTTTTTCGGGTTCAAAACAACAGGAAATCTTAATATCACGTGGCAAAAGTTTAGAATTGTTGCGGCCAGATCCGAACACAGGAAAAGTACATACTCTGCTCACAGTTGAAATTTTTGGATGCGTTCGAGGCCTAATGTCGTTCAGATTGACTGGCGGCACTAAAGGTATTTACCTACTTAGGTTACTTTTTAATTTAAAACTATATAAATAAAATAAACTAGGTATATAAAACTTATATAATAAATAAAACTATATAAATAAAATAAAATTTGAAAATTGTAGGTACAAGTCCAACAAGTTTTTTTTTGTTGTCGAATCTAAAGTTTCACATTATTTATCTAAGATAACTATCTAAGATGAATTAATTTTGAAATGCCAGATCTCATAAACTTTTCTCTTAGCTATGTTTTTTTTTTGTTCTTTCTGCACTTTGTGGTATTTGGAGATTTTTAATTTAAATAGTCTTCTCCAATAGAAAATTTTAAGTGCTAAATTCAATATAATTTCTTTGAGTCGCATTTGATGAGAATTTTCAATTTTCTTATCGAACTGAAATTTGAAGAAACAAAATTATTCAAGCTACAATGATTTGAAGATTTATAAAATCTCACCCCATGAATCTAAATATTAATGTAAATTATATTCTCAAATTCTTTTTCGATGATAGTCAATACAGTTTTCACTGAAATTAAAAGGGTTTTCATTGATTTTTTCAATCGAATTATAATTCATTATATATTCTATCCACTTTCATTTAGTTATGTAGGTAGTACAATATATCTAGCTAAATTATAACCCAATTTAACATTATACGTATTGAATATAAAGATGTTCACCTGAATTTATAAAACCCTGCAACTTTAGACATGCAACGAGGCTTAATTTTTGTCTAGTCGCATTTTTTGCTAGTTGCAATAGAAATTCTTCAACTCTTTGAACCATTGGAGTTTGTTTAACTTTTTTCAGCAAACTCTTCACTGAGTAAGAGTTGACAACGCTGATAGAACTTACATATAAAAAAAATACCTACCTACCTACATTTCTAATTGACATTTTATAATTTTCTTTTTCAGATTATGCTGTTGTTGGATCTGATTCGGGCCGAATTGTTATTTTGGAATATAATCCAATTAAAAATAGCTTGGAAAAAGTACATCAAGAAACTTTTGGAAAATCCGGTTGCAGAAGAATTGTTCCTGGACAATACTTCGCTATAGATCCTAAAGGTCGTGCCGTAATGATTGGTGCAGTTGAAAAACAAAAATTAGCTTTTATATTGAATCGTGATACTGAAGCACGATTGACAATTTCATCGCCGTTAGAAGCTCATAAAGCGAGTACACTGTGTTATCATATGGTTGGAGTTGATGTTGGATTTGAAAATCCAATGTTTGCGTGTTTGGAAATTGACTACGAAGAATCTGATAACGATCCCACAGGTAATTAACAGAATGAAAATTTAATCTGAATATAAAAATCTGCAGCTTTAGACATGCAACGAGGCTTAATTTTTGTCTAGTCGCATTTTTTTGCTAGTTGCAATAGAAATTCTTCAACTCTTTGAACCATTGGAGTTTGTTTAAATTTTTTCAGCAAACTCTTCACTGAGTAAGAGTTGACAATACAAAATTGACTTTTTTAAATGATACCTACTTGCGTTTATGTTAAAGCTACGACATAGAGAAGTAATTATAAACAAAGCTTGTAACTACTAGCATAATGAAATTCGTTGATAAATTAATGAAATATATTATCAAAAATATTCAGCCAACTACTTCTCAACTGCTCTTGTTGCTTTTTTATGAATTACTGGAAATATAAACGTACCCTAAGAATTATTTACAATAACAATTCATATTATTTTTCAGGAGAATCTGCCAAAAAAACTCAACAAACATTAACATTTTATGAACTGGATTTGGGTTTGAATCATGTTGTCCGTAAATATTCGGAACCTTTAGAGGAGCATGCAAACATGTTAATTTCTGTTCCTGGTGGAAACGATGGACCATCTGGAGTTTTAATTTGTTCTGAAAACTATTTAACTTATAAAAATTTGGGAGATCAACATGATATTCGTTGTCCGATACCGCGGCGTCGAAATGATTTGGATGATCCAGAAAGAGGAATGATTTTCATATGTCAAGCAACACATCGAACAAAAAGTATGTTTTTCTTTCTACTACAAACTGAACAAGGCGATATTTTTAAAGTCACACTAGAAACTGATGAGGACATTGTAACAGAAATAAAATTAAAATATTTTGATACTGTTCCACCAGCAATTGCTATGTGTGTTTTAAAAACAGGTTTTCTATTCGTTGCATCAGAATTTGGAAATCAGTAAGTAAAATAGGAATATATAATACTTTAATTTTTTGAAAATTGTAGTTTGATGGTATTGAAAATGCTAACGATACTAAGAATATATTGTCATAAAGCTATTGAAGGGAAAATACTTTCAACTGATATTAGTCATAGATTTTTTTTTGAATTGGTTCTTATTCCAATTTTTTTCTTATTCCAATTTGTGCAACTAATATAACTTTTTTTAATTTTAATGATGAAAAAGAAATCTAAGGAACCAATGAAATATCATGTTTAGAAATTTAACGATACGTCTGAAAAATTGTTAAGAAACAGAAAAAAAAAAAGTTTCAAATATCCGATCCAAATTAAAATTGTTTTCTTTATTTTTCTATTGTAGCTATTTATATCAAATTGCACATTTGGGTGATGACGATGACGAGCCTGAATTTAGCTCAGCAATGCCACTAGAAGAGGGTGATACTTTCTTTTTTGCGCCCCGTTCATTAAAAAACTTAGTAATGGTTGATGAACTGCATTCTTATGCCCCAATAATTTCATCCCAAGTTGCGGATTTGGCTAATGAAGACACACCGCAAGTGTATTTGTTATGTGGCAGAGGTCCTAGATCATCGATGAGAGTTTTACGTCACGGATTGGAAGTATCTGAAATGGCTGTATCAGAACTTCCTGGCAATCCCAATGCTGTATGGACAGTGAAAAAACGTATTGACGGTTAGTATTATCTTTTTGTTTTTTGTTTTTTTTTTTAATTCTTATTTCTGTAGACCTAGAATAGTTCTTGGTGTTAATAATTCTTTACAAAAGTTATTCAAGAGAACGCAGAAAATCCTTGTTTTTTTTCTTATCAATTTTTAAGAAAATTAAAATCAAAAGTCAAATTAAAAAAGAAAGCTGATTTGATAAATTATTTTCAAACACGGGATTATTCTTTCTGTTTCAGACTTTTACCGAATGATGGTCCCTGGAATTTAGAATTACAATAGCAAAATTCACAATTTAATGGGTTACAATGAAAAAAATAATATAAAATATTTTTTATTTATGAATTTTGCTTAGATTTTGTAAAATAAAATTATTGAAAAGGTAAGAAAAGTCGTCAAAAATCAGAAACCTTAAATGTAATGTTTCTGTTCTTAATTATAACAAAACTATTTGCATTAAACTAAGTGGTTGGTTGCATATAAAAATTTATATGGCTCTTCATTTCATTTTATAATTTAGTTAAATTTACATGCAATTTTTTTATTAAATTTGTCAAAAAAGTATTAAAAATCATATTTCCGAGAGAGACGCCTCTAACCAAAACAAGACATTACAATTTTCTTTGAAAGTTGATCATCCAAACAAGTGAAGTTTTTTTTGTAATGAACGCTAAAGTGTTTTGTTTCCTTCTAATTTCAACAGAATTTTTTCAGAAGAAGGAAATTGAACAACTAATTTTTTTTTGTAATGATGAACATAAGATCCGTGTTTCAAATGAATTTATTTGATTATATCCTGAATCTTACTGATTTTCAAATTAAAAAATAATGTAAATTTAAGAAATTAAAAAAAAAAATTTAATTATATATTTTTTATTCTTAATATTTTTTCAGATGAATTTGATGCATACATTATCGTATCATTCGTAAATGCCACTTTAGTACTTTCTATCGGTAAGTAAATTATCTTTTATCTACATTTTCAAACATACTTTCAAACAAACTTTCCTTACAAGACAACACTTAATAATATCTTCCATTTTTATTTTTAGGTGAGACTGTTGAAGAAGTTACAGACTCTGGTTTTTTGGGAACAACACCGACATTGAGTTGTTCAGCATTGGGTGATGATGCATTAGTACAGGTCTATCCAGACGGTATTCGTCATATAAGAGCTGATAAACGTGTCAATGAATGGAAAGCTCCAGGGAAAAAATCGATTACAAAATGTGCTGTTAATCAAAGACAAGTTGTAATTACATTATCTGGTCGGGAATTAGTTTATTTTGAAATGGATACTGTAAGTCTAATCAGCTCTGTATAATATTCAAATAATAATTTAACATGAATTTTGAAAAAAAAAAAAACATTTTTTGATTAACGATTTTAGACCGGTGAGCTTAATGAATACACAGAAAGAAAGGAAATGCCTGCTGAAGTTATGTGTATGGCTTTGGGTACTGTACCATCGGGAGAGCAAAGATGCTGGTTTTTGGCCGTTGGTTTAGCTGATAATACAGTTCGTATAATTTCATTAGATCCTCAAGATTGTTTGGCTCCAAGATCAATGCAAGCTCTCCCTTCTCCTGCGGAATCGCTGTGTTTGGTTGAAATGGGTATAGGCGAAGCAACTGAAGATGGCGTTCCACAGAAATCGGGAGCAATTTTTCTAAATATTGGATTAAGTAATGGTGTATTGTTACGAACCGTACTAGATCCTGTATCTGGAGATTTAGCCGATACAAGAACAAGATATTTGGGATCAAGGGCAGTTAAACTATTTCGAATAAAAATGCAAGGTTCTGAAGCAGTTCTAGCAATGTCAAGTCGAACTTGGCTTTCGTATTATTATCAGAATCGATTTCATTTAACTCCGTTATCGTATGAAAGTTTAGAATATGCTTCAGGATTCTCAAGCGAACAATGTAATGAAGGTATTGTGGCTATATCAACTAATACATTGAGAATTCTGGCTCTAGAAAAATTGGGAGCAGTATTCAATCAAATCACATTTCCATTAGAATACACACCCAGACGATTTTGTATACATAATGACACTGGCAGAATGATTATTGCTGAAACTGATCATAACGCATACACTGAACAAACAAAAAATGCTAGAAAAAAACAAATGGCTGATGAAATGCGTGAAGCAGCTGCCGAAGAGGAACAAGAATTAGCAAATGAAATGGCTGATGCTTTTTGTAATGAAAATTTACCAGAAGATGTTTTTTCTGCACCAAAAGCTGGTGTTGGAATGTGGGCGTCACAATTACGAATAATGGATCCAATTCATGGAATGACAATAAATAAAGTACAACTTGAACAAAATGATGCAATTATGTCAATGGCAATCCTTAAATTTACTTCAATTTCTGATAATCGATATTATCTTATTGTTGGAATAGCAAAAGAACTTCAATTGAATCCGAAAATTACTAATGGAGGTGCTATTGATGTTTATAAAATTGATCCAGCATGTACTCATTTAGAATTTATTCATCGTACTGAAATTGATGACATTCCCGGTGCTCTAAGTGCGTTCCAAGGTCGCTTATTGGTTGGCTGTGGACGAATTTTGCGAGTATATGATATGGGAAAAAAGAAATTATTGAGAAAGTGTGAAAACAAACACATTCCTTATCAAATTGTTGACATTAAAGCAATGGGACATCGAATATACGTTTCAGGTATTTATTATCATTTTTCTATTTTTTCACATTAATGTAAAAAAACGTTTTTTTTTTATCTTTAGATGTTCAAGAGTCAGTATTTTTTGTTCGCTACAAACGATCAGAAAATCAACTTATAATTTTTGCTGATGACACTCATCCACGTTGGATTACAGCTACAGCTTTATTAGACTACGATACATTAGGTGCTGCTGATAAATTTGGTAATATTACAATACTTCGATTGCCGCACTCAGTGACTGACGACGTTGATGAAGATCCTACAGGAACAAAATCATTGTGGGATCGTGGGCTTTTAAGCGGAGCATCGCAAAAATCTGAAACTGTTTGCACATTTCATGTAGGAGAAATATGCATGTCTTTGCAACGTGCTACTTTGATTCCTGGTGGTGGTGAATCTTTGCTTTATTCAACTTTGAGTGGCACAGTTGGAGCATTGGTTCCATTCACAAGTCGAGAAGATTACGATTTTTTCCAACATCTAGAAATGCATATGCGTAATGAACACCCTCCACTATGTGGACGAGATCATTTATCGTATCGTAGTGCTTATTATCCATGTAAGAATATAATGGACGGTGATTTATGTGAACAGTTTGCTGCCATTGATCCAGCAAAACAGAAAAGTATTGCAAATGATTTAGGACGAACACCAAATGAAGTTGCAAAGAAATTGGAAGATATTAGAACTAGATATGCTTTCTAAGCATATATTAACGTTTTACTAAATTACTTTTAGTTATTTATATTAAATTTTTAATTTGGAACAGCAGAAATAACAAACAATTTTGTCATCATTTCGTCAATGTAAGTATCAATTTTTTCTCGATATTTTTTCATTTGTGTTTTCTTAATTTTGAACTCCAGAAAAATATATTTCTACTATTTTTGTTTTCATGATGATACCAATTTATTTTCTGACACCTCATATGAAATCTCTTTGATTCAATATTGTATTTACAACATTCTGAAAGTTATAATATTCATTTTCAATCAAAATCTATTTTTTTTGGAATTTACTTATCATTATTATTATTTTTTTCAGATATTGATCTAAAAAAAGGATAAAACATGAGGAGAATGAAAAATAAGGTATGTTAATAATTTAACATTTTTACTAAGATGTTTTGGTTCAAATGATGATTTATTTTTTACACATGTTAGACTAAAGAATTTTCATTGATTAAAAATTTTAACTGATACAATATAAAATATACATATTTTTAATTAAATATTCACAATATATTTTCAATTAATCTTAATTTTTGTTTTCAGTTTTCATTTTTAACTAAGTAATGGGAAGCAACTATTTATAAGGTAATTTTTAATAATATTTAAACCCATTTTATATAAATTAAGAATAAATAATAAAATACGAAACAATGCAATTCAACAAAATATATACAATCGTTGATTTGAGAAAAACCGAAATAACAAATAATATTGTAATCTTTTCGTCAATGTAAGCGTCAATTTTTTAAAGATATTCTTTCATTTGTGATTTCTAAATTTTGAACCCCAGGCAAAAAAATTTTTACTATTATTGTTTTCATGATGATACCAATTTATTTTCTGACACCTCATATGAAATGTCTTTGATTCAATACTGTTTTTACAACATTCTGAAAATTATCATATTCATTTTCAATCAAAATTCATTTTTTTTTTAAATTTACTAATTATTTTTTTTTTGTTATTTTCAGATA
Organism: Hybos culiciformis; assembly: GCA_964007475.1. Lineage (NCBI taxonomy): Eukaryota > Metazoa > Arthropoda > Insecta > Diptera > Hybotidae > Hybos > Hybos culiciformis. Next base: position 10,098,283 of record OZ023274.1, on the reverse strand, counting down.
TAGATTTAAAAGCTGGATAAAATATAATAAGAATAAATAAGAAGGTATGTTAATAATTTATTTTACATTTATACTAAGATGGTGTTTACATTTATACTAAAATGATGATTTATTTTTTACACATGTTAGACTAACGAATTTTCATTGATTAAAAAATTTTAACTGATAAAATCTAAAATATACATATTTTTAATTAAGTATTCACAATATATTTTCAATTAATTTTAATTTTTATTTTCAGTTTTCATTTTTAACTTAGTAATGGGAAACAACTATTTATTAAAAGGTAATTTTTGATATTATTTAAACCCATTTTATATAAATTAAGAATAAATAATAAAATACGGAACAATACAATACATACAATCATCTCCCAATAAAAATTCAGTATTATGTTTTGACATTCAAAAAGAATCTGAAATCGCTTTGGAAGTTTGAAGTTCATTACTTGTAAGGACGGACAGACATATCACATATTTATAATGAAAACACAAAGTTCATAATATATACGTAATGTAATTCTAAATGATGTTTATCGATTTTGTACCTTGGGACACCTATGAAATTTTTTTGATTAGTGTACTTAATTTTGTCTGATATAAAAATATTTTTTTGAAATATATTAAAAATTTTGCATTGAAGTTTTTTTTAATAAATTTTTTTTCTTAATTTCAGACTAAAATAATGTTATCATAATTCAAATAAAAATTTAAGTTCAGGTAAGGAAAAAATTTAATATAAAAACTAATTTAACTGATAAGTGCTTGCATAGCGATAAAATTTCAAAATTCGATTACAGAAATTTTTTTTCATTTCATTTATTTATTAAAAGAGTAATTTAAAACTTTAGTTCAATCCGATAATTCTCGCTAAACACGATTTTTTTTAAGTTATCGCAATGCAAAGAACAACAAATTTATATGATGACTAGTATTTTTAGTACCTTGGGACACCTATGAAAATCCTTGATTAGTGTACTTTGTTTTTTAACTGACAAAAAAAGATTTATTTAAATACTTAACAAACTTTTAATTAAACAATTTTTTTAAATCAATTTTTATTTTGTAATTTTTAGTGTGGACAATGATGCTGGTTTAACAATAAAAATAATGGAATATATGTGTTTGATTTAAATAAATAAGAAGCAGATAATTATTATTATTTAATAACCTTTAGAAAGTTTGTTAATTTTAATTGTAGAATAAAATAATATAAAAAATTTCTATCACTTTAAGATTATTTTTAATTTTGATTATAAATAAATAATATAATAAATAATAAGGATTTTACAATAATTGTAGTATTTCTATGTAAAAAATAAAAAAAAAAAACCTATGAATTTGGGAAGTTTTTTAAACAAAAGAAAAAATTGTTTTTATTAATCAATAAAATTAATAACTTTATATTCGAACGTTGGTTCTTAAAAAAAATTCACAGATGAACTTGATATTAAAAAATTAGTGAAATAAAACTTCAATCTTTTTATTATGTTGGCTGGCGGGTGGTAAACAAAATAAAATTCAAAAATGCATTGAAATCGCATTCAAGATAGTGTTTTTGTTTTTTTTTTCAAAATATCTAATTTGTGAGGGTTGGATACCTTCGACTGGAGATGTATTTCACTTCAGTATTTGAAATTGAAACTGCTAAAAGGTAGGATACAGTCAAATGTACATACAATCAATTGAACTTACAGTCCCCAGCTTGTAAGTATGAAGTATCTTATTCAATTTTGCTTTTCAATAATTTGATAAAAGAAGTAAATTATAATAGAGAAATGTAATATAATCGAACAAAAGCTCTAAGGCTAATAAAGAGGTAAAAAAAAACTATTAGTACGTTGTAAAACTCATATGTACTATTTTCAATAAAAAATTGAGAAAACGGAAACTTTTCGCAGGGCCCACTACAAATTACTAATTTTGACTTGGGTTGATTTTTTTTACATCAAAAAAATCGGTTGAAGCCGATATTCAATCGACGCGACGGACACGGCTAAAATTTAGTATTTGTTTTAATTTTAAAATACAGACAGCTCGCTTGCCACAAAGTTATCTTCGCAATTGAATTTTTTCCAAACAATTTTAGGATTTTGTTTTTTGTTTTCGTGAACGCATTTCGCCGCAACAACGGCCTCAAAGAAAATTTAAGAAATTTGATTTTTTTTTCATAAGAAAATAAAGCTTCAACGACTCTTTCTAAATAAATCAAAAAAAAAAAAGCCATAGCCAAAGAAAATGGGTCGTGATGAAAATCAACAAAAAAAACAAACATCACCGAATAAACAAAAGAAATGGTTTTCAAAAAATGCTAGAGAAAAGAAATTATATTTGAAAGCAGGCCAAAAAGGATTTTTTGCGACATGCAATTTCCAGGAAAAGCCTTGCATCAGGGAGACATACAAGTAAGTGCCTGCCTATCGTAGTTGGACGCAAATATTTTCAGCTTTCAAAAATTAAAAATTACATTTTGTCATGGGCAATCTATTAAGTACCTATCTGCCTCTATCTACAACTAGATTACCAGCCACTCCTGGTGTGGTAGGTAAGAAGATTCATCTGAATATTTTTCTTTTGAGATGGACGAATTCATATGTAGACATCTACCTACCTAGGTAACATCTATAAGTGTCGAATGAAGAAATCCGATCTAGCCGAAAAATCTCAAGATATAACTTACAATTTCGCAATTTATGTAGATACCTACCAACCTAAGTGCTACCGGCGTAAGTGCAGTTTATGTGAACCACTCAGAACCGGTTGAAACTTGGAGAGGGGGAGGGGGGTAGAGGCGGACACGGGGCCCGAGCCCAAAGAACTGATTTCAGTTTTGGAGGTTTGGGCACCGCCTCTACCCTCCCACTAAGTTTCAGCCCATTCTGAGTGGTTCACATAAACTGCACTTTAGCCAAACTTGGTAATAGGTATTTCAGAACTTTAGGTAGATAGGTTGTTCAAATTCAATAACTAATGTCCATACTTTTATTAAACCTTGAATGAAATGGAAAATTAGTATCTAGGTAGTATACAATCAATCCTTCTGGGATTTTGCTTCTTTTGCTCTTGCGAACAAAGTAAAATTGTCAGTCAGTAGGTAGGTAGGTATCTAATATTTTTTTAAAAATTGTTATTTAATTATTTTCATATTAAAACAACTAGGTAGGTAGGTATATAATAAAAACTTGTAGGTACTAGGATCTTAAACTAATTTTTATTTTTTTCTAATTTCCATTATTGAGAAATATTGTACAAATTCTTAAAAAATATTGTCTATTCAACAAAGCAATGTTCATCTAAATTCGCATTTCATCAACCAGAGCAATAATCCAATTAGATTTCTATTTTCACAGGTAGGTAGGTACCTACCTAGTGCTAGTTATTACCGAAAATTAGCTATCTACTTACTATCGACGTTTCCGTAGAATTTTAAAATTTTAGTACCTATATCCGTTCAAACACTTCGTGATATCGTTTCAAATATTCTTTAAAGATTATTTCGTCTAAAGCTATATTTAATAAAATATTCTTTTACACTTAAAATTTATTTTTATTTCTTAAATAAAAAAATAACAGAGACAAAAAGACAATTTTTTTTTTTTAACTAACACTATCATCATCGTTACCAAGTTGAAAACATGCTCGAACAGCTTCAAAATTTTTTATATTATAAACTTTTAAGCGTGGGTTTTTTTCACCACCAAAAGCAAATGTGAATGGATCTTCGGGACATTGTTGCATACATTGTAATCGTCCCAAATTAAAATCATGATTATATATTTCTGTCAAATCACTTCCACAATATTTCCATACTTTAAACATACCATCCGATGAAGTTGTAGTTAATAAATTTTTAATTTTTGAATTAAAACAAATTCCTGTTATTTCATCAGTGTGAGCCTTGTGTTGCCATAAAAATTGATTTGGCTTTCGAGCATCTGCATACAATATATTTCCATTATTTGTTCCTGCGATAAAAAAATTTCCATCCAAAGGATTCCAAATTGTTTTTTCAATTTCACCCTGAGTTTCCCATTTAATAAAATTTGTATTTATTGATTCTGAATCACGGCCATCAAATAATCGAACTACACCGTCTGAGCATCCTGTCAACAATGATTGCGGATTTGTATCGTGAAAGGCCAATGTTTGAACTTTATCTTGAAATGCTGTAATGGTTGTGTGCGGCATTCCTTCATCTAAATCCCATAAAATAACTGATTTATCAACAGAAGCACTTGCCAAAATATGTGGAAAATGTTGATTCCAAGATAAATCTAATACGGCATCTGTATGACCATATTTTGGTTTATTTTTCTTCCGGCTTCCTTTTGAACCCAATTTAAGTATTGGTTCTATATTATCTTGAATATCAAGATCCCATAGTGAAATAATTGGTTCCATACAACCAATAGCACATAAATTTCCGTCTTTATCGCTACCACTGTCATGGTTTAGCCATTCAATACACAGTGGAAAACTTGGTAATAAAAAATCATGATGAGTGTAAAAACTTTCTTCGTCCTGATTAAATATCCATACTTCAAGCATTGCTGCATCATCAATAACATGTCCAACTAAAATTATATTATCATTTTTCTTAATAATATCATCTTCTTCTTCGGAGTCATCATCATCATCATTCTCCCTAATGTCGTTTTCATCAATCACCGCAATATCACCAATGCTTGCCACTTGTGCTGTGGGTTCTTCCTCATACTGTTCAAAATTAAATTCATCATCATTGGAACTCTGCTGATTGTTGTTACCACCTTCACCATTCACTTCCATATCAATATCTTCGTTGTTTTCATCATCAGACTCGTCATCTTCGGCCAATTCATTTTTTGTATTATTAATGACTCGAGCTAATTCCGCTGGAGTTAAAACAACTTTATCTGGTCGTTCTTTCGAAACACCTCGTTTCATAAAAAATAATGCCGGAATAAAATCAATGGCTGCTTCCTGGTGCTGTTCTTCCATTATTATGTCTAAAATTTATAAGATTTGAATAAAATTTAAATTTTTATTTTAAATTCCAAAAGCACCTACCTGCGACAATATACAATACAAGTTCAAAAAGAGCAATGTGATGGCTATTGTAGCTCGGAAAGTGCAAGCAAAAACAAAAAGTAGCTATTTAAGAAAAAAAAAACTTAAGAATCGTCAAACCACATGTAAAAAATTTTTGTTTTGACATTTTATTTGAGGAGACGTCGTCGATAATTTTTTTCAGCGCTCAATATTTAAAGTAACAACGCCATGATCGGCGCCAATAAAATTCCGTGACGAACTGAAAATATATAGAAATGATTGAATGATTTGATTTTTATGGAAATAGAAAAATTTCCAAAATTAGGGCAATAACCTTTTGGAGCACCAAGATACAATGGAGACTTAGGAAATTCGCTCGCAGTTTATGAGGTTTTTTTTATGGGTGCTGTTCCAAACAGTTTGATATTAGTAGTTATAGAAAATTTAAGTTTATATTCTTATTCATAGGTTCCAAGTATGTTAAACCGATTTTTAAGTTTTTATATAGATACCTAAATGAAAAATTAATTATCTTCTTATGCAATTATTTTATATCTTTTTAGTATTTTAAATGAATACAGTGATGAGCTTTACAACCAACCTCCCACAAAAAATACAAACGAAAATGTAACATCAACTTCACCACAAACAACTTCAAATGAATTGGATGAAAATGAATTGGATATTTCTGATGATCTTCAAAAAGAAATAAATAATGTTACAAAGTTAAATTCAAATTTTAACAGATTTCAAAATGTTAATACTGAAATATCGAATTGCTTATTTTTTACAACAACTTTAGATGATCCAGCTGAACTGGGTTTAAAAATTGTTTCTGACATATCTGAGAAGAAATTACAAAAAACAAGACATTTAATAAGATTGATACCAATATTGGCAGTTTGTAAAGCAAATTTAATTGATGTAATTGACAATGGTGGAAAAATTTTAGATAAATATTTTCTACATGAAGGAAAAACATTTTCAATTATATTTAATAGACGTTATAATAAAAGTTTGGAACGAAATGACGTCATAGAATCATTATCTGAACTTATATTTAAAAAGAATATAAACAATAAAGTTGATCTTAAAAACCCAGAACTATCAGTGATCGTGGAAGTGATTAAAGGTCTCTGCTGCTTGGGTATTGTTCATCAATATTTTAAATTCAAAAAATATAATCTTATGGAATTAGGTAAAGATGAACGCGAAAATGAAAATGTTGTCGATGATGATGATAATCGAAAAGCCGAATCTGGGGAAAACCTAGATGAAGTCTAAATGTTGTAGCGCCAAAAATAAAGAAATGTAATTCAATTTTATATCAATAAAAGTAATTTTAAATCATTTCAAAATTATACTTTTTTTTAATATGAAAAATTTGCATAAATTACTAAAAAAGTTAAATGAATTAGCAATGAGATTTAAACATCTTCAAGTAAATAAAAACAAAATGAACTAAAGTAAAAGAAATTGTTTTTAATAACATCAAACTTGATATTATACTTAACTTTTGCTTTTTTTTGTCTATAATAGTTTTGAATTGTAGTTTTAGATAGTCAAAAAAATGACAGAATTATCTAATTTTTTTCAAAAGGTGGAAAAGAAGTACTTTTAGTGCTAACAGTTACCTACACAAAATATTGATTGTTCCCCTAGCAATTTTAGCACTTTCGAACGATTTTAAAATCGGAATAAAACTCTTAGTAAGCACACTGTTGACTAACCAAAAATATCTAGTTAAAGATTTTTTAACTTTAAGATAAATTTTCGAAATTCAATAGAATTAATATGATAATAAGACTAATGGATTATAAATTTTTTTTAATTAAAATAATTATCTCATTCACGTCAAAATGGTGCAAATTCTCTTTCAATAACGAAATTATAAGAATGACTGAATATTTTATGGACAAATCATTTTACTTAACATTGCTGTCAAAATAAATAAGTAATTATCATAAGAAATTCATAATTATACAACTTTTATTACAGGTGTTTCAAAATACGACTAATGTAATGTTTACAATTAATCGACTTGATACAATATTTTTTTTAATTAAATTGACATTTTTTAATATGCTATTCTTAGCCTATACTTTATTTTTGTTAGAAGAACATAAATCATAAAAAAAACTTTATTCTACAAATTAATAAATATATTTTTCCAGTCCTGTCGATTTTTTCAAAGAATCCTTTACACACAATTCTTCGGATTTAAATAAATTTATAAACAAATTCAAAGAGTACTTTTACAATATATATAAATACACAAATTTTTTTCGATTTCTTGATTTGATGCTTTTTGAATAATATATTTGCATTTGCGTGCATATCCTTTTTTTTTAGTCAAATAAATATTGTGTCTGAGTCTCATCTCGAAATATCTCAACCATTTTAAATTATCATTTAAAGCGTTTTCAAATTTTTTAAATCTACCAGTACTTCATCACAGTGTATTTTTTATTTTCTAATTTTCCTGAAATTTTATTAATTTACAATTTTATGTGAAGCAAGCACTGTGCAAAAAATATTTATCGCCTTAAAATTGCTATCTGATAAAAAATAAAAGCACAAATTAACTAAATTAGCGATACGGGTTTTTTTCATCATGAAGAAAAAAAAATTTTTAAAATCTATTTTGTTTAGTATATGGTATACTTAATATTTGATTTTTTTTACAAACCTTGTTTTAAAAAAATTTTATTCTTTAATAATTTTAGCTAACTTATACAGTTAAGATTCCAATAATGTTATTACTTAAAATTTAATTAAAATTCAGATAATATATATATATATAAAATTTACGTACTTAGATTTATAGTTGAAAAAAAAAATATAATTTTTATATACATCAAAATTATTAAGCTAAATTAAAATATTTCTACAGAATTTAATTTAAATCGATTTGAAATATTATCAATAATAATATCTGTTTATCTCTAATTAAAAATCCAGTTCCAGTCATCTTTCAGATTTTTTTCTATGTAAATCAAAATAAAAAAAAAATAAAAATTAATTTTATGAGCAAGCAAAATAATTGGAATTATAGTTACATCAGAATTACTCACAAAAAAAATTCATACTTTTTTTGAAGCCACACTACATTGTCTGGTTTTTGGGTACATGGCTCTTGAATAGAAACGAAATATTAAATTAATAATCTTTATCGTTTTTGTTCACATTATTTTAAAAATCTAGTTTTAGATTTTAATAAGTGATCAAACATCCCGATTGCGTTTATTAGGTATATAGCAGACTTTCACTTTCACTGATGCAAAGTTTAAAAATTTCATGATAAAATAAATTAATTATTAAAAACATAAGAAAATCTTGAAAAAAAGAACAGAGAATATTTAACATGTATGTGTATGTAATACAATATATCTAAAACTTCTTATAAGAAAATTCGTATTTAAAATCATAAAAAATATTAATAGGAAAAAAAAATGTTGCTAGTAGTTTTTAATTTTAATATCTCAATTAATTTTAAGATCGAAATAATGAATGGCTACAAATTATTTATTATAAGACTAATCAACCCGACATTATTTATTATCGAAGTAAGTGAAAAGAAGAAAACATTTTTGGACTCCTTTCGTGAAGGAAAACAGCTAATATATTTATTTTATTAATGAAAATAATATATATATATATTGTATATATATAAAATAATCAAAAAATTAACTTTATCGCCATTTACGCTGATGATGATTATTGGTTCTTTGTGAATTGTGATATTTATTAAATTTTTTATTAAAATTATTATTATGGTTGCGATTAAAATAATTATTATTGTTATTATTTCGGTAATAATTATTATTTTGATTGTGTTGAAATCTTCCATTCACCCAACGACGTTGTTGATCATGATTGTTCTTACGTTGCATTTCTTGAAATGGATTAAATCCAGGGGTAACATCACGATGATTGCCATTATTATTATGAAGCTTAATTTTCTTTTGTCTACCACGATCTAATTCATTTTCCTCGTCAACTTCTAGTTGACGTTTACGTTGTGAACGAGCTTCGTCTTCCAGCTAAAATTGTTAGAAAAGATTTTATATTTGTTATGAAAATATGACAAACAAAAAAAACGAAAACAATGCTAATATATAAAAAAATTAAATTCTTTTTTAAGAAATGAATCTGCCGAAATAGATTTTTCGTTCAGAGCATTATATTTTTTGTAACATGATTTTGTGTAAAAAAATATTTAAATTTACCTCCTTATCCATTTCAGTCTTCTGACCGTTCCAATTTAAAACTGAGGCGCCATAACCTCGATGTGATAATTTTAATAATTCATTTACTGTAGGATCTTTAGTTGGTGTTGTTTTATAAGAACTGGAATAAAAATTTATTGTTGATACAGTATTGCTGCCGACGTTGAAGGGATTACAACTTCGTTTTTCCGGTGTTTCTTGATTCATAGGTGTATTTGTTTTTAATAGTGACGAATCTGTTTTTTTAATTTCATTATTTTTATTAAGGTTTGTTACTTTCCAAATGCCTGCACTAGTTTCAACACAATACGGTGATGTTGGAGGTGTTGATTTAGCACTTTTTGAATCTGGACTTGAACAATTTTCATCATTATCATCACTATCAACACAATTATTACTACGTCGATTTGGGAGATTTCCATTTGTTGTGTTTGTACAACTGGTTTCTCCATCTGATTCATCTGAGCCATATGGTATTAATTTAGCTAAAGGATTACTGGAATTTTTTACACAACTGTTAGCAGTATGCAAATGATTTGTTGGTTTTATACAATTTTTTGTGTCAACATTTGATGTTTGACCAACTGTATTTGTTGCAGTATTTGTGAGTTCATCTTCATTGTGAATATTTGGCATACTTGGCAGTGATTTTGTAGTTTTTTTGTTTAAAATTTCACAATTTTTTTGATTCGGAATAGAGTCATCGGTTTTTGCTTTAAATGTCGTACTATTTTGAGTTTCTATTTTTATTATGCCAGAAAATTTAGGTGGCTGCTGTTTCTGTTGATGATTAACATCTGAAGCTATTGTAGCTGGGACATTTTTAGTTATTTTCTCTTCTATTTTACCATTTGTTGTTAGTTCTTTTTCATTTGAATTTATTTGATTTTTAAAATGGATTAATTTACTCGAACTTTGTTGATGAGGTTTTTGCTCAGTGTTTATCTTCACGATATTTTTATTTGATTGTGGGTTATTAGATGAATGTGGCAAATTTTCTATTGGATGTGGTAATTGAGGGCCAATAATACGTTGATTTTCATTAATTTTCGTCGAATTATTTGAATTACTATTATTATTGTTATTATTATTATTATTATTACAAATATTAACAATATTATTGACATTGCTGTGATTATAACCATTATTCGCAAATGGTTTTGCAATTGAACTTGAATGACCATTTAATTTTTCGGTTTCCAAACTTCCGCTAACCTGTGTGGAAGCAGTTAATTTTTGATTTTGGTCTAACTCATAAAAAATTATATAGGCATTTGTATTAAGAACATTTTGTAATGAAATTGGTCGTACACAGCTGTCATCAAATTGATAATAAGATCCACTCTCTGTACATCCAATGGCAGTGTAATGTCCACAGTGTTGTGAAGCGCCCAAATGTGTCACCATTGCCATTAATTTATAAGTTAATGTTTCCCCATTACATCCACCAATTCCTCCACCATTTGATTTTTTAGACGAGTATTTCGTTAAATCAAGGCGAGGTTTAAATTGAATATGTTTTGTTAATTTAGTGCCCATCATGGAGAATCTTTTCAATTGGATACATAAGGAAATCGGTGCGCGTTCCAATGAAAATTGTTTTGTAGCCGATACCTTTTTCTTACATGATTCACATTTATAGCCCATATCTTCTAATCGTTCCCTCGCAAAATATGAATCTAAAGCTTCTTCTATTGCATTTGCTTTACGAATGTCTAGAAGTAAATCTTGGAAATGTTGAAATGTTGTGGAGACATGACCACAAGCTAAGCAACGAACAGCTGATCTTAGATAACCTCCTAAAATTTGATTTAAAGGGGTTGTTTCTTTGCTGTATTGATCCAGTTCTTTATAATTTCGATAACGTTGTAAATATGATTTTTCCATTGCCTCAACTAAATAACGTAAGAATTCATGAGCATCTTCTTGGCGACCCATCACTAAATGCTTACAAATTAAACGAAGTTTTGTATAAACTGGCCATGGTCGAATTGCTGTTTGTCCTTGTTGTGATGAAATCAATGTTTTAGACATTGCACAAATTATGCAACCATCTTGACTGCCATTTTCATCGGCACATTTTTCACGATGAGCCGCATCGGACAAAAGCCAATTTGACATAGCAGAGACATGAAATATTGCTTGCAATGTTGAATTTAAATAACAAGTGTTTCCCACATTTATCATTCCTGCGCCTACTTGCCATTTCCGATTCGAATTGCGCCATCCAATTTGTACATTCTCTCTTGGAAATAAAATTTTCTTAGGCAGTGGTAGTTCATTTGGATTGTTTGTGTTAATAGTATGGATGCGTTGTTTTTGTCCATTTTGTTGAACTGAAAATGAAATAAGAAATATAAAAAAAATTAAGTAAATGTAATTACAGTAGTCTAATACGAATCGATGTTGAAATTCCCGAATATCAGATAGGTATTTTATAAATGTTGACTTAGTTAAGAGCTTCAAATAAAAAGCAAGTGTTGACTTTCGGGCAACCTATTCTACCAATCTAGCTACGTGGCGTCTGCGCATAAGGAGTAGAAAAAACAATGAATAAAACACACTTAATTATTAGGTAGGTAGGTATGTAGAAATACTTTCATTAAGTTGGGAGAATCAGGAACCTTAAATTGATATTTTGTTACTATTAGTATCCATCCCACATAACCAGAGGCATTTTCATATTTAGAACGAACTATAGATAAGTACCAAGATACTATGTTTATATAATCTATCACTATTTAGGTATCTATTATCTATACATATATGAATAAAAATTAAATGCTGTTTTTTTAAATGTTAATTAATACCTAATTGTCCGAGTGAGTATTTTAGGGAAAGAAAAATTGGAAAAGTTACCCGGAAAATTTTGAAGAACATGTGATAAGAAAAAAAATAAACTTTAATTAATAAAGACTAGGCTAGAGCCGAAACAACGTTCTCGATGGGATCGAATAGAATATAAATTGAATAATTAATTTCATAAAATAACAACGGTGAAAACGTAAGCACACAAAAAACATTTTTATCTTTTCTGAAATGAAAGCTAGGCATTAACTTTTTTTTATTATTTTTACCTATGTTCTAGAAGCGCAAAATTTTAAAGCTACATATTATTTTCATGCATTTTCATTGAAAAAAAAAATTTTCTATTTGTTTCTGATTGTTATGTTAGAATGAAAACATTTTTAGTAATAGTGATAGCGATACCTACAGAAGAGTTGCTTGTCAATCCAAAATATTTTGTTTTCGTTTTTTTCCCCAATTTTTATTCTCGTATCTACAAATTTTGGAATAAGCTAGAGTAATCTAATACAAAAACAAAATACGATTATGTGAGATAGAAATTAAAGACGATAGCTACCTTACATTGTTAATCTTCCTATCTATATTTTAGTTTTAGAAAATAACGATTAGGTAGGTCGTAGGTATAAAATAAAAGAATCTAAAAATTCGAAGGTATTTGTGGAGCCATGCCATTCATGCCGCGAAAAATATAGAATTTGGAAGAATACCGCAATAATAATCCCTATACTAAAATCATCAGCATCACATGATTTAAATTTTTTTTAATACCTAATTTAAAGTTTTAAAATTAATTTTTTTTTATCTATTTTAGTAATGACGTCGTCTGATGTCTCGTCGTCTTGTGTGTGCTTTTTTTTCTTTTTTTTTTACCATTAATTGTTTCCTTGTCGTTGCCATCGCCACATTGTTGTTGAAGTTGTGGTTTTAATAAATTTAATTTCCCGCTACTGCTTGTTGTTGCTGTCGACGTTATTGCATTTCCACTTTCATTATTATTATTATTATTATTATTTAATGGTTTTAATAAACTATATTTTGATTTTAAATGATCTAAAACAGTTTGGGAATAATTATCAACTTCTTCGTATTCAATTTTACCAAAGAAAATTCTTTTAGTTGAAGCTGCTATCCGGTTTTGAATTGAATCAGTTTCATCAAAATTATTCGTCACAGCACTGTTGTGATGGATGTTATTTCCGCCGATCAGACCATTACCATTTTGTTTTTGCCCAATACCGCCGCCAATTGAATTACCAAGAGATTCACGTAGGGCGGCATTAACGGCGGCCGCACTTGAATCGCAGACAACCACAGGCATAATTTATTTATTTTTTTTTTAATAATTTTTTTTTTAATAGAATTAAAAAAAATTATCGAGAAAAAAAAACTCAAGGTGAAAATTAGTCTCGTTTTTTTTTTTTTTTTCAAAATATTCTTATTTATTTAAAATTTTCTTTTTCTTTTATTTGTAATTAAATAAAAAAATTTGTATATAAATGCATTTTTATAGTTTAAAATTTATTTATTTATTTTTTATTTTAAGAAAAATCATTTATTATTTTCTTTTTTTTTTTCAATATTCCGCGAACCACATTTTTTTTAATATTTTTTTTTGTAATAAAAAATGAGCGAAAATTATCGGCTTACTATCTCGCTGAGTTGATTTCTTTTTATGACTTGTTTTATTTTGCGGCTAATATTATTTCCTTGGTTACATAGACATTTGTGGACGAGATAAATAAAATTTTCAAAACAAATTGTAGAAAATACCTTAAAATTAAACAATAGTCCATATTCTGGAACATTTGTTGTTTTTTTTAAATACTATAAGGAATAAAAGGTGGCCAGCCCGCCCAATCTGATTTAATAAACTTAATAAATTTAAAATTAAACTTTTCCCTGCAGATTTCCACATTTCCAGTTTAATTTTTAGGTTCTAGAAAACATCAACTCTTAATTTAAAACGCAGGTCTTGTCTTAGTGCCTCAGAAGTCAACACGAGAATTCTAAAGCTTAACTACAACAGCAATTCGCAAATTGTAGTTTGGAAACTTTTCTTACTTCAAAATACAGAAAATCTGCTCGTTGTATTGGGCCCAATATACATACGTCATACATACATCACCATTCAGAAGAACTTCGTCAATGTCACGGCGTTTAATACTATTGATTCTTGCTGACGAACAATGAATTATGAAAAAATAGTATTTATTTCATTGATATAAATTTTCATACAAATTTCAAGAAAATAAAAATTTTATATGTTCTCCTAAAAATAAAATATACATATCTTATAACAAATAAAAAATCTCACAAATTTTCGAAATTCTAATCCCGCCCCATTAATTCAAAGAAATTAACGGCGCACATGGAAGTCGTATATCAAAATTAACAAAAAAAAAAAATTCTATAGAAAAATATTTTTTTGAGAAAAAAAGGTGCTTCAAAAAATTTGTATGGGAATATATTGACATGTTCTCTCTGTATACTCTGTGATTTATTTAAGTATAATACTTATATAATGTTCCTACAGTAGAATTTATTATAAAAAACATAATTATTTTCACTGCTTGAAAAGATTAACTTAACTAGCCGTAGCCGTAGTAATCGACTGTTCGGCTTGATACATGTGTCAGCTAAGACGATGCATCATAAAATATACACGACGCCTAACAAACAATACTCAACTTAAAAATGTATTCGTGAGTAACTTCTGACATACGTGATATGATTATGATGATATGATGATGTAAAGAGATGAGAATGAAATCCATTAAAAATCAATCAAAGAAAAAACAAAAACATTCTTATGACTGTTCCTATTAAAAGAAAAACCTCTGAAAAAATTTTGGGTAGGTTCCGTGAAAACTACGTTATAATAAAGCAGATAGTCAGTTTACGTTATAACTCATTTAATGTTAATGAAATTTTTGAAAAATATTTTATAATAGGTAGATAAATTAAAAAAACTGAATTTATTTTTTCTACATGAATCAGTTCCATTTCTCTCTGAATTTATTTTTCAGCTAAATTTTCTATTAAAATTTGTTTGTGGATATACGAAAATTTGTTGATAATCAGTAAAGTTACCTTCGCCTTCAAGGTAAATTTAACCAAATGTAATTTTAAAATTAAAATGAAAAAAAAAAAAATACTAACCTTAATCATAAAGGAAGGATAAATAGAGAAACTAGTCCCATACAAAAAATGCAAATACAAATAGTGAAACAAAAAATCCATATCACAACCCCATGAGCTTTTTTTTTGTGTTTTTTGAGAATTCCACTCTCAAAAAAGCTTTTAAAACTTTCAAAATAACAACAGTTTTATACAATTTTTAAAGTTTTAAAAGCTTTTGTGAGAGTGGAAGTCTAAAAAATACAAAAAAAAAGCTCATGGGGTTGTGATATGGATTTTTTGTTTCACTATTTGTATTTGAATTTTTTGTATGGGACTAGTTTCTCTATTTATACTTCCTTTATGCCTTAATTAATTCACCCAATGGTGTCGCAACTTAAAAGTAAAGCAATTTATTTTTTTGCACTCTGTAGTAGTATTAGGATTATAACACCACGAAGATCTCTTTGGAAGAAAATATTAGTGCTAGAATTATGTATGGTGATATGCGAAATGTTTAACAACCGATGCAGGTACTCATCACCTCGAACAAAAACTGAAATCTAAGGAATTTTATTTCATTTTACGAAACGTTTGAAATGAATTTGAAATATATCGCTGTGTGAACCTATAGTGTTGGTGCTGGATGAAATGATATAAAATTAATCACAGCTCAAAATCTTAAATATACATATATCTAGTCAATTAAAAGTTTATTTTTAATGGGTTTTAATCTTGTAATATTTCTATCCTTTTTTAATTCAAACAAAAAAATAAAAACAAATATAAGTGCTTCACCCTTAAAAAAATTTAAAAATTTCAAATTCTGAATTTCAAATTCCTAATGTATTTTGTTAGTGTAATTTAATGTCAAAAAAAAGTTTTCGGGTGAACACTTTTTTTCACTTTTTTTCATAAATTTCAAATATTAATAACAAAGCTGCCAGAGTAGGATTTTCTTTCCCTAAATTTAGAGGATTTTATTATATCTGGAAAAAATTATGAACAAAAAATTATTGTACAAGAAAAATCTCAGGAAATTTGCGGAATTTTTTTCATCTGGCATGTTTTTTTTTTTTGATTTGACAATTAGAATGACAGAACTTGAATTTCAAATTTTTTTTTGTTGTTGTGAATTTCAAATACACGCTCTGAGGCGTGTATTTGAAATTCACAACAACAAAAAAAAATTTGAAATTTTACACTAACAAAATACATTAGGAATTTGAAATTCAGGATTTGAAATTTTTAAATTTTTTTAAGGGTGAAGCACTATAGTTATTAAATTTATGTATAACATGAACCAAACAGATATATAAGTTACGGTAAATGTACAAATTTCGGTAAATGTAAGTTTACCTCTCGTAAATGTTAATATTTCAGTACATTTGCCGGCCCGATTGGCGCCATATTTGTGTAGGGCGTAGATGACGTGTCCCAGAATGAGAAGGGTGCAGCCGCAAATCCCACTGACCAACCATCGGTTCACTTTCCCGCATCCGCTCACCCCACTTTTCACTTTCTGGGACACCCCCTATACGCCCTACACAAAAATGGTGCCAATCGGGCCGGTAAATGTAACGTATTACTAACATTTACGGATTTTTAAACTCACATTACCGGAATATGTACTTTACCGTAACATGTATAATAAACCAATGTACAAAAAAGATGATGATAAATCGAACACACAAATCTACGGGGATATAGTCAGAACATTATATAAAACATTTCACTTTTTTTGAAAAGAAAAGAATAAAAGAAACGATTAAAAAAAAATTTCGTAAAATTTCTTTCTTTTAATATTGGGGTAAACTTAAAGCTTAAAATGTAAGAAGCAAATATGTATATGTTTCTGTGGTTCGAATATTTTAATATTTTCGCTTTCTGGGCCCTTGATTCATCAATGCTCGTCTAAAACTGTGGGGCTGTAAAATTAATTTAACTCAAACTATTGAACTTGATTCTGAAAAAAATAAATAAAAAATGTATTAATTTTTAGTTAAGTACCTATAAATGTCAACAAATTTTCTAACATAAAAAAATTATTTTGCATTCGCAATTAAATTATACAAAGTTTTATTTTCTACTTTTTAGTACATATTTAAATAAAAAACGTATAAATTATTTTTTTATTTATTTTTATTTAAAACTTGTTAGTCTCTAACCTCCAAACGGAAGTATTAATTCAGATTATTATTTGGTCAATTATATTCCGTTCCGAAATATATAAAACAAATGTCTGGGAACTAATCTCGAAACAACTTCTCTCTCTCTCGAATTTGATAGAAAGGTGATCGTAATTGAGTAACGTATACTGAGTTAGTACGAACAGTGCAGCGGCTTAAGAATAAAAGGATCGTAAGACTCACGAGGCAAGCGTTTGTTCGAATAAATACATGCGGTATTTTGATGATTTTGCAAAATTAACTTAATAATTATTTTATTTATTGGAAAATTATAATCGATAAAATATATAAAAATTTCGAGATAAGAAAATCATTAAGAATTCATTGCTGTAAAATTTTTTATAGAATAAACAAAGTTTGTGCGTAACGTGTTGATTCAACAATGTATATTTCATGAAGATAGTAAAACACGTATAAATAATATACATAATACATCCAACATATAACGTTATGAGTAAACATAAATAATATATTTATACATTAAATGTATGTATTTTTATATGATAACATAACAACAAGTTTTGCAGACTGTGTAATTGAGTATCTATTAATAAATATTTAATGAATTTTGTTAGAGCTTTTATTTATATATTGTTCCAATAAAAAAAAAAGGTTAAATTTTACTGAGTTTTCCAAGCTTTTTAAGCTTCTAATAACAAAAAATCATCTCAAAATAATATTTTTTTTTGTTTTTCTTTTGAATTCATTTCGGTTAGATTGGTAGGTATATCCTACTTTATAAATCCTTCATTTTCATTTCATATTACAGTGTTAAATTTTGAGTTCATATATACACAACACATATATATATATATATTGTAGCTCAATCAAATTTATAATAAAAATGTCGAATTAAAATTACACAAAATTAATCAAATTAATAATGCAAAAAATAACAAAAAACATTTTTATATAATTTTTTAATTGTTATAAATAAATAAGAGATCTTGTACAAGCGAGTACAAAAAGATTATCTAATACAGCTGCTACAGTTTTCATCTTTTACCATGTCAATTCCAAAGCGAACAACTATTTTAGAAATTAACTATTTTAATTTCTAGGATTTCTGGTATTCGAACGACACGATTTCACAACTGTTACTTTAAAAATGAATTATTTGTTTTTGTTCTACATAATAGAAAAGATACAAAAAATAATGATGAAAAAGGCTCAATGTACTTTCAATGACAGAATAATTTTTTTTTAAACATCATTAATAACTTATTAATTTAACTATATTGAATTTATTTATTTCGGAAAAAAGAAATGTAGATGAGAGATTACTTCAATTATTAAAAATAAAAAAAAATTATAATAATCCTAATTAACGCAATTAAATTAAATTATAAACCAATCTACCACCTGAAAAATAAATAACAAAAAAAAAAATGAAAAATTTCTTACTTTGAAACAAAAAATTTTTTTTTCTTTTTATACACTACTGGGGCACTGAATTATGACCGCATGAATTATGACCGCGGAAAAAGTTTGTATGGGCGGGCAAAATTCATTTTTAAAATGAATTTTGTCCGCGCAACAAAATGTCTTTTGACCGCGCGGTCAAAATTCATTTTATTTATAAATTGAGTCGCGGTCAAAATTCATTTTGAAAATGAATTTTGCCCGCACATTTTCTCGCGGTCAAAATTCATTTTTTTATAAATTGAGTCACGGCCAAAATTCATTTTGAAAATGAATTTTGTCCGCACATTTTGCCGCGGTCAAAATTCATTTTTTTACTAAATTGAGTTGCGGCCAAAATTCATTTTAAAAATGAATTTTGTCCGCACATTTTGTAGCGGTCAAAATTCATTTGTTTTCTAAATTGAGGCGCGGTCAAAATTCATTTTGAAAATGAATTTTGACCGCCAGTCGCGGTCATAATTCATGCGGTCAAAATTCATGGAGCCTACACTACTGTATCAAAATTTTTTCTATACATTTTATTTTAATTTTAGCTAGAGCTTTTTATTTTAATTCATAAATATTTGTGTATAGCAATAACAATTTTACTATTTGGTATGTTAAACATATAATACATACTATAAGAAAATATAAGCTTTACGTGGTTAAAAAAAGTAATATATACATACTGTAAGAAGAAAAACTTTCTTATCAGTCATTCACAAAGGTAAAAAAAAAAAAAAATTTACAAAAAAAAAATTTCCAACAACAAAATTAATAATTTTCCTTTTTTTTTTTTTTTTTACCCCAAAAACAGGATCGGGAAAAAGCTTCTTTTTTTTTCCACAAATACATAAAATTATATTAAAAAAAAAAAAAAAAAAAACAAAAAACTTGGGAATAAAATTTGGAAAAAATTTCAGTAGTTTTTGAGCTACGGTAGCTGGCGGTTGTAAAAGAAAATTGGAAAATTGTGAAAAAAAAATTTTTTTTTTTATTCGGAATTGTTTATTTTTTATTTTTGATTTCTTTTACATCCAGGATTATTAAGAATAACAACAAAAACAATTTTCTTTTTTTTATATATACATTTTTTTTTTTTTTTATAGTCAATACATAATTTATATATACATGTATATTTACATATAAAAATTGTGAAAATTCATTATATACAATCAAAATAAAAACTTTATGTGAATGTACCTAAGAAGTTAAAAAAAAAAAATAAATAAAATTAAAAAAAATAAATAAAAAAAAAGGATATAAAATAAAATTTATCTTTTTTTTTTTTAATATTTTTTTTTTTTTTTTTAAATCTTAATGTAAGAGAGTGGAAAATGCATATTTAAGGATTAAAATAATGTAATTTTTTTTTTAAGTTTGTTTGCGTTTTATTTATTAAGTTTTTATAAATCCTTTCGTCCTGGATAATTTTTCCCAAGATTAAATAATAATAATTAAAAATAATAAAAAATAAATGTGTAATCAGAAGAAGAAAATTAAACTTTTTATACAAACAAACATTATTAAAGAAAAATCCTAATATTGAAAAAAGATAAAAAAAAAAAAAAAAAGTTGAAGAAAAATAGGAGTAAAATACTGTTTTCATCATATTAAAAAAAAAATTTCCAGAAAGAAAAGAGGATTTTTTTATTTAATGGTAAATTTTGAAAAAAAAAAAATTTTTTTTTATTATATAAATTTATTCTTTAAAATTTATTTTTCTTATCTACGCAAAAAAAAAAAATACCAAAAAAAAAAAAAACACATTAATGGGTGGAAAATCTGTTGAATGTGTTTTTCTTTATCGTATTCATTCATGAAAAATGAATATATATAAAAAAAAAAAATTTTTTTTTGAATTTAATTAGAAGACGAAGAAAAAAAAAATTTGTTGAACGTGGCAAAAATTATTCAAACAGCATAATATGAAAAACGCAAAGATTGTATTTTCAATAAAAATTTTTCTTAAAATGAAAACAAAATAATTTTTCTTGTGGACGTCAATAATTTTTTTTTTTTTTCGTAAAGACGTATTGAGAAATGACGTTGGACCGTTGGAGGTAGGGTTTTTGAAACTCGACCATTTTCGTAAGCTCGA
Organism: Hybos culiciformis; assembly: GCA_964007475.1. Classification (NCBI taxonomy): domain Eukaryota; kingdom Metazoa; phylum Arthropoda; class Insecta; order Diptera; family Hybotidae; genus Hybos; species Hybos culiciformis. Next base: position 10,077,405 of record OZ023274.1, on the reverse strand, counting down.
GCCTTCAAGCTTTATCTATAAGGAGGATCGGGTAGCTCGAGCCACCCGAGCCTTCTTAAAAATAAAATACATAGGAAAAAACAATGGCATAAAGAAACTAATTTCAGGGCATAAAATTTTAACTTTACTCTTCTAATTTAAACATAATTTACTCATTACAAAATTATAAAAATAACAATAAATATTGCAAAATTATTAAACGAAACGTTATAAAATATAAAAAAACAAAACATCATAAAATATAAAAACATAAAAAATCCATTTCAGTGTATCATTTTCTGTTAAAATTGACTGTGACTTATAAGATTGAAGTGAAATATTTCGTTATATAAACGTTTCCGTTCAATAAAATAAAAAAAAACAAAAGTTAAATGTAAAACATTAAAAATGCTGAGCTCGAGCCACTAGCAGATAAAAACTCGATCTTCATTCAAGCAAAAACAGACGAGCTAGCTCGAGCTTTTTGGTTCGAGCCGGCTTGGTCCAAAAACCCTAGTTGGAGGTATATATACTTAGTTCTGAAATCTTCATTTCATAGTATTGCATAGATTTTGTTTCAATTTACGAATATTTTTAGAAATATACTAGATATATACCAGACAAGCTCAAACTGCGGATCATTAGCCCCATGCGGCTCTTTGACATTATTTTTTTTGGTTTAACAAATTATTATTTCATTATACAATTTTAATATAATTTTTCAGATTTTCGTGCACATATTTTTCAAGTAATTTTTAAATGTATTAAAAGTATGAAATGTAATATTGAAGTTTTTTTTTATTTAATAAATTTATTGAAAGATAAGAATTTAAAAAAAAAAATCTTTTAGTTATTAATTAATTATTATAATAAAACTTAAATTTAAGTTTGCATTGATAATTTTGCGACTCTTCAGTCTTTTGCGATTTTTAAATATGGCTCCCCATACATAAACCTTTGAGCACCCCTGCTATATAAAATGGAGCGACAGCTGTTATTTTCATATTAAAAAAGCTGTATGCTATAGCTATTATATATCTGCATATACTAAGTTTCTCTGTGATTAAATCCTCCATTTATATTTTCATGCAAAAACCTCCCAAATTAAGCTTGCCGACTCCCCTAAAAAAATGTTTTGCCCAACCACACCCCGTACTTTAAGAAACATTGAATTCTATATTTTACTTGTAACTTATTTATTAAATAATCAACAAACAAAAATATTTCACAATTAAGTACAAAAAACTATGTAGAGAATTAAAGTTATTTCAGGTGAAGAAATTCCTAAATTTTCAATACATTGTATAACTATGTGTAAGTAGCACATCAAAGTAATTAAAGTTCTTGCAACTATTCCCATATTATACTTTTAATATCTTATTATTCTATATATATCCTACATAATATTATTAAAAAGAAAATTAATTTCAAATTCAAATACATAATTAAATTTTTATATATTTTGACTTATACGTTTATGAGAAAGTTATGGCTTCAATTATTCATGTAGTTTCAATTAAACTGTACACGCGTTAGTATAGTATAACAACAACAACTCATTCTGTACGTATTTCTTCTGTTGCACTACTATAGGTATCTAATAATAGAATTATTTTCTCTTTTTGTATTATTATGTATATATATACACTTTGTTTGTAGATAAATGGATATACAGAAGTCAGAACATATGCTATAAAATTATATTACATACATATATTTTTTATTGCGAAAGTTATTTTTTTTATTATGTATTAAATATTTTAAAATTTTATCCAAGTACTAAATGTACAATGTATCCTGTGAGGACACTATTTCATAATATAAAAACAATAAACTGTTGCTCCCTCAGGATTATCATAATATATATAGTAGTAATATTTACTTTTGTATTATTGTAAATTTCATTGAATTCTCGTAATTAACTGATAAAAAAACATACTAAAGTAATTTTTAGTAGTAGCGCATAGATACTATTTTATTATTAACCATATGACCGACGACACGACGCACGCCCACCGACGGGTTTTATAATATAAATAATTATTGTTATTTATAATCAATTTACAAAATATAAGATTGAGTGATATCATAATAATTTAAAAATTTTTTTTTCATTCACTGTGCATATACCGCATATAAAAAATTTATATCAAGCAAAGAGCTATTATTTAAATTATTGAGGAGGTAAGGATATTCGCAAATATAGAAAATAGTCCTAGGAAAAACGACTGATATTGATATTTGATTTAATTATTTAAATTAACTAAAATTTAGCGAGACACGAACTTAGAAATAGAATGAAATTGTAATGCTGTTTTTAAGTTAAGCTTGGGCTTATCAATTGCGTCTTTTATCATGTATTTTGCATAATGAATCTTATAATATACAAATGATAATTTATTTATTTGCAATATTTTGAACCAAAATAATATTATGATGATATCAAACTAAAATCCATTTTCAGAGAAAAATTATAATTATATTTTTTCACATTTTCTAATAAAAAAAAACAAATCTTAAATATACTAAAAGTAATTTATCATTTTAAATGAAAAAAAAAAAAAAAATAATAAGATTTGCGCTTTGAAACGATATTAATTTATATTTTTATAATATTTATTACTTTATGGCAAAGTGGTAATGGATCAAAAATTTATGGCTTAAAAATCAATTAAGATAATGTTTATTGATATGGGGGCTCTTTGGCAGACATTATGTATATAACCATTATATTCTACTAGAACTAACAATAATGATGGCCTAACGTTGAAATTTTATGAAAATTTAATATTTCTTTAACATACATAAATATTTTGAAAAGATTAAGTTTAAATATGCTCTTATATAAGTAACCTGCTTTTTTCGATGGTCTTCAGATTTTCTGTTTTGTTTTTATTTTTCAATAAGTAATTGCATTATCACTTTGATTTTAATGAAAATACAATTTGGTGAAGATATAACATTGTTTACTTTATTTTTTTTATTTGATTTTGGCGCCGAATATGTCATCTAAATGGTGTCAAACTAGAAGAAAATCTTATGCTTATCAAGATGTTTTTATTTTTATTGTTTATTCATTATTTGTATCGTTTTTGCTGTATCTAAAATAATAACAATGAAATAAAACTAATGGAATTGAAAAAAATTTGTGTACAATATAATATGGGCAAGCAAGAAAATTTACAGCATTGATTGTAAGAAATTGTATGTCCTTTTTTGTTGGCGATATAGTAAATTTTTTTTAAAAGGATAATAATAATATTATGAAAAAATTTATTTCCATTTAACACTTTTATAAAATGCCTATTTTAAAAATAATGTTAATTTTTCGGAAAAGTTATTATTATTTTTCTCTATTATTATATTTTTATGCTCGAAAATACAGAAGCTACAATCTACATATATGTAAGTACATTGTGTTAAAACCTTATTGTTCAGTAGTCCAAAAATAAAGAAACATTTTTATAGTAGTTCCTTTAAAAAAAAAAAACAAAGAAAAGAAAAATCCCATAGGAAATAATTTCTTGATTAAAATATATAAAAAAAAAAAGATTTGAAAGAAAAATGATTGCAGGTTTCCCTTTTTTTTTTACATCCCTTTAATTCAATTTCAAATATTTTCAATGAATTAAAAGTTTATATCATTTCCTGATTGATGTATAAATTATTCATTAAAGGTGTGATGATTATTTATTTTGTTAAAAAATTTCATTGTTGGATGTAATAATTTTTCACTGTGAAAAAGAGGATTTTTTTTTGAACAACAAAAGCACTTAATTTAAGTGGATACAGTGAAGAAAATGAATTCAAATACTTTACAATTTGAATTTAAAGTGGTTTTCGTCCAATTATTCCACAGTTAAAATAAAGGGCTCAGCCTTAACTTGAAATAAAATGAGAAAAATTTTCTTAAATTTTTTAAACTACTCTATAAAATTTACCACTTAACTTTTGAAAATTTTATTCACATCAATTTATAGATATAAGAAGAATTAAAGTCAATTTATCTCAATGTGTGAATGTTCAACAAATTCCCTATAAGGGCATTGAAGTTTTTGTTAATTTTAATAACCATTTGATAAATGTTTCAATTAACTTTATTTTATCATGAAATGTATATAATAATAATAACAAATTGTAAAGAAAATTGAGACAGGTGGATAATAAAGTTTTTTATCTCATTAATTCTTGTTTTAAATAAAAATTATCAAATTTTTATCGTAAAGGCTATAATTAATTCTCTTAAAATGAGTTTTACTAAATAATCAAAAAAATCTTGTTTTATACTGATAAATTATTCAAATATTTGAAAACAATCTTAATCTTCAAAAAATTTTCCTAAATTATTCCTCCTATCATTATTATAATGTAAATCAGAGAGATTTATTGTAAGAAATTAATTTATTTTAATCACTTTAATTTTAATAATTTTTTAATTGCATTCATTTGGGAAATTTTTGATAATAATTTTTACTTTAATCCATTATATTTTTCGTGATAATTTTCATTTCGATGTTTTTTTTTCTAGAAATAATATAAAATACTATTCAATGTTGATGAGTTACAGAAGTTATGTATATATAAAGAAATACATGCAGCATTCAGAAACATAATTATAATCTTAATGATCAAAGATTAAATCCAAATGACCCAAGATCACTTGGATTTATTGAATTTATATCCGAGGCTGAAAAATATGTGACAGATGATGAAAAATTTTCTTCTCATGAACAATCTAGATTTACATAATATATTCCCATACTCTTTATCTGAGTTTTGTACTTAAATCAATAATACATCAAGATTAGTTGAAAAATGTCAATTTAAGAAAATAGTATTAACCAAAAGTCCATAATTATAATCTGCTCTTCAAACGATTTATTTGTTTTTTATATTTAAAAATAATGATTTAAATAAAAAATCTTAAAACAAAAATTAGTAAAAGCATTATTTTTTAATAGGATTTATCATTAATAATAAATATAAAATAATTAGTGGATAAAATTTTTAACTTTTAAGGGTATATTTATTACATAGAATGTATATCAAACATAATTTCTAAAATAAAAAAAAAATAAAAATCTTAAGTTCGAGTAATCAATCATTTTTGTCATTCCGTAAAAAAGTTTCTCTTGAAGGTATAACCTTGTCTATATATTCTTATCCCATCTCAAACATACATAAATTATGAATACTAATAAGATATTAGGAAACTTTATAAAAGCAGACAAAATGATTAAGTCAAAAAATTTTTTTTTATAAAATTCATTAATTTATATTTTTAAAAAACTCTTATTATGATATCTTTAATCCACGTGTACATGTGGATGTATTTTTAATTCGTAACATCACAAAAATAAATTCTAATATCTCTTATAATTTTAAATGTTTTTCGTAATATAAAACCAATAAATTTTTATTTTAAATACCTAGGCTTTTTTTTTTCTAATAAAATTAAATATAGTTCCTAAAGTGGAAAAGCGTATATCAAATCGCAAAACGTATATATGTTATATTATTGGACATTTTTCTATTTATATCTGTTTAATTATAGATTTAGATTAATTTGATGGAAATACAATATTCTTGATTCACCAACAGTGTGTATAATATTTGTATTATTTTTTGTGAAGAGATCTTAACAATTTATTTTTTTGTTTAGTTAAGTTTACCAAATTTAAATAGATTTTGGTAACATAAAACCGGAAAATCGTAAAATTAAATAAAATAAATTTTAGAATTTATTTGAATTCAGGCCTAATTTTACATTATTTATAATAGTTTTATATAGTTTTTTTTTTATTGAGAATTTTTAGATTGTAAATTTTATTGTTTTAAGGATAAAACTTATCTTTAAAATGGACAAGATTTAAATAAAAATAAAATTTAATACTATTTACAAGTATGTATTCCAAACCAGATGTATGATGTATGAAAAAAGGGTTAAGTTAAGGCTATCGTCTTTATGATTTAAAAATAATTTCAGATATAAATTTGTAATTGATTGTTAAAGGGCCAAACTTCTTTTGCCTTTCATTTTTGCACTGTGAAATAATAATGTTCTTATCATCTATTTTTTCCCTGTTGTCGTAAACAAACGCCCTATGGTCACATAAATTTTAATATCATACAATTTAGAATTTAACATTTAAAGTTAATAAAAATATATTTATATAATTTTACATTATGACAAAGAGCGCAAAAAAATTTCAATTCAAAAGGTTAGGAAATATTTTTACGAATAAAATATATATTTCTTAAATTTAACTAGAATAATATAAGGTGTATAAGTGAAAAATGTTTGTTTTTTTGAACTTTTTATCAGTTTTCACAAAGAATATAAATGATGTCACAAGTAAATATAATGTCACAACGTAAAATATGTTTACAAATGCCATGAACTTTAACTTCCCACTTTTAAAATAAAAATCATTATTCATATATATAATTTTGAGATTTCCTTTCTTATTTAATTTTCAAATTTCAACATTAAGCTGTCTATCTGTCAGTTCTTCAAAATATTTTTTATATAATGTACCTACGATTTAAGAAAGCAAAAAATTTATTTTTTTGTAAATAAGTTTTATATTTTCTTATAGTAGAAGAATAATACACATTAATATAAATAAATAAATAAAACTTTTCTATAATATTATCTTATTAGGATAAATGAAAGGATAACTTGTATCCTATGTTACTACATAGTTGATAAAAATAATTTTCCATTTTTTTTTTTTTTTAACCTCTGACATTTTAATATACATTATTTTCCACTTCAAATTTTTTATTTCTTGAAGTTTGTAGCGAAAAATAAAAAAAAAAGTAAAATAAAAATAACAAAAACGTATTTTATTGTTTTCTATATTCCATTAAAGAAAGAATTTGTTTTTTTTTGCTTCTTCTTCAAAGCAGACAAGGAGCGGCATTTATGTAAAAGAATGAAAATGAAGAAAAATGAAAAGGTTCATTAATTTTTACATAACATTTTCTAAATAGCACAAAAAGAAGAAGCATAAGAAAAAAAAAACTTATTATTTGTTTGACTTATTTCCCTTGAGTTCAGAAAATATGATGTGCTCCACTTTTTTTTTTATAATAAATTTCTCAATTAAGAGATTATAATAAGGATTATAAACTAACGAAAAAAAAAAGTTTTATTATCTCTATAAATGTGAACAATTTCACGAAACATTTAAAGTGAGATTTTAACAGACTATATAGTCTTAAAATTATTTTTGATATAGAAAAATTAAAGTATTTATAATTTATGAAGGTTTTTAGAAGTTAGATAATGATTTATAAAGTTTAATTTTAAGCAATTTAGGGTCTGATTTACTCTTAAAAATTTTAATACATTTTAGTAGGGAATGAAATTCTAACTGAAGGTTTAAAGAAAAGCCAACCTCTGAGTAGTACTTACAACAACTAAAAAAATATACATACAAGTTCAAGATAATTGTCTTTTAACGTGAAATCATATCTTACTTTTTTTTTTAACTAAATTAAAAATTTTAGTAATATCTTTAATTTTTTTCTTTAAAAAAAAATGAAAAAATTTTCAGTTTTATATTTTATTTTAACCTTCTTTTTCTTATCGCATAACAATTTCTTTTCGGTGAAACCTTGGAGTCTCATATTCAATTAAAAAACAAAAAAAAAAATTTTAAAGAATTTTCTTGAACATTTTCTTTTGGAATCTCTTACTATAAGTATTCAAAAGATAAAATTTTGTTATCCTTTTTGATTGTGCCTTAAGATAAATTAAGGTTGAAAAGATGAGAAAATTTAAAAAAAGGATATGTATTAAATAAATAAAAAAAAAATTTACAGATTTTTTCAACCTACTTGAACAATAAGTATGATTACTGTTTGAAGATAAATTTGTTTTAATAGTTGTTTCATTTGTATCCGCGAGCTAACTACTTATAAGATAAAGTTAAGTTCTAACAACGTATTGTGGTATTCCTATAATAAAACTTTGGAACTTTGGTAAACATATACTTCACCGTTTTGACCAAATTATTTGACAGCAACGAGATACTCATTCCCAGTGTCTTGTTGATAGTATAAGTTTTATTCACTTTTTCTTATTTTATCTATAATCACAAAAATATTTATAAAAACTAGATTTAATTTGAAATTTTATTTTATTTTTCCATTGATTTTAATTTAAGTTATACCGTATCTGCACTTGTCTGCAAAGGTCAGTTCGTAAGGTCGCCTTAACGAAACCCGTACATACTTGTATTTTTTTTACAGCAAAAAAAAAAAAAAAAGTGATGTGTAAACAAACAAAATATTGAAATTTGAATTGGAAAATAATAAAAATAATAATTTTTTGAAATTTGAATACAATTATTTTTTAAATCAAAAAATATATAAAATAGATATGGAAATTGAAGAAGAATTCTTTCAACTAATAGCTGTGAACGAACAGGAGAACGTTTTGTTAAATAAGAAAAAAAATTAGAAATTGCATTGATTAAAAATAATTTGGAAATAAATAGACTTTTAATCAAATCACCATTTTATTTATTTTTTTTCTGGAATCCATTTTTTATCTTTTATTTTTTCAATTTTAAATTTTATTATTTAAAAATTTCCAATTTCCAAATTATTCAAATTTTATTATTTAAAAATTTTGAATTTCTGTTTTTTGTTTACTTGTTTATTTTTAAATTTGTATTGCCAACCTTTTGAAAATAGAAAAAAGACAGAAAAAAGGCAGAAAAAAGCAAGGAAAAAGCAGAAAAGTTGGCAACTATAATGTCTGCAAACTGACCTTTTTTGTCTGCAAACTAACTTTTTTTGTCTGCAAACTGGCCTTTTACGCAAAGGTTAGTTATTTTTTTTCCTTTTTTTTGTATGAGAAAGGCCTGTTCACAGGTCAGTTTACAGGTCAGTTCCGCTCTAAGGTCAGTTTTAAGGTCCCAGTGCAGATACGATATTAAATTTAATTTATTTTATTATGCTTAAATTAAATATAATCAAATCGAGAAAATTTACATAGTTCATTGTGAAAACTTTTCCAAAAATAACAAAACATTTTTACAGATATTTATCAGTTTCTGCCCTTTAGCTTGTTTGTTTGAACAACTACTGTCATTTAAATTTTAAATTATCCTTATTTTTACCATTAACTGGTTATATGAAACGATTTATTTTATTTTAATTATAAGCATTTGAACTTTTACAGTCCTTCCCCTTTAAAAATTACCAAATCTTTACCAAAAAATATAGGTTTAAAGAAATTTCAAAGAAATAAATACGTAGTATGCGTATATGAATATGACTCGTGAAAATTGATGTGCAAAAGCTTATAATTAATGATGATAGATAGACATATCACGTTACTACTATAAAGCATTATGAATATTTTTGTTTTTTTTTTTAACTTTTTATCACGCTTGTCTCTTCATAATTTTATTATTTGTTTCCCTCCAATTTGATTTTAATTAAACTCTACCCTTCTAATTTAACAATATTTTGGTTTTTTTTTTTTCAAAGAAAAAGTTTAAAAAATAAATATATATTAGGTATACCTAATATTTTCACCAAAAAAAAAAATTAAACCCATGTAATCATTCATTTTTAATGAAAAGGTAATTTTGCTGAAAAATTAAGCAAATTTTTTTTATTTTTTTTTGATATCATTAAGGAAAGTTATTATGTAACAATAAATCGATATTAGACATATAATATCAATACAATGTAATTCTATATATATGTTTTGTGTATTCATATATGAATAAAATGTTCTGTTCTATGTATGTTTATTAATATAGAATAATTTATACAAATAATCTATATAATTATAATCTATTATTTTGCATATTTTTTTCTTTTAATTTATATTAAACCACATTAAATAACAAAAATATTTATTTTATTTTAATTTATAATACGAATATTGTTAGTAATGTATTCTAATTTACAACAACGAATATAAAAAAAAAATGTCAAATGAAATAATTTAAAAACTTATTTGAGATAAAATGACAAGATTATGAGATTATTTGAAGAAAAACAAAAAAAAAATATTTTCATCATTATTACTATTGCTTAGGAAATTCCCTAAACTCTTAACGTTAACGTAAATAATATTTTGTACTTAGTTTCTTAGTATTTTTATTTTTTGGATAATAGAACAATCTCTAAAACAACATTCCGGAAAACCGTAAAGAAATAATTATAACAAGAAAGAGTTTCCAGTGTAGTGTGTACAGTGAAAATGTAAATAAAAACAGTATTTTATTTATACATTAACAGTATAATCAGTATGATGTGTACATTCTAATTTGAAAATATTTTTGTTTGTACAATTTCGCTTTCCCGGATAATTGAGAGTGTTCATTTTGTAGCCAGCTGTAGGGTAATAAACAAAAAAAAAACCAAAATTTGATTAAAAACTTTATAATGCTTAATATCTTTTCAAATGCCTATAGAAATGAAAATTATTGAAGCGGTTTTTAAAATGTTATTGAAAATTGTTAATCGGACAAGTTAAATTAATTACACACAATTTATTAATTCAACTTGTCCTTGTAACATTATAGCAAAATATTTCAACCGATTAATAATTTGAATTAGGGCACTACGTTGCGCATATAATTTATTGGAAATTTCTTGGGCACTATACACATATATTAAAACACTATATTGGATGACGGTCAAGGTATAGATTTACTACAAAAAAAGTAACAAATTTCTTATATAAGTAAATTTATCGATAACCTTTTTTCTAAAAGATTTTCATGAACTTAAAATACAAACAAGGTAGTTCATAATACACTAAAGATATTTATCTTTATTTATTTGATTGATAAAAATTAATGTTAAGCACGTTAAGTCAAAATAATAATTTTTCTTTGTTCACCATGTTAGTGTTTCAATCAAATAAAATAAAGCATCATGAATGTAATAATGGAATATTACTCAACTGGGACGTAACAAAAAAAAAACTCCAAAAATAATAAATTACAAAAAAGAAATTTTTGAAATTGAGTTTATATTTAAATAAATTTGAAAATTTCCAGCGATTGGTTTTACTTTTCTTTAGAGAATAATATATCTTACAGATGGGTTCAAGGATCGAGAAACATAGTGACTGATAAAGTGAAAAAGTATAGGAAAACAATTGTAAACTGAATTAAAAAAAAAAACTTCTATATTATTATCCAAATAAGGTTAAGAAAACATAATGTGACTTGAGAGTTTTTCTATATTATTAAAGGAAATGATATATGTAGAAGAAAGAAAACATTCAAATTCTTGGCCACATTATTCTGTAGTATAGTTTCAACTTGTATCTTTCTATTTAACATATTTTGAATGGACTTGCTGAAAAAAAACATCTAACAAAATATATTAAAATATTGTGTAAACAATCTTTTTCGAAAACAATATAAAATATTAAAATATAGAAACAGAATTTTATTATAAAAGAAGTTTTTATTATATTTGTCAAATATAAAATACAAGCTTAAAAATTTTTAATTTTATAGTTAAATCCCTTTTAGTCAATTTAAATAAATAATCTGCCCGCTAGGATTAAAATATTTGCTGGGATTTGTGAAATATATTCAGTATATGACACATATAAAGTCATAAATATGAGTATATATTGTTCAATGCCTTAGGACATAGAAATTATTGTGAACATATTAATTATAACGCATGCTCTTAAATAATAAATATATGTATATATAGGTAAACAAACATACATATTATAAGTAAATGCTTTTGTGAAAATCTAAATATCTGACAAATATTTTGCACCTAGGTAGATTTTTAAAATTCAAATAAATAGAAAATGAATAAATTAAAATAAAAGAATTAAATATGCACTAGGTAGAAAAAGTCTGCGTACAGGCTCGTTTTCTTATTTTTTATTCGACATGTTCCCAGTTTTTGATGTCATTTAAAAGAACTCTTTAAAAAAAGTTTTATTGTGAATTTTTTTTTTTTTTCAAAATTTAAATTTTCAGAAAACTCAATTTTTGGAAAAGTCTGCGTACAGCCGTTTTTAAGGCCGCGTCCCAGAAATTAACTAGTAATGTCATTTGAAAGGCAATTGAATGTAGATAATTTTGCACCATATAATTTTATCCCTACGATAAGGGAAAGTGTCAAAAATTGTCTTTGAAAGTCATAATGCCCGTTAAAAAAAACGTCAAGTGTTTTTGACAGATGTTGCCGTAAAGAACTATATGTATGACTATGTGTATATAAATTACAATTTTCATGTAAAAATAAGTAGTTAAAGTTATATAATTTTTTTATTATATATCATTAAAATTTTATATTTCATAATTATTATTAAATTACACATTATATAATGTAGTCCATTATTATTATGCGATGATATTATATTTTACTTAAATGAATTTCATAATATAAATTGTAAACAAAACAAAAAATATAATACCTACTTATTTATTCAGGGTTGTTTTATTAGAAAAATTAAAAAAAAGCAACATTTTAATTTTAAATGAAAACATTAAATAAATATAATACTTAAAATAATGTATTTTACTCGAATATTTATTTAATAAAATTAAATTATATATGACAATTAATTCTTTATTATTATTATATATGTACCTATATACTCAAAGTTAAATAATAATTCTGTTGTTTTGGAAATTTTTCGACGTTAATAAATTTACGTTAGTAAATTCTTGTTAAAATTTGTCCTGGAAAATTTTTTAAGGATTGATCAAAATTTTAACTTAATTTAATTTCAAATATTTACTAATTTTAACGAAAGATATCTTCTGTTTGCAGAAATTAAATCATATTGATTTTCTTCTTGAAGCAAACATTTAAGAAATTAAAATATTGTCAAAAATTATGTTATTTTGTGAACTTAACATATATTTATGTAATAAAAAACACCATTTGATGACTATTATTTATAATTCCCTAATAATTGCACTCTTTGTAAAATATTATAATTTCAAAGCATATAATAAAGGGCTGTTTACTAAATTACTATATTTTATTGGAGTTAAACTGATGAGTAGTCTATATATCTAAAACACCATTGATTTCCATAATAATTCTATATGTGCTATAGTGTAATTTCCTTAGGAAAAATAAAGAAAAATAGAAAAAAAAATTATGTAGGTCAGTAAACGTGTTAATGGATATACGTTTCGAAATTTTTTTTCTTTTTTGAAAAGTAAATTTATATTATGTACACATTTTTGTCTTTTCTAATTTGTTTTTTTTTTTATAGTGCGATAAGGTTCACCACGGTTATTCTATTTTTATCAAAGCAAAAAAAAAATATAAAAACAGTTGAGTCGGTATATATGTATAATTATACATAATACGTATATATGTACATATAGCACAATTTATGAGAATTTTCTGGACATCCTTAATGAATGAAAAAAACAGAAAAAAAAAATAAACAAAGCTTAATAGAATAAGCTAAAATATTACAAATTTTTATACGGATTTAACATGTAATAATGAAATTCATATTATGGTTATTATATAAATGTACATTTATATGTTCACTGATGTATTTAATTCCATGTACAATTGAATGTAGATAAATATATTTATTTATTTATATGTAGATATTTAGCAGTATATAATTGAGTTTGAAAAGCAGACTGATAATAAAGATGGTTAATTAAGGTTATCAAAATGAACCTCACAAAATATAAAGAAAACTATAATATTTTCTTGCTTTTATGTATGCTATTGTTGCATAAAAGACTAAACATATTAAACAGCCTTTATTTAATAGAAATAGAAAGAAATAATACATAATTACAACTATAAAATTGCTTGAAAACATATATATGTATACGATATAGAAAACTATAGACCATTTTTTGGTACTTAAAAAGAATTTAGCAAATATTCATAAAAATTATTATATTTTCATTCCTTTTTTTTTTGCTGTTTAAAAATCAAATATTGGCTAAAACTAATGCCTCACCATCTGTTTGCCGAATTGAATTCGAAAAGACTTCGAATTTTTGGTTTTGTCGATATATTATATTCATTATAAGGTCGATTTTTTATTGTGATATGATCATTTAAGTTCGCAATTTAATATAAGTTTTTTGACAGGTTAAAAAAAATGTATTTAATTAAACTGACTGACATAGAAACGAATTTATATTACATATTACTAATTTTTGAATTTTCTTCTCATTTTTCTTTTTTATTATTTTATTTTGAAATAAAAACGAAAAAAAAAAAAAAAACTAAATTCTATATAACAAAAAGAAAAAAAATAATTTTTTTCTTATTAAAGTAAATTTACAACACCCTTAGAATTTATTACATTAAAGAGTAATATTATTGGATGGAATATAAATTAGGTGTGGCAATGTTTTTGTTAAATTTAGAGAATATGAAAATCTTAAAAATACTCGGTACACATTTATCAATTCAAGGATCAGAGTTTAAGAGTACGAGTATTGTGCGGTTAACAATTGTTACACGAATTAATTTCTATCTCCGTGCGTTAGTTTTACGTCCTAATCAGGGTTAAATTAAGTCAAATTATTCATATCTTATTTTTTCGTCATCATATTATATATTTATTTTATTTCTATTATGTTAACTTACTGGATTTAAAAAAATAAATGGCTTCAAATCCTCACATCCACCAAAACAAATGTTTATAAAATATTTTTGTTTTAACAAATCTGTAAGATTTGTAAGTGAGGTGAAAAACATAACATGTCAGGCGTAAAAAACATATCCTGTTAAAAATATAATGGGAATGGTGATGATAAAATAGTTGGAAATTTAAAAGGAAACTTATGTAAAAATTAAATGAAATTGGAAAAATAAGAAACTTTTCGAAAAAAAAAATGGAAATTTTGTTTGTGGGATAAATAATACAGAAGTATTAAAGAACTAGATACTTTAATACTTTCCATAAAAAGTTTAGTTTTTACTGTTTTTTTTGTTATGAATTAGTAAGTCCCTTAATTTCATTGAAGTATTGGAAAAAATTATTTCTAAGAAATGAACTTTGTTGGTTTGTTCGTGCAATTCCAGTGCGATACAATTATATCACTGTCGCAAGTCGTAAACTAATTTACAAACATTTAGAAATAAAATTGAAATAAACCTATAATCTATCCAGTGCAACACAGTATCTGAATTATCTGTTCAAAGAATTAGACTAAATATATAATTTCCTGTTCCGGAAACATGATTTTTTCCCAATACAAAAACTTAATCATATTCACTCCATTAAGGAATTACACTTCAAAAAAAAAAAAAAATCCTTAATCAAAATAATTATTTTATTTTCGCATTAATTTAATTTTATATTACTGACTGTTACTGATTGACGTTTTTCAATTAGTTAGATAAGTGTAAAAATAAATATGCTTATCGTGTCTTTATATATATAATATATTTATAAATAATATATCATTATTGTCATTATATATTTCACCTTTCACTTAATCCCATTTAGTAAATTTCAGTTCTTTTTTTTTCAAGTTTTTAAGTACTGCTATCTCGAAAAAAAAAATCCATAATGCGATATCATCATAAAATACTTATGTACGTATACATATCATGTTCACCAAAATTGTGAATAAAAAAAAATAAAAAAAATGATTAAAAACAAAATAAAACTGCGTAATATTATTGGTGTTGTTAAAAAGGATTTTCTTAATTATATTTTTCATTAAAACATGTACACAAAAAGAAAGCAAGAATAATAATAAAATATGTTCAACAAATGGGAAATAATTTGAATTAAAATCTTATTTCTAACTTAATTTATTTATTTTTATTTTGAAATGTTGAATGTATAAATGCTAAAATTATGTAAAATAAATGATAATTTGAAGTGAAAACATATTTCCTTAAGAATTAAGTAGGTATACCTTACCTGTACTACTATAATTTATATGCCTGAAGATTAATTTTTTGTTTATTTTTTCAATTGCATGAAAGCCTTATAAGACTTAATTTCGTATAAAATAAATTTTTAAAATAAATTTTGTTTGTTGGTTTACTAAAAGATATGTCTAAGATGTAAAATTTTAAATTGAGTGTTTAAAAGTGTTTATTTTTTTTAATTAATTAAAATATCAAAATTATGCATTAAAAATATGTTTTTTTTATATATATAGGTACTTCAATTTTTCATTTGCTTTTTTTTACGACCATATCATCATCGCGACATTCTGTTAAAACTGATCAACTCCATTTTTGACTAAATTGTGTTATCTAATATTGTAGCAGAATACTGTTCAAAATTCAAATTTTAATGTACGGATAAAGTGATTAAGTTGTCTTTTCATTTTAAATATTAAAAATTAAATTTATCAAAAGAGAAAATAAATTTTTGTACTTAGTGAGTTTTCACAGAAGGACGATAATGTGAAAATTAAATATGGAAAATGACTATTCATCTTCTAATCTCAAAGGATTAATGCCTATTTTGGTATTTTGATTGTGCTTTAAAGATACTTCAAAGTATTTTCAGATAGGTTTTGGGTATTTTAATATATTTCAGTTTTATTTATAAATTCTTTTTGGTTTATGGACACCGCATTGTATATTATTTATTTTAATCTCCGGCAAATATATTCAAGTACAGAGAATATATTTCCAAGAGATTAATATTTTTATTTAAAGTTTTTTAAATAATTTTTGACATAATTTAATTCGCAAAGCAATCTACAAACCTAATTTGGAAAAAGTTGTGTGAGTTGTGTATAGATTTTTTGTAAGACTTGTCATTAAATATTTTATGCGCAAAATTCAAGAAAAAAAAAACTTTTATTTGTTTTTTTGATAAACTTTAACATTACTTTTCCTTTTTTATATGAAATTACAAAAAAAAAAAAAAATAATCACCTGCTGGTATCTCGACATGTTTTCGAAAAAAAAAAACTTTACACTTTTATTTTTATATAATATGTATAATATGTTAAAAGCATAAAAGTTTATGAAATTCTACAATTTTCTATTATTTATTCGATTTCTTATGGATATTTTAAAAAATTTTTCTTTTTTCAATATTTATTAAATGTACAATAAAAGAAAATTTTAGTATAAGGCAAATAACATCGCAATAAGTTGGATATTAATTGCGTTTACATTAGTAAAATGTCGTATATGGTATTTCATTGTGTTGGGGGGGTAGATTATTGAAAACGTCACACATATATTAGAGTTTGTCACTTTAATCTTAGTTTGTTTCGTGGCAAGAGGAACTGCCAAAGACTTCTTCCCGAACGCTGACTTCATTATTAGAAGTTTTATGAAATATTTATTATATTTTTTATTTATTTTTTTTATGGTGAGCTTTCTTGAACTTTTTTTAGTTTCGGGAGATGGTGTTTTCAGTTTTGCAACGTGCCCATGGAATTCAATATGTTTATTTTCAGCATTGGATAAACATTTTCAATTTAAGCGTATGAAACCTTATACTTATACACGTATACACAATAGAACAAAATTTCCTTTTTTTATATAGACTCAACAAAGAAACAACATATTAAACATAACTTTTATTTTATTGCTTCATTTATATTTAGAACACATAAGTGGAAATAATAATAATATTATGGTAATGTTTAGAATTTTAAACTAATCGATCTGATATTATAGAATGAAAACAATATTTTTCAATTAATAGTTTGAGTCTTACTGTGAGTTTTTTCCATTATTATTAAAAAAAAAAAATATTAAAAAACTTCAATAAAAAATTAATAGGAGCATAAAATATGCACTATAGTATGCAATAATATGAAAATTGGATAATATGAAAACTGTTTAATATGGAAACTGGAAATATTTTAATGTTCATCGAAATAAATAGAGTTCGTTTCATAAATTTGACCAACTAACAATGTTAATTTTAGAATTTTGTAAATATATATATTTTTGTTTTTTAAACCATATTTCTAATATTTCTAAAAAGAGAAGTTAGTTTCTCCTATTTTTCTTAATATTCTTATATAATAATAAAATCATCATTATAACAACATGTTAGTATATTAAATATTCAAAAAATTGACAAATATTATTATTTCTACGTTTCATACTAAAGTCAACACAATTTCCATCCTTTATTGACCTTTTAAAACACATAGGTATATATGTAAAATATCAAATCTGGCAAAAACAAATAATATTGATTGTGATATTAAAAAAAAATAAGTCAGGAAATAATCTGCCTCAGACGATAGTAAGTTCTTTTGATAATGTGCTATAAGTAAAATATAATATACTTTTCAATGAAATCACAGAATTAATGACAACATTATTTCACTGTCAAATTACATTTCAGTATTTTGCAGTGAAAAAAAGAAAATGTTTTTTTTTTTCCTTTTTTTCAAAGAAAAATTATTTGAACTTTTTCTTAATAAAAATAATATGAAATAATAAATTAAATTATTTATTTTTTTTTTTCTTTTCGAATATTAATAATAATATTTTCCTTTTATTTTCTTTTATATTTTCAGATTATATCAAATCAATAAATCTCGCATCATAATAAATATGTAGTTAACAAAAATGAATTAATACGTATTGGAATCTTTAATTCCATTATTTATGTTGTTGGAGAAGAAAATATATATAGAATGATTTGATGAGAAAACAAAAAAATAATAATTTTCATTTCTTAACATACTAATCAAATATAATTTAATTTTATTGAATAATATAATAATAATACATAAATCAATTCATTTTCTTCTTCAAAGCATAAAAAAATGTTAAAATCATGATTTTATTTTCCCAAAAAAAAAAAAAAAAAAATTATATATATGAAAATCAATTTATTAATTTCCATTTCCATCAAAAAAATTTATTTTTTTTTTCTTTTTATATTTTCTTTCTTTAATATTCGGGAAATTTTTTCCGGCGCATGACACTCAATTTAACTTTATTTTCCAAAAATTAAATGATTTTTTATTACCATAAAATTTTAGCAGGTGAAAAAAAAAATTATTAGAATTTTAAATGGTTTATAGAGTTATTAAAATAATATAAAAATTGTGGGTTTTTATATAGTATTTCTTTTTTAACCATTTAAGTGTCATGAATTGTATTTGTTGCAAGGAATCATTTTCAATTCTTTTAATCTATACAAAATTTGTACAACTTTAGCGCCTAAAATTTCGAATTTTTTTATGTCATGTACTAAAATGTTATTTTTGACTTAATGAATTATTTTTATCGTAAATATAATTTTATTTTATATATTAAAATAAAATATCAAACCATTCGATAATCCTTTTAAAACTTGGAAGCACGTCTTGCTTTTTAAAGAAATCCCTTAAAGAAGAATTAGTTACCTTGAGAACTTGTATAGGAAATAGATTCTTGAAAAGATATAATTTGGTATCCTGTGCATTAGTTTGACCCGAATTGGATTTAAGTAAGATCATGCACTAAATCCGGTTTCACAGTGTTTACACCCTCTAAGAGTTAAGTCATTGTTATTATTTATAAATGAATTTATTTATACTTAAATGAATGACATAACATCCTGTGTACCCACCTATATTATGTAAACACAAATAAAAAAAAAAACCAAGAAAGAGTTGTACACAAATTAAATTATTTTAATGAATCTAAAGTGAAAAATAAAATAAAAAAGTTTTTTTTTTTTTTTTTTTAATTAGAGAGAAAGCTTTAAAAAATTGTTATGAAAAACAAAAATACTCTTTAGAAGAATAAAAACATAATAAAAATAATTAACACCGCACTTTAAGTTTCAGAATTATGCGGTGATCAGAAAAAAAAAAACAATAACTTCCACATTTGTATTCTTAAAAAAAAAAAAAAATAAAAACTTTTGCAATTAATTTTATATTTTATGCTATACACAAAAAGAGATAAAAAAAAAAGAGTTTAAAATTTAGTTAGAAATAGGATTAATTAGAAATTTGATTGGTCTTCTCGCTTGTTTTGATTTAATTATTTCGAGGAAAAAAAACTTTAGGTGAACACAGAATGCGACATCGGGCTTCGACTTTTAGTTGGAATTGCCGATTTATTACATAAAAAATGGAAATTCCAACTAAAAGGCGGAGACCGATGCTGGGTTCTGTTTCAAACTTTATTATTCATAAATAATAATTTTGAAATCAATAATTTTTTCGATATTAGTTATATTGTCGTGAATATAAGTCTTGATTTTATATATAGGAAAAAAAATATAATTAATATAATTTAAAGAAACATACGAAGTTTTATAGTATCTTAATATTCTGTGAAATTATTCAGAAATTGGATTCTAACATTCTAAAATTTTTAAATCCAAAGTAATTGGAATAAGCTTAAGCAGAGCTTAAAATAAACGAGAAGTTGAGATTTTTTTTTTTTTTAGATTCTTGAATAAAAATAGATATTGTACAACAAAGATACAATAATTTAAAAAAAAAAAAAGTTATATCTAGACCAGCGGTCGGCAAACTTTTTTGGTCGTGGGTAAAATTAGCCTAAGATGAGATTTTTTTAAACTTATAGTGGGTCAGTGGCAATTTTATATGAAAGCAATTTAAAAAAAATAGTTAAATCAAAAGTTAATTTATTTATTATCTAAGACTTACAAAAACAATTGCTTGGAAAACTTTCTATTTTATATGCAATTGTTGTAAACAAAAAATTTTTATATGCAATTGTTGTAAGCAAAAACTATATTCATTGATTTGGGAACTTCTTCAAAATTTTGAAGCGGGTAACATGAAATGATGCTTTGGGTCACCCCGTGACCCACGGGTCATAGTTTGCCGACCGCTGATCTAGACTAACGAATCTTCCTTTACGTGCATAAATAATATTTTATTTTTTTTATTTTTGAAACGAGTGTTAAATAAATGTAATATTTATTTATTTTTTTATTTAATTTTTTTTTTTTTTTTGAATTTTTCAAAAAGATATTTTTGTTAAATTTACGTGCTCGTCATCAGAATACTTCCATCCAGCAAAATATAAAAAAGATAAATAAAAAAATAAAAAAAAAGGAGAAAAATTATATTTTTTTTTCTGCATTTTATACAACATATGAATTCTAATATTTTATATCCAAACCATTAAGTGTATATTCAATCAGGATGAGTTTTTTTAGCTCATTACAACAATATGTAACTAGTGGTGTTGCTGGTCTTGGATTAAATACACGTAGATTTTCACGTCAAGATTCTAGTGAACAAGATAAAACAACAGCAACTAGTGGTAATGTGATTGGTGGTGGTAATACAAACATTGGATCAACAATTGGAAATTTAAATGCAAATAATGCAACAACTGTTCCTCACATTCATGGTAAGTTATTTTTTTTCATAAATTTATTATTGTTTGTGTGTAACATAATAAAAAAAAAATTTTCATTTTCGTGCTTTGTGTAATAAAATCTTTTTTCTTTTTATTTTTACATTATTTTTCTAATGCACGTTTGAATTTTATCTTTATGTACACTTAAATTTTGTTTTTTTACCACTGAAAACAATTTTCTATACATAGTAATTATTACAAAAATATTTGTTGCAAAAATTCAAAGCAAATAAGTTTTATAAAGCTTTTATAGTTTTCAACTAATATTGACATTATTAAATAGTTTTTGAATAAAAAGTGAGTTTGAAAAAAGTTTCGAAATAAAAAAAAATCTTTCGGATTGAAAGGATTGCATAGAAATATGATATTGTTAAAATTCTTGAATTGATTTTTTGAAGGATGGATAATAATAATAATAAATTTAAGAATTTTCTCTTTGAAGATGACATTATAACAATCTCAAGTTATCAATATCTAAGATATTTTCTGGCATCACATTTTTTTCAGTGTGTGAAATATATTTGAAACAGTTCTTGTTGAGTACCAACATACACGTATTTCTCATGATCAAAAACACACTTTATTCTTCAATGAATTCAGTTTTTAGGGTTTATTGTATAAATTTCATCAGAAAAATAAAGTATAGATCTGCGTCAGTTATTTCCTTAAATTTTATAAATTTTCCACATAATTTTGGTTAATAGACCAGAAACATAAAATATAAATAAAAGTTAGTTTTAGAATAAATTCATTTCTGAATTTTCTAACATACCTAATTGTATTTAAATTCATTTTGAACTTTGAACCAAGTTCATTCATTTTTCGAATTAATAAATTTTTTTACAATTTCCCGGATAATTTCATTTACAATTTCCCGGATCTAAGTTCATTTGAATTTTTTTTAATCCTTTTCAAAGTTTTATCTAATTAATTAGCTGATGGTTATTTATGCTAATAAAGGATCTTATACTATATACTTCTGTAAACTGTACATATATCTATATATCTATGTAAAATAAAAAATGATTATTAATTTTTTTTTTCTGAAAAGTAAAATTTTAGGAAAAATATTTTTATACTAATTAAACAAATTTATGAACCGAATAATTTTTTAATTTTTATTCAAATTTTTTTCCATTTTTGTTTGTTGTTTTCATAAAGTTAATATTATTTACTTTTAATTTCTGTTTTTGATAGCATTGATTGATATTAAATCCGATTTCCAATTAATATAAAGAAAAAGAAAAATTAAGGTTTTTTTTTTAAATAATTTAAGGATTTCCAAAAGTGGTGCCACCACCAGGAACATCAACACCACAAACAATAAGAAGACAATCATCAAGAGGTCTTGAATGCCTTCCGCCTGTACGTTCAAGTTCTTTTCGCCAGAGAAATTCGGCAACACTTCAACCAACTCCACAAGATCGGCCGCCACTTGCGTTTTGCAAAAGGCGTTTATCATGGCCCGAAGTTGATCCTCGTTCAACATCAGGGTAAGTTGAATGGATATTTATTTACTATTTGTAATATTTGAATTTTATTTCGAAAAAAGTGTAAAATTTCATTATTTTGATCTACTACACTACATGATAGGATTTTGGCATTCGCTATTCGTCAATTTCTTTAATTTAGTTATTTTACTGTAATTTGGGAAATAATTTTAACTATTTATATGAATACTTTTATTTTTATAGTATACCTATTATACTTAATTTTGACCACATTTGTCTCTTTGCCATTAATGAAACATTATTATATAAAATTCGAAAAAGCTAAATAAGCTATTAAGATTTTTTAAGTAAAATATAAATTTTTTTTTATTTTATGAAAAGAATCATGTTTATTTTAACCATCATAAAATTTTTTAAAATTTTTCATTTTTTATTATTCATAAAATAGGTTTTATGTTCGTCGTCGCCTTGAAAATATGTCAATGATAAAAGGGCACTTTTACAAAATTAAGGATTTTGTTATGCCAAAAGTAATATACAATTCTTTTTTTTTTATATGATTGTGTATAAAAGACTTTTTAAATCAAATTTTATGTTTGTATTTTATCCCTTTTTTTTATATTTTAAATGCAAAATATTTTCCTTGTAAAAAATATAAAACAAAATAGCAAAAAAAAAAATAAAAAGTAAAAAAAAAAGGAAAAAACAAACATTAAAATATTTTTCATCATTTGGGACTAAATGGGTGTGATTGGAGCAACAAGTGTACCCAAGTGTACTTTAATGCTTTTATTAGCACAAAAAGAATTTCCTTTTGCTTAATAAATGAAAAGCATTTTGCCAGCAGAGTTTTAATTAATTTTGGAAAGTGAATGCATTTCGTTTAACTATACATGCAAATTCTTTGGCCACACAGAAATTTTAATTCTAAATTATTAAAGTCATGTAATAATATTGCTAGCGAGTAATATACGTATATTTTGATGTATACTTTGAGCTATCTTATATTTTTACTGTATGTATTTTCAAAAACTATCGTATTAGAAAAACGGATTAAATTCATTCAAAAATTTGGAAAATTTAGATAAATCTTTTTTAGATGTAAAATTACATATTCACAGTTATCCATGGATTAATTCTTGTGTTATTGTCGTTGATTTGTTTACTTTAAGAAATGTCAAAAGGAAAAAGAAATTTGATCCGTGATGTACTGCAATACAGCGTCAACCCGCAACAGAGATGGTGTAAACCCTATTATAAAATTTATCATATAGCCAATGATATGAACATAATTTTATATTAACTTCTATTTTGCAGAATTTTCTGCGAAATTAAAAATAAATACATATAAAATGCTTGTGGGCAAAATGGAAAGAGTTTACCTCTTATTACTATATATATAAGCATAAGGGTTTAAAAAGAAACAATTTCAATTAAAAAGAACTGAATGTATTGTATATATATATGAGTGGTTTGAATAATGTTTTAAATCCTTTATCTTTGTTTTTAGAAGCAATTTCTTGTTCCTTCCGTTTTAATTTTAAAAAAGTTTTTTTTTTTATTTTTCTCAATTTTAAATAAAACATGTTTTCTAGTTTTCTTCAATTAAATAAAATATACTCAGAGAAGCGTATTGTGGGATATTTACCTTGAATTTGAATTACATATTTAGAATAATATTAAGTTTTTTCCTTTCGATTACATTTTATCTAAGATTTAATTTTAAATTGATGGGAAAATATATAAATTGAAAAAATTTGTTTTGCCTTGGATTGAAAGCAAATTGCCGACATTGTATTGTCTTTTACTTTTGTCGAAATTTTTTTATTGCTATTTTACATTTGAGGTTTGAAATCGTATTGCTCCATTCAAATTTGTTTGATAATTCAATGATAAATAATTTTATTGTTTTTTTTTTTATCAAATTCAATTTCTTTTCTAGTTGTATTTTAAAACAGTAAACATCAAAATCATCCTCAAGAGAGAACTATCTGAAATAGCGCAAAATATAAGATAAATCATAAATTTTTTTTTTAATTTAAATTTTCACTTCTCAATAATATTATCCCACGGGAGATTGAAAGGGTTAAAATTGAAATCAGTTAAACAAAAAAAAGAAAGTAAAGAATTAAAGTCATATATAAAAAATGTTAAGATGTTGTATGAACATATTATTTGTCATTTTTCTTTATCATCCACATTTTACACCCATCCTTCATCCAAATTCTTTAGGGAATACACTCTGAAATTGTGTGTCATATATTTATATAGAAATTCTTATATTCAAAATGAAAAATCAACTTGAAAAACTACGCTTCGAAATAATGAAATTGAACAAAAATAAAAATAAAAATGAAAAAAAAATTGATAAATTGTATTTTTGGTAAATAAGACCAAAATTTTATATGAATGCAATTAGACAGGTATATGAAATAAATTATTTTGTGTAGTATTATTTTCAAGTAAAAAGAAATAGAAAGAAAATCCAAACTATATCATATCCTGTTTCAAAATATAAACAAATTTAATTAAAAAAGTTTTTTTTTTTGCTTTTGTTTTGTAAAGAAGTAAACAAAATAATATTGTTATGTACAGACAGAGATGAAAATTTGTTAATTTTCAGAGAAAAACATAAATAATATAAAGAAAATTGTTTCTTTATTTGTTTATTTTATTTTTTTTTTGTTTTAAATCGAAGTTTTGTTAATGTGGTCGCTATACCGCATAACTTTTTTATTCAACATAAATATAATCTATACTCTTCAACATTAAATGTTAATTTATTTTCTTTCGCAGGATGTATAAGTAGAGGATAAAGTTTTTTTTTTATACGAGAATTTCCTTTTATTTTTCTTTAAGTACATAACTATATTTTATTTTTTCCGATATTTTTTTTTCATTCATTCGCATAATGTTTAGGAGTTATATTATTGTTGCAATAATCATGGGAATTATAATTTTTTTTTGTGAGCTTATAAAATAAAAATATAAATCAATGATAATGCAAAAAGTTTTAATCGCGATAAGTTAATGAAAACTCAAATTTCTTGTGGTTTTAAATTTTATGTTAATAGTTTTAATTTATTCTTTGTTGCCTTCGAATTGATCATTCATTTGATTATTATCATTTGTTTTTCTGTTAAAATTGTTGAAATGTTGAATTTATAAGACAGTTTTAATTTCCCAGATTGAAAATTTCCCAGGAAAACTTCAACTTAGTTAAAATTCATAAATCGCGTTCAATGTTAGATACTTTTAATTTCAATTTAAGATTTAGATTAAACTAAAATTTATTATAATTATATATTCAAGTGCAAATTGAGAAATTTAAGTTTTTCAGTCATCGATACGGAATTCTCATCATTTCAGGAAGGTTTTGATGCCGAAATAAGAAAAATTGAAGAAGATATGTCCGAATTTCGCCCGGAAATAAGGAATCGTAGAGAGCAAATTTCTTTGAAACAATAAATTCTACTCAAAATAACCTTGTATTTTCACAAAGATCGAAACAAATCAATTCTTCACTCATTCAGGATGCAAAGCACGAAAAAAAGTCTGACACAAAATCTGTATGCACAGAATGAAACCGTTATTTCTTGTCAATCCACATACTAACATTCTGTACATACTAACATTCTAAGCACCTTTACCTTATGCTCTTACTGGCGAATATACGATTTCAATTACAAATCAGTGAATTAAAAACTTTAAAAAAATTATATGCTTTAATTAAGAGCCCTCCATGTGAAATTCTGTTTTCTATTTCTGTTTCCTATTTTTGCAGTTTTTTTTTGTTTTATTTTACAGAAAATAAACGGCCGCGAAAAATGCGACAAAAATTGTACGAAAAACACCTCTACCAGAAAATCAGAAAACTATATTTGAATTTTATTTCTGTGCAGAAACTGTAATTTGTCAAAAAAATTGAAAAATTCTTAGAAATAAATGAAATTGATTAAAAATTGTTTAGGAAATTAAAGAAATTCAAAATTTCACGTCACCAGCCCTGGAGAGTGGTATTTTAGCTTTATTTCTGCGTTTGAAATTTTTTATTATCTTTTTCCTTTACTTCAGAATCCAAGCAAATATGTTCAAGTTTTTTAAAGGCTCATTTCGGCCAAAAAACTCAAAATTTAAAAAATCCGCCTCACCTACCCTGGAGCCAGTTATATACTCTCTAACATATCAAAAAATCACTTCAGTCTAGAATGTATAGTAACCCTACAATCAAAGCCAAACTAAGATCAATTTTTTGCAATTTTTCACATTGAGGGGGCTCTTAATCAAACTTAAGTAAATGTTTATTTAGTTTCCTGTTAGCTTTTTAAATTATTAATTATAATTTTCTCTCGTATTAGTTTACACAAGCGTTTAAAACAAACATTTTGTTGTCTTGTAAAAATTAAAAGTAAAAAAAAAATATAATAATAGTCATTGTAATAATACAGCTTTAAAACTCAGAAAAAAATAAAGGTCCCATCAGTTATATTTATTTTTATTATTTTTTTTTAAAACTATGTATACAGTTTTAATAATAATACTTAATATTAAAAAAAACTGAAACTTTATATTGTAAAATTTTTAATTTTCTAATCAAAAAAGTTGACAAAAATAGACCTTCACTAAAAAGAAAAACTGAACTTATTTACTACTTCCGACTTTTATTTCTTATAAAATAAAGAAAAACTTAAATAAAAAAAAAACTAAGAATTTGAAATTCAGTATTTCAAATTCTTTTACTTTGAAGCACTTATATATCTATTTATTTACAGATATATAATATTACATAGTACTTAGTAAATTTTCTATTTTCTTTTAATGAAGGTAATTTATCTGTCACTACAGGTTGAAATAGCTATTTATTATTTAAAAAAAAAAAAAAAAAAAACTCCTACTTATGTACATTAAATTGGACAAAAAAAGGACACAATAATACTTAAAAGGAATAATATTTTGCTTGAGGTCAAATAACAATTACCTTTCTAGTCAAAAAAGCAGGAAATAAAAAAAAAAAAAATTAAATTAGCTTATTTCTGAAGAGCAACATAATGAAAAAAAAAAATAGCTTAAAAAAAAATAAATAATAATTCAAAAGACATCATGGAAATTAAATTTTCTTAAAATGTATTTTCATTTCGTTTCTAGAAAAGTATAAATTAAATAATAATTTTAATAGTCTAGGAAAAATAGTGATGAGTAATGTAATTTAAATACTTAAATACTTTAATGTACAAGTAATTAATTATTAGTCCTTGAATTGTTGTAGGGTGATTATTTAATTCTATGAAATTTGTAAGAAATTATGAGTTCTTGCCAATATATACAAGTCTATTGATTTATTTTTTAAACGACAAGCTTGCTACAAATTTTCAATATTATCACAAACTTAATATTATGTTTGTTTTTTTTTCTTTGTTAGAATTTAATTTTTAACATATAGCTAGACTTATGAAATAAGAAAGCTATCTATATCGATCCCATTTTTGTTAAATATTTACTTTATTAATATAAGGATAAATAATTTCTCCTCTTTAATGGAAGATAAGTAATAGATAATTTGATGCAAAGATCTACATGCCTTGAAATAATACGATAACTACAACTCTTAGCTGTTAGTGCAATCATTTATCTTAATGGTTTGTCTAACATATATACCCAAATTCTACCCTGCCTATCAATAGCAATCTAGACGAAAATAATAGCAAAATATTAAAATGTAAAATATTTACCGTACTTAAAATCAGATATTTTACATTAAATTAAATTTCCAGAAAATACAAATTAACATATAAAAAATGTAAAAAAAAATAAGAATTCTTTAGAAAATTGTATATTTTAAAGAAGTAGGTAAGTAACTATATTGTATAATAATGGTACAAAATTGCAAAAAGCTTTCCAAAATATTAAAAAGTTTTCCATTTGAGTTTTCTTTTTCTATATAAAATTGTCTAATAAATGTATATGAAACCTTTTTTTTTTCTTCTCTAAATACATAATACTAAATAAATAAATAAATAAATAAATAAATAAATAAATAAATAATAATACTAACAATATGAAGGAATTCAACAGTTTTTCAATATATTAAAATAAAAAATAAAATTATTCTTCAGATTTTTTTCTTTTTTTCTATTTTGAAAAATATAAGTGGAGGTATGAAGTGTCAGGATAAGGACCTGTCATTTTCTATACATATTACATATTTTTTTTTTTTAACATTTAAAAAAAATAAAGGTCGAACAAAGTATATTTATGATTTTTTATTTTTCCTTTCTGCTTTTCTTTTTTTCTTTTTTTTTTATATATGGAAATATATAAAAACCCATTTCAAAAAAAAAGAAAAGTTCTTCATTGAATAAAATTTTTGTATCATGTTTTCCTTCTTTTTTTTTTTTTATTGTGGAGAAAAGAAAATATTTTCTCTATTTTTTTTTTTTCAAACTTAATAGATACACTTTTTTTTGAGGGAAAACTATAACATTATTTTTATAATTTTTTATTTTTTTTTTAATTTCAATGTAGTTATAAGGATAAGGTATTGAAGGGAAAAAAGTGAAGGATCATAACATTGACAACATGTATTAAAAAAGTTTTCAACATCTCTCTAAAATGATTTAAAATTCAGTCAATTGTGGACTCGAAAAAAAAAACAAAAAAAAAAACAAAAAAGAAAACATAACAGAGAAAATTTTCATATAGAAAGAAAATTATATTTTGAAGAAAAAACTAACTAAAATAGATAAAAAAAATTTTTGTTTTTTTTTTGTTGTTTTGACAGAAAATATAATATTATTTTTTCTTTAATTTTATTTGAGTACAAGAAAAATAAATAAATAGAAATGAAACCCCTTTAAGTTTTGGAAATTTTTATAAAAGAATTTTTTTTTTGTTTTCATAAATTTATAATATTAATATTAATGTGTATATTTTGCTATTTTGACTTTTAAGTTGTTGTTAAATAATGAAAATATCTTGCTATATCAAAAGTTAATGAAATTTTTTGAAACCTCAAAAAATAAATTTAATATTTTAATGAAAATATTACTACTATATATTTTTTGCTAACTTAGATAATTAAATTTCTATAAGATCTCAGTTATATACACTTATTATTTAAAACGATCTATATAAAACGATCTATATTTATTTATTTCAAATGCTTAATACAAGCGAATAAAATATAATGATATTAAAATTAAATATATATACAATTAGTTTAACAAGGGATGTAAAAATATATACAAATCAGTAACATTTACTATTAAACAATGTATCACTTAGTTTGAATTATTTAAAATAGTATGATAAAATTTACTTTTAAAAGAAGGACTTTCGAAAACGTATAACTGAAGCAGGAATTGGTATCGGTTATAAATCTTGAATAGGGAGTTAAGTGGGCTATATTGACCATAATTGGTTCTGGAAAATTGAATACAAATGACATCAAAATTTCTAAGACTTCTTGAGGGCACATTGAAAAATAAGTTAGATTATAAGCCGAAAACCTAGCAGTTAGAGCTTTAGAATTAAGTTTCTTACAAAAATTGTATTATTGTAATAAACTAAATAATAATAATAATAATAAGTTAGATTAAACAGCTACTTGTCGTTTTTCCTTCGATGACTTTATGGATAAAGCTGAACGACAAATAAGCTCTTCTATTCTCCAGACTTGGGAAATTTAGAAGTCTGTCAGTGTATGGAGGTAAATTCAAATTATCCTGCCAATTGAGGCGCCTTAAAGCGAAACGAAGGAAATTTTTTTGACCCGATTCCAATCTAGAGATATGAGTAGCGTAGAATGGATTCCAGACTTGGCAAGAATATTCCAAAGTGGGACGAACAAAAGAAGAATATAGAAGTTTCATAACATATGGATCATTGAATTGTTTAGATTGCTTAGATTATATAGTTTAAACGATCTATATTATAGTTTATAGAGTTATGACATAAAAATAATAATAATATGCATGCATACACCATAAACAAGAGACTTGTACTTCTTATAGAAAATTCTGAAATTTGTCTATTTTGTTTAAACAAGTGGGTGAATAAAATTTTATTTAATTTTTTTTTACAAACAATATTTTTTAAGTTCATATTCAAGTTATTTTTGCAATAACATTATTAAATAAATACGTATACATATATTAAAATTTCAATTTGAAAAGAAAAATTATTTCTAAGAAAGGAAAAAAGTTGTTTCTGAGAAAAAAAAATATCTACTGATAATAAATGTATATAGGATCAATATTGCCTTAAATTAATTTAAACATACTTGTTCTGTAGAGTGATGATGTTGTCTAAATTGTTATTAGTGCTTCTGCCGAAAAGTTTTTCCGGAGAACAAAATTCTTGAATAAATACATTTTACTTGACTGCTTCTGAATTTCTTTTACATTGCGCTATTGTCACTTATATACATATCCCTTTATTAGTAATTAATCAAAAAGAGATTACTTAGTCCACATATAACACAGATAAGCACACTTATATTTCCATTGAAAACTTCTGAGAGAGTTTTGCTAAAAATAAAATATTTTCCGACGATCTGTTTTTTGAAGTTTTTAATTTTATTTTACCATTATAATGTTAAATTTTATGTCACTACCAATTACAAATTTCTTAAATCTGTGTAGATCATTTTAGCATAATTTTCTTTAACAATCTTTTTTCCAATTATAATGAAAAACAACATACAATATTTTTTTAACGAAAATATGTTACAAATTTAGTTAAATTCATTTTTTTTGTTTGCCCACACGAATTCATAAAAATCAAGACCCATTATTAATTTTATTTTTTTTTTTTTTTGCATAAAAATAACGAAAACATGAAATTTGACTTATATATTTTTCTTTAAAATGCGTAATATTCTCAAATTATGAATGGAAAAAAGAATAAATAAACAGTCATTTGAAGTTTAGACAAAAAAAAAAAAACAAAAAAACCATTTTCTTTTTGCTTTGGAAAATTTTTTACAAAAAACAACAAAAAAAATTCTTGTTGGTATTAAAGTTAATAGCCTTTAAAATTTGTTGCGAACACAATAAATATTAAAGTACCGATGTGTAAAAAAAGCTTATTTATAAAAATTAAATAAAAAAAATTTTGGTAAAGAAAAAAAAAAGAAAAGTTTTTAATATAAATTGGAAAATAATTTTGTAATTTTTTTTTTTTTGTTTTTAAACTTTTTATTTTTATATATTTAATATTTTTGCTTTGTGTTTTTTTTTTTTTATTTTTTTTTATTTAATATTACTTAAACTTTTTATTTTCAAAGATTTTATCTGTCTCTTTGGAAAAATGAAAATAAAGAAAAGGAAAACAGATTTTGGTTTTAAAGAAAGTTAATTCAAGTGTGATTGAAGTAGGTATTTGTTTGGTTTATATTTTCACAAAACATATAAATTTATATAAAAGTTTTTTTTTTTTTTTATTATTTTATTTTATTTGTGCAATATTGTGTTATCTATAATATACTTAAGGAGACCAACCGTTGTTTATTTTATGCGACATTGTTTCATTTTGTGACAGACCATTATTATTAATAAATTGATGCGAAAAAAAAGCTTGTTTTAATATTAAGATTTTTTTCATAATTTTGTAGTTTCTAAATTTTATATCATGTTAGTTTTTGAAAATGAAATAAAACTACAAATGGTGGAATACTAGTTTATTACGTGATTACATAAAATTTGGTTACACACAAAATTAACACGGATTAGTAAGAGTCCAAAGTCGTATTAGCCAAACTTTCTTCATTTGTGGATCACAATTTTTAATTTTGCTAAATTGTTATATATATTAAATGACAACTATATTATATTTCTAATGTTAGTAGGTTAATTATCCATTTCATAGACATATTAGTTTATTTTTGTTAAAAACAAAATATATGGTCACCGTATAAATATTAAAATATAATTTGGATAAGAAAAAAGAGAAAAGAAGAAAAGAAAACTTTTTTTCGGTTGTCCTTGAGAGAAAATTTTTGAAAAAGTTCTTCTTGAATTGAAATTTAATTTCATATTATACTTACTTGTTGTTCTATTTTTCTTCTTCATTTTTCTTTATAATTTATCTAAATGAAATTTATGAAGAAGATTATCAAAAAGTGTGAAATATAATAATAAATAAAAGAAGAATATAGATTTTCTATAAATTATTTGATTAGAATGAAAATTGGAAAATTAAATGTCGATTAGATATTGTACACAGTAAAAAAAAAATTATTTTCCTTTTTTTTTATTAAATACAATTATAGATTTCTTATTCGAATATTTAAGCAAAAACCAATTATTATTATCATAGCAGTCATAGTCTTGAAAGAAAATGACTATATAACTTAAAATACTGAATCATGTTCATCATAAAAAGCATAAATTACTAAGTGTATTATTGAACGAATAAGCTTTGATTTAATTTCAATTTGTCATATACATACTAAATTCAGTTGAAATTATAATTTTTAATGCGTTGGGGATCGTTATGTTGTATTTAGTGCTACAGAATTTAGATCACTAAATGGAGTATTATATGCGTCAATACACATGCAATCATTTAGATGCATCTGCGTAAATAATGAAAAAACTTAGATGCATCAGCGTATATAATGAAAAAATTTAGATGCATCAGCGTAAATAATGAAATCATTTAGATGTTTCGTATTGAATATTACGTAATACCATAGATTAAGAATACAGAAAGATGGGAAGCTTCATACAACATTATTTTTGGTATTTTTAAGTCAATGTGTTAGTAAAACAAAATAAAATACGTGATAATTATCAATGTATGAAAAGAATTTTATTTAGTTTTACTAACACCTTCACAATAAAATACCAAAAAAGACTGAAAAAATGTATGAAGCTTCCAATCTTTCTGTATTCTTAATCTATGGTAATACCTAAACAAACATAATATCTCTCACAATATTTCAATACAGCCAAATACAAAAAAAAAAATGAGAAAAAATGAGAAGAAAAAATATTCTCTCTTTGCAACTACCTCTCCCCTACGCATTAAAACAGTATATTGGATATGTAAATTGAACAATATAGCATTTTCCGTGGACAACGGGTATAGAACAAAGTAGCGTCTAATTTGCGATATTGAACAAAATAAGATTTGAATTAAAAATTTGTGGACATAGAACAAAGTTTCCACTCAAAAGGTATATTGAACAAAATAACACCGTGCATAAATATAAATAAAAAATTGAATGAAATCAAACAAAAAATGTTCAATATGCAAAAAAAAAAGTTGTTTGGATATTGCACAAAAAAATTACCTCGAAATATGTCCCATTGAACAAAATGGTTCTCGACATCTCGAAAACGATAAAAGATACGAAAAAACGGATTATGCCATTCGAAAGAGCATCCCAAAATTATATATTAAATTATATTATATATTGGCATTTATAACTCAATTTCGTCAAAAATGGTCCATTGAACAAGATAGAATGCGGGTGACGATCTTGTCAATTTATATCACTCGACCTTCGGTCTCGTGATATAAGTATTGACTCGTGTCAATATATTTTTGTGTATACAGAACTCTTAATTAATAACAAATTTAGTTTACATATACAATAATCTACTATTATTTATTATTATATATATTATAAAAAATAATAATAATAATAACTATTTATTATAATTTATTTATGTTTGTATATACAGCAGTGCAAAAGTTGATATAATTATATTATATTTTAAATTTTCAATTTTTACTAATTTAAGAGAGTTTAAAACTTTTTTTTTTCATATATCAAGAAGAAAAGTGCTCATTTAAAATTAAAATAATTTTTTCGTAATGTTTTTATCATTAATATTAACATAAAATTGTATACATTATGCAACAAAATATTTAAAATTTTATTCAACTCTTTATATTTTCATTAAAAATATAGTCAATTTTTGTTTTCGACTT
Source organism: Hybos culiciformis (assembly GCA_964007475.1). Lineage (NCBI taxonomy): Eukaryota > Metazoa > Arthropoda > Insecta > Diptera > Hybotidae > Hybos > Hybos culiciformis. The sequence goes on along the minus strand of OZ023274.1, from coordinate 10,042,747 downwards.
TTTTAATTATTTGTTGCATGATAAGAACTTTCTTCATTATTAAAAAGTTTTTTTTAGCTTTAAAATTAAATTTTGTTCATAAAATTTTAAGGTTTATTGAGACATGCATTAGATAGTTTTTGAATAGAATATTTTGATGAAAACTTTAATATAATATAATTTTGTATTAAATAATAAGCTTAATATAATTTCGATATGAAATGAAACGTAGTTGCGATCCTTTAACATTTTATTTATAAACACTTGATAATTTAATGAAATTCCGATTTGTTCAAAACTGGTTTATGTTTATTTTCAATTCTATTTCGGGCCATATTTGAATTAAAAATAACAACTACTATAAAATAATGTATTTTAAAATCAACAGTCAGAACCTCAGTGCAAAATCACACAGAATCATTATAAATAATATAATTTGCTTTTAGCATAAAAGTTCTGCTGACTTAGGTTCAATGGAAAATTTATTTCTCCGCAAACCTATAAAAAACAATTTTTTTAATTGAAATTTATGTTTTTGTTGTGTATAGAAATTATGGTTTCACTTTAATAATAAATATATTATGGAATCTTTCTTTCAAAATAAGTGAAATCCTTATGTTATTATATGAAGCAATGAAATATTTTTGAATTATTAATAAATAAATATTAATTAAAAATTAATAAATTTTAGAAAAAAATATATATCACCTTGAAATTTGAACTTACTTGTTATGCTTTAATATTTAAAAAAAAAAGCTATAACATGATCTTACATAATATTGATCCATTTAAGGGTGACAGATTCAGACTTCGCATTGAACTTGCACATTAAGTTCAAAATCAAAGGATATACATATACAAAAAAGAGGATTTCTCAAAACCAAATGCAAAAAATATAGAAAAAAATCTTACTTGCATTGAACGTTATTCTTAATGTACCAATGTAATAAAATATAAAATTTAATCATATTTCGGAAATATAATTCTTGTACTTCTTAAAAATTATATTTTCTAAAGATGAAGATTTTTATAAAACTAAGTAAAATATGTGCTTTCCGGTTTGATTTTACCGTGAATCTTATTTATCATTAAAAATTTTCCCTATAACACATAAACGTACAAAATACATAATACTTTATAAATATATCACATCTGACATCGTATAGTACTGTTTGCATACACATAATAGTACATAATAGTACTGTTTGCATACACATAATATATATACATAAGAAGTTCACAAATTATAAATAAAGGTTATTTGTGGTATATTATATATAATATATAATATATAATATAAATATAGCTTTATTTATTACGTTATATTCTGATATTCTCCAATATGATTTGTTGTATACAAAATTCTTGAAATTATCATCCACGATGTAACATTTTGAAAATTCCAACAAAAAAAAAAGAACATAAAAAATGTTACGTATGTTAGTATGTATATATATGTTTTTATAAAATATTATATTATGTCTCCTGGGAAAATTAATTTATTTTCACAGAAATTTAATAACAAAAAATTTATTATCTTTAATGAATATTTTTCCTGCCTAAAATTATTATGTTATCAGTTAAAAAAATAAAAAAAAAAAGTACAATCAAGGTCTAAGAACAATAAAATTAAATAATATTAAAAATTCTCGCATAAGATTTAATGATATGAAAATATTTTCATTTTTCAATATTAAGAGCTGAATGTAATACAGCCATGTGAACCTAATAGCCTTTTTATAACAGTTTCCTGTTTAATTTTTAACATTTTATTTCGAAATATTCTACAATTCCCATTGTTCTTTTACGGACGTGTTTAAAGAAAGCTGTATATGAGGTTTTTAGTTCGTAAACTTATATAGTTCAAACAATTTTCAACTCTGTCAACGTTCCCAAACAACTTTTTTACTCAGCATAAAAGCAAAATTACCTATTTTCATATAGAATTTAATTAATGATAGTCTTAATATTTATACTTCAGTTCCCTAAAAGTAACTTCAATATTATATATTATTATATTACATATTAGGTTGTTGATATAATCTGAAATAAAAAGGAATACGTAAGTAAAAATATAAATTATATTATATCTTCTTATATTCTTCAACAAAATTAAATTCTATCAAATTTATGCGACACTTTTCATATGTAATGTATGATAGTGTCTTTTATCAAAATATTAAAGGATAAAAGATTTTCTTAAAAAAAATATATTTTTTAAAACCATAATCGAGAAAATTCTTCTCTCAATATGAATAATTCTTCGTAAACACATAATAAATACCGGGAAATTTTTTGTAATGAAAGTGGAAAATTTATGATAAGCAAAAAACATTGGTTTACATAAGTGTAGTGTAGATAAAATGTTTAATGTTTCAAAAAGAAAAAAAAAATTATCATATCATCATACCTGATTAAATTGAAAAAACCTCAAAATATAATAATAATATTATTATTCAGTGGTTCTAAATTTTATATTAAATAAGGCCCGATAATTATGATACAAAAGATTCAGTATCTTTTAAAGGTGAAATTATAATTCTCAAAATATGCTCTGAAGAGAAATACGTACTATATTATATCCAAAAAAGTCTAACAACCACTGTATTAGGTTTAATTTCATTTAACGTAAACATCTGATCGCAGTAATTAGGTATTCAACCGATATGTTCATGCTAATTAATTGGAAATTTCTAAATCGTAACAGATCTTTTTGATCTGATGATATTCAAATAAATTAGAAATCCTATAATATACAATTTCTATAATATTTTCATTCTACCAAAGCATTCGAACATATTCTTTGAGATTCAATGTAATGAAATTTTATGTATTTAAGCAATATATAATACGACTTATTTTTGATGTTGTTTAAATTGTGTATTTACTTTAATATTTAAATACTTTTGAGGATAAATGTTTTATCAAAAACATAACAAATTCTGAAAAAAAATAAATAAAATTTAATAATAATATGTTTTATAGCAAAAAAAATTAATGGAAAACATATCTAATTTGAAAATGTTAGTATATATAATGAATGAGCATAACTACATCATCGTTATTTTGAAAAAGAAAAAATATTTTTATATTACCATTCTCATAAAATTTTACAAGAGGACCGTTAAAAAAAAAAAAAAAATATAGTAATAACAACAAAATGAATTTGTAACATTTATTATTAATCAGTTAACACTATAATTCGCTATAACTTATATGAGAGATTCTGCCAAATTATTTGCAGGGGATCAGATGATATGACCATGTCATAAAATGGTAAAAATTTATTGTTGACTATGAACTTTTATTACATTTATTACATTATGGTAGTAATAAAAAGAATATGTCTCTGGAACTGACGGTATGACATACATATATACTTCAATAATAAAATTTTAAATATTAACGTTACGGGGATTAGAGTTTTCTGTAAAACATTAATCTTTAGATAGCGGTCGTCGTTTTTGAACAAATACCTAAAATATAAAATCAGGGAAAGGCAATCATAATCATAAAATTTCACATAGTCTATTTTCTATTCGACGAAAGTCAACTTTCAGAAATTTTCAATTAAATTATGATTTTGATTTTTGAAATAATAAATGTTTTATTGACAGCAAGTTTCGTTTCTTTGCGTTGCCTTTTTTAGACACATTAAAAATATTGATGTTATGATTCAATTAACGAATCTTAGTAGTACTGTTCTTGTAATTTGCTTTAAGTTTATGTGAATTTTATAAAATGTTGGTTGCCATTTTTAAAGTTCATTTTAAACAAAATGGCATTTTTTAAATTGTATTTGTTTGAGATTTACAAAAACAAAACCAAGTTTTTCTTTTAACTTATTAAATTTTAAAGAATTTAAATTACGTGATTGAGTTTTCCTTTTCAAAATAAAATGTTTACATATTAAAATGAACATTGATATTCAAATGAATATTGTTTATGTATATCGTATATGTTGATTTGAAAGGGTTTTGACAAATCGACTGAAATAATCTTTTCAAAAGTACGATGTCTCGGAAGAGATAATAATAAATAAAGTTTTTCGCTTGGAATTTTCAAATCAATCAATAATATGCAAATGTGATGTTAAAGTTAATTCAGAGTAAAAGAAGATTAACTAAAAAAAAAAACTCAAAATTTTTTCCAATATTTCCAATTTTCTTTTTTGGCATAATTTAATACAAAAAATTTAAATTTTTTATGGTCTTTAAAGTTGAATTTTTGATTAAATATTGGCATTTGCCGAACTTAAATTTTCTCACAATTGAAAATTCAATTACCCATGAATTGTTGTTATAACAAGAATTAAGTCTAAAAGGACAAGAGCTAAAAAAAAATGTAAATAAGAATAATTGTGATTTTTTTCTTTGGGCTTGAATCATTAGATGCATATAGTTCACGGCTTATTAGAAACAACAAAATTGTGACACAAGTTAATTAACAAGCAAGTTTATTTGTAATTCTTTTTCTTGAATATTACAGAAGAAAAAGTACATATTTTTAGAGTACACTTAGAGAAATTTGTAAATTCGTGACAAAAAACCATTTAATTTATTTCTTTTAAAGATCTTAAAATTCTTTTTGTACATAATCTACAGACATAGAACTATAATTTGATATTGTGTACTGAGAATGTACATGTATGACATAAATATTTTAAGTTTTATCACATATTGCAATGTCCTGAACGTGTTCAATTAAAATGAAAATATAAATTTTTGGCATTTATTTGATACTTTTAAAGTGAAAATTTTTTTTTTTTTTTTTTAATTCTGATAAAAGGTATTGATTAATATTTGAAGTAAAAAAATTAATATTGACACAATGCATTTATTTAGTTGTTGTTATACATTTAACGTTTCGATGTAAAAATAATATTGATCAATTTGAAATAATTTCAATTTGGTATGAACTAATAAGAATATTAATATTTCGATACTAACAACAATTTATTTATTTATTTAATATTTCATTATTTTAAAATTTCATACAGTTTTAGACTTAACCTAGCCTTTACAACTAAGAATTCAGCTTTTATGTTATATAATTATTTTTCTTGTTTATAAATTGACATTTGACATATTTTTAGAAAAAATTTAAAAACCTGATAAATGTTTTATATTTCGATACTTATTTTGAAACTTTCGACAATATTAATACAAAACAAGAAACCGAAATAATGTGAACAATTTTTTTTTGATTCTATTATACAAAATTAACCAAAAAGTCGATAGAGGGTGTATCGAGGATATTGACATCAATTGGAAATCGAGAACAAATAAAAATAGGTTTGGGATTTAAAGAAACAATAAAACCTAATAAATAAACAGTTTCTATAATTACTCAAGGAAAACAAGTAATGTTTCTTCATAAATTCTAATAAATTCATATGAATTTAAAGCAAATCAGTATACAAAAAAGTCCTATAAAAAATTCTGGCATTTTATTATTCATTTTTCTTTATAAAGCATCAAAATTCACATAAAAAAAAACAAGAATTTTCTACAATCTGACAATACTGATGTGAATTTAAATGATAGAATTTGATACTAAAATGTATATAGTAGTACATGAAGTTTTATGTATCTTATTTAGAGTTTTGTTATATGAATGTTACATAACATAAACAAGTCAGTCTCTTACTTTTATTTGTAAAATATTCAATATTCATATTTTTTATAATATTAAGAAGAGTATAAATTGAGGAAAATTATTATTATCAGTCTATTTTATTGCACATTTTCCTTAAAAACGTTTTTCTTTTCTAATATACCATCATTTTCGTATTTTGATAAATCATTTTCATGTTGTTATGTACAAAATGTTGTAAGATGTGAAAAAAAAAATAAAATAAAAAAAATATGTAGGTATGTACAAATGTTGTACATATATTCTTGAGGAAAAAAAAAAGTGGTTGAAATGATATCAATTTAACTTGACATTATCTTATTTTTTATAAGTAGGGCAAGAATAATGTACAGCGTATAATATTTAAATATACAATTTTTTTTTTTCAGTTTACATAATTTATGTTAAAAACTAAGATAATGGAAAATGATGAAAAATAAAATGCTTTTTATTATTCCATTATAAGTTTGTAAAGCAGTGTTCTTTTTTTTTCTATTTTGAGTATTGTGTTAAAAAGCTTTGGCAATTTTCAGAATTTTCATTCATTCTTTATTTTGCAAGAAAAAAAGAGTGAAAAATAGTTAATATTTGATCTAATATTCAGTAGTAAATAAGATAACCACTTGTTATTTATTCTTTTTTCCCTTAAGACTTTAGCTTTTTGTTTCTGTTTTAGAATTAAGACTTATATAGGATTATTTATTACCATTTGTATAAAATTGTTTATTTTTCTTGTATAGTTCAGTACTTTACTAAAAAGACTTGCAGATATTTTTAATAATATACTAGCGATGATCTTTTGGATTTTCTATTTTTGCTTATATATATTATACTTGATCGTTAGTATTTTAAGCTATAATAGGAGACAGGAATTACAGAATGAAAGTCAGCTCTAAGAAAAATGTTTTTTTCAGGATTAAAAGGAGAAAGTTTCAATTCCTCATGACTTCAATTAAAAAGAGCTTTATCTAAAAATAATTAATATTAAAAATTATGGAACCTAATTGACCAAAATGCTTATTAATTTCTAACGAAAAAAAAAAAACCGTCGGAAAATTTCTTCTCATTAAAATAAATTATTTAGAAGACCTCTACAAGGGTTAATTTGTTATAATAATGTACACACATATATTTTATACTAGATATTTATGTAGGTAAATAAAACAGATGGTTGCTTAATAATAAATATTAATTTAAAAAGGATTATTACCTACCATAGATATATTGTACATATATATTTACAAAGATTATAAATATATTCCCCCAACCCTAGTAGATATTATTCAAGAGAGATATTCCTTTAAGGAATATAAGTTTCTTTAAAAATTATTCAAAAGCTTTCTATGTAGTTTTCTTATAAAATTATACCATATTATATATTTTTATATACAAAATATGATTTTCAATAAGTATAACTTTTAACAACATAAAATTTATATAGAAATAAAATATATAAAATGTTCTATTAAATGTTCTTATACATATATATTTATAAATTTCTATAGATTTATTATATTTATTTATATTTTATATATATACATAAGTATAAAATTATAAAGCATAGTGATGTTATTTTTTGTCAAATTATATTTGCCATTATGATGGCACAATATCATTATTACGTTGTAAAAAATTTAACTTGCTGTGGGGTGTCAAATTTAATAAAAATTGAATAAATTTTCTTTTTTAAAAGACAAATGCTTTTACATAAATCTTTAAAATAAAAAGAATATTGTTTAATTAATGTAAATTTTCTTTTAAATTATAACTAAATGATATTTATATTGAAATAATTTTTATTTAATAAATTTTTTTTTTTTATTATATTGATATATATATATATATATATTTTTTTTGTGTTAGAATTTTATGTAATTATGTAAAGCTCTTAAGAATATTTTTTAAAATTAGTCTATGTATATGTAGGTATATTTTTTAAAGTAGGTATGCGGGAAACAAATGAAATGAGAAATATTAATTTCAGTAGTTTTAATTAAATTCGAATCTTTATCCGCTGATGTTAGTAAAAAAAAGTATAGTTACGAATGCAATGCAATGCAATAGGACGGTTATAAATATTTCTCTTGTTTCAAAATTTAGTCTTACCGATCTCAACAATAAGATCACAAAGATTTTTATTAAAAATTTTCGTAATCCCAGATTTCTGGAATTTATATTTAGACAATGGTCATATTGCGATTTTCTAAAAGGGTATTATTAATATTTTTAATTTTACTCTTCTATAAAATTAACCCTGTTCTTACACATTCTTATTCCTAAGTATAATTTTACATAAATTAATGTGACATAAGGCGAATTTGTTACTAGACATATAAGTGCTTATATTAAATAAGTTTTTTTCTTTAACTATTTATACGGTCAAAAAAAATATTCCATTTATTTATTGTAAACATATGTTACAACAATATCGCACATATTTATCTAAAATATTTTCTTTTAAGAAATACTCTTCATTATTTTTTTTTATGTCAATTTTATGAACTTGTTGTTTTTAATATTCTCTAACAGATACTTGATTATATTAAATTACTCTTGTTTGAATATGTACATTGTACATACATATATAAAAGGAAAGAAAATTCCTTTTTAAACTTATTTACAGAACAAAAAAAAATCTCTTTGAAAGTGAAATTAATTTTTGTTGTGGCACAATATCATAATTAGAGGTGATAAAAATTATTTACAATATCTGAGAATTTGACATCTGACGCAAATTTCTGTGTTTATTAAGAACAAAATAAATATCTATTCTATATAAAATAAAATAAAACTGAAAATGTTTATTTTTTTTGACCCCTCTATTATTTTTTTTTTTGATGATATTCAACTATGTCTGTTTGATATAAATTTTATTCTGTCTCATAAAATATGTAACAATTCAATTAAAAATATTTCAATATCTTATAGAGAGATAACAACGTTATTTGAAGACAAATATTAAACAGAAAGAAAATAAATTAAAAGAAAATGAATTGTTTGATGGTGAAAATTTGAAAATTGATATAATAGAAATATACTTTATTTTTTATTAAGTATATTCTTTTATTTTTATATTATACTTTATTTGATTTAATATTTTATATTAAGTAAAAAAATGTATAAATATTCATTTTTATTATTAAATTATCATTTTCAATTGTATTTTAATTACGTCTAAATCGCATATTGTGAATTTAATATTTGTTTGATGATTTCTAATATCACAAAAATGTCATATACATATAATCAGAAATTTATCTTATTATTTTTCTAAAAGAAGCAATTAAGAATTTTTTGATATTAGGTTGTTTTTTAATTTAGGATGTAATATTCTTATCCTTAGAATATTGTACGTACATAACTAACTATGAATGCACGGTATTTTTTTTATTTGTAAAATTTTTTGAATATAATTATATTCAAATTTTTCTTGGATTCTAAATTGTTTGCCCTTAAAATATAATGTAGGTATTTTTGAAATGTTGTTTTTTTTTGGAAAATTTGTGGACATGACCAAAAGAAATTTGAAAATATAATTAAAAGAATATTTTTTAATATTTAATAAAGTAAAAATGTGGTTTTTATAAAAAAATTTATTCAAGAAGAATTTATAATTAGGAAATAATGTGATTTGTATTTATGTGCTGACAACAGGCTGACTTTTATCTTGAGATAAATTACCTTGAATCTTTTTTCAGTTTCTAAAATTATTATTTTCATATTTGGTATATATTATCTCAGATAACTGTTACACTTTGTTCTTTATGTGAATATTGGGTGAGCTCTGTTTTCCTTATGTCAAGGAAGAAATATACGAAAGTACTATTAATTCAAGTGTGTTCAGATTAGATTTGAGAGCCAATATTTTTATAACACTAATTTAAAACATGAACTTTTTTTTCAATTGTTTTTAATGTTCCAAATTTAACTTTATTTCTTTATCTTTTTTTATAGAATTCAAGAAACAGACGGTTCATATTTTGAGAGTTTTACAGCTTTATCATGGAAGCGGGAAAATCGTCGTATGTCAGCTGTACGAGCTGCTGAAGCTCGAGCTGAACAACCACAAAATGAATGTGAACAGCCTAGCGATGATGTTTTGGAACGTTTAGAGGAAAAAGAAAAACTCTACGTTGAATTATTACATACAATTGCGAATTCAGTTGGAGCACCAGCTCCGGGAGGACAGGTAATATATATATCGTCGATTAGCTGGGAGAAATTTTGTAGTTTCTCCAATTTTATAGGTTTTCGCAAATGTAATTTCAAGTTTGTAAAACACTTGGCTTTAGGTACTAGTTCACTTATGTAGATTGACTTTTAGCTCATTTGAATACTAATTTAAGTTTCGGAATTTTCACAAATTGAATAATAAATTGAAAATAGCTTTAAATTAATACAGCTGCGTTCTAGAACTTACTGATTGTTAGATACTTCACAAAGAAAAGTTGTTTCAATTATTACTGAACACACGACACGACACGAGGAATCGTAGGTATATCAATTACGTCTTATTTCTTATTTAGATAAAACAAGCTGGAAAACTATTAACAAGATGTTGTAATAAGAAGAAGCTTTTTCTTAAATAAAACTTTTATGAATATATTTATTTGTTTTTCAATTATTAATTGAATGTTAATATTAAGAAATGAAATACATATATTTTTTATTTACATGTACAAGAAAATTTGAATAAAACATTTATCCACTTACCGGTCTAGACTTTATCCCAAAACGTTTTTATATGTTCTTTATTTTTTTTGATAATATTTCAAACTTTAATGATATTAAAACAATATTTATATTATAAGTATGAATTTTTTTTTCTCTTGATAATGAAGAGTAATGGATGAAATGTCTTAGAATAGAAATATTTGTTTAATGACTTTTAATAGAAATACCAAATACATACGCATTATAGCATCATTGAGAGTTTTTTTTGTTCAAATTTTTAAATATGTATCTTGGACAATGAATATTTTTAATTTAATAATATTTTGATATATTATTTATAAGGGTATAGTACCTACTAATTTATTGGTCCAAGTTAAATAAAAGATTCAGGAACAAATAGTTTTCCTTCCTTTGTTATGTACAACAATTTAAATTAATTTATATAACCTTTGTGAATAAATATCGTTATAACAACTATACCACTAAAAAATATCTGTATACCAGCAGGTATGGAATTTTCATCTATAATTTTTTCTTTTCATTCTCATAAAATATAAAATAAAACAATATAATTCCGGTATTCTACTGTTCCTGTTGAGAAAAATTGGCCATTCTTAAATATAATTCAAAAACACAGCAAATGAAAAATTCAAGGGAAATAATAACAATATTTCGCTACGTAGAAAAATTTCATATATAATTATATTTCTTTAATGAAAACAATATTTATGTGTTTTTAAACAAAATAATCTAAGGAAAAATGTAAATATTTTTTAAAGATTTTCTTTTGTTAAATATAATTAAATTGAATCAAGCCAAACAATATTCACATTTACAAAATATTTATATAAATTGTTTTATTCCTAAAACAAAATAAAAAATATTATAACAATAATATATTATTTTTATTTTATTAAATATTATTTTGACACTCCAAAATGTTTGATTTTATTATTCGCAGTATGCTCACTATAAGGAGGAAATGTATTTACAAGCACAAAGAGCATTTGGTATCCCACCAGATAGACATTATCGACTATTACATGCGGCTGCTGAAGAGAAATCTAAAATAATAGTATTATCAATAATTGTACAAGAGGCTGAAGGACTTGAAGCGAAAGATGCGAATGGTAAGATTAATCAATTATAAATAATTTTAAAAAAGATAATATTTTTAAATTCGATGACATTACTTTTTCTGTAAATGCGGGTAAATTTATCACTCAGTCTTCATATGACTGTTGAACTGTTATCACAGAAAATTTACATCTTTACAGTGCAAGAGTCGGTTGAATACTGAGCGCGCACCCTTATTTATAAAAAAAAAAAACGGAAAATATTTTTTCTAAAAATACGGATGACTCACGCGCGCTCAGTTTTCATCTGACTCATGAACTGTAATGACAGAAAATTAAGTTTTTACAGTGCAAGAGTCGGATGAAGACTGAGCGCGCACCCTTATTTATAGAAAAAAAAACCGGAAAATATTTTTTGTCTTGACGACTGTCATTACATTGTTTCTGATTTTATTTTTTAAATAAAAGTAAATCCAATAACATTTAGGGTAAGATGTTAATTTTTAGGGTCGGAAATGTTTTTTTGATAAGAAAATTAATATAGATTATGTCAGCGTTAGAAATTTATAAAATTTTAATAGAATACGCACACTAAAAAATCTTACGGAATGATCACCGTTCATTCCATCTTATAGAAATAATTATTTGAATAATAGAACAATGAACCTTTCTTCTGAATTTTTGGCTGAAATTGCATATTTTGTAGATGATCAAATTCGTTGTATAGCGAACTTTACGTATAGTATGTGTATAGAGTATAAAGTCTAAAGTTACAAGAAGAAGTAATGTTAATCGTTTGTTATTGGAATTAATTATATATAATGAGAATTAAGCAGGATTATGTATTAAGGGAATTTTTTTCTGACAATTATATTTCTTGGAATATTTTTTTTGTGTGAAATAATTTTTATCATTAAAGCTTACCATGATTAGAAAAATTTACACAGAAGAAAGGAGGTTCCAACACATCTCATTTTAACATTAAACAATATAATTTTGTAATATACATTATAAATACATTGAGTATATGTAACATTTTATCAGTTTTTACTTTTTCCTTTTCAGATTTTTTTTTTTTTAACATGAATTTAAGGATATGTATACATGAAGTTTTTTTACATACATTATTATGTAATTTAATGTAATATATTGTTATGTTAAAAAAAAGTTATTGATAACACATTATTTTTGTCCTTTCTTTCTTTCGAGTATACACATTATTATATATGTATTCAGTAACAAAATAATCATGTTAGATCACCAATGACTTTTTAATAAAAAGTAACTCCTATATATTCTGAAAATATTATACAGGATATTTAGGGTTAAAAAAATAAAAATAGTTTTTTTCTTATAAAATTATAAGATTCATTCAAAATTCTGAAATATTTCTATAAAAGTATTTATCCGTCCTTAATACAATCTATATTTTTTTAAAGATTTTATTAGAAAAAAATTCATGGTAATTCTACAAGTTATAATCAATTCTCTCCATAGTATACTGTTGAAAAAAGGTTCGATGGTAATCAAAAAAGTTTAGTTATCATTTTTTTTAATATCAATTTTCTAACCCATTGCATTATTAACAACCCATTGCATTACAAAAATAATGAAAATTTAATTACAGAAATTTAAAAATACAAAAATTTTAAGGCCTCAATAAGTTCTCAAATTATTTCTATATGAATATTTAAAATAGTTATACATAGTGTAACCAACGATTTCCTTTTTCATCGCCAGTTAATGAAAATTTGATTTAAAATTTTTTCATAAACAACTTGTATTATCAATGAAATATACCTTCAATATAGAAGCAATAAAAACCTTTTTTTATTTTTTTTTTTTATTTTTGTTACAAGAAAAAACATTGAATCGGATCCTAATATTTAATTTTTATGAATTTTTATCGAAATTGGGTTAGGAAAAGCGATAAAAATAACAAATTATAATAAAATAGAAAGATAAAATGATATGAAAATCAGCAAAAAAACTGTAAAAAGAACACCACTAAAAAAAAATATGAATTCAATTTAATATATAAAAGTTACTGAAAATTATTTTTATTTATTGAATTTATTTATTTTTTCTTTTTTAGTATAATTTCCTTTATATAGTTTTCTTTAACAAAAAAAAAAATAAAATAAAAATCTATAAATTTCAGAATTTCATCTTCTGAAGTCAGTATATTTATCTTAAGTAAATTTGTAATTTATATAATAGAACACTCATATAATATAGTAGGTCCATTATTTTCCAATTAATTTCCATTCATACTTTTTCAAGTGGTTCAGAATAATTTTCTTCTTTTTTTTTTGTTATAATAAAACTTCTACAAGGTTATTATTATTACCCATGTGGGGCTTCACAATAACGCGAAATTTATTTTCCTCTAACAAAAATATAATTAATCTAGATGAATATAATTTTATTTTCTGCAAAGAAAATCTTGTTAGACATAGAGAAATTTAGTTTATTATATTATTATAAAGAAAAATAAATATGAATTTTACCCAGAAAGCCAGAAAGAATTTATAGTTTTTATTTTAATTCTTTATCTTCACAAAAACATGAAATAAATTAAAAGAAGAGTGAAGGAATTTAAATTTAAACTGAAGAAATTCTTGAAGAAGTTACCTACACTACAAAAAAAATATTTTTTTAATTGGAGAAAATGTATAAATTTGAAAATTAAGTTATCTGGGGATATTTTGAGAGATTTCCATTATACAAAAAATTAATTGGTAACTTAATCTTAATTCAAAAGTTTATAAATGAATAAAATTCTTAATCCATTTAGTTTAATTTATTTATATGAAAGTAATTTTGAAATGTCAATGAATTAAATACAATATTCATATACTCTTTAAATGCCTTATAATGGGTTTCATTAAATTAAGAAATATTGGCTGTTTAAAATCAAAATCTAATATTTATGATTTCATATACTATGTGCAGTAAATATGTATACACAAATATATGTATATGATTTTATTGCTTAATTCCATAATAAAAAAGCAGTCAAAATCATATTAATTTTTTTCAAAGCAAATACATAAAATTTTGAATATACATGTTTACTTTATTTATTTTTATTTTTTTTTTGGTTTTGTGAAACTTTTTTATTAAGGTTTTCTTTTTTCTTTGGAATGAATAATAATATTGTTGTTTATATCTTAACAACGCAAATTTTCAGGATGTTTAAAGTTTAAATGTGTATACCCCTTTTTTGTAACTTTCTTTTTTAATCTGAATAAAGTGAATAACTATGTAGGAAGAAAGGTCGAAGGAATTTTTTTTTTTATGTACTGAACAAATGAGACGAATAAGCAAGGCCTGAAATTTGTTTTTTTTTTTATTGACTTTGTAAATAATTTATACAATTAAAGTCTTATCTTTTTTCAATAATAACAGCTTAATTTGTAATTTACAATTGTTGGTTGAGAGAGTGATTTGTCTTGCTTTGATTGCAGACGAATATTTTTTTTTCGCCTTTCAATATCTTAATAATTTAACCAAAAAAAAAGGTAATTTTGTCGGCCATTACTAAAATTTACTTGAATTTACTATGTTTTTGAACATTCTTTTCTTTTTTTTTTTAATTACAATTTTAAATTTTACAGGTTTCAGCGATCCATATTGTATGCTTGGTATAATTCCCATAAATGCTGCACCGGTATCGCCTCAATTATTACCACAAACACCACGAACATTAACATCAGATATGGGTGGTTTTGATAATAACACTGATTCTCCAAATCATCGAAAACATTCGTTTCGTTTGAGTTTCAAACGAAAAGATGGTCGACGTGAACAACGTGATTCATTGGGTGGACCAGTTCCGGCAAAATTTATTCGGGCAACGTCAATTAAACCACACACATTATGCCCAAAATGGAATGAGAAATTTAAATTGTAAGTTATAAATGATAATTAAAATAATTTTTCAACTCACCTTTATGTGAACATAGAGTGGAATCTGAAAAAAAAAATTGTTTTAAGTATTCCAAGTATAAATTAAAGTAAAAAAATATGTATGTATATACAGAAATGAAGTGGGTATAAAATTATTTTTTAATATTTTTTAATCGATCTCCATAACATATTTACAAGTTTTCATCGAAATCCAGTTTCAGCCCCTCCGTTCGAATCACAATATTGCGCTAAGAATTTCTCAGATTTTTTCAATCTGTCATCGAAATTAATTTTTAGCATCTATTTTACAAAAATCCATGTAAATTTGAAGGTTTCTAACTTCTAAACTTGGAGGAATCTCATCTTTTCTCTAAGGTGAACGAGAGAACGAGATTGTGAATATTTTTGCATTCACAATATCGAAATCAATTTAGTAGTTTATCAATTACAACTACTTATTTTGGTTGCAGACGGATGGACGGACGAGCGTTTAATGAAAATATATATGTATGTAGTTCAGTTCGTTTTTTCTCATTTATGATGCAATCCAGGATATTCTTTCCATTGTAATTTTTTTTTTTTGCTTATGTTTTTGACAGTTCTTAAAGTGAATTGAATATTTTTTCTGTTATCAATTCAGTGAGTACCTATGTCCCAAAATTAGGTTTTCAGTCAAAAAAAAAAAAAAAAATTAATAAATTAAACAAAAATATTTCATTTATTTATTACTTTCTTCTCTTTTTAATTTCATTATTCATTGTTCTAAACCTTAACAAGAAAAATAATAAATAAACTTGTTTTTTAAAAGCTCAATATTTTATGAATGAAGTAATTTCGGATTTATTTTTTATTATTTTTTGTAAGAAACTTTAACAAAAAGTATACTTTTTTTTTGTTCTTAAAATGTTTATTTTTTTTTTGTAAGAAGATAGATTTTCTGTAATTTATTATTATTTTTTTTCTAAACAGATTTATATTATTACTTTCATTTTTTTATTTTTATTTTTTTTTTTTAACAAATGAGATATTGATAATTAAATTTACTTGAAAAAACATTGAGCATAGAATAGGCGATTTCATACAACAATGATTGTATGCTTTAAAAAAATTATTTTAATATTTAAAATTTAATTTTAACAATAATAATAAAATGTCATTTTAAAAACATTTACAAAAAAAATTTGATGAGGGCCAAATTTCAATAATATTATGTTTATTCAGAATTGCTCTGTGACTTTTTTTTTATGTTGTTGCCAAGACATAAAAAGTATGAATAAATATATAATTTATAAAGTATACTTATATATATAATAACTGTCAGTCATCTATTTCTTTTTGATAGCACTACAGGCAGATCTCATTTATAGACCGACTTTAAGCACGTTTTCAAAAATGATATGTTTTCATCACAATTTTCCTTCATCCATCCTTCGTTTAACATGCTTATAACTAATGAAGTGTCTAATCGATTTCAATTGTTTGAATGCCAACAAAATAAACCTAGTCTTGTTCATTTTCAGGCCGACTAAAAGATGAGTTTTTAGGGTTTGCGATTTAGAGGAAAATAAATATCCAAGGGTTTAAAAAAAAAAATAAGTTTCATATAAAATATAAAGATGACTTGATATTTTTCTTTATTTTTTTTTTCAATGAAGCAAAAAAGGAAGTATTAAATTTTAATCTAAATTTGTAGCTAGAATTTATACAATTTAATATTGTTTCTATAACTTTTTAAGAAATTAACTAAATCCTCGTTGTTGGAAAATTATTTTTTCTAAAATTTTAATTTGTTATGTATAACTTAATATTGTTTTTATGGTTGGGCGCAAAAATGAAAAACATTGAAAATTTTTAAATTACTTATGCTTTTGGAATAAATAAAAGCGTTTTGTAATAATATTCTTCAAAGTTTTACAATTTCGTTTTTTTTTTTCTCATTTTTGAAATTAAGAAAAAAAAAATTTTTTTTTTGGTTCATTCTTTTTGTAAATCCTTCAGAAAATAATATAATGAAAAATATTTTCGTGAATTTTTTTTTTCCCTAATTTTCATTTAAATTATAAGGCTTTTTAATCATTCTTTTTTAATAAAAATTCAAATTAAAATTGTTTTATTTCTTACAAAAAAAATTATTATTTATTGTTCTTAATTTTATTTCAAAATTAACCTAAACATAAGATTACATTAATAAATGTTAAAAAAAAGGAATAGAAAATGTTTTTAGATTTTTTGTAGAATTGAAGATTTTTTTTTAACTAAAATACCTTGCTAAACTTATTTCATCTATATTTTCTGCTAAACGATCGTCATTAATATGATTTTTTTAGGTTTAAGGCCGCTCGTCAACCTTGTTGGTATAATGCCACTATTTCAATCCTGCACTTCTATTAAATATTTATATTGAGAAATTTTTAATTAAGTTTTTAAAGAAAATTCACCAATTTTCCCCAATTTGCTTTAAATTACCTTCATACAAAACATACGTTGTTAATTAATTTTGTCCTTGTTTAAAAACAGGAATAGAAAATTTAAATTGCTTTATTAAAAATTCTAAATAATATCATAAATACTTTGTCCAACGATAAACATATCTTTTTAAAGAAGAAAGATTAAACAATTTAAAATTTTAAATACTTAATTGTAAAAATTATGGTTAAAAATTAATCGGATTTCGAAGGGTTTCTTGAGAAAATTTTCCATATGTTTCAAATATATAAATGGAAGTTATTACATTTTTTTGTTAAATATAGTAATAGAAAACCTTTTTTTTAACTGACATCACAAAAAGTGCACTAAATTGGGTACAAAAAACAATATATAAGAAAAAGGATTTTCGAGGAGAATGCTGCAGTGATAGGAAATCGTTTCGAATAGGGATGCATCAAATTAGACACTTTTTGGCCTCCACAACCAACCAAGCATCTAACTTCTAAATATTAATTTGTCCTTGAAATACTTTTGCTAATAAAAAAAAATATAATTTACAACAAAGTGGGTATTTGAGATTTGCCCAACATAAACTTACAGACTCCTACTTTTATGATCAATAAATGATTTCTAATGTTTTAGCTCTACTAGGTATTATTAAGATATTTCTAACCATGTTTAGTATATCTGAACTAAAAATGTTCGCAACCACTAATAAAAAGTTTTTTTTAAGAAAAAGAGTTATGTTTATAGTTATTTTTATCTTGAATATGTATATGTACAATTGAATATATCCTTACTTAGTATTAAAATATTTAATGTTACTACATATTTACTTGCTTAAGCCTTAAAAGCACTGTAAATTTTACAGGTTTATTTTTAAAAATATGTATTTATAAAAGAAATAACTTGTAACTACATTTTAAAGGATATTATGTATACTATTATGTTGTAAGTATTTACATATTATGTATAAATATTAAACATACAATATATTTTTTTTAAAGTTATATAAAAAATGCGAAAAAAGGAGTAAATACTGAAATTTCTTGGATTTGGGAAATATGTTCGTATATAACAATAAATGTACAGAATATCCCTACTTAGAGAAATGTATGAAATTTTATTGATTTCAGTATTAAATACATCCATTTATAGTATACGTTATACGATAACCATAAACTAGATAAACTTATGCAAAGGAAATGTCAAACTGTAGTATAGATTCAAATCAGTCAGTTTATTTGTTTTATACTCCAGCCAGACGTATAATACTTCTTTTTTATTTCTCGTGTGGAATCAGCTATATATAATTCGCGAGATAATAAGACAAAATTGATTCAAATAGGTCTCTTATAATATTATTTGCAATATATATTAGAATATAATATAATATAACATATAATATACATGCAATGCATTAAATTCTAAATTATTTCAAATTTTTTTTTTTTTTATTAAACCTTAAATGTTGCTCCTTTGTATATTTTATTTGAATACATTTTTTAATTAAGGTTGACGGAAGCTTATTTCATAGCAATAAACAACGTTAAAGCCATAAAAAAAAACTGTCAAAGCGAAACAATTTTTTAATGGATCAAGTCTTTATAAAATTATGATAAGATAAAATTAAAAGAATGAAAAATGTTTCTCTTACGAAAAAAATATATATATAATTATAAACGTGTTAGATATTTATACACATTTAATACCATATTTCCCCCATATATTTACTATGAGTTTGGCATATTACGTTACACTGAGAAAAAACAGCGGCTGTAGTAGTGATTTTGTGATAGGAGGGAAAATATAGTTCAATAATTTTAAATACACCTAAATATAAGCATATGTACTTATGATTAAAGCAATAACTTAAAATTTTGAGAAACTGAAACATTTTTGTAATATATTCTTCAATTGAAAAAACCATAAAACCTATAACTTTGGTGTTTCAATTTTTGGATGGGTTATTATATATTTAGCAATAAATTCCAGGTTTTTAGCACGTACTGGCAGAAAATAACGTATAGTTTTTGGTATAATTCTTTCTGCTATATTTTATAGTAAATTTTCAACAAGTTTTTTTTTCAGTGTATATTAAATACACACTTCCTTCCTCGCTGTACATATGCCTATGCTTTATTTTTGTTGCTTTTTTTGTATAAATTTTCGATTGCTTTTTGATTCAGGTTATCCTTAGCTTAACTTTGAAAAACTGTTTTACATAAATTTTAAAAAAGACATTATACCTAACTTTTTTAACTTTTATCATCTTTTATTAAATTAAAAAATTTCCATAGTCCTTGATGTTATAGACAGGATATATATATATATATATATATATATATATATATATATATATATATATATATAATATGTATATATGGAAAAAAGGTTATAGATATAATCTATTTCTGAAAAATTTATCTTAATGGTTAAAACAAATTCCTTATTGTTTACCAAGGTATATACTGATACTGATATATATACATACGTTTGAAGAATTAAAAAAAAATATATAATGCTTGAATAGAAATACTATGTGTAAAAATTACATACATATATGTAATAGATGTAGTAGGTGTTAAAGATTGTATTTATTAAGAGGAAAATTAGAGCATTAAATTTAATCACATGTTAAATTATTTGGTTAGCTATCGACCAAAGAGTCTGTGATCGATAATAATTTAGATTCCAAAATTAAGTTAAATTTTTAAATAAATAAGTACATATTTCTTTATAAGGAATTTTCTTAAAAAGAAGACTTTTCGACTTTTTGTATTGCAATTTTATCTTCAATCATTTTTTATTTCCAGCGATATAGATGATATGAATTCGGATATTTTCCACTTAGATATATGGGACCATGATGATGAAAGCTGTGTAATGGATGCTGTTTCACGATTAAATGAAGTACGAGGAGTTCGTGGTTTAGGTAGATTTTTCAAACAAGTGTGCCAATCTGCAAGACAAGGTTCGCAAGATGATTTTCTTGGAGCCATAAATATACCTCTTGCTGACATTCCATCAACTGGTCTGGATGGCTGGTTTAAATTAGAAGGACGAAGTCAAAGAAGTACTGTTCAAGGAAGAATACGATTAAAATTGTGGTTATCAACAAGAGAAGATCATGGTACTTCAGAAGAAGATAATTCTGTTGAAATAAATAAAATAGAACGCTTACAAATTGTTTTTATGTCACATGAAATATCAACACATGATCCATCTTGGAAATGGGGCGGTGAATTACCAGGTCCTGCTATTACAATCCTCCATCAAATGGCCGTACAAGGAGACTTATCTGATTTACATTGTGCTTTAGCTAGGTAATGCTAATAATAAAAATTTCTATATACATTAATCAAATTAATATAATGTTCCAAAAAAAAAATATCCTTAATTTATAATATTATTCCAAAAAAAAAGCAATTGTACACAAGAACATTAAACGTTCAAATTTCTAGTGAATGTTAATGCTTAATTGTATACATTGTGATGGTTAATAGCAACACGTGAAATTTTTATTTAATTACAGATTTGTAGCTGCTGTTAAATTGAATCGATCAATGCCAATCGATCCGAAATTCATACATCGTCTTGTAATTGATGTGGATAGATTATGGAATCAACAGAATCATGAGCCGCTAAGCCGTGAAACTGAGCAATGGCTAGCTGAAACTATAACAGGATTTATTGAGAAATCGTTGGATCAAATTCGGCGTCATCGAGACATATTTCCGGCACTTCATCCCCCGTCATTAGTTAGATTGGAATTTTTATTGCGCTGCCTAGGATTATTAGGCTCAATGAAAGCTTTTCGGCAAGTTTGTCCTTTCAATAAAGGTGTGCGGGGTGAGGTAGTAGGTGCTCTGCGTAAGGGATCAATACAATGGGCACAACAACATTTACGTGAATCTCAACGATCACAAAATCCTCTCGTCAATTTTACAACTATTTTAGTCGCAGACTTACAAATGGGCTTAACTTATTACCATTCCTATTATGATAAGTGAGTAATGTTTGTATATTTAAATAAATAAATTAATTACCCTTGTGATCAATGCTTAACATCTTCATTTTGGTTTCAATTGTTAAGTTGTTGAGCTTTCAGACCTCATAGTTAGTTTTAGATTTATAAAGATTGATAAATAAAAAATATTTTTTCTTAATAGTACAAATGGAATACAGTATTTTAGCATTATTTATAAACAATTTGATGCTATGTTGGCAGAAGAAGTAACATCTAGAATGGAAACTGGTCAATTACCAGGAATCGGAAAAGCTTTAAGCCAATTTACGGTACTCGAACAAGATAAAGAACCAGTAGATGTGAGACCATTCGAGTTGTATTTGGCATTGCAGGAATTTTCATCATATAAACAGCATCTTTCATGTATGCCGCAACCCCCAGAAAAACCTTTAGCACTACAATGCTATCATGAATGGTTTTATCCGATTATAGAACGTTGGCTCATGGTTAGCAAGGTAAGAGCGTTGCAACGAATGCGTTCTGCTATTCAACTTGATCAAATTTGTGAAGGTGATAGAATTGTTCGACATAGTACTTCATCAATAGATATTGCTTCTTGTTTTTATCATATGAAAGAATTTTGGAAAGTAATTCAATGGCCGGACATTAATACAGCTCCTCATTTTGAGGCACAATTAATAGATGCAGCTTGTTCAGCTGCAATGCATTATACCGATTTAATTCATCAAGCTTTGGCAGATAGTGGATACTACGAACAACAGGGACCATTTCGTACATCGGATGACATGTGTGTCACCGTAAATAATTTAGAGTATGTTCGAAGAGCCTTATCTGATTTTCGTCCGGATGGTCAATTGTTATACGATAATGCTGAAAATTTATTAGAATCTAGTTTAACACAATTGGAAATGCGTGCAGAACGAGTTTTATCAAAATTAGGATTTTTAATGCAAGTACCTCTTCAGAAAGCAGTTTTTCATTTAGCTTGGTCACCAGACTCCTTGCCTACAAATCAAGCCATTGTTCCTCTTTTAGAATACTTAGATGTTCACCTTTCTGCCTTAAATAGCGCTTTACTATCTAAAAACTTCAATCGAGCTCTTCATCTTATTTGGACGACAGTGTTAAATGAATTAACTCGTCAGATGGATACTGGTGCTGATGGTGATCGCCCATCTAATTTTCATGATCGGCTGCATGAAGCACTTCAACAACTTTTAGAATTTTTTAATGCCGAGGGCATGGGATTGCCAATAGAAAGCCTACATTCTGAACAATATTGGCATGTTGAGCAAAGACTGCAATATCATAAAACTGAAACAGACAAATTGATAGACTTATTTTATATGCAGCGTCTTCAAGATCAACTAGTTACTATAGCTCCAGGACCTTATGGGGTCTTGGCTGTCAGAGCATATTTTAATCATGATTCTCTATGTGTAGAAGTATTGCATGCCAAAGATATAATTCCATTAGATCCAAATGGTTTTTCAGATCCATTTGTTATAATCGAGTTGTTACCCAGAAGGGTTTTCAATCATTGTAATGAACAACAAACTAATGTTCATAAAGTGAGTTATTATTATTAATTATATAATTTTATATTTAACGTAACTATATAGTAGCTTTTTATCACTCTTACAAAATATTCTTATATTATTCTTATAACAAAAAAGGTTTTTAATAAAATTATTTTTATTAATCTTTTATCTTCATTTAGAAAACGCTAAATCCAGTATTTGATGAATGTTTCGAGTTTTCGGTTTCCTTGGAACAATGTTCAATTGAAGGAGCGATGATAGCTTTCACTGTAATGGATCATGATGTGTTAACTGCAAATGATTTTGCTGGTGAAGCATTTCTAGCATTGGGTACAATTCCCGGAGTCGCTGATTACAGTAGTAGTGTTGAAAATTTCCATGGCTTAAAAACCGTGGATTTACCACTTATGCAATTACATGATAAAAGTAAGTTTTTTAATTTTGACTTCAATTGTGGTTAATTTACGCAATATTATTAACGTAGCGAAAAACAAAAATTTGTGTCATGGTTTTTATTTTTTTGTTCTCACAGATCATCCAGTTCTTCAAATTTTGGAATCCAGAGCTCAGGATAAGTTGGCTCAAGATTTTGTTAGGAAGCAGAAGGCGCGATTATCAGGATAATTTCATAAAAAAAATATAATGATAAAGGAAAATTTTATAAAACATGATGTTCGATGTAAAATACTAAATATTATAAAAATGCAAGCTTTATTATAAGATTCTCCGAGTTCATTTCATATGTAAATACTTAAAGCGCAATTTTCTAATATTAATATATAAATTTTTTCTTCTTATTTTACAAGAGTGGAAAGTTTTCAAAACGTTAATACAGGAAACTAATTAAAATATAATCTAATTATGGCGAAAGAAAACTTTAATTCTCTTCATTAAGTTTTTGAAATTTATATCATGAGGCCAATGAAAATTTAAGTAGACATTCAAACTTTAGGGAGTAAAGCAAAACATATTCAATAGGTGAAGCGTTTGTGTATTGTTGAAAAGTACGGATTGGAGTCATTAGCTCTCTTTTATCTAGAGTACATAAAGTACAAAGAGTAAATTGATATGGGATTACCTCTTTAATTTTCTAAATTTTAACAAATTATTTCGTTAATTAAAAGTTAAAAAACAATGAATAATCTTTTCTTTCTATGAATTTTCGAGCTTTTATAGTCACTTTATTTAGAATACTATAGAAATCTTTTCCGTATACTAAGGAGTAGATCGTTTTACTTCCGTATGTTATAAATTCACTCAGTGTACAAGTACATGCATTAATTATTATAGATATTAAACCTTTAATGCTATCTCTGCATTCTTCTTCAAGATTAGAGAAAAGTTATAATATACTTATTCTTGTCAAAACTTCGTCCGTAAATTTTTTGAGATATATCTAGAATAGAATTATGCTTTAAATGTTTAAATATTATATATATATTGTACTCATGAAAACGAAAAATACATACATAGCATAAGTCAAATTGCTTATTTTATTATTATTATTATTATTGTATTATAACATTTATTTAACGTCCTTTTATTGAATTATAATATTGTTTTTTCTATACATATTTCAATTTCCAGGAATAAAAATAATAAATTTTAAAAGAAATTTATAATGATGCCTTTAAATAAACTTTTCATCTCTATAATATTTATATAAGTTTTCAGAGTGAATCCATAAGATTAATATCGAAATAATATAATAATATAATAAAAAAAAAAAAATTCTATCTATCAATGTTATATTATTTATTATTTTAAAGAAAACAAAAAAAAAAAACTACGTAAATTTTTCCTAAACTATGTAATATTATTTTTTTATATAATATTGTATTTTGTATTGTATATTTTTTTATATAACTCTAACAAATGACTTATGACAAACAAAATATTTTGTAGTATTTTATATATTGTACAAAATATGAAAATTTTTCACTAAATAAACTAAAAATACTTATTATATCAAAAATACAAAAAAAAAAAAAATTGTAATTAGAGCTTAAATAATGCATATTATAAAAGAAGAGCTTCGAAACTCTTAATTCAAAGTTAAAAAGAATTGCATTCTCGTAATCAATTTTAAAAATGTAACTTTATTAACTCTTTAAAATTGAGATTTTTGGAATTAATATTGCTATGATAGTACGGATAAAGTAGAGATTTTGATAATATGCATCTAACTAAAAAAAATTATTTTTTTATGTAACTTATGCTTTCAAATAGAAATTGTTGAGGCTAGTTAGCAAGCATCGTTCATCCTTCTCACTCTCTAATCTTGATATCTTCAATTTCAAAAAGTTTTATTCAAAATAAATCATTAAAATTCTTGTTTTAGTTTTCAATTCTTTTTTTTTTTATTGGTATTTAGGTATAATTTTCCAAACACTCTGTAACCAAGCCTAATTTCAGAACATAAAATAATTAATTACTATGTCATTCTTGTAAGAACAAATTTTCTCAATTAATGTATCATATTGACATTGTCAAATACCTATATGCACTTAAAAGTTTCAAACTTGCTACACTGGCACAAAACATTTCCAACAAACATTAATACAATTATAGAAACTATGAAATTTTATGTTTTAAAATACTTATATATATATAGCTTTTACGTAAAGTATCGTTAAAAAATCATATTATATCTAAGTATACATGGGAAACTAAACAAAACAATTTACAAATCAAAATAAAAATTATGAATTGAAACCACCAAAAATTTTTATTATAAATATAAAATACAGAATTATTCTATTTTTTTTTTGTTTTTAAAATGTTTTAATAAAAAAATATTGAAAATTATCTATATTATAAATAAATTTAAGCATTTAAATATTGCATCATTTGTAAATAAAATTCAAAAAAATTATTTAGCACCAAATATTTTATATTAATGTACTTATTAAATAAGAAAAATGTATTCGTTTCACCATTATATGCTTTAAGCATCATAAATGCTTCCAGGTTTCGATTTATTCTGCTTGCCCCATAATGGCGCAAAATACAACTAGTTTCTGGGTTATTTGATTAAGGGTTAATAAATTCATTCTGATTGTGAAACTGCTAAATCTCTATGCAAATATATCAGAAAAAACAAGATTCGGGGAAGAGACCTAGGTCTTTTTAGGAGATTAGAAATTATAAGAGATACGAACTCCTGTATTACATAATATCAGTTTCTTTTTGCATACCCTTTTCATTTTATAAGTTGATAGCTTCCAAAGAAACCCTGTCTCAAGGTTCATGTAATACTAAAGTTCTTACATTATAGAATGTTCACTCAGACGTTAAACCTTATACTTTATAAAGTCATATAGGTCTGGCGTTCGCTAGCTCTTTGTCTATAATCGTTATATGAAATTTAATTTTGTGTTATTAATATTTTTCATATTATTCTTAACTGAGTATTATATTATTTTGTGTACAAGAGTATTGATAACAACTGAGATGTATAATAAATATTTTAATTATTCAATTCAATATGAAACTAAGAAAGTATTAGAATGTGATTATATTATATGAATTATTTTTTCACAAACCTACATTATGTTTATGCGAAACTCCATCTACCTTAAGTCTTCCGAATTTTCAACAACTAAATTTCAATACTATTTATAACTTTAAAAAAAAAAAAACAATTAAGTCGCCTGGAAATTTCTATTCAAAGGTTGACAAATAATGTCAATTTACTATGTCACGAATTGTTTTATCCTCCTAATAAAGGGTCGAGCTTCATATTAATTTTAGAGTTTATTCAAACAAATTTCTTGATCTAGTTTACTTTAAAAGTTTTTATATTTTTAAATTATGTGTCGGTCGCAAATTGCCTACCTATAGTCCTTAAAACCATTGGTAGACCAAATTTATTGGCACATTAGAAGACCACCATGTATATGTAAAAAATATTTTTATTAAGTCCAGAAAAGGTGGCTAACTGACAAGAAAATTAATGGATGATAATTTTTTGTTTTAGATTTCTTTATAAATCCACTCCACATATTCTTCTTTTAATGGGATTTTATGATATATTTTTTAATATATAAATAACATATTATTATATATACCGTAAAAAAACGTCAAGGATGAAAAATAAGTCTAAAAATGCTAAGATATAATGATAACAATATTGTGGAAGGAAAACTAAAAACAATTTATTTTATCAACTAATTTATTTTGTAATCAAAAAATATCCTTTTTTTACCCTCAAAATATTAACTTAATATATGAAATTAAACAATATTAAAAGCATAATTTGGAAAAATTATTTTATTTAAAAATAAAATAAAAATTACAATTAATAATACAAAAAAAAAAAAATAAATGAAAATTATAAGCGTAGTCTGCTAAACATAAAAACAAAAAATGTGAATTATATTTAATGTAAATGTGATTTGATTATAATATATATATACTTACATACTTACATAGCTCATCAAATGAATATGCTAAATAAATAAATATATGAAATAAAGAAATCGAAAAAATTAATTAAAATTTGTTTTAAAATTTATTATTCATAAAACATACATCGTACATAAATGTAAAAGTTTAAAAAAAAAAATTGTTTTATAAATTCCCAAAATATTCTGTTTGATAAGAGTATAATTTCACTTTAAAAAAAAAGTTCAGGATGATGTTTCTGTCAATTATATATCGTAACCATTACGATTACTCAATGACTAACCAAATGAATTGAAAATTTCATTAGGGCCGAAAGCGTTACATAAAATACATGTACGATAGATAGGTAAGTATAAGTATGTATCTGTATAATTTGTTAAAATGTTTAAAATATTTTCTTCAATGTACTGGACAGACATGTGCATATTTTCACTGAATTCTACTTTTTTGACATAAAACATAAATTTGAAAAAAAAAAAAAAAAATTAAAAGCCCAAAGACTTAAAACTTCAATAATTTATCTTTTTGAGTGAAATAAACCATAAAATAAATGAATGAACTATGTTTTTTAAAGTATATACGTACTGTATACGTATTTTTCATCAAGTGTACGGTGAAGACCCATGATTTCCTTCTTTTTTTTTCCTATTAAGACTTAAATTTTCAAAAGAAAACTATTTTATTTGAGTGTGTTTATAATATTTTTATGCTATTATGAATTCAAGTCACGTAGTATTTTTCTTGTGCGAGAAAATCATAGAAAATCTTTTCATTACATTTTTTGTGAAATTTGGAAAAATAATGTATAGCAGGCTATACAACAACATAGAAAATTGGTATTTCAGACTTGTGAAAATCTTTTCAAATTCATAATTACAACATGATATGTTTTAAAGCAATAGGAAATACTTCATATTTAAAAAAATTATGAATTTGATGGTATGATAGGAAATAAGATTTCTACATGATTGTATTTATGGTTTTTCGATTCTGCATAGACAGATGTGCGTATATAGGATTGTTATACATATAGAACATTATAGGTACATCCATGTATGATATGTATTTTTTTTTCTTGTATACCGTCATTTTATCCTTTGTTTATTTTTTACTAAGTGATAACAAATGAAAAATATCCTACAGGCTATAGGTAATAAACAAAAAAAAACATAGGAATAAATACGCTACAAGTTGGTATTAATGGTTATTGTTAAGCCAAATTGAAGATTATGTTCAAGGCTTTGGTTTTCCTGTAATTTTAAATTTTACAAAAAGTGTATGAAAAGTTTGCATATACATAATAGGGAATAATTTCTATATACATTCTATTAAACAATGTAATTCATTTGTATGTAAGTCCGTTGGGAACTGACGAGTAAATCGGGAAGTAAGTACAATTTACTTAATTGTAAATTGTAAACGGTATTAAATTAAGGGACTTTGAGCAAGTAGAAATTATTTACGCGATTTTTGTTTCACGAAAATAAATATCTCCAAATATTCATATTTCATACGGACATAAAAAAAAAGTTTTGAAAATTTAGAGCATTCTAAAAAGATTCTAAAAAGTTTTGTACCATTTTAAAGTATGAAAGAGTCCAGAAGTAAATGACTTTTTTTTCTAAATTAAACTTTAAAATAATCTAAAAAGGCTTTTCAAACAAATTTTAGAACAAAAAATGTTTGGGACTCCTAAATCTTCTTTAAAAAAATCATGGTTTCTAAAGTAGAGAAAATTGCAATAGGTATTAGCTTAGTTTATAATAATTCCTGTATATTTTATCTCTAAAAATTGAGAATTAACAAAAAATATTCGCTTCTAATACACAATATTAACATTTTTCAAAACCTATATATTTTTTTGAGATTAAAAAATGAGATCATTTTGTGAGTGAGTGATCATAAAAAAAAATTTTTTTTCAAACTTAATTCCACAATAACTATTTTGTCATTGTAGTAGGTAGTAAACCCATTAAAGTGTGGAATATAAAAAACAAAAATTTTACTATCTTTACTCTTTAATACAGTTTTATCATTATAATTTTTTTTTGGTATAAAAATGTTATAAAAATTGTAATGATATAACATTTTTGTCTAGGTCTCTTTTCTTGTTTTAACATAAAAAAAAAAAAAAAACATTCAAAAAACTCACACAACTTTTACATACTTGCGATGACTTTAATATTATTTAAAATTTAAAATAAAATTCATTGATCATAATAATATACACATTGTAACAATTTAGTTTTAAATTTTTACTTTATTTTAATATTGTTTACTTTTGAAATCAATTTCGGCGCGCAATATTTCTAAGTATTTGTTTTTAAAGAATATTCCTTGCCTTTTAAATTGGAAAAATAAAGATACAATTTTTCATTGAAAATTAAACAGATTGACACTTTTAAATCTGGGAACCCTGGAAAATCTGACACTTCAAATGGATAAAAATAAAAAATTTTCTGCCGTAGAAAACTAATTAAACCGTGAGACAGCCGGCCGCTGCAAATATATAAAATTTTTTAGCAGCCGTGCTTAACAAAATTACTAAAATTTTATTTAATTAATTTTTTAATGTATATAGATACATGTATTTATTATTCGCTATATAAAATTTTTTGTTTTATTCAACCTGAAAATCAACTCCATTAAACCTAGGTTTTTTATTCTCAATTTTTAAATTATAGTTTTTTTTTTTTTTCTCCTCTCATCTTTACATTTTTTAAATCTGTAAGCTGCAAAGTAAAATTACAAAAAAAAAAAAACAATAAAAAAACAAAGTATCTTTCTTAACTCTTTCTTTTTTTTATTTTCAATCTTTTAGTCTTTATTTACGATTTTAAATGAAATGAACCTGTTACGCTGACGCACTAATTTTAATAAAAATTTAAAAAATAATAATTAAATTTAATAGAAAAATAAAAAAAAAATAGCGAATAATAGTTTTAAAAATATGACGTTTTAGTTAACAAAAAAAAAAGTATTAAAAATTAATTTTTGCATTAATCTGAAAAAAAAAAAAAAATTAAAAAATAAAAAGGTTTTAAAAAAATCAAATTTTTGGATAACTAAATTTTTTTTTTTTTTATATCTAAAAAACCAATTTTCTGTGATTTTGCAAAATTATGTCTTATTTTTTTTTTTATTTTCTTTGTATTGGTGTTAAAAGTGATGGTCATTTATTTATTTTTTTTGTTTACAAACACTATTCAAAAATTTATGATTTTTCTTATTCATACATTGATAGAGTGTGAAAAACTAAAAAAAATAAATAAATAATGAATTGGGCAAACATTTTATTTGCATTTTTTTTTTTTTGTGATTAAAAAAGAAATTGTCTATTAACTATAATGTCGGTTTTTCTTGTGAGTGAAATGGAAATTTTAGTTCACAAATACTTCGAGAAGACAAAAACATAGTCATTTCTTTTAAATTTTTCATTTAGTTCTTCGCGCATTTAAAATAATGATATATCACTTGGACACTTCCAAGTTCCAACATCTTAACATCTTAAATTCAAAGTGCTAAATTATCTACATTAAATTGCCTTTCAAATGGCATTAAAAAAGCTTCCGATGGCACTTGAATAGGACCATCATATTTTGAATGAGAAAATGAATAAAATATAAAACTTAAGAACTGTATAACAAATTTGAACAATGAAAATATGAAAATATTTGAAAATATGTCCCATCCAAGTTCTGTGGAGTGTATAAAAATTATTTTATTCGCTTGAGTAAATTTTCATATTTTTTTTTAAGAAAGTATGCGAGAGATTTTTTTTATAATATATCTATTTACTTTGAATGTTTTTTCTTCAAAAAAATTCTATTAAATAACTTTTTGTGTCCATAGGTTCAATTTCACGTCATTTTTCTCTAGTGATAAAATGATCCGCTCTCTACGCTCAATTGACAATCTTATATTGCAACTAGAAAATTTTTCAAAAATAAAAGAAAAAACAGAATCATATAAAAAAAATCACACTTAATCTAATTAAAAAAATTAATTAAAAATTTAATTTCTATAAAATTTAATAAAAATAAATTTCCACAAAAAATTTACCCCGTGTGCTTATTTTCTTGGTTTTTTTTTTATTATAATACAACGCTAGTTTTTTAAGTGTTGGGGCGAGCTTTATTTATAAAAGTTAAAAAAAAATAAAAAATTTAAAAAATAAAATAATAGAAATAAAGTTAAAATTTAATTTCGTTAATTTTTGTTTAATTTTAAGATATAAATTTTAAAAAAAATTACACTTTTTTTATTTTCAAAATTAAAAAAAATATTTTATTTAATTCAATTTTAATTTCAAGAGAAATAAAAAAACTAAAAAATAACTTCAAAAAAAAAAAAATAAATAAAAAAATAGTTAAATACAAAAATTGCGATTGAATGAAATAATCACACAAAAATAAATACAAAAAAAAAAAGTAATAAAATAAAAAATTAATTCATAAAGTTTTGCAGAAGGTGATCAAGTTGAATTCGTTGTTGTTGTTTTCATTGAGGCCCGCACATATTTTAAATTTGGATTTTTTTTTTTTTTTGTTGACGTAAAAATTGGAAAAATAAATAAGAAAATAAAGGTGAGCGTATTCTTTTTTTTTTTTCACTTAAAAATTCCATCATCTTTAAAATATTTTTTTCATTGCATTTTTTTTTTTAAATTAATTCTTGGAAATATCATTCACATAAAATTGAAATTAAAGTGTTCAAAATATTCATTTTATGAACTTATGTTCAATGACGAAGTTGCCAGAGTAGATGCATTGATTCGGTGGAAAAAAAAAATTCTCGTTAGTTATAAATAAATTTCCACATCGAGCAAGAGGTTTGATTTACTCATGTGCTGCATAGAAAAGTGTCAAACATTATGTTACGACAAGGAAATCAGATTTGCATTGAATTTCGCTATTCGAACTAATACTTGTTTTTGAAAATTGTTATTTTCCTAAAAACTCTACATATGTATATTGTTATTACAGTTTAAATTTTCAATGGCAGAAGAGTTAAGCTCAATGACAAATGAATTAGAAGATTCTGACCCAAAAATCATTACTTTATAATATTGAATTTTTTTTTTAACAGCCGATTATTAGAAAGCTAAAATTTAACAATATTATGATAACCATATAAAAGAAATAAAAAAGCCACGGGAAATGTCATATAAATAACTTAAAAGCCATAACAGTTAAGAATGATAATAAAATACGATCAAATAATTCAAACAAAAAAAAAAAAAAAATTAACAAAACTGTTAAAAATTAATAAAGCTTTATTTTTTTTATATTAAATTGATTGATATTTTGTTTCTATTTTAAAATTATATTTAATAATTCGATTAAATTTATTTGTAGATTTATAATTAAGTTTTTATGGTTGTCTATCAAATTCAATAAAATGACTTCATTTTAAGTTATTTTTCTTGCTCAAAATTTCATTACAGCTTAAAATCTTGTCATATGGAAAATATCTATATTCAACTACCAAAATACCAAAAAAGATATAATAATGGTAAAAAAAAAAAAAAAAAAAAACAGTCAAGTCTTTGAAAATAATAACTTTTACCTTCAGTAGACCATTGTTTGTTATATTTTTATTTTCTTTTATCTTTTTTTTCAAACTGAAAATATTTTCGTTTTTCACATTTAAGAATAATATTAAAAATATTGAATTGAAATTATAAATGCGCAGGTGTAAAAAAGGTGTTTTTATTGTTTTAATTTTTTTTTTGAATAAGAAAATTTAATTTTTTTTTTATTTTGATCTATTTACATAATTTTATCTTTTTTTTTTATGATATTATATTACACACATATAAAATCAATGCGATTTGAAATTGAATGCAAATTTTATTTTAATTTTTCATTATTAAATTCACAGCGAGCAAAATATTTAAAAATAAAAAAAAAATAATACTTTCTTTTTCTGCCTGCCTGGAACAAAAAAATATAGAGGTGTATGTATATTTTTTTTTTTTTTTCATATTTTTAATCATTTTATTATCAACACATAATAATTAGTATATTAAGCTTTTCATTTATCTTGTTTTCATTATTTTATATATCGTGTATTTAAAACAAACATAATTATGCAATTTCACGCTATTTTTTAATTAAAACGGGAAAAAAATTTCACATAAATATATACCTAAGGGTATAAAAATTTGTTTTTAATTAAATATTCATTAATTGGATGAAAATGGTAAAAATCTGGTGTATTTTTTGGTTTTTCCGAAATTTTTGAAGTTTTAAGCAAAGCGCACCATAGTGCATCCATAGTTGAATCTTTGATTGACCAAACAAGTTTATGAAAACAAAAATTCAAAGTATATGTATTTATTTATTTCGAATTTTTATTCAAAATTAAAATATCTTCTTCGAAATACTTATTTTGATTTAAACTTGGTCAGCTTACTTTTCATAATGTTGAGTAAATTTTTGAACGTATACTTATTAAAAGTCTTGTTCCCATAACTTTAATGTTTCGCGAAATTGCACTTATATTTAATATATTCAATATAATAAACACTCTGCACACGTATACCTACAATAATTTACCTTTTTCTGTTAA
Organism: Hybos culiciformis; assembly: GCA_964007475.1. NCBI lineage: Eukaryota > Metazoa > Arthropoda > Insecta > Diptera > Hybotidae > Hybos > Hybos culiciformis. The sequence continues at coordinate 10,008,533 of OZ023274.1, read as the reverse complement.
AATATGCAAATCGAATCCCTATTCAGACATATCTTATATATATTAAAATAAATTGAAACGTGTGGTGTAGGCTGGTATAAATATAATATTGAATGTTATTATTTTTTTTTTTTACAAAAGAAAAATAATAATTATCTCTTAAATAAAGATAATTGTATTATTATTCAGATAATTATTTACATATACATTAAGAAGAGTATAACTTTTATTAAGATTCATCAACATCTTAGAAAATTATTTCACATAATTTTCCATTTTTGTAATCCTCTTTAATATACATTTCTGTGATCATTAAAATTATGATGAGTTCAAAATTATAATGACGTAAATTCAAATATTTTCAAAAGAAAATACATGGTGTTTTCATTTTCCTTCTTGTCCCAGGTAAATTGTTGATATCTTATGAATTTGAACTTGAATTAAAAGATGTTTGGGTAGGAATATTAATTGATCTTCTAAGTAGATTTCAGTAGACTAATTCAAGTTTTTTAAATAATTCGAATAGAAGCATATAGTACGAGGAGTATAAAGCATATGCCTATTATATTGTCTTTTTATTTCTGGGTTGTTTTTTTTTTTTTAGGAAAAATGCTCAGCCATATAGATCCTAATTAGGTAGAGTAACATCTTTCCAAATGTTTTAGGCATCACATTAATATAATCATTTGAAATAATTTAATGACAAGGGTTGTATTAAATATTTAAATTACATATAAATTTATTTATTTTTTGTTTCTATGCTAAACATTTATTATTCCAATAATATTATCATATAATAATAATAATAATATAAGAGTTAACAACAAGATAACTAATGATTGGTTCAATAAGATTAATTTTCATAAATTATTTAAATTCTTTAAAAAGAATTCGACAAGTTTTATATTACATAATGTTATATTGTTTTTTTTTTTGTCATATAGAGAAAACAAGAAAATTTTAGTACTGTGTTCATTATTTCAGCAAAATTTTAGAAAATTTTAAAGTATTGTATCGTTGAAGCTGAAATTTTTCTATTCATATATAGGTTTACTAGAAAATCTATTTTTTTTTTTTTTTGCATAAAACGATAAAACGAATATTGGATTGGAACGCAATCTAACCTCCGTTTGAGGTTTAGTCGTTGATAGAAAAGTTTTACGATAGTATGTTAATAATTATTAGCGCATATTAAAAATCATGAGTGGTGTTAATTATTTTCTGAAATAGTAACCATTATTATAGGTGAACACTGTAACTGCACCGTCTGTGTTAAATGTTTATATAACGAATAATAATTCTTTTAACAAAGAATTAAATATATAAAAATATAATAATAGGAAACTTGCATATTCCCAATCTTATTACCACTTCATTCCTACATAAAAAATAATTTACTTTTTTTTTTTTTTTATTTACAATTTTTATTTAAAAATTAATATTATTTTAGTAATAATATAGCTTTAAATTTTTTAAAATGACAAATCTGTATAGAATATAATAATAATATGTAAATGAAATATAAGAAGCGAATTTAAAATAAATACAAAAAAAAAAAACCTTGTCTTTCCTTTTAGACACGTCAAGGCCGCAATCAGATTATTCCTACTCATATGTTACGCGAAAATTTATATAATTTTATGTTTTTATTATAATAATATTTTGCGGTATTTATTGTTCTGTCGTTCTCAATTTTATTTTTTATTTTTTGAATATTGATGCTTTTTGGCAATTTTATACACATATAATATACAATTCTGTTTAAAATTATATAATTTTTTTAAATTCGAAGCTAGAATAACGTAATTTTACACGTAATCGTCGTATAACACGGTATAGTTAATTAAGTTTTTGTTAACATTTTTTTTTTAGAAAATAATAAATGTCGTTGGTGTTGAATATCAAACCAAAATAATAAATGTAAGTTCATACTTAAATCATTTTTGGAATTCCAAGATAACAGCTAAGTTAATAATAGAAATAATAAAAAGTTATAATAGAAAAAAACTGATATTCATATTACCAAAAACTTAATCAAACTGTAATAGAGAATCCTATGCCTTAATTTCTACCAACATTGTCTGTTGCGTTATATATGAGAATTACCTGTATTTATCTGTATATTATAAAAATGTTATTAATTATATTCAAATGACAATGTTAAAATTTATTATTTTACCTAAAATTTTTCTTCAGTTATTAACCTTTCTCCAAAAAAAAAATGGAAATTAAAATATCATGTTAATAATGTAATCTATTATAAATATATATATAGTTTTTTCCTATTATGGTAATAAAATGAGAATAACCTCATGCGAACCATATGATGTGGAGTTTTTTTTTTTTTTTTTTTTAATAAGTTAGGTCTACACATATTATATAAAATTTTATTAAATTTCATTAAATAGTTTTTTTGTTTGTAATTTTTATGTTTTTTGTTGTCATCATAAATAGCTTTTGGTAAGCTATATTAATTAGAGAAACTAAAAGTTATTATGTTTTTTTTGTGTACATATTTAACTATGATAATACCATTTATATGAACAAACGTAAAACATTAATAAAAAGTGAATGTTTTTTTTTTTTTTTTGAAGTTAAATGATCGCCTGGGTGTTTGTAATTTGTCCAAAATAAGTGTTTTTATTTTTATTTGTTTGTGATCTTGACATTCAAAGATCTGAAAGTTATATTGATTATGTGAGGAGGTTCTTAGTATGGTATAAGATAAGAGAAATTAAAAACAATTGGAATATTTACAGATAAATAAAAAGTTCAAAAAATAATTAAGCAAATTGTATCCCTGGATATTTTCACATGTTTTTTAAGGATACGGAGCATGATTTTTTTATTTAAATTTTAGTAATTTCAATATATAGAATACATCGAATAAAAATATCATCATCATAAATCGAACAAATCGAATAAAAATATCATCATCATTGAGCGCTACAGTTCTATGCGAGCTTAAGCCTTCTTCACTATTTGCCTCCATTCCGTCCTGTCTTGGGCGTATTTGCAAAAGTCATGCATTATTTTCAATGTTGTTTAACCACCGTTTAACCAATGTTGTTTAACCACTAGCTCTAGTGATATCGGGACACTGATAAACGATCTGATTGGTTTTCATTCATTCTGGCAACATACCCTGCCCATCTAAGGCGTTGCGCTTTTATAAAACGTGTACAACGTTGTCTTGTCTAACAAAAATATGTTAAATTCAATATTTTGTAAGCCAAAGTATGTGGATCAATCAATTAGTTTTCAAATATTTTATTCTTAATTTTATTTAATGTAGCAGAATTTTTATAAAATTGGCCACTTCCGTGAAGCAGCATATAAAATTACGAAAATATATTATTTTATTTTAAAAAAAATTTTCAACGGAAGACCAAATGGAAATTATTTTGAGAATGAATGAATGTTATGCTTAGTAATTTTAAAAGTTTCTATAACATTTAAATTAAAATTATTATTTGGGATAAATTATCGTGATGTGACTGAAGCAAATTTTTTTTTCTCTGTAAGAAAAGTGTTTTTTTTTTTAACCTACTCAATATGATTACGATGTCATTGTGGAAATTAATTAAATGAAAAAATAATAGTCTCTTTTCAAATCAATTATAGAAGAATAATAAAAATATATACCAAATGATATGCCAAATTTATTTAATTTAAGTAATTTTATTACTTAATTTTATATTATTTTATAATTTGATAACCCTGAGACAAATTTGAAGATACTTTTATGCAATAAAAAGTTAAAATCTTTAATTTTTCGAATTTATATTCCGTGTTCAGTAAAAAAAATTACAATGTGTTTAAATATAAATGTTTTTGAAAGTACAATGATTTATAAATTTAGCAAACATCTGAAAGTTTTCCACCTCCCTGTCCTGACATTGAATAGAATTAATGATATTTGCATTTAGCACATACTTGGGTTTAATAAGTCCAACACTTTTTTAACAGAAGATTTTCAATTAAAACTGTAGAAGATACACTTCTGTTCCATGTAGAGGTACACTGTCCTTCAAGATTATTATAAAATTTAGGTTTTCAAAACATTAAATACAATATAAATATATTTAAAGTAATTTAATGTCATTTTCGATTGATTTATTTAATTGAGATTTTTTAATGATGATTTGTATTATTATTTTAATATAATATACATTTTTTTTTTCAATAAATTTCAATGTTAATGACTTTATTCTATATAATCTTTTAAATATAAAGTTGTCAATTTAATAGTTTATTTGTTTTTTAATTCTCTTCTTTTGTCTTAATGCACATTTAAAATTACGAAATTAAATTAAATAAAGAAAAAATTATTATATTAAAATAATAATAATGTTAAACGTGATGTGATTAATGAGCGTATATAATGTCACAAGGTTGCGTCAGTTAAATTTATTATATAATACTTTATACACTATTAAGTGCAATTGGTATTGAATAAATTCAATGCACGGATGAATAAAAATATAAAGATCAAAGTTGAACATTCCTCTGAAAAAAAAAACCTCATTAAAACTTAAAAAAAAAAAATTTAATATACACTGAAAATTTATTTTACTGAAAATAGTATTAAATATTTTAATGGATGCAACAGTTTAAAATATCGTAAACGAACTTTGTATTAAATAATTTGTGAATGAATCACGATGCGTATTTCATTAAAGTTAATATTCAATCATATTAATAACTTGATTTGTAGACATATTTATAATATAGAAGTATAATATGTATTGTCATTTAAGCACATTCCATGGCCGTTAAATATATCGAAATTTTGCAGCAAGAAATTGTTGAAAGTACGATACAATAATTGTACGTTGTATCTAAATTATCAATAATAAGTACCTATATATATATTTTTAAATATAAAATAAAATATAATATAAAATAAAAAACACAAAAAAATATTGAACGCTTTGCAATGATTTATCAGTAAAAAATAGGCTTTTTGGTCAATCTTTGTTCCAGTTGTTTTAATTTTGTGCAAAATCTATTTCCTATATCAAAAATTAAGAAAAAAAAAATTATATATGAAAAAATAAAACTTTAATGTTTTTTTTTTCTTGTGGTTATTAATGGATTCTTAAATCATTTAATATGGTGTTAAACCACATGACCCAACATTAACACAATAAAAATCACTAAAAAAGTCAAAAGAACCATTACAGTAGTATGAATATGGGGTTTCTGCGTCAAAAGTGGTGTACATTTTTAAAGTGGCGAAAATTTTTTGTATGGGAAAAAGTGAAGCTCAGAGCACTTTTTCACCGTTTTTGAAAATGATAAGAAAAAAAGCTTAGAGCACCTTTTCGTCTTGTCAAAGTTGTTTATATATATATATACATATATATAAAATTGCTTTCTTATCAGTGGCAAATGTAACTTTGTATTTGAAATAGAGGTTAATGAAACTTTGTATTAGAAATTGAAAATGAAATAATATAAAAAATAAGAGATAAAGTGTAGAAAATAATAACAAGAAATATGTTGTTAATTAGAAAAAAATGTTGATAAGCAAATATTTTTCCATGAACTTGATTTTGATATAGGTAAAAGTGTTGTTCGTGAACTTGATAAAATTTTCTATAAATATAATTAAAAATAAATAAAATACTGTAGTCTATTGTATATCTTACACAAATAAAATAATATATTTATTAAAAAAGTTAAAAAGTTTATTTAAATAAATTTCTATAACTTAATTAAATTATTTGAATTATTATTTGTATTATGTGAACTTATAAATAAAGAATAAATGATAAAAAATGATGAAATTATGTGAAATTTGTGGATTATTTATCAATAACAAAAGTTTAAAAAGACATTTAGAAAGTGTTCATACAAAAATAATTAAATATGAGTGTAGTATTTGTAAAAAAAAATTTGAAAGAAAAGATGTAATGCAAACTCATTTGAAAATTCATAATAAAATAAAAATAAATAAATCACCTAAATTTAAGTGTAAACAGACCGACTCATATTCAAAAAATAATGAAACCCATGGTATTAAACGAAAATTAACAACAGATGAAGCACCTAATAAAAAACAAAAAAATTATGTAAATTCTTCAACAAGTTCAAATAAAAAATATTGCACTCATTGCGAAAGTGAAATCGATGAGAAATATTGGAACTATCACATAAGAACTAACTCTCACAAGTCTAATGCAGCAGTTCAATATGACGAAAATATTAAATGTTTGAAACAAGGATTCGAAGGAAGAATTGCAACATTTATTATAGAAAACAAAAATGAGAAGTTACTGTTACCTGAAATATTTTTTGATAACATAAACGAAGATGTTTTTAAACTATTGCAAAAACATTTAGTAGAGTTCAAATCAATAAAGTTTAATATGGAATTTTACGGACGCTTTATTAAACCACATAAGTTAGAAAATGATGAAATAGAAAATATTTATAGCGTTAAATGTTTTAACTCGAAGATGACAATTATTAGAAATGAATCAGACATTAAAACCGCTTATTATGAAATGGCTGAAAAAATAAAAACAGAAATTGAAGAGTTTCAAGAAAAAGATTCCGGTTGGAGTTTGGAAAGAATACTACATGTTGAAATTAATATAAACGAATATCATCCTATTAAAGGTAGTCAATATATTAAATTAGATAAAAAAATAGAAGAAAAAAAAGCATGTATTAATATCAAAAACCAAGATGTATTTTGTTTTAAGTGGTGCTTAATAGCTGCTTTACATAAACAAAAATTTGAAAATCCTAAAAGAACATCTAATTATAAAATAAATAATATATATGATTCAACAATAATATTAAATAACTCATTAGTTGAAAAATTAGAATTTGTAAATTTAGAATTTCCATTACATCCAGATGATATTATTGAATTCGAGAAAATAAATCCTGAAATTAGTATAAATGTTTTTGGATTTGAAAAATTTGGGGAAAAAAAAAAAAAATTTATAAAAATAATTGGACCTTATTATCATACTAAGAAAGAAAAAAAATTCCATATTAATTTACTCTTGATAGAAAAAGACAACAAAAGTCATTATGTTTGGATTAAAAATCTTTCAAGACTTGTACGATCCCAATTTTCAAAACATAAAGGAAGAAAATTTTTTTGCAACATATGTCTAGCTAATTTTAATATATCAAAGGAGCTGGAAATTCATAAAGGTGAGTGTAATAAAATTGTAACAGAGCTCCCCCAATTGGAAAACGATTGCTTAATGTTTAAAGATTATCATAGAAAAATGAAAATGCCTTTTGTAATTTACGCAGATGCAGAAAGTTGTTTGCAATCAATATCATATTGTAAGCCTAATTCAGAGCATTCTTCAACAACAAATATAAAGCTTCATACGCCTGTAGCGTTTTCATATTTTATAAAATGTTCATTTGATGATAGTTTAAATAAATATCAGGAATTTTTGGGTAAGTTGTTTAAAATAATAAAAAACATAATTTTTTAGCTAAATTAAATTTTTTATTTCTTAAGGTGATAATTGTGCTCGAAAATTTATTGAATCACTGATTGAAGATTGCAAAGAATTATACCTTAATTATATCAGCAAAGAAAAACCAATGAAATTATTAACAGAAGCAGAAAAGAAGCTACACAGAACAAAGGATAGCTGTCATATTTGTGAACAAAAATTTTGGCGTACTGATGAGCGTGTTAAAGATCATTGTCATTTAACAGGTAGTTATAACGGTCCTGCTCATAAGAAATGTAATTTAAATTATAGAATACCAAAATTGTTTCCCATTTTTTTCCATAATTTATCTGGTTACGATAGTCATTTATTTTTTAAAGAATTAAATTCAACTGAAGGGGAAATTTCAACAATAGCATTAAATAAAGAATTATATATTTCTATAAGCAAACAGATTTATATAACTAAAAAAGACACATTTCAATTACGATTTTTAGATTCATTCCGTTTTATGCAGTCTAGTCTTGACTCATTAGTTCAGGATTTAAATAAAAACGATTTAAAAATAGTAAAAAAATATTTTCCTGACTCCGATAAATTTAATTTGCTAACAAGAAAAGGGGTTTTTCCTTATGAATATATAGACAGTATAACAAAACTTGAAAAGTCTTGTTTACCTCCCCAAATAGAATTCAAAAATGAAATGGCAGACACTTTATGTTCAGATGATGACTACAAACATGCTCAGGATGTATGGAAGGAATTTAATTGTAAGAATCTTTGGGATTACTTAAAACTATATTTAAAGACAGATGTCTTATTATTAGCTGACGTTTTTGAAAATTTTAGAGATATATGTTTTCAAATATATAGTTTAGAAGCAACACATTACTTAACAGCTCCAGGGTTGGCATGGGACGCGATGTTAAAATATACAGATATTAAATTAGAATTGTTAACAGATATTAATATGTTGAATTTTTTTAAAAAAGGAATTCGCGGTGGTATAAGTCAATGTGGACTCAGGTATTCAAAATCTAATAATAAATATATGTTTAATGAATTTGATAATACCAAACCTCCAAAATTTATAGTTTACCTTGATGCAAATAATTTATATGGTTGGGCAATGTCAAATTTACTACCACATAAAAATTTTAAGTGGGTTGATTATCCGGATAGAATTAATGTAAATAAAATATCCGAAAATTCAGAGATTGGTTATGTTTTAGAAGTCGATTTAGATTACCCTGAACATTTACATGAGTGTCATAATGATTTACCTTTCTGCGCTGAAAATAAAAAAAGTCCTATAGGGAAAATTCCAAAATTAATATTAGATTTGAATAATAAAAAAAAATATATTATTCATCATGAAAATCTGAAACAATGTTTGAAAAATGGTCTTATTTTAAAAAAAATACATCGTGCAATAGAATTTGATCAATCTGCTTGGTTACAGAAATATATAGATTTAAATACTAAACATAGAACAATGTCAACGAGTGCATTCCATAAAAGTTTTTTTAAACTTATGAATAACGCAGTCTATGGTAAGACGATGGAAAATGTTGACAAAAGAACAATTATTAAAATAGCTGATTGTTGGGAAAGCCGACGTAGACATCTGGGTGCAAGAGCACTAATTGCCAAACCTAATTTTCATTCTTTGTCCTTGTTTGGAAAAAATTTAGCAGCTATTCAATTAAATAAAACAAGAGTGTTTTATGATAAACCCATTTATTTAGGTTTTACAGTGTTAGAGCTTTCAAAATTACATATGTATAATTTTCATTATGATTATATGAAACAAAAATTTAACGAAAAACTTAAATTAAATTACATGGACACTGATAGTTTTATTTATACAATCACAACAGAAGATTTTTATAAAGATATTAAGGTAGATGTTTGCGAAACTGACAAATCAAAATTACGTTTTGATACTTCTGACTACGAACCCAACAATATTTACGGTTTACCTTTAGTAAACAAAAAAGTATTAGGATTGTTTAAAGATGAAAATAATGGAAAAATTGTGAAAGAATTTATCGGTTTAAGATCAAAAATGTATTTTTTAGATGTATTAAAGGGAAAAGAAATAAAAAAAGCAAAAGGTGTTAAAAAAAATGTTGTTAAAAAGTTAAGCTTAGTTAATTATAAAAAATGTTTGTTAGAAAATAAAATTTATCATGATAGTATGTTAACTTTTAGATCCAATTTACATATTTTGTACACTCAAAGTATAAATAAAATAACTTTAAGTTCTTTAGATGATAAAAGATTTATTTTAAATGATAAAATTAATACACTTGCTTGGGGAAATAAAAATATTTCTTAGTGTATAAAAAATAATAATATAAATATATGTAAGTTACATATATATACATTTTTTTTAAGTAATAATTTTATTAATAATATATTTTTAATTTCTTTAAATAATAAAAATAAAAAAATTATGTTTTATTCATAAAAAATTTCATTTGTCTTTTATTAGGTACACGAAAAAGTAAATAAATTAAATAATATTTAAATAACATCTTTTTTGTTTATCCAGGAATTTTGAGAATTATCAAAACCTAACCATTTTACCAAGACCTGATCTTTATTTTTCTTCAAAATTTTTTCAATGAGATAGTTTTTAGGATCTTTTACAACTGTGAGCTCCTGCTCATAAAAACCACCAAAAATTTTTTTATTGTTGTAATCCTCAAGACTATAAGTAACAGGATTTGTTATATTCACTTTCCAAATTTTAAAAATTTCTGTTGACCAATTTGGCTCATAACCCTTACGAAATATTCCTTTATATTTATTAATACGTACAAAATCTCCTTCTTTAAATTTTCCTTTTAAAAATACTTTTGGTCTATTATATATCACATTAAGTAAAAACTTTTCGTTCTTTTTATTAACATTTTTTGGTTGTATTTTAATAGTTCGATGAACAGTTTCATTATACTTTGTAAGTAAATCATCCAATATGTGAATCCATTTATAATTTCCTTGTAAGCTGAATTGTCTCCACATAAGACTTTTCAAAGTTCTGTTAAATCGTTCGCATATTGACGCTTTTAAATCTGAAAATGTATGGTAATGATTTATACCCTTTTGAAGCATCAATTGTTTAAATTTTGAATTGAAAAACTCTTTCCCTTGATCTGAATGTATATTTTTTGGTGTTTTTGAAGGACCAGCTTCTTTAAAAATACTAGTGATTGCTTTCACTACATCTTCAGCAGATTTTGATTTTAATGGTTTAGCATACGCATACTTGGAAAATATATCGATGACTGTTAATAAATATTTAAATCCATTGTTTTCTCTTTTATATGGTATCATTTCAACTAAATCAATTTGCCAAGTATCATTTAATCCTTTTTGTACTACTCTTCTTCGTGGAAACTTTTTTCTAACGTTTCTATGTAACTCCTTAACAATTTGTTCTCTTTCTTTTGAAATTTTTTTAGTTTTGGTCATGTTGTCTTAAATTTTTCAAATTTATTTAGTGTAAATCTAACTATTAAAATGAAAGTATCACGAAATACAACTGTTATTGTTGATTTCCAATATGTAATTGGAAATAATAATCAAATATTTGTGAAGGAATTGTGTTATATATCTACCACTTCAGTAATTCCAACACAAATATTATTTAAACCACCATATCCAAAAGAAGAATTAAATGAGAAAGCAAAGCAACAAAATGAATATAATTTTAATCATATTAATGGATTAAAATGGACAGATGGAATAGTTGATTATTCTAGGTTACCATCTTTTCTAAAACACTTAGATGGAAATACCATTATTATGTGTGGAAAACAGAAGAAGACTTTCCTAGAATTATATATTTCATCTCAAATAATAGATGCGAATGATATTTTAAATTTTAATAAGGCACAAATTTTTCAAGCACCTTGTTCAATTCATAAAAATATTACAATTAAAAGGTGTGGTGTACAGAATATATTCAAAATACTTATGTTTCTTGTTGCAAATAAATTTAATCTTAATTTTTGTTAAATAAGCAGCTTTCTTCTCTTAATAATTTTACAAAGGTTATAGATGTTACCTAGTTACAATAAAATGCATCATATGCAAAAAATCATTATCAGAATTTTTTTAATATATTTTTTTAGTATAAAAAGAGATAGATTTTCTAATTAAATTTAGTTTTTAACTTAATTTTAAAGTAAAAGTTTAAAAAAATAAAAAAAATAAAAAAAATGGCATCAGAAAGTAAAGTTTTAAAAATTTTTTTACAAACCGCAGTTGGCGGTAATTCTTTTAAAACCGTGGATAATTTAACTATAAAAAAGAAATATAAAGTTTACCGTTTTAAAATTATTAAGACCAAATACGGTAAAACATTAATAGTAAAAATAAAAGATGAAGATGGGAAATGTTGGGTTTACCTACCAAAAAGAATCAGAAAACCGATCAAGACAGCAGAAGATCTCCATTTATTGAATACAAAAATTGGATATATGATTTTCAATGGTCGCATCAAAGAGAAAAAAAACATGGCCAGCATTGATTTTAAACCAAGAGATGAAGTCAACAGTAGTGATTCAGAAAGTGATTCAGAATCGGGAGGTGATAGAACTGATGAATATACTTCTTCTTCTTCCGAAGAAGATATTGAAGAAAATCTAAATAAAAGGAAAAGGAAAATGTCAACAAAAAATAGTAAAAAATCAAAAAGATATTAATGCTTCATGTAGAAAAAAAATAAATAAATAAATAAAATAAAACATAATACTAAAATTAAAAAATTTTTTTATTAAAAAAATATTTACAAAAAAAATATTAAATTTTAAATTGGTGATATTTTGGGATATATATATCTCGGTTTCTTGTTTTTTTCAAGCCATGGTGGTTCTGTTTTGATAATTTGAAGAATTGTTTTATTGTTTGCTGCTATGTGAATAGGGCTCTTGATGGTGTTGAACCTTATACTCTCCCAATAATATATTTTTGCTAACTCCTCATACTCATCAATTTTGAAATTTTTACTATTGAACCAGGCAGCTAATGCCATTGCTTCTAAACTTTTTGGATTTTTTTGATTCATTTTTTTAATATAAACTAAAGACTTTATACATAATCTCAGGCTTTTATACATAATCTCAGGCTTTTATAATCAATAAGTTTGATCAACATAAATTAATCAAACGCGGCTTTTTTTACAAAGATGAATAGTTAACATTAAGATGATCACAATCTTAATTATTGTAATTTTTAATAAAAAAATCCTCATTTTATTGATATGTAATTTAACTATTTGATCTTTTCTTTTACTAGGTATATGTTTATAAAAATTTTTATTTTTCTTGTTTTTTAGTTTATTTATTTAATTATTTTAACAATTTTTTATTACAATTTAGTAAAAAAAAACCGCATTTGATTGATATGTATAGTGATAAGAATTTAACATTTTGATCTTTTCTTTTAATATTAATTAATTTATAAAATTTTTTCTATTTGATTTTAATTATTTATAATGTAGATTAATGCAAGTTTAATTAAAATGTAATTTTTATTATTACAATTTTGTAAAAAAAAATCCGCAGTAGATTGATATATTGATAATAATTTAACTTTTTGATCTTTTCTTTTTAAATGAAAACTATTAAGAAAAATTTATTCTTTTTTAATTTAATTATTTATAATGTAGATTAATGTATGTTTAATTAATATATAGAAAAGAAAAATTACATTTAGTCAAATCCTACTTTTTAGGAAAAGCAATGAAATTATGTTAAGGTTAATATTCAGGAGATTATAATTTTCATTACTGCAATGGAAAATAAATTTATTATTTATTAATTTCAATATGTTTTTTTAATTTTCAACTGTTTTATATGTTTAAATAAAACAAATCATTTTGACTTAAAAGAAAAAAATTATTTTATTTATAATAAAGTATTACATAAAATATTTTTGAAATAATTTTAAAATTATTTTATCATTACAAGTATAATCCTTAGAACTAAAAACATTTAAAAAACGTTTCATTGAAATATTTCTATATCGAAAATAGACATAAACACAACAATAATAACCACAAGTATTTGAAAAAGTTCCTTGTAAACGTTTTGTATTACGTATAAAACACTTCTGTTTAGAATGATGATTTATTTTATCAATTATTCCTGTCTCTATTGTTTGATTTCCATATGAATCAAAGTATTCAGCACATCCTTTTTTCGGAAAATAAAGTACAAACCAATGCAAACCAGGTTTATTGCTTGGATCTGAATTAACAATAATAAAGAATGGTTTTTTGTTAAGTATTTTAGGTATTTTATCAATGGGGAAAACTCCTTTAAAATGGTTTTTGGTAAATTTATTCCTCTGAAGATGATTCGTTATCTCTAATGTATTCATATTTTTCCAACACAGCTATGTTATGAACTGGTGATTTTATTTTAACAAATTCCTCTAGAAAACCTTTCTTTCGCTCACCATTTACTAAAATTATATCAAACTTATTTAAAATTTCTTTTACGTTTGAAGTTGTTTTAGCATTTTCCAAATTTCCATTTATAATACAATTTTCTTTATCGAAATATAACTTATTTTGTGGATATAAATATTTAGCATCATAATTCAATGGTTTATTTGATTCTTCAATGCCAGCTACGGTTACTTTAGAAGCAAAATAATGTGATTTATCACATTTAAATGATATATCAACTAAAGCGTAAGAGGAAATTTTATTTTTAATAACCATGTTTTATTTATATCCTATACGTCTAATAATAAGTATTAGAATAAACTAAAATTAATTTTTTTCAAGCTATTTATAGATTTGTGTAAATGTTACGATTTTTATCGATTTCCAAGCTTGCATCAAATTCTCCGTACACAATACAGGTTAATGTTGATGGTAGTGGTGCGCTCAATTTTGCTTCAATTCTAACTGTACCTTGATTCAACAGACTCTGACATGTTTCATTACCAAATCCATCAGGAGACAAATCGAATGCTAATATAGTGTAACCTTTTGAGAAAAGTTCTTTAGTAATCTGATGACCTTTATCAGAATGATGAATTCCTGTACCACTAAACAAAGTAAGATATGCTCTTGAATCGCAATGATTACTACTCGTGAAACTTGTTTCTATTGGAGTGTTTGGAATTTGGACTCCATTCACGTACAATTGAAACTGAGCTAAATTATAATGATCAAAAAAGTATGGATTTTTTGATCGTTTTCCATTAAAAAATTCATTTTTCACCATACAAAATAATAAAGTTTTTGGAAGTTGACCTATAAATACATTATCTAGTGAAATATTTGATGTATTTGATGGTATCGTAAACGTTTTCATCTCAACTCTCTGATAATTATATTTAGCATTGTTTCTTTCTAAAATCGTATTATGTGCTAACAAAATATTTGGGTTAATAGTAACGTGCTTCATAAACAGTGTGGCTTCATGAATTTTCAAATAACTTTCATCAGAATCATTACAAAATAGAAAAAAATCTTGTTTTTCCAATGTCAAAGTAATTTTTACATCAACATTATTTAATAGTAATGTAGGTGTATTGAAAAAATCAACATGTAATTTAGCCATTAACTCAACGATTGCTGAGTTGTTATATATTTTTTGTCTAGATTTTGATCCAGAATTATTAACATCATTCACATTTGGTTTATCAAGTATCCAACCACCAGCTTCAAGATGTGTTGTACCAGCATCGTTGCCATAATTTAATACGGAAAGCAAATAACTTTTATAGTTGTATAAGTTATCAGAAGATGTGACATTTTTTCCATTAAGAGTTACATTTACTTGTTTTATCATTGAATGTAATAGATTATTTACAACACTTGGTTGTGGTAAAGTTTTATTATCAACACCTTTATCATCATTCCACTGTTCTCCGTCTTTTTTTAAAATTTGTACTTTAAATTTAATGTAAGTTGAAGACAAATCTCTATAAGTATCACCATGACCAAGTGACACAAATTCTATTGTAGAAGGTGAGGCGTCCAGGGATGCTAATGGATTGTATGCAACCTCTTCAGTGCGTAAGATACTTGTTTGTATGGGAGGTGTTGCGAAAATGTCTAATTCAGATTTCATACATTCAACGATGCTCATTTTTTTATTTATTTATTTTTATTTTATTTTTTCAATTGAAAATATCTAATGAACGTATTTTTTTTTTTTTATTGGAAGTCTTTTTCTTTTTGTTACACCTAGTGACTGAAGAAGGTATTGTTTTAGCTTTCCTTTTTATAGCTTGCTCATTTCTCAATAACAAAACATTTGCTTTATTTTTTTTGTTTCTCGTTAA
The DNA here is from genome assembly GCA_964007475.1 of Hybos culiciformis. NCBI lineage: Eukaryota > Metazoa > Arthropoda > Insecta > Diptera > Hybotidae > Hybos > Hybos culiciformis. The sequence goes on along the minus strand of OZ023274.1, from coordinate 9,992,802 downwards.
GCCTACTCTCCCCCCATACATATTATGAAGTTCATTAATAGCGTTTTTCCTCAAGTTTTTCAAACCAACTTTTGCTTGATCTTGAACTGATTGTTGTAAATTTGCTCCTGAAGTTACATCAGCCAATATATTAGCACCGGTTTTAATAGCTTCGTTTTTTAGCAAATTCAAACCTGATGATAAAGCAGGTTTCAGAAACCGAAATAAACCTCCAAAAAGATTACCAAGTCCACGTCCTCTTTGTATATTTGAAGGACCTTGTAATAGTAATCCAATTTCATTCAAACTACCACCAGTTTGGGATAAATAATATTTTACGTATTCACGATGCATGCTTTAGACATGTAATAAAACAATTTTTTCTATAAGTTTCTTATTTATATTTTATTTAAAATTTCTTAAAATGTAAAACAATTTTTGTTGGATAGTAATTCGGTATAAAATTTATATTTTTTCCATATTGATCACATATTTTAATTGCTATAGTTTCATTAATTTTTTTTTCTATCGGTGCATATTGGATATTTTTAAACTCTATATTATTCCCTTCTCTACAATTTTTAATATTAATTGCACGCAGTGCTCTAATTTTGTTATTACCATATAATTCTGGTTGAATTATATCAGTGTATATTAATATCATACTTTGCTTGTCGTCATTTATGGAAGAAAAAACATGACTAAATATTTCAGGTAATTTTTTTTTATATTGGGAAATATTTTTAACTTGGGTAAAAATTTCTTCTAATAAATTTTCAGGTGTGTAATCTTCGTTTTTTCGCAGAAAATAAGCTTCTTTATTATTACTTTTTGATAATCGAATATATTTAAGTTTATCGTAATCTGTTACAGAGGGAGCTTTGATATTTGTATAATTGAATTCATTTTTTAAATAATTCATAGTTTCATCATAAAGCACCTGTTTAACTTGCTCACGAGTATATCCGGTGCTAGGAGTAATATTGTTTATAAGAGTAGGAAGAAACTCTATTTTCCAATCATCATTAACTAAATGAGATTTTTTTTTATAAAATGTATAACCAATACGTTTGTTGAGAGTCGCTTTACCTTTACCTTCTGTTGTTTCATTATGACCTAGTGAAATTGTAACACTTTCTTTTTTATCATACTGATCAACTTGTAAAAAATCATTTAAAAATATTTCAGAAAGTCCTACTTTCCAATTTCCATCACTTAAGTTAATATGTATAGGAAGCTTATTTTCAAAGGCTGATAGAGTATTATCAGGAAATAAATTTTTGGAGTCGTTACTTAACAATGTAACAAAAAATTCTTCTTGTTTGCTGTTCATGATCTATATGTAGTCCAAATTTCCGATTTTTTTTCCTTTTCTGCTGAAACAGTTTGTTTTTTATTTGTTTGATTCCTATATCCTTGCCAATTTATTTGATTAGATAATTCTGTAGTATCAATAACCTTTTTGTTGGGTGGTGATTTTATTGTTGTGTTAAATGAAGTATCTGAATGCTTTCTTTTTGTAACTATTGGAGGATACTTTGATAGAATGCTTTTTGATAAAATACTACCAGTTGTTTTAAATTTACTTCTTGTTTTTGGAGAAGTTTTTTGTTTTATTTCGTTATCATCTTTCGCCACTGTTATTACATCACCTGCTTCTGTTTCAAACATGCGAATGTTTCCACTTATTGAGGGACGCTCTTTTATAAGTTCAACTGAACCAGCTTCCTCCTGTGCTATACTTCGTGCAAAATCATCAGATGAATCACCGAAATCCATATCTGATAAACTAGAATCATTGATATTTTTTTCTTTGTTTGGATCATATTCAAAAAATACTTCGTCCTCAACTCGAGGGTAGGTTTCTGTTTGCGTACTAGCTTCTATAGTTTTAGGAATTGCTTCAATACGTCTATTTATCATTTTGGGGTTTTCAGTTTGCGTATAAAAGTCTCTTTTATCTCCTATTTTTTTATTAATTGTTGGTAATCGTGCGAATTTATCTTCTATTTTTTGATTATTCGTTGGTAATCGTGAGAATTCTCTTTTTTTAACTCCATATTTCATTAAGTTTTGTCGATACATATACCACTTTTCAGTAGGACTTAATTTTGTATTATGTAAAACGTTTTTCATTCTTTGGTCTAGCAAACTAAGTTGTTGATCATCTTCCATTGATTTTTTAAACTTTAAGAAAATTTCAGGATGCATAACAATCATTTGTTGTAAACTATTCATTTTTAGACTGTTGGTAATCACTAATTAATTTTCCAATAACACCTGTTAGAACAGTTCCAATTAAAGTTGGTAAAAAACCACCTTTTTGAATTATTATTTGACGTTTTGATTTAATACTTTTTTTGGGACAAGCTAATTGTCTTAAATAATTTTTGTTTTGCTTAAAAATTTTAAAATGTTTTTTAGATAACTTGTTATTACCATTTAATGTATTTATTGCAATTTCTGCAATTGTTTTTATAGTATCATCACTACAATTCTTTAAAATTGTATTTCGAATTTTTTTATTAGAATTTTTTAATAGTCGTAATATATGTTGGTTTCTCTTTAATCGATGCATATTTCTTGCAAATATCTTTATTGTTTAAATCATTTGTAGCACAATAGCACATACAATAATTTTTTTCGAAAATGTTACTTCTGATACGCAGCAAATCACTTATGTTTTGTGTCAGATCTAAAACGATATAACTGAAAGGATTAGATGTCACTTTATTATATACTTTTATGAATTCTCTAAAATTCTCAGGAAACACTTGTCGAGCCAAAGGCATTATTTGAGATTTATCACGTGGATTTTTAAATAATACTAAATATTTAGCATTCAATGATATATCTCGACAAAACTTTCCTTGGTGGAAAACATTTTGCAATAATAAAATTATAGATAGATTTCGGTGGTGAGAACCTTTAGTAAATAATTCACACACTTGTTTATTAAATGTATCTATCATTAAATCATCTAAAACTAACAATACATTCAAATTTTCTTCGTTTGTAATGTTTTCCGGTATATTATTATGAAATTCAACGTTATCAAAACTTAAATGATTAGGTAAAGCTGATTGTTCTGGATTACACCAAATAATTTTCTGTATATTTGGTTTTATTAATCGTTTATATTGCTTAATTAAATTACATACAAAAGTTGTTTTTCCACAACCTGATGGTCCCGCTATAATCATTGTAAACGGGTGAAAGAAATACAACATTTTGATTGTTTTGTTTGTTAATACAATTGACTAGGAAATGAAAAATCTTTAAAAAATATCTGTTCTTATATACAAAAAAAGTTAACACTCTCTTAAGCATCGCTCTAGCTTAATTGGTAAGGTCTTCGAAATAATTAAGCTAGAGAGGTGCTTTTTTGCCTGGTTCGATCCCCCTCAAAATATCTGAAACAAAATAATTAAGCTAGAAAGATGCTTTTTTTTCTCGGTTCGTTCCTAAAAGTAATTTATTCATAATTCAATCGATATTTATAAAGTCATGGGTAAAGACATAAGTATTTTACGAAAAACTTATAAAAAGCAAAAAAAAGTAAAATGTCTTCCTGAAAATCTTTTGCTTTCGTATACATATTTTTTAGATACTAAACATTATTGTAAAATCATTATTGGTTTTGATATAATTTATCATGAGCCTACAATAGTTTTTCATCGTTTAAACGGTAATTCAATATCTCTTAACTATAACAATTGGAATCAATTTTACAATAATATACACAATGAAATAAAAAATAAATCAAACAATTGTAACAACAAAAAAAATATTATTTGGTTGAGTTTTGGAGAAAAAGGAAACAAGAAACATTTTCGGCTAACTATTCAAGAATCAGAATGCTTTTTCAATTTTATAGATTTCTTTCAAGCTGTTATGTGTTATAACAACAATGTGAAAAACAAAGTGAAAGAATATATTATAAGATATATTAATAAATGTGTTTTAAAGAATCAAGTAAAGCTTAAACAAGAAGATTTTTTTATTCCCATAGAAATCCACTCTGCAACTTGTAATTATTCACGACTTTTTTATGAGATACCAATATTTTTAGAAAAACAAATTTCTCAATTTTGTAATGATATAAATATTTAAAATTGTAAAATTGTATAAAAATATAAATAAAATAAAAAACTTTTACTTTTTTTGTTTTTTTTTTTCACTTTTTCTTATTTTTTTTCCAATTTATTTCAAGTTCAAATTATATTACAACGTTTCATTCATTTCTATTTTAAATACAAAGTTGTATTTGGAACTGATAAGGAAATTTTCAAATACAAAGTTACATTTGCCACTGATAAGAAAGCAATTTTATATATATGTATATATATATAAACAACTTTGACAAGACGAAAAGGTGCTCTAAGCTTTTTTTCTTATCATTTTCAAAAACGGTGAAAAAGTGCTCTGAGCTTCACTTTTTCCCATACAAAAAATTTTCGCCACTTTAAAAATGTACACCACTTTTGACGCAGAAACCCCATATTCATACTACTCATTACCGATATCTTAGAACAAGATTTATTTTAATAAATATACTTTAACAAGATTTAGTAATTTTGCTTTTATATTTTCATTCATAGTTAGATTTATTTTT